>CM059583.1:21233333-22466666 GCA_030407085.1 Trichopria drosophilae
AAATCTGTGCAATTTTACTACTGCAATTACTCAGTTGTTTGAAAAGGTGACTAACAAAGTTAGAAAACTATTGTATAATTTAAAATTTAGATTGCATCAAACTATCTCGTTCATAATCGCATAATTACTTTCTTCAGTTACGAAGAACGAGATTATTAGTGTACAAAGTTTACAGACTATTCATCAGTAAATAAATAATTAATTCATTAAATTATAAATTAAAAAGAAAATAAAAAAGCACAAAACAAATGATTACGATTGAAATAAAATTGTAACATAGGAATGGATGTACGAATGTTTCTTTTATCTACAACAGGAAAACGTACAGTTTTGTCATTTCACATACATGTACTTGTAAAAAACACCTATGCTGATAGAATAATCTAGAACTAAACGTTTAGTTGTATAAATTATGTGCTATCATTTTTATGTGTAGGCATTTTTATGTAAGGTACACCTGAAAAACTTATTTGTTTATTTTCCCTCAAAATTGGTTAAGAAATTGGCATATTTATAGCAATTAAGAGCCTTTAACCATGCAAATCACTTTTTAGATATTTTTTTTTGTTTATTGCTGATAAAACTTCTGTGAATGTTTAATTACTTTCTAGTAGCAAAATTTATCTATGCTCACTTATTTGGTAGACAATGAAATAATAAATATTTACGTAAAACAAATTATTAATGACGATGTTATCTTTCTGTTTAGTATGTCACTGCAAAGTTGTATTGAAAATAGATTCTTAATGGGAATTATCGCAACATTTTAAATGCATTGAAGACTCAATGCTTTTGATAATTTCTTTATGACTGATTTAAACATTGATAAATCTATGTATAGAATTAACATTGTTAAACTTGTAGGGTTGCGCCATATTAATGGCGAGCTCGTCGTACGATCTATCATTTTTTAGTTCAATGTATACACTAAATTCCTCAATTATCTTTTATTCTTTTATTATTTATCTAAAATTAGTTGCAGATGACAGTATTTTTAAATATTTTGTCATTTTGATTAACATTTTTTGCTTTCGGACCATTTCTACAATCAAAGTTTTTTTATTATGAACTCGTGATAACATGTGATGAAATCCTACTTTAGCGTAAAATACATTATAAAATTATGCTTCAAATTAAGGTCTAATTATATCTAATTATGGTGCAATTGCATATAGTGGTAAATTTTTATCATTTACATGTAGTTTTTGTATTACTAAACTTTAAATGCAACATACATGGAAAATTTACATTCAAATGGTATTTGGAATGAGATTATTACGTAAATATGCTCCAATTTTGGTTGAATGCGAAACAAACGAGTTATCAGTGACTCACGGTGACATCATACAAAGTTGACAAATGGCGGTTTGAAATAAGCAATTAAAAAAGCAACAAATTATCTAAGAGTCTAAGTTAATGTTGATAAAATATGCTTTGATTAGGAATCGTTTGTTAAATACGAATAAACTTACTACAATTTTTCATAAGAGTATATTTTTCGGTACTGCAGCCGTAAAATCGGATTTTACGGCCTACTTTTAGTCCGTAAAATGAAATTTTTTTGGAAGTAAGATAAATCTGCTCCATACGGACTAAATCCGCGAAATCGAATTTTTACAGCTTTCAGTATCAAAAAATAATCGACACACGCCCGTAAGACTTCACGGCCTCATGCGATCCGTAAAATCTGGTTTTACGGCCTTGTATCGAAAAATGCTATTCTTATCCTCAGGCCGCGAAATGAATTTTCGCGTCCCGTATAGAAGCCACGAAATACTGAATGTAAGGCCGAGGCGCGAAATGTAAAGATGTTCCAAAGAAGTAAATATCCATTAGTGTTTATAAATTTCTCCCTTCCAATATTTGAACGTGAATTTCGACGTCGACAATCGTAAACAGTAGATTTGTCTTTGTTCAAAACAATAACACAAACGACCTCTCGCGTCTTCACTGCCTCTGTCAGTTTCTTATTTCAACGGTATCAACACTATAGCAACATTCAGATTCATTGCATGTCGTGGAAACCACTAATAATGTTTCTTCTGCTGTTAAAAATGAATGTGATTCATCTTTAATAGATTCTACAAATAATTTTGCAACGCCAAAAGTGGCAAATGTTACAACCAACTCAACGGATTTGATTGACGACGGTTTCTCTGATGATGAAAATGTGGATTCACGTACACTAGTTATAAAATTAACAAGAATCCTCTTTTCCGATTTAGTAAATGCATAAGCAACTATAAATATCATACAACAGAAATAAACGAATCAATGTTTGTTTTACTTTACAAAAATATCAATACAAAAATATAAAAACGAAGTCGGGTAACGCAACAATTAGATGTGGCTCGCCCTTTGACTCTTTCGAGAAGTGTGTACATCTCGTTTGACTCAATAAAGTCGTAATAATAATAATAATAATAATAATAATATAATTTATTATAATTTTTTGTTTCTTTAAAATCAGAATTATTGATACCTCCCCCCCCCCCCCAAATCCCCCGTCGTCGTCCCATTCTCCTCCTTCTCCCAATCACATCGTTTAGTTTCTATTTTTCATGTATTGTATGTAATATACATATACAGTAGGGTCTCCCTTATTGCATACTGCAGATTTTTCAAAATGGCGTCAGTCTCCCTTATTCTCTACTTCCCCTTTACCCCCACTCTAAGTGGTCGACGGTCGACAACGTTTCGAGATTCGCTCAGCCGCGAAGGTTAAGTTAGGACGCAATGGAGGAGGGAAGCCGACCGAACGGGAATATATGCAATAAGAGATCCTAAATCCAGAGAGTAAGGGAGGATTCCCTACTGTATATACATTATGTATGTATAAGTATTATTTATTATAACAACATTTAATGTAAATTCAAATTCGGCGGCTTTTGAACGAGAAAATAGTACAGTAGAACCCCGCTGGATTGTCACGGTCGGTTCCGAGTCTTCCCCGCAAACCCCGCTGGATTGTCGGCAATAGGGGAAGCATCGCTACCACCTCTACCCGTAATCACGTGACGTTCATGACCAATCACAGACAATCTGTCTGCTTCCTATTGTAGCTCCAAACCGATGCGTATGACTAACTAGACACGACCCTGAGGCGGCGAGGGGCGTGGAGGGGGTAAAGGTATTCCAAGAAATGCTAATCCAACGGTGCTGAATCCCGACAATCCAGCGGGGTTCTACTGTATATGTACCGCGAAAGCGAATGTATTATTTCGCGTACTTGCTACACTGTGAAAAATGGTGACGCGACTATTCAACACATAACTTTTCAACACAAGTATGATTTCATCACAAGATAACTTCATCATAAACATTTCAACACACAACAATTTCAGCATAAAAATTGTCAACAAATGACCTTTTCAACATAATATATTAAACATTTTAACAAAATAGATTAAGTTAGGTTAGATTAGCTTATAAGGTTAGGTAAGGTTAGGTCAAGTCAGGTTAGGTTAGATTTTCATTGGACTTTCAACACAAGTTAGGTTAGGTTAGATTTTTTTATTATTTAGTGGGTATATTCTATTTAAACAATTATTTTATTTAAATGCATTGTTTTTTGAGAAATGATCATGTGATGAAATGTTTGTGTTGAAAAATCGTATGTTGAATTTCTGTGATGAAATGTCGTACATTTAAAAGTGGCGTGTTATACAGTCGTAGTACCGTGAAAAATTTCCATGTAATTTTACAGTTAGATGGTGGAAATTAAAATATCAGTGAAAATCATAGTAAATTTACAGCGTTGCGGTAAAATTCCTACGTTATCGACGTGATTTTGCATGTGCACTGTAAATAAGATCGGTTATTGGTGAGAGAAAGACTCCGACTTGCTAGTGGGAAGAGCAGATACATAAATCCCTATAGTATAATTCACAATGCGCTTGCAATATTACAAAAATTACACTTTTTTAATTACACAATCGATGTAAAATTACCACGATTATTACTGGTATTTTTATTTCCACCATTGACGTTGTAAATTTCCACTTCCATTGTGAATTTTACATGTTTATGATAAATTTCCTTCTATTTTCGGGTGATTTTTACACGAAAATTGTAATTTTACTACGAAAATAATAGGAAATTTCAACAAAACTGTAAAAACTCGGAAACGTGTAATTTTACTTTTATTTTTCACAGTGTACATAATGTACTATTCAAAACTTATCTGCCTTATTTCATTACAAATGTTCTTTTAACCCGCATTCCAGGGTTTTTACAGTAAAAATCGATTTGTGTAGAATTACTCCCACTTCACCGAAGTATTGATTGTGATAAAAAATGCATAGGATTCTAAATACTTTGCGTCATGTGACAATGTCAATACATTTTATAGTTTTTATTTTCGTAGTTTTTTTAAACAGTCCAAGAAGCGTTACCATAATTCTAATGAGAATCTGTTAAATGGTACAATTGTCTAGCCTTCATAATATATATAAAATATCGAAATATAATCGTACTTGGATTAACAAATACAAATTTTTATCACCAGGTCAAAAAGGACGCGAAATCTGGTCAAAGTAAAGGATTTGGTTTCATTCGTTTTGGAAGCTACGAATCTCAGTTGAGATGTCTTGCCCAGCGTCACATGATCGATGGAAGATGGTGCGATGTAAAAGTTCCAAACAGCAAGGTAAGATGTTCAAAAATACTTAATACAGAAATCCTGTCAAGGATCATGTCTAGTATACCGAAATGGCGAATTCGCATATTTACAATGAGAGTAGAAACTTTGAAAATGCGATTCGCACAGGTTGGTTGTTCTTGATCAATCGCGCGTAATCAGACTTGTGTACATCTAGTGAGTTGTTCAGTTTTCTAAGTAGTTATTAATCTTGGTTGCAGAAAAATAAAATGAACACTTGTGTCTTAAAATAATCTAGTCCAAACAAAGAATTTTAATCAGTCTTTATTATCGGTTGCTCACTAGACGCGCATGACTCTGGTTGCTCGGCGTATTGTCAAATAACAAAAACGGCCTTTGCAAGCTGTACATACGAGTAGCGTTCATTTCAGTAAACGGAGTAAATATTTCATAGTGTCGAATTTCTCGCGCTGTTACCGACGACAGCTTGGAAAGGCGGTAAAGGTGTAATCGAAACTCCGAGTGTGCCGAGAGGCAAAGTTTAAATTGACCGAGCACAATTGTGTGGTATAAATAGGTGAATGTTCGAGAAAAAGGCCGAGGGAAAGACGCGTATGCGAGAGTACGAATGTAGAAAGTAAGAAAACGTATGCGATTGTGGGTGTGTGCATGAGAGTGGCGCTTGGCATGTAGAAATGATGAGAGGAAAATAAGATATTCCGATGAAACGTATCGTTGTCCAGTTTTAAGTCTGCACTGACTGTTCAAACGGACACAAATTTTAAGCTACAATGATGACATACCAACAACTACACTGAGGTCCTTTTCGTATGTGTATGACACGAAGAGCAGCACAGTGACCATACCTTAATACAACAGATGCGCCACAATGTCGTAAGTAACTGTAGAATGTCTGATATAATTCCCCGGGATATAAAAACGAAGAGATTCATACCAATCGTACATACGGCAGTTTAGTGTCGCTGCCAACCTCGAGAATACATTACCCATCCGAAAAGGACCTCAGTGTATACAAACAACAATCACAGACAACTAAAACTTCACGAAAAGAGACCATTTTAATCTGACCTCGTCAAATAGTGTTAGCTTAACATTTCTTTCCGTTCAACGACAGTACAAGATTGTGTGGGTTTGAATGTTAAAACGATTGATGGAAACATTTAATTGTGAAAGGACTTTCTACGTCTATTCTGTTAACAAATTGGGGTTAGAATTGGACGAACTGAATGAATGAATAGGTTGACAATGAGTGTTAAAGAAACTGTGCGAAAGATTGAGAGAAAGAGATGGTGTATCAAACTTAGGTCGGTGTGCGTTCATCAGGATTGACAAGCATGCTACGGCTTCGTTGGATGACGGAATGTAAAGGAGAAATTTTATGCATCGTTAAAACGAAAAACCAAAATCATCGGTTCATTTCTGAAACTTCTCCTTAACGCTCTTTTTTTCGGTGTATGGTGTACTTATGTACGTCGTGTCCAATGGCTACGTTTCGCGCGTCAGTGTGGACACGAGAAGTCTCGGACGTCACGGTGGATCCCTTCCGGATGGTGTGCAGTAGTTTCTCTGGTATGCCGCGTAATAATAACGCGTGAAAGTTTCGTTCCCGAAGAGTCAACAAGTGTGCATGGACGTTTTTTTTTTGAATTTCAGTGTACGGTGTAATAATTTCCGCGTGTTCACTTTCCTCAGTTGTGAAATACGGCATGCAGAATCTGCATTGTCCGCGGTTGGTAACGTTCGTAACACGGCGAACTTTTGGTACGTTGAATGCGTGTGGCGCCCGTGGTGACGTTGGTGGTCGCGTCTGATAACTAAGGAATTTTTTTCTAGGCATCTCGCGGGCATCGTTCAGTGAACTTTCTAAGTTACAGACACGTTTGTGCCTGAGATTTGTGGTCATCACAGAATCTTGAATGTGTTTGAGATCGCGTTTTCAATTCGAGTTGTACATAGTTTAAATCTACTTAATTCTTATAGTTCATGGAGCGCAGTTGAATATGTTTACATTAAATTAATAGTTGACGTTCCACGAACTATAGGAATTAATAGAAGAATACAGATTTCAATGTGTGTGCCAAAACGTCGGCGTGTTGTGTGATTTGCTATTTTATGTTCGGTATGAGGAAAAGGAGTGTGTGAGAGGGTTATGGTGGAGCGTGAGTAATGACTAAGGATAACTTAATTGTAAGTGATTGTCGAGTGTTGGTGTGTCTGGTTCCAGAATATTGACGGCTTAGTGCTGGCTCGTCAGTATGAATCGAGCAAATACAATGATCACTATCGGCACATTCCTGTTCACGCAACGAGCAATCGTCGGATGCCACCGAAAGCGTACGGGAACATGAACTCGCACGAGCCACCGTCGATGCCACCTAGATACGACCTCCAGTACGATTACAAACCTACCAATTACCCGTCGTATCCGCCCAATTACCCGTACGATGATAATAAATATAAATATGACGCGACTCAGAATTACGGTAACTACGACAATAAAGTCGTTTGCCATACCGGTGTTCCTGGCACCTATCCAGCGGCCCCGTACGACGGGGCGACGTACGACTCGCGCGAGTACATGGTGCCCCAGGCGCCCCCTGTGAACAACGTCAGTGGCGGAGGAGGCGGTAATTACCCGACCGACGACTACGCGAGGTACGCGAACTACGACAGGAGTGGCAGCAATTATCAATCGGTCGACAACCACGCCGCGGACTATAACGCGGAGAAAAAGTACAACAACTATCCGTACGAACGGTCCGCGTACGAGCAAGAGAACAACACAACCGTACGGTACGCGAACTCCGACAACAGATACCAGGTCGAGTCTTCCAGATATCCCGAAACCAGACACAGCGTGGAGAGTCGCCCACACGAAACAGATTCCAGATACGCCGAGGGCAACAACGACAGAAGATACGAGAACAGGGATGTTCAAGATTCAAGATATTCGGATGTTCGGGATGGCCGAGATGGTAGGGACGGTCGCGATGGTCGTGACGAACGTGAAGGACGCGACGAACGAGATGGCCGGGATGGCGACAGGTACGCCACGGAGTCCAGGGACAGCGACGGCAGGTACGAATCTTCCTCCAGGTACGGGTCCAACAAAGACAACTACTACGACCGGTACTACAAGAATCGTCCACCTAGAGAACAAGCTGAGATGCTGAGATACTGATAACCAGAATAAAAACTGTGAATCGTGGTGTTTATTTTTTTTTTCTCTCCACGGGAATAAGTGATTATCTTTTCTTTTGTACCTTATGTGCTAACCGGTTACGTGAAACCATTGGTTACACTGTGATCGTTATTTTTTGTATCATTAAGATGATATTGGATATGTGCAAGTTGATGGACTTATTGATTGTAACGTATTTTGACGGTACGAATTTTAATTACTTTTCGATATGAAACAGAGTGTGTTAGAATTGTATAATCTGATGTATGCATTAAATAACAATGTTCGTTGTGGATCGACTGAAATGATGACTTGCTTTTAACAATTTTTTGAAAGGCTATTTTTCACAAAGCGACTGAATTGTGTCGTGGTATGTTACCTTGTTAATCAAAAAAAAGTTTGGTTAAAAAAAAAAATGGACCAGTTTTATTGCTTCGTGAAAACTGTCTTTAGGATCATTTCCATCGGGTGCAATTTTGTCTACGACTATCGACGCCGTACGCATGGGTTTGAATTTTTCGAACTAGAAGAATTGTAAGTGAGCAATTCAGGAAGTAAGTACCTGAGTAAGAAAGTAAGTAAAGATAACTATAAAGATAGCTGTAACGTAATAAAAGTAAAAAAAAAAATATGTAAGTTTTGTAAGATAATGTCCGCGTTTATGCGGTCGAAATGCATCGCGTCGAACCTCGTGCCAAGTTTCTCGGGCAGCTCGCGGCTGTATGATTAAAAAAAAAATGTCGGAGTTAAGAAAAGTAAATAATTAAAAAAAAAAAAAAAAAGAAACTAATAAATGAAAGCTACTCGTATTACAGCTTGGTATTTGTAAAAAAGACAAAGAAAATACCAATAAAAAAACTTGATTGTTTGTGCGTTTGTGCGTAGGAGGGACTGCTTCATCAAGTACCCTGCAAGGTATTCGTCGGCCGCTGTACCGAAGACTTGTCAGCCGACGATCTGCGTGAATATTTCGTCAAATACGGCGAGGTAACCGACGTGTTCATCCCGAAACCGTTCCGCGCGTTCTCGTTCGTAACCTTTTTAGATCCGGACGTCGCGCAATCGCTTTGCGGCGAGGACCACATTATTAAAGGGGTCTCGGTCCACGTATCCAATGCCGCGCCGAAAACCGAGGTCAACAATCGCATGAACTTTATTAATCAGCTGAACAGCAATCGCGGCCGCGGTATCGCAGGTCAGATCGACAACATGCAGGGTAACTACCAAGGCAACCGTTACATGGGCCACTCGGGCAACAACATGGGTCCGAACGGCTGGAACAATCCGGGCAACCGCGGCAACCTGGACATGCCCAATCTTCAGGCATTGGGCATCACCGGGCAAAACAATAGCGGCGGTGGCGGCGGCGGCATGTCCAATCCCCTGGCGATGAGCGGCCTGAATCTGTCCGCGCTGCCGATGAACCCGGCTCTGGTGGCGGCCGCCCTCAATCAGGCCTCCTGGGGCCTGATCGGCAACCTCCAGAACCAGGGAAACGACCAGGGCTACTCGAATCAAACGGGCCCGCCTGGTCAGCCCCAATCGGGCAACAACAGCATTGGCAACAGTGGTAACTCGGGTTTCCTCAGCTGGATGAATCAGGGCGGCGGCGACGGGAATTCGGGTAATCCCGGCACCGGCGGCCCCGGCCCGAACAACCCGAACGCCTCCCAAGGCACCTGGCAAAATCATCCCGGGCAGCGCGAACAGCAAAAGTCGAATACATTTCTTAAGTACGAGTAAATTCGGACGGGACTTCGAATCTACTCGTAAAAGACGGGCCCGTTCCTTTAGTCCCGAAGTTCTTGACGTTGAGTATTACGGAGGTCAGGATCCCCTCAAGGTCAGGCGACAACACCAGCAACAAAATTTCAATCGCACATTGAAAACATTGGTAGACAGTCGGACCGCCACTCTGGAAGAGCAGACGCGTGCCGAAAGCTAATCGATTTCTTAATCCGTGATCCTCCTAACCTCGTAAACGTCATTTTCGCTAACCCTTAATCCAAAAGCAAATATATATATATATATACTTTGCATTTTCTGATCCGTACAATTCAATCTTGGAGGTTTGTATATAAATATGCAGTAGTTGTAACCTCTTTGAAAAATCGTAATGGCCTTAAGATAGTGAGAATAGTTCCGACGACTCATTATTATAAAACGCGAAGTATATTTTAATGCCGCAGAAGTGGCGCCTCAGTATCCAATCGATTATTTTCAAACCGGTTACTGGAACGGCACTCCTAGATAACAGAAACCCTCGTAGGGTAGATTCGTTCTCCACTATCAAACTGAAGTTCAGTTTTAAATTAGATTTTTAGAGATTAGGAGATCACGCGGTTAGCCTCGAAAGTAAACAAACAAGTAGTTTCGATGTTTTTGTTTTGAAGAATTGAACTAGTGACGTACATTTAGTATAATCGACTAACCTAACATTTAAATACATTGGGAAACCAGAAGAATTGTTCATAATTCTTTTTTTTTTTTTTTTTTTTACTTTATTAATCGAACGATTTTTCGAAAGTACCTCGAAGGAACCTGACCTTTGCAATATTGCGCCGTCGCAAATCGATTAAAACTGTTGCCACAACACTCTCTCTTATTGTTCGACAATGGCTTGACGAGTTTTTATTATTAGCACAATTCTCTAGGACGATTGTAGTTTGGCGATGATTACAAGCGTGCCGGCAGAGTAATTGCCTTGTGTCATCGATAAACGCAGGACGCGACGCGTGTCGATGTTTATATATTTTTACAATTGAACGCGAACGCGAGTTGTATGATGCGAATATGACGTAAGACATGATTGAAAAGTGCAAAACTTGACGACAAGCACAGAAAAAAAAAGAAAAAAAAAAAAAAAGAAAGAAACGGAAACAGCTACCGAGCAAAAAGTCTAATATTCATTTGGCGTGTCGTTTTTGGAGTTTATCAGTGTGAACGACGTCGATGTGCGGCGTCGTCCTGCCGCGCACGATGACGATATTTCGTAATGTTAACGCAGCGTGTATACACTTGGATTTATTGAAAGTTTATTGCAATGTGTTTGATATATTTAATACATGAATCGAAAAATGAGAATAGTTGTTTGTCGTGAGACTATATATGCGAGCTATATAGGACGTGTGAATTTGGATCTTAGCATCAATAGTTGAAATAATTATCTGAGAGAGAAAGAGAGTTAGCGACCAAGTCAGAGAGGACAAGAGAGAGAGAAAGAGCGAAAGAGAGATAGAGAGAAAGAAAGTGAGAAAGTTTCGAAATAAGCGAACGAGAGGAGAGAAAGAAAGAGTAAGTGAGAACAATGTGCGATTGTAAAGAGCGAGAAAGAAACAGCGACGTGAGAATGTGTAAGAAAGGAAATCGAATTAAGAGTGTACTTTAGAATCGTAAGGATGTAGATCGTAGTCACAGTGTTAACGTATCATGAGTTTCATTTAACTCGTATCTTTTATCTAAGATACGCGACGAAAAAAAAAAAAAAAAATAAATCCCTTTTGTCGCAAGAAACGACATCTTGAACTTTGCACGTTTAGTAGCTTTTGCTGGGTCCAGAATCCGGTGGGGTGACAGTTCGTCGAGTTGGGTTGATTCTTCGCGATGTACGAGCACATCATTGAATAAACCAAAAAAAAAAAAAACGTTTATTCCGTATATTCGTAGAACGAGCAACCGTAGCTAGCGCAGGTGGCGAATACGAAGATATTGTAAGAAGCACTATATATGCATAAATATATTATTATTATCAATTATCACCTCGAGCGGTAGGTTTCCAAAGTGGTTCGAAACGCAGGGACGTTCCAAAACAGAAAATAAAAATCTGCTAGTTTCTCGCGCCTGAACAATAAGTACAAGGCAATCTTTTTCGTCGAACAACGAAGGGATAAAAAAAAAAGCACGTGAGATAATTTTCTGTTGTTCCTATCGGATAACCTTAGGAATAGAAACGTACTGTGGTGACGACGGTAAAAGATCAGACTTGGAATTGTAACTTACAATCGTGATTATAGACTGACTCGAAATTCCGTAATTTTGTTGTAGATTATTCGAGTTCTTCTTGGTAAAGAAAAAGAAAATAAATTTAACTAGGGCATGCCCGTCGTCGAAATTATCGATAGTACGATTGGTTAATGAAGAAACATAATCGAGCAGGATCGTTATGAAGCGTGAATGATTTGTGTTTAATTTTTTTCCACCTTTCTTTTTTTTTTTTTTTTAAGTAACGTATCGTAACTATTTTCTACACCCGTTATACGACAATCCTACCAATGTCAGTGTTGAGAGAAAGAAAGAGAGAAAGGGACGAGCGAAAGAAACGATACTCGAGGATCACTGTATGCTGTAGAATTATTACTTTTTCGTACAATATAAATGAAAAAAAAAAAAATAACAAGAAATAAATTAACCAATATAAAGAATGTGTATGATGTGTTTGTATCTGTCATCTGTTGTTTGTGAGAAAGAGCAAAAAGGTCGCATGCAAATAGAACAACGCAGTTTCACGGAATGACGGAGCCGCAAGGTCTCGGTCGTACGTTGAAAGTTTGCCTTAACTGGAGCGATGTGTCCTGAATCTGTCCTAAAACATCCATTTTTTTTCGATATTCTATATGGGAATTTTTGAATAACCGATTAGCGTTTCGAGACCGCTTTGTGCGATCGATTGCTGAAACGTAGGTTATGTATCTACTGTTTTTTTTCCTTTTTTCGTCCTCTTTCTATGTGTCACGTGGTCGCTTTAGGTGCATTCAATAGATTCGATCGTTAGAAAACGTTTAAAGCGTCCGAAATATTCGTGCCTGTTTGACAAATCGACATATCTGTTGTTCAAGAAGTTTTTAGGTTAGTTTGCAGGATGATAAAATGCACGATAAGGTAGTCTTTTCAATCGTACATTTTCATTTGAGCGATAGAAAATGTTGGCGCGATTAAAACTTCAATCTTGCTAAAATCGTGTGCAACGCTCGAAATAAAAATTTAACGTACTATATAGATTTTACTGACAGTTCAATAAAATTCTATGCAAAATGTCCGCCATGTTGCGTCAACTAACGCATGCTTACGTGGAGTACAAGTATATCTTTAGAGTAAATATTTAAAACGTTGTGAAATTTTAAATCGAAGTATTCGTAGAATCGCATTCAAAATTTTTAGAATTCGCGAGAGTTTTACATTTTAAACGTGCGAAACAAGAGGTGGAAGCGTCTTTTATCTTTTATTGTTTTACTTGGATCTTAAGCAAAAATAAAGCCGTCAACCACTTCGCTGGTAGCCGTTTTCACATAAAAAGTGCAATAACTGGTACGAACCAGTTTTTTAATATCAAAAAACTGCGAAACACATCAACCCCCTCCTCTTTACCCCAACAGGAGTTTTCGAGGTCGCTGAATAAGAAAATGGACTCAGAATTTCAAAATGGTGTATCCAATATGGCGGACGAAATGAAACAATATTGAAAAATCATTTTTCACGAGAAATGTGTTTATCTGAACATGATTTCAATTGAATCGATTGAAATACACCGCAAAAATAAAACTGCCGGTAATAATCGACGTTTTTTTTTTTGCGGAAAGTCCTACAGTGGCCCTCCCCTTATTTTAACTTTTCGAGTCAAAGAAGATGGCGGCTTCTTCCCTTATTTTACCGCTTCCCCTCATCCTCACCACTGGCAGTACGAGGGAATGAAAACAGAGAGAGGAGATATAATTGCGTTCTTCTTCACTTGTATGCGCAAGCGCAAACAGCAATCCGCACTCTTTTGAACACTTTCAAATGGCGAATGGTGGGGGAAAACTCACGAGGGGAAGAAGTTAACATAAGGGACGAAAAAAAGTTAAAATAAAGGACGCAGTTAAAATAATAGGAGTTAAAATAAGGGGAGGGCCACTGTACTAGATTTGAAGGCAGGAACTGTCGATATACATCCGATAACTCTACCTACACTCATAACAATTGCTAAGTGTACACGGATAGAAATTTCCGAGAAAAATTACTGTGCTCGGCATCCGAAAAGAGGTGCAAAGTCATTTTATTGTAATATTTACAGACCCAGACAAGATAAATTGCATATTTGGGTAGGACTACAGTAGTTCTTCCCTTATTCTAATTTTCCCCTCTCCCCCACTACTTAGATTTGTAGTCTCACTTTTGTCTCTTGTTCTTTTGTTGCGCATGCGGCGCTATTTGTATTTAGAAAATCCACACGTCAACACCCGTCAGTGGGGAGAACGCGTGAGGGGAAATATTGGAATAGGAGAAGAGAAAAAATTAGAATAAGGGAAGGAGTACTGTATTTGTAATAACGGCTACACTATCTTTTGTACTCCTGGGTGAAATGTATAATGCAGCACCGTAAAATTTGTAGTACACCAAGTTATTAAATCGGTGCAACTCAAATAATCCCGTGCAGTTTAAGAATTTTCAATGTAGTGGTCCATAATTTTTCATGTGCCATTTCCTGAAACGTACGCGAAAGTTGCCGAATTCATCCCAAATTTACCGACCGTGAAAACGATAGCAATATGGCGCTCAAGCACATAATTGTAGCAGTTGGGATTGCAACTTGTTAGTTTTCTTAATTCGTAAACGTCGGTAAACAGTTGAGTAAGTATTTAAATTGTTTTTTAATCATTTTTCGAATGAAATAGCAGTGCAATCACAATATCCTTAACAAGCATCGGTATTCTTTACATGTTCATATAGTAAGCGTTGACGAAGCTTCTGCTTTCAGTTTCTGTTGTAAGCACAGACACTGCTTGTAAACTTACGAAAAGACTTATGAATACCTAATATGAACTAACAATAAGTCATGACGATTCTTATTCCATACATAAAGAAACACAAGTGTTGTAGAAGGTTTCTTAAAATTTTACTGTGCTCTGGACTATGAATTTTTCTGGTGCTATTGCCGAAAATTTTGCTGTGCTCTGGACCAGGAATTTTTCTGGTGCTACTACCGAAAATTTTACATCTCACTTCAGAAAAATTCAACATGACAATGCAAACTTTACTTTGCCAACGTTATGCACTTCATCTGTCGGACAGCATGGTGATTTTACAGCAGATTTCCGTAGAAATTTTAATAGAAATTTTTCTCCGTGCAGCGCTTGGATGCCTTCAGAGCGTAGCGTTCGTATTAGAAGCGTTCCTATTGGACCCACTAATGCCTGCAGCTTTGAAAATCATTCTTAAAGTATTATCGTAATTACATTATTCTCGTTTATCAAGAAACACTAATTCCTATTTGTATTTATTCAATATTAATTATGCGAAAAGAAATTATTAATTATATTTCCTCAAGTATTAGTAAGTCCAATGGCGTGTAGCTTGAACACAATGTAAACAGCAGGTCGCCAAGACGCCAGGTTCGTTAATTTCTATCAGTGTAGCAGAAAAAGATGGACGACGACCTCAAAACTCTCTCAAACAAAAAATTTACTTCAAAAGCTTATAACTTGTAGCCGCCATATTGAATGCTAAAACTATGACGCCAGCTTCATATTTAGCGACAAAAAAAAACTATAGAACACAAAATTTAATTGCAAAGCTGTGGATGTTATTTAACTTAGCTTGTGGCCTTTTTTGTACACGTGACGTATTACCAGTAAAGTGGTTAACGAACGCGGTCAAAATAACGCGAGGCATTTAAATTATTTCTAACGAATATTTGAGTAGAATATTCGTTAAAACTTTGTTTGTTTTCGTCGAAATTGAGAAACATTTGAGAGGTTTCACTATATTAAATTTTAAAAAATTGAAGATAGAGATGAAAACATTTCGTTTGTTTTAAACTGTCTGCATATAGGCAGTTTATAATTAATCGTGTTTCTCCTCTCGTGTAATGCATACGCTCAAATGAAAGTCTACTTAAGTTTACAAGATCTTGAAATCATGTTTAGTTTCAGGAAGCTCATGAAATCTGTGGCAGCGTTCATAGACGTTTCTTAAAATTGTAGCATTGAGATTTATTAGGAAAAATATCTCAGTGAAATTGATGCAGATTATGACTTTTAGACTAGGATAATTTCAGTGGTGAATCGTGGGAATATCATCAGCGTTTAAGGAACCATTGTGAATTCGTTTCCAAGATTTCAAAAATCCTGCGTTACGATTAAAATTCAGCTCCTAAATTGCTGTTAGTCCATGAAGGGGTAGCCTGACATGAAATATTGTCAGATTTCACTTGATGAAGTGATTTTTCTCTGTTTTAAGGAGGAATTAAACATATTGACGCCATTTCTAGACATCCAGCGGTCCAGGAGTTGAATATTGATTGTGCAAAAGTTTTACGAATTGGAATAACCTTTGATTTCTTGAGTCTCCAGTGTTTCAAGTTGTATTAGTTAACACTCGCAATTAAGACAAACGGAAGATCATTTCGTGTATTTTAACAAGAGATATCGACCTGCTATCCCACCATTTGCACTTTGTGTCTATGGCAGGATGCACACGCTCCGTGAAGTAACTAGTACAATGATATTCTGCACGACGCGACGCGTTATTTAACTTAACGAAAATAAGCTCTTGCTTTTTGGTGTGGATGTTTACGTGCGCAAAGCTCGCAATCTTAGCCGACGCAACGTCGGTGACACGTAGTAAATTAACAAAGCGTAGTCGACATTTACTTTAATCGGTGGTTTATTGTATTTTATTGTATTATAGGGAGAGAGAGTTTCGAGAGAAAGTCGAGAGAAGTGAGAGCGAAAGGGAGAGAAAGAGAGCGAAAGGGATACAAAGTAGGGAACAGAGTGCACCATGTTGATGCTTCCGCGAGTGTAATCCAATTATTGAATACGTCTGAATTTTCCACAATTGAATGTTTATAACGAAAGAACAAACGAGAGAGGGCCATGAAAACGCCCTTGCCGGCCAATGCCTTCGCCGATGGTCGAAGGTCGTTACGCAAGACGAGAGTTTTTAACGAAATTTCAATCAAGTTTGCAAATAATAACACGATGATAACCGATCACTTCGAAATCGTTTCTACGATTTCAAAAAGTAAACTTTTTCTTATGGAAAAAGGGTAAGCAATCTATTGCTCAACTGACAAATGCCTTGCAAAAGCGATTTGGAAGCGATGGTGTGGAATTTGTATATAACGGTGATAAAAACAAAACATGAGATTAGTATCTGCGACCGATAATGGAAAAAATGGTGTATGCTGAGTGCAAAGATAGAATTATAAGACGAAACAGCTAGTAGCCCCAAGACTGATCGCGAAAAAGAAAAACGATATTACTTCACGCATCGTTAAGTGTCGCCGATAACTTTTCTCGCGCGACGATGGCCAATGATCTATGGATCATAGACGCTTAGCCATCGTCGCGGGGAGATCGTGTGTTTTTTAGAGGGAGAATGAGAGATAGCGCGAGAGAGAGAGAAAGTTTACGTATGATTTCTAACGCAACTGTGATCGAAGAATGTCAACCGGAAAACGGCTAGATTGTCGTTTTAAACATCATTTTTTTTTTTTTACATGTTTTTTTTTTTGCTTTTCCCGAGAAAGATTATTGTCTTTTGGACATCGACAAGAATTTCTCGTATCGGAATGAATATTTGCAGCAAATCACCTAGAGCCATCTTCTCATCGCGTAATTATTATAACGTGAGACATCCTTGTAATTCTATCCGTTATAAGAGAAATATTGTTATGTCGTTGTGCGAGGGATATTGTTCCGGCCGACGTTCAATTCTGTATCGCAATCGTGGGGCGCTTGGGCCGATACAAATTTTACGTACTCAGTCAAGGGGCATCTATGGCGCGGGGGGGAGTGACGGGAGTGCGAAAGGACAACTTAAGAGAAAACAGATATTTATTTATCGCGGGGGATGCCGTCGCCTGACTCTCGACGCATTCTTCCCAAATAGCATAACACGACAGCATTAAGCATTTGAATTTCATTACGTACTTGGCAAATAAACGTGAAATGCGAGCATATACACTCTGGCGCTCTTTCCTTATCCCCCGCCATTTTGTATTTACACGCGAAGCTCCATTCTAAGCGATACACTTTCACGTAGAAAAGCTTCGAATGAGCTTCGCATGAAAATGCACTCTTTATTGCGATTCCATAAGAGGCTTCTCTGCACTTAAGAAAATTTCATGAAAAAGTTCAGTAAATATTGCTAAATTGAATTTAGTTTACTCCCTGAGCAACGTCTTAGGAAAATAATTGATCGATATGAACTATGTATTAAAAATGTTCAGCTTCAACAAATTCATGTCACTTTTATATAAAATAATGGTCGTGTGTAATACTTCAGAACTGTAATACTATGTATTGACGTAACAAACATCGTTTAAAATTTGGCATCCATAAGTTTTACTTAACCCTTTTCGTCCCAAAAGTCCGGAATTTGGACACAACTTTCAGCACTCTAAAATAATTGGACTCAATTGCGGAGTCCAAGAGAGAGTAATCGGTAAATTTCACTCTCTCGGAGTCACATTCGCTCCTTTAGAGTATTTCATGCTAGGTTTGAATCCTTTACCGGTGTAGTTATATACTGCAAGGAAGACTGGTTACTACGTGGCCGGCCGACAAACATGTTTTGTGTCAACTCGCTATAACTTATTCAATTCTGAGAATTTTGAAACGAATAAAAAAAGAAATTGTTCGTTAGAGTTTTTTGCATCTAATGAAGAATGAACAAATTATATATCTGAATAAACAATGAAGTTTTTCAGGGCCTCGAAGCACATGACGCGTTGGTCATCGGCTGCCACCAACTTTAAACATTCATTACTTTTGGACTATTAGACCAATAAAAATAAAACTTTCCAGAAAATTTGTTCATACCTTTATGAACAACTTTCTCGCTGACACTTTTCGGATACTCGAAATTTGCTCGATAAACGAAGAGCCAGAAGGTATATATTGCAGTCGCATAGAAAAAAATTAATAACTTTATTGTTTATTGAGATATATAATTTATTACTTCACCATTAGATGCGGAAATCTCTAACGAACAATTTCTTTTTTTATTCGTTTCAAAACCTTTAAAATTGGCTATGTTATAGCGAGTTGAAAAAAAAGGCGACCGCGCAGTAACTAGTCCTGTCTATACGGCATTCAGCCGCCTTTCTCTTTTTCCGTATTTATTGACACCATTGGAGTATATTTTCACTCCAAAGAACTCAAATGTAGTTGAACCCGGCCTACCCCATTTTCGACTCCTTTGGAGTGAAATTTGACTCCAATAATTTTAGTGTGAACGATGTAAATTTTGTTCCAAACAGCGTTAAAAAAAATTGAAATAAGTCAAAATCGATAAATTTGGACCTCCTTTTTAAAATGCCGTGATCAGAATCATCCGGAAATTACAGAGAAAAAAGTTATGATCATTTTTTCGAACAAAATACTGATTTTTTTGACGTTTTTTCTCAATAATTGCGTTTGACATTGAAAAGAGTAGTGCTGATCATTGCAAAACATACTAATCGCGTCTTTTTGCTCAGACCATTCTTCTCCCGTCGGATTTTTTTCAAAAAACAAAATGGCGGCTTCAAGATGTCGTCTGGAAGTTGTAAGTTCGAATGTTCTTGCACAAATATCGATTATTTGACCGTGTAACGGCTCAAATCATGGAGAATTGCAATGAAAACGTAATTATTATTATTTGTCAATACCTAGTCTCATTATGATTTATTCATAACCTCATAACCTCAAATTAGTTAGACACAATGGGTTTATATCGATTATTTGTCTAATTTTCACACAATTTTCGACGTTTCTGTAACATTACTTATGTGTGAAATTAAAAATGACCATATATCCTTATGACCTATTAATTATCGGTTTATAACCTAAAAATTTAGTACAGTTCGACTGTTTAGTATTCTATCGATTTTGACTTATTTCAATTTTTTTTTAACGCTGTTTGGAACAAAAGTTACATCGTTGAAAGCTGTGTCCAAATTCCGGACTTTTGGAACGAAGAGGATTAAGAAGCAAAACTGAATGCTTAGAGGGGGTCAACTCTAACGTTAGTGAAATTCTATACTGCTCTTCGCGCTTCAGATGAAGTAACAGCGCATCCTGTTGCAGAATACAGACACTAAATCTTAAATGGAGGCTCCTGAAAAATGCTACAAGTTTTATCTGAACAGTTTTCTTGGTAAATGTCGAAGGAAACTAGACAGAATCGATCGACCGACACGTTTTGCTCTCATTTTTCGTAGTTAAATATTTCGCGAAATATCCATCGTATACAAGAAGTTATATAAGTGAAAAGCTGCAAAAATGACACCTAATACGCTGATACGTCTTCAATAGAAATGGAGTTACTGCAAAACCAACAATTTTTGTTTTTAAAATGTGAAATATTTCCCTAATCATTTTAAAAACATAGAAGCAAGCTTTTCTAGTTACTCTTTCATCACAACAAAAATTTTAAAAGTCGCACTATTCATCTTTATAAAGTAAAACTCACATTCAACGTAGTTCGTGAATTCTCCGCCAGCATTCGCTGATGATTAATTGTACAGGGCGAAATGTAAGGCAATTAAGAATGGTCTTTTTAATCTTAAAGTTGTAACTAAACAAGAATCTAAGAAATTATGAATAATTCGTAAAGTTTACATTTTAACTGTTAGAGGCCGACTCAGAACGCCGGACAAAACTATTTTTCTGTAAATTCGTTTCTAGGGGTTTTTGGGAACGCTGATTTCGAGCCTGAAATCAGATTTTAAAAATCCAAGATGGTGGATTTTGCTATATTGACTCAAATAGTTTGAAACCATAATGATGAACAGATTCATTTCGTCAGAATTCTGATTTACAACGACCAATCGCAAATCATTCTCCTAGTTATTTTCGTCGATATTATATTGCGTTTTTTCGTTTACATAACTATCAATGGGAATTCGCCCATTAATCAATTTGTCAGTCAATTTTAAATTAATTATTCGAATATTTCAAATCTCCAACTTTTGGCGATGCTATTATCACTCCACTATATAGTCTGGGCAACGAACAGGTTGACCCGGAACAAATTACAACACGATCGATTTTTACGTGATAATTACTAAAAAGATAAGTCAAAAAACATATCCTAAATCGCCAAAAATCTTTTTTACGAAATAGGAAGATACTTATAGGAAGAATAAGAGGACGGGCCAATACAGAATGGACTTTTAGCCGTATTTAGTCGTAATTGTTACTGTTACAATAAACAACTATAAATACGAAAGAAAAAAAAGAAGTGCGTTCTTTTTGAAATTACAGTTTTGAGTTTTAAAAGTAGAAAGTTGGCGATTAATAGGCCTAATGTCGTTGCAGTCTATCGAAATATGCCATCAATTTCTCCTGATTATGCTACTAGACTGCGGGAAAATTGTGTATTGTGATATCAAATGTCTATTTGATCGACATAACCTCACTTTTCTTGGAAATATAACCTAAACGGGGGGATGTTGTGATCATTATCATTTTTAGGATCAAAATATATCGGAAATTTTTACAAAACCTTATAAAAAAACAGAATAAGGCTCGTTTTGACCAACATTTTAATAAGTTGCAATCGGAATCATTAATTTAATGGCTGATATACATCTCGAAATTGTCGGAAACTTCAGCATTTGTAAACCTATACAAATTAGGTAGCGCTCTATTTGGGATAAATAATGGCAAATCGAAAGTACCGATATAGAAATTTCGTTCAACTGATTATCAACGACTGTTTTGAAAGTGATGCGGATCGCCTAGTAGTCACTTCGAGGAGCATCGATGATTGGAAAATACATCATTTATGTAAGTTCAGAGAGCTTATCCCGGGTTAATAATCACATAACACTAAATACTGTATAGTAAATAGACAGTTATTGCAACGATTGATTCTTAAAACTATACCGTTACTATTTAGTAGAACAGTTTTTCTGTACTTAAACTGTGACAAAACTATGATGAGTTTGTATAGAATTTCGATAGTTGTAGTTAGGCTTGTTATCGCCAGGTGTCGTTGAGACAATATGAGCTCTATTTCTCGCGATTTGTCTCGTATATTTTCGATTTTATTTTGTCATAATGCTGCCGGAAAAGTTACTTACTCACTAGTTACTTACTAGATTAGAACACTGTTCTAATAGAAAAGCATTAGATGGATTCCCTTTATGTTTATTTAAAATTTTCTCTACAGATTTTTTTTTCTTTTTGGTCATAAAATAATCGTGTGGCATCACTGAAACAATACCGGAAAGAAATTGAATGTGCAAGAGCTTTGGGTCGAAGTTAGTCCAAGTTCATTGCGCCTATATTTAGATTTCAAGTCATTTGGATAAACATAATAACTTAATGCAAAAGCATCTAACAATATTTCTAACATTTTTACCTGTTTTGATTACATTACATGAAGGAATGACTTTAAAAAATGTAATACCGTCGACCTTCTCAGTAGAGCCCCTCTCAATATAGTTCCACTTCCCCAGGTTGTCGAGTGTTCCCCTTATACTGATCTGGAATGTTTTTCTCTCAAATTTCATTTACGTTGTTCTCAGTAGTACCGCTAAGCAAAATAGCCGTCTTGTATCCTTCAAAGTAAATTACATTTTGTTCTAGGCTTGCAATATAAAAAGTGTGATACCAAAGACAAAAAACTAAATATTGTTTTAAAGTCAGGTCATAGCGTGCAGATTAAAACGTTTTAAGGGCTTACGCGGGTCAATCGGTTGAAAAAAAGTCTAATTTTTGGGAATTTTTTTCAAGTTTCTATTAATCTGATTATATTGTAGTATCTGATTATAAATTACTTGTTATTAAGTATATTTTCAATAATATTTCCAAAAATGTTCGTATAAAAATATCCAATGTGGACTCGATGACGGCCATTTTACATCGACGTGTTTTTTTTTCGACGCGGGTGAACGCCCTAACTCTTGGAGAAATCATCTGAATTCATGAAACAAAAAAAAATTCATTAGTAGTTGACTTTTGCGAGGTAACAACGTTCCAATATAATTTTTTTCCTTTTGTTTAACTCGCAGAAACGTTCAAATGCTAAAATTGCGATTTCCACGATAAAACAAAAATGAAAATAGGGAAAATAAAAACGTTGTGACCTAGTATTGTGTGTTTAGAAACTGTTCCAAATTTCAAACGCATCGGTGCCATAGTTTTTTCGCTTAAAGTTTTGCATGCAATTATGTATCGTAAAATCGTTCGAAACAATTTTTTTTTCAACTTACATAGAAGCCTCGATTTCTGGACCATAAAGAAGATCTCCAGACTCAGTTGCAAAGTTGATCCTGCAGCCTCCTGCTGCTCGATTCGATGACGTATACATGTTCTTCTTTTGAAGTTGCGTTCGCTATATATTCCACGTGTATCTCCGTTAATTCAATTCAGAATGACTTGCAATTTTGACACAATATTCCTGAAAGGTTGTACTATCGAATAGAAAAATAAAAAAATGCATTGTTTGTACTCGCATAAGCCCTTAATGCTGCTATAATTAATTCGTCACAATTTTAAACCAATACTTATTTAATGAATCGCGAACAATGTATTGTCATATGCAAACATGTCACCTCACAAGAATTACATAAACAAAACACTTTCCAGAACCCGCGTTCTTGGAAAAACATTGCCCCTTTTCGCGTTGCCCGGAACTATTGAGAGGGTTGACTGTATTCAAAAAAGTTGTCAAACAAAACATCTGTTCTTCAACCGCTCGCTATAGTGTATGTTGTCAAGGCTAATGTTGCCAACTACAAAAAATGCAGTGGAACTTGATAAACCTGTAAATTTAGCTCCAATCACACTGTTTTAAAGCGGTGAGGGAATGAGCGATTTTTTACGGACAAAGGACCCCGCACCAAATACATTAAAAATTGCTCTGTGTAGAATTTTACTAAACTTTGTAGTTCATAGGATCGTGAACGAAAAATCTTAGTACCAAAAGTAAAAAAAATGGACAGTTTTTTTGTTATAAATAATTGAAAATGCAAAATTCGTAGTACTTTTTTTTGCAACATCCGATAAGTCTATGTTAAATGACGTAGAACGTGGCGCCATCTACGAGATTTGTTTTTATTGCAAGTCCTAGTGAATCACTTTTGTGACTCATTTTGAGTTTTTTCTGTCTCTGTATACTCATAGGTTATTATTATTTTTAAAGATTGTATAAAACACTTGTTTTTACTTACAATGTAAGTCAATACATTTTATATTATTAAATCGCTATTTTGAATCTGCTTTTTTATCTAAACATTTCAAAAACCGTTCAAATAATTCGTATTTGTACTCATGAATTAAAAAACTTATACCATCACTACTTTTATCCAGAAAACTGAAAATAATTTTCGATTACTTACTTTTTTTGTTTTTTTTTCGCTAACTACGAATTTCGGATTTTCAATTATTTTATAACAAAAAAACTGTCCATTTTTGTTACTTTTGGTACGAAGATTTTTTGTTCAGAATCCTATGAACTACAAAGTTTAGTAAAATTCTACTAGGAGCAATTTTTAATATATTTGGCGCATGGTCTTTTGGAATTATATTTAAAAATATTTCCAATCGTATTTTGGTACTGGGAGACCCCACACATAAATATTATATTTTTTTCCCTTCTAAAACTGCACTTTTGCAGCATTTTTTATCTTAAAGAGCTACATTTCAAAAGGCACAAGTTACATTTTTAGGACAAAATATTGAAAATTGGCTGAGTTACAATTTTTATAACGAGCACCAATAATTTTTTGATCAAGATAACTTATCTACGCGGTAAAGTGATACTTGGAGAGTATCCAGTAATTTTGTTGAGACGAAATAACGAAAACTGTCCGCGCAAGACGATATTATCTTCGGATTTGGGTCTTCCACGACCCCACATGGTGCTTTGTGTTATTTTTATACAGGGTGTCGTTTTAAGGGTTGATTCGTATTTGTACTCATTAAAAAAAATTAAAAAAATTAATCCATCACTACTTTTCTCGAGAAAACTGAAAATAATTTTCGACTACTTACTTTTTTGTTCTTTTCGCTAACTGCGAATTTCGCATTTTCAATTATTTATAACAAAAAAACTGTCCATTTTTTTAACTTTTGGTACTAAGATTTTTTGTTCAGAATCCTATGAACTACAAAACTACAAAGTTTAGTAAAATTCTACTAATTTTTAATGTATTTGGTCCTTTGGAATTATATTTAAAAATATTTCCAATCGCATTTTTTTAACTATAAACTCATGTAGGTACAGTCAATACAGTAGTCCCTCGGTTATTCTAATTTCACTTATTCTAACTTCTTCACTTATTCTAATTTTTTCCCTTCGCCTATTCTAATTTTCCCCTTCATTCGTTCTCCCCACCACGCCTACCATGTTACATGTGTATGAATGTATACATTCATACAACGGTACATAATAGTCATAATGCGCATGCGCCATGAAAGCGAGAAAGAGAAAAAGTGAAAGGGCAAATCTGAGTAGTGGGGGTAAGGGGAAAATTAGGATAACCGAGGAAGGCCGCCATCATACCTGTATCGAAAAATTAGAATAACCGAGGGACTACTGTACTATCCTATAAGAGTCAAAAATAAGATAACAAACAATAAGTAAGGACTTTTATGCTTAAAGTTAAGGATTCTCTTCGAATTTAGCAGTTGGGACACAGTGAGGGAATGATTTTCAGGGTACTTTCTCGAATATATCTATTTTGTTTATCATATAAAAAATAATTTTGGCTCATAAATCTAGTTCAGTAGTTTAATTAACCCGTTTCCGCCCAAAATGCCGTAAATTTCACTACATTTTAATCGTCACTTTTCTTATAGAAATTAACGATGAATAATTCTGAATATTTAGATTTTATAGTTTTCAACCCTCCCCTTTCCGAACCCGAAGTCCGTTTTTCGCTAGGAGCAGCCATTTTTTAAATATGGCGGCGAAAAGGCAAAAAACTAGAGAAAATTTCGATTTTTGGATCGGTTATTCATGTTTTTCAATAGGTTCGCGATGACCGATCATTCCAAAGACCTGGATCTGGTGGCATAATGAGTTTGACTAAAAGTTGACATGATCAGATATGCAAAATATAAGATGGCGGATCCAAGATGGCGGATTTTTCGCCGAATTTTGTGTTTTTATACCATTTTCGACTATATAATATAAAACCCGCGAGTAACCATTTTCATTTCGGACATGCAACGTTTTGTATTTTCCTCCGCCATTTTGAATGATTAAAATCAAATGTCATATTCGTAATCTGCGACCCCGAAAACCACCGAGTAGTCAGTTTCATATGGATCAAGAAATTTTGTTGCATTTCAGTCGGCCATCTTGGAACCGCCATTGTAAATCAATAATAAGTGCGTACAACAATATTTATTAATAGCTAATAATAATGTCGGAAATGCTATAAAAACACAAAATTCTGCGAAAAATCAGCCATCTTGGATCCGCCATCTTATATTTTGCATATCTGATCATGTCAACTTTTTGTCAAACTCATTATTCCACCAGATCCAGGTCTTTGGAATGATCGGTCCGCGCGAACCTTTTGAAAAACATGAAAAACCGATCCAAAAATCGAAATTTTCTCTATTTTTTTGCCTTTTCGCCGCCATATTTAAAAAATGGCTGCTCCTAGCGAAAACCGGACTTCGGATTCGGAAAGAGGAGGGTTGAAAACTATAGAATCTAAATATCCAGAATTATTTATCGTTAGTTTCTATAAGAAATGTGACGATTAAAATGTAGTGAAATTTACAGCATTTTGGGAGGAAACGGGTTAATAAAAAAAAGACTTCGTAATTAACGATTCTGGTTTGTAAAAATCATTAAGGACCAATTTCGATTTTTTTTAGAATCAGCCATTTATAGGGCTGTAATACTACGTGATTCAAAATATTGTATGTCATTGAAATGTCTATTTTATTTTTATGCTCGATGAAGAAGTATTACAAACATTTATGCTTCTGGATATGAAATTATATAAAAGTGAAGCGAATTTAACTAATCGTGTTAGAAATTTCATATATTTTTATTTTAGTTTATACCCAGGATAGGTTGTAATTGAATGAAGAAGGTGCACTAAGTAATTTTATAAATTCTTTAATCTGAATAATAAAAATTTCAACATAGAAATGCCATCACATGGGTGATACATGTTTTAATAATTTAAGTAACATTTATTCCATATTAGTAAATGAACTAAAGAAATTGTATTTAATTTATTATGCAGAGAAGCGTACAGTTACATAGTACCGAACCTACGAGTTCCAGATTGTAGAGAAAGGTCGTCTCGAAAATAATTACTAATCAAAATACACTGTGACGAGAAAATAAAAATTACGAGTATCTTTTTCAATTGATATTGACCTTTCTCTACAGTCCACGTGTGTTTATAAAATCGACGAGTTATACGGACTCGTGTACATTCTAGCAGACACGAGTCGGCCTAGCATAACTTACATTACATCCCATAACTTAGTATTTTAAATATATTCCACAATAAAAT
This sequence comes from Trichopria drosophilae, assembly GCA_030407085.1. Lineage (NCBI taxonomy): Eukaryota > Metazoa > Arthropoda > Insecta > Hymenoptera > Diapriidae > Trichopria > Trichopria drosophilae. The sequence goes on from CM059583.1 coordinate 21,260,595, forward strand.
TTGAACTAAATAATTTAAAGCTATTGTTATTAGTGCCGAGGTTCTCTTCGCAGTGTCTTGGCTCGCACAAACAGCTACTTCGCCAGTGGTTTGTGAAAAAAAAAAAGAGCATTCCACTTGCGTTCTGTTTGAAAGACTGACTTTTATAAATAATGTAAAAGAGCTCGAATCGAATAGCGAATCAAGCTCGATTCAGAGTCGTTTGGGTACCGGGTAAGGTCTAATTTGGAGTTCGCCTGGGCTTGAGGACTGACTGATGGATGAAGGCTGCAAGTTGATGGAAGATACGTTTTCTGCCTGAGGGATGTTCGAGTCGGATGGTGATTGGAGTGAACATATAGGTGAGCTCAAGTTTCGGACAAAGAGGTGTGACTCACGAGTGCGGCGAACTTTCGAGGCAGCTCTGCTCCTAACGACAGATTTTAACCAAAAAAATTCATTTTTCATTTGAGCGATCAAATCGATGATCATCAATTGAAAAACTGCTGATTTGTGGCGAAAGTTTGGATCTGGGAAAAGCTGGACTCACTTTCGCATCACAGTGTGAATGACAAGAGCGCTGCCTGAGAATAACAGGAGTAAACGCGAGTGAAATCATTTTGTCCATTTGTCGTGTATGAGAATGCAGCCGAACGAGCAGACGCGTTTACCGCTCTCTTTTCAAACTGCTTTTACCGAGTTAGTCACTTGAAGTTCTTTCTTTAGTTAGTTGATGAGTAATGTCATGCAGAACTGTGAAAAGCTCATTTTTGTTTAATTTTTTTTTAGTCGTTTGTTGAAAAGCACGTTTATTTGTATTAAGTTTCTATAATATTGAAAGCAGTATACAATTTCTTACAAAACTATAGTAAAAATTGTTCAGTATAAACTTATCCTAGATACTGACACAATGGAGAGTAAATTTTTTTTACAATACCATGAATTTCATGTGACTGGCTCCAATATCTGACCACAAAAATGGGTCGATATATAACGATTTTGTCTTTTACAGGTTCTAATGGAGATTGAAAATCTGCCACCTTGAACGAGAAAAACTAACAGAACTGAAGACCAATTAAAAAGGATAACTGGCAGAGAAGCTTAGTGGATGTTCTCCGTAAAATCGAGCTACAGTTGACGCTGGTGAAAAACATCTAATTCTATCTGGATTGTGTATAACTATTGTTAATGAGAGATGTCTGTATTAAAACGAAGATCAATACGAAAGTTTCATATGTTTATTTTTTATCGTAGCGCGCTACTAGAGCTGCTGTCGATTTCTACATTATATACTATAGATATATTGGAGCTACAGGTTAATAAACAGGTGTAAACGCACTGTAACTGTTAGAGTGAAGGTTAGCAAATCTGTCGTTAAAAAGTTTTTCTTTTTTTTTTTTTTTTAATGTCGATCACCGGTGGAACACGCACGTCTTTCGTTACGACGAAACTTGGGCTTCCAGGATATACACGGAGATTGAAACTGAGCGCTATACTACGTAAACTCGGCATTTTCGTATTTCGATCGGAGGAGTGCTTTGGCATTGATGCATCTCCCATAGTCTTGTTTTTCCTTTGTTTCCTAAGATGGTGATTCATATTCGCGTTGATTTATGTGAAGACGAATTCACTTCGGTACCAGCTGATCACATGAATTCGAAGGTGAAGTTTTTGTATGCAGGAATGTCGAACATTGCTTCGCTGAAGAATTCGCTTGGCTGGAATCTTACATTTATATCGTGACCTACGGAAAGAAGGTAGGTAACATTAGTAATTTTAAGTCGGTAAATTTCAAATTAATCGATTAAAACATTAAGTACAAGCAGGAATATATTACCGAATATAATTGTTTTAAAAGTAATCTACAGTGGCACAATATGTTTAAATACAAGCGGTCAAGAATGTTACATTTATCAAATGTATACATAATATTAGTTAGTCATGGTAACATGAAACGTACTAAACTTAGTTCGTTTCCTTTTTTTCATTTTCTCGTTACTGTAAAGCATAATCCCGTGCTTTAGTATAGTACGCGACTTGAATTATTAATTTTATTCTCGTTTTCGAGTCTTCACATTATACAATCAATATTGCGTCCAGGGTAAGGATTCCGTAAACCCTGCTGATGAGCACATTACGGTATCCTGGTGCGAAACGCATTTTCACAATAGTTTAAATTATTAACGCAAGAGGGATACTTATTATATTAATCCAATATCTAAAAGCTAGTGAATCAAAAATTTAACACATAAGAAGATCTATTATCAAAGCGCCAGACGCATATTGCCATCGCAATTCGTCTGTTTACGGTTTTTTCTACTTGTTTACTTTTTCTACATATAATATACGGACCGTCACACCGAGTATACGCACAATATGTTTAATCTACAGTGGCCCTCCCCTTATTTTAATTTTTCGAGTCAAGGAAGATAGCGGCTTCTTCCCTTATTTTACCGCTTCCCCTCATCCGCGAGGGAAAGAAGTTAACATAAGGGACGAATGAAAGTTAAAATAAAGGACGCAGTTAAAATAATAGGAGGGCCACTGTAATTTGTGAAACAGGCAAAATTTTGCACCTAATTTATAGACCTATTTATATATTACATATTACAGTAGGGTCTCCCTTATTGCATACTGCAGATTTTTCAAAATGACGGCGGTTTCCCTTATTCTTTACTTCCCCTTTACCCCCACTCTTAGTGGTCGACGGTCGATAACGGTTCGAGATTCGCTCAGCTGCGAAAGTTAGGTTAGTACGCAATGGAGGAGGGAAGCCGACCGAAGGGGAATATATGCAATAAGAGATCCCAAATCCAGAGAATAAGAGATGTCTAGAGAATAAGGGCGGATTCAATAAGGGAGAGCCTACTGTACTTACAAATCGGATTGGACTTTGCGCTTCTTCCGTCAGAAATCAAAATGTAGTACCCTCATTTTGCCCACATTTTGACTTTCTAGCCACAATATTTAACGCTTTGAGCCACGAATTGTTCTTTTCGTCTAATTGACTCGAAACTTGTTACTCGGGTGTTTTCGGAGTCGCTGATTACAAATCCGTTGCTTCGAAATTAAAAATGGCGAACCCAATATTAAATTGTTCCAAACTGAATTTGATACACGAATTCGATATTTAAAAATGTTCTGCGTACTTTTATTTATTTATTTCATTAACGGGCTTGAAGGCCCTATCAGAATGTTACATAAAATATACAGGCAGAGTAATATACATTGGTAGTTACAATAGTTCTAATCTATTAATTATATTCTAATATTTTTAATTTAAGTAGCCTAAATGCTTCCAATTGTTGTAAGTTAAAAATATTTGAATCCGTATGAATTGTGGCAAAGATTTTACACAAGCGGGCTGAGGGAGAATACAGCCCAAGATTTGTTGAATATGACTGAGTTCTATAAAATTGATTTGTTCTGAGAGTGTAAGGAGAATTATATGGGGGTAGAATAAAGTCAGTATCAGGAAGAATAAGTGTCCCGTTATTAATTTTATATAAGAATTGAGAGTCAGAGAGTTGTCTATAGGAATACAAAGAAGGGATCTTTAAAGTAAAAGCTATTGGTGCATAATCGTGATTGGAAAACGACATCGGAGTTCGTAGTTTGTAAGCAGCATATCTAAAAAATTTGTGCTGTATTCTCTCTAACCTACGAATGTGTACATCGTAGTAAGGTGACCATATAGTCGACGCATACATCAAGTGAGGGCGCACTAAAGTTAAGTAAAGAGAACGTATTGTAGTTATATTCGTGAACTCTCTTGAGTTTCGGATAATAAAGCCTAATACGCGTTCTGCTTTTTTGCATATTTGATTCAAGTGATCAGTAAATGTTAACTTAGTGTCAAATAAGACTCCAAGATCTTTGATCACTTGCGCTCTTTGTAATGTTACATTTTGCAAGTTATAATTGACTAGAAACGGTTCACGTGCAGTGGAGAATGTTACGACTTGACATTTTGACAAATGCAATTTCATTTCATTTACACTGCACCATGTACTTATGTTTTCCAGATTTTGTTGGATAAAGTGTGTATCACTATTAGATTTAATCATTGAGAAAATTTTTAGATCATCCGCAAAGAGAAGAAAATTAGAGAAAGAAATTGCAGAGTAAATATCATTTATATAGATATTAAAAAGTATGGGTCCTAGGTGAGAGCCTTGTGGGACCCCAGAAGTAACTACTATTTCTTTAGAAAAATAGTTTTTGAACCTTACTATTAATTTCCTGTTTATCAAGTAGGTTTGGAACCAAGCAAAAATGTTTCCTGAAAATCCTAGCTTTTGATTATTTCGTACAAGATTCCGGATTTGAGTTCGCCATATTAGATCTGCATTTTGAATTTCGAAAATGTGACAACGGTTTCGTAATTAGCGACCCGAAAAATCCCCGAGTGTAGAGTTTCCTATAAATCGGACAAGATTTCGGATTTTGCTCCGCCATCTTGAATTTCGAAAATCTGAGAATGGATTCGTAATCAGCGACCCCAAAAACATATAGTTGACAAGTTTGTTTGCCAGAAACGAGTTAAAAAATAAATAGGTTAATTTTTTGTATATATTTGTATATAATTAATACTATTTTCAGTAACTTTGGAAGTAAATAACAAAACAGCAGTTGTCTCAAGTAAGCATAACCTTAAAAATCATTATCTAAATTTCATCATAATAAATAATAAAAGTTTTTTCAAATTTTATTTATCTTTTGTTACTTTTAATCAAACGGTGAAATACTTATTTATTTTCTTTTTCATTTTATTAATTTACAGATGACAATATAGGTTTATTCCATCTGCCTACTATAAATTATTATTCTTATGCACAAGTAGCACGTGTTAATTAATTAATTCCTTTCTTCACGTCTTGTAAACATTTTTGTTAAACGTGAGAAACACAAATAGCTTTTATGTATTAGGTAAGACATCATTTCTCTATAAAAATGAGATTCAACACTGTGATATGAAATAAGATTGTAAATTCAACATAATTTTTATTTTTTGATATTTTTAGAATAAATTTCTTAAGAGGGCCAGAAATTAGGCCGAAACGTAAAAACACTTTACTTCTACTACAACCTTGAGGATCAAAAGTAAAGTAAAATTTTCTGATTTAAGTTAAAGGACCGACAAGTACCAGTAAACAAACAAATTGTGCAATTTCAAATAAGCGGTTGAGTAACAACAAGAGATCAAGGAATCAAGATTTTAAAGTCTCTATTTAATAATAATTAATTAACTATAGTATGTTAAGACATATGGGCAAATCTGCGAAACTTTTAAATTTCGTGTGATTGTGTATTTTTGAGCATTTTTATTTTATTTTTCTGCGTTTAAACTGGTCAACATTATTAAGTATACTCCAAATATATCGACCAATATATGTAATGAATCATTGATGAGATAAAAGTACGAAATTCATACTTTTGAAACTGAAAAATTTGTCAAAAACGCCTAAAATAAAGTGTCCCTACAGTAATTTTTATTCACGTTTGGTCCTGTAGCGATTTCAGCGTTTCTTTAATCTGTCTGGATTTTTTACACGTGTTAATAGGCAAAAAACCAAGAATTTGCACCCTTATAGAGTTGTGTGCTCTTTTCAGAAAAGCTGAAAAGAATGCCTTTAAAATGTGTCCAAAGTTAAAAAAAAAAAAAACAACAATTTTAGTTCATTTTTCACCCAATGCACGTGCAGCATATATTTAATCGTTACGAGTCAAAAGTAATAATTTTGTACACAGAAAGGAGGAAATCCAAACGTCATTTAAGAATGTGCTCACAAGAGAAGTGAAAAAATATATGCTTGAAATTAAAAAGCACTTGCGTAACTGGTTAAAATAATGGTCATTTTTCAATGACACACCGTCAATTGAAAAAGAACATTATTTGCAACATATGTGATCGTTTGAAAAGCGCAAAATAGAGGTAACATCAAAACGCTAACATCTAATAATGTTTTTAACCCTTTATATCACGATGATAAATAACATTTTCTTTGATTTTTCATTATTAAAATTCCAGTTAACGCATTAATGTCAATTTTTTACGATTTTCTGTAAGTTTAGTGATAAAATAACATATATAAATGGCTAAGAAGACATTATTGTTTATTGTTTAGGTAGTATAAATAAAAAAATATGAAAAAATCGAGTTTTTTGGAAGAAATTCATTATTGGCAACGTTTTTCGTGATGCTTAAAATTTTTAACTCGAGGGTTTTCGGAGTCTCTGATTACCAGAAGATGGAAAAAGTTTGCACGACTCATGTAATCACTTTTCCTTAGAACCAAACAGCTGGTCTGCTGATAAGGATACTTACAAAAATAGAAAAACAAAAAACTCTAAAACAATAAAGAAAAAGTCTAAACCTACCAGTAATAAAAAAATTCTTATAATTGTTAAAACTCAACCAGCCCGGAAATGTACTAAAATGTAATTATGCAATAAATTTCTATCTAAAAACATAATATTTGTTGTTTTTTTTTCAACGTATATAATTCTCAAACCAACATGTATCTGAATGCATACCAATGCAAAAATTGTATCATTTCAGTACTTTTTAATTATAAATTTGACATTCAAATTGATAATCGCATGTAGCAATTTTTCGAATGAAAGCACTTTCTTGATGTGCAGTTCAGTTAGTGTTCAGATTTTCGAAATTCAACATGGCGGCTTCAAAATAGCGAACGTCTCCTCTAAATTTTAAGAGTTAAGATGACTAACATAAAAATTCTTAGATGATAATTTTCACTCTTCAGCGTTGCTTAAAAAGTGAAGCACGCTCCGTCATTTGTTACCTCTTAATCTATAGGACAACATATAAAAATTCCAATAATGTGCTTAACACATAAAATTTTTTTGATTTTATGACTCAAAATTCAAAGGTTTCGCGGATTTGCCGATATAATAACTTGCATTTGTTAGATATGTAGAAAAAAAGTTGCGACCTCAGAAATATGAGAAACCGATTTTTAAGGTGCAAATAACCAATGAATTGAAGGTGGAATGCTCAGCGTCCCGTCATGGTGCAAAGGGTTAAAGCAATAAAAAAAAAACGTAATCTATATGAACATAGCCCTAGAACTTTTAATTGTCGTGAAGAGTGGTTCATGACCTTTCCCATGATATATTCCATATAATAATACCATAAAATACAAGTAAGTATGTTTAATTAGAGGAACCTCATACTTTAAACTCGGTTTTATATCATTTAAACATACAAAAAGTTCCGAACCCGTCAAATATTGCTGCTATAGTATTGAAGATATCAAATTTGTTTTCAATTAAACTGCTATAACTTTTTTTTAGTCATTGAATAAAGACCTGAAAGTTTGTTTACAGCTTTCCTACTACCTAAATAATACGGGAGCTCGCAGTATTAATGCGTGCCGATAAATATGAAAGAGTTAAAATGCACTAAACTATGAAAAATGATTTTTTTTTCAAAATAAAACCTTTATGACTATTTATGTTATAATTTTTTTATGTTTCGCCTTAGCTAAAATACATAAGGCTGGTCTTACTCTACACGAGAAAATCTACAAATTGGCGCTCAGTATTTGAGCGTGCCCCTTCAGGAAAACGAGCTCAAAATTTATAAGAATCGTCTAGACCGGCTTCATTCTGTGGTCGAATCGTTGTTTTATACAGTTATTTAGCAAATATGCATAAAAAAAGCATTTTTGTGCACTTAAAACCTAGAATATAAAAAAAACCCTGACGTATAGGACAAATTCTGTCCACTGATTCGAATTCAGGAGAATCCATTAGAATCGTCTAGTCGCGTTTCAATGTCAAACCGAAAAAATTCGGCGAATTCCCAGATTGAGTAAAAAATGTATATTTTTTCATTTTCTTGATATAGTATGTATAATGTGTATGTAGAGCAAAACTATTGCAAGTGAATTATTTATGGTTTTATTAGAAATAAATAATTTTTAATATGGCTGTCTGACATTCAATGGCTTTCTAAACAAACACAACATCAACAGTTTATGTTCATTATCATTAAAATAGGTTTCTCATAAAATATAAGTAGAAAAGTAGACAGACATAAAAATATGAACTGAAATTATTAATAATTATAAATATAAATAATAACTGCCTGTATAGCAAATGGAAAAACTAAGGCAATTGAAATAAATTGTAGAATAATCATGTCGATTTAATTTTGAAATTGTCCTTAAATAATATACAATAACCGATTCCATTCAAAATCGGGCAAGGGTAGATACTGTTGACTCAAAAATTATTTTCCATGAAATATGTTGTTCTTTAGAGCAAATAAGGTGACCCGTATTTTTTTGTTTCACGAAAAAACATTTTTTTTTAGAGTTCTGAGCAATTTAAAATTCACGCGTAAATCTGCAAATTCCAAAAAATAGGGAATAACATTTTTTTAAAATGCTATATTTTCTACGGTTATTAATATTTTACTATTATTCCTCGTTCATATGGTAGTGTTATTGGTACTTTATCGACGTCCAATAATAAAATTGACAAAAATTGAAAAAAAAAACAAAATGGCGGCCATTTTTCGAAAAAAATTAAAAGTTAATTTTCTCAAAAACATGAGTTTTTTTTCTTCCATTTCTTTTTTATAGATTACTGGTATTATTAGTCACAAAATCTAAGTAGTCACACGGGCGCTAAACGAAGCTACTTGCCTGTAGAATTTTTTTACTATTTTTTAATTTGAAGTACGAGTTTCGTCGAGGTGGGACGTATTTTATTTTGTCTAAATCATTTTTAACAGAGGGAATATGTCGAAAACCCAACATTTAATGTCCTGATACTATAAAAACCTGACACTCAAAAACCCGACAATTTAAAAAACGCCCAATTTCTCGACTTTAGACGCATCGTTTTTTTAGTTTTTTTTAATCGGTCAATACTTACAGACAAATTACTAATAATTTCATTAATTAAGACAGTATTTTCCTGCATATATTCATCGTTATTATTATTATTATACATAAAAGTATGTATTCTCTATTTGAAACGAAAAAACAAAGCAAATAATGTTGAAAGTTCAATAACATAAACCTGAATGGAAGAAATAAAGATTTTAATAAATACTTAATTCATTTACATAAAAATAAAAATATATTTTTACGTATCTGTCGTAAAATTCAAATAAAATCGGGAAAAATTACGTAAATATCTCTTTCAAATCTTTACATACGAATTTTGTACTTTTCTTTAATTTCATTTTATTGCATGATGTTTTTTTTGTTCTTTTTCTCTATATTTTTCTTCAGTTATTGTACCCGGAGGCATTTTGTAACAAATTTACTTCAACTTTACGGCAATACTAACTTTGGCGGTATTGACAATTGATGTTCATGATTATTTTATACAATAATCAGTACTCGTAAGATATTTTACGATTGCGTTATGAAAATTCTAAGTAACTTACATGTTTACACGACACAAACTTCACTGACCAAACTACCTAATGGACACGAAAGTCCCGAATGTTTCTAGAACGTTCCTAAAACGTTTTATGTCTGCAACATGGATGAAACGTTTATAAAACGTTCCGTAAAAGTTGCAGACATAAAACGTTTTAGGAACGTTTCTGGAACATTCTAAAAACGTTTTAGCAACATTTGGGTTCTTCGTGCCCGTTGGGTACAGTAGAACCCCTCTTATTTCAACTGGCCATGGTTTTCAAGATGGCGCCGACCCCTCTTATTTGAAATTTCCCCTTACCCCCTTACTCTACTTAACGCTTTAATAGTGGATGATAATATCTGATACCTTTTTATTTTTGTTAGACCTCTTATATATTTTAGAGTTGAATTATGTAAAATATATATATAATTTATCTGAAAAATGTGTAGAGAATTTTAAATTTGGATAAAAATGTAATGAGATCACAACTCATGCCTTTATGTGATAAATAAAGACTGCAGCATTTCGCATTTATTTATGGTCATTTATATCTGCATTCGAGTGTAGAAATAAACATTTTAAATTTACATTATGCACTTTATTACATATCATTATGTATCAATAATTTTTATCAAATACACTGTGATTAAGACCGAAATTAATATAGGCGTCAATATTTAACCCAAATTTGCAAATATGATTAATGAAAGCTTCAGATCACTTCAAATTCAGTACTAAGCTGCTGATATTGGATTTGTTTGTTATTTTGCAAATGAAAGACTTTTCAATTTTTGTGGAGGTCTTGAAATACACATCATTAAAAATTGACAACATCCTAACCTTCAAATGTGCACTTTTATTTTACGAAATTAGCAGCTTCTCGAATAATTTGTATGATGTAAATCATGAGTTTGATGCAAAATTTTAAATTAATTTCAAATTTCATTACATGTCAGTTTACCGACTATACATGTTTGCAAATGTAGGTTAAACGGTAAAGTACAACCTCTCACTAACGGCACTCCCACTAACGACGCTTCCCATCAACGACAGAAAATCACTCTCACGAACGACTACGAGATACCTCTCCTTATCCCTTCTACCGGGCGTCTGTCTATGTAAATACGTCGCCCTGCCCGCAGGGCGCATCTTATTGGTCAGAATCATGATAGTGGTGGAAGAGTCTTTCTCTCTCGAGTTGTCGTTCGTAAGAGGTATAAGGGGAGGGCTAGGAACCAAACCAGTCGTTAGTAAGAGGTCCTACTGTATTTACACTGTACAACTTTGATGGTGTAAACACTGTACACTGTATCGAGATGTTCGAGCGGTGGTGGGGGAAGGCCTGAGGGGAAACGATTCAAATAAGAGTGGCAATTGAAATAAGAGGGGTTCCACTGTATTTAATTGTTGTACTATAACTTTTTATAAAATTGTTTATTATAAAATTCCTTTATTGAAAAAGAATTACCATGTACCATACACCAGCCACTATTTTTTTGTACGAGACTTTAATTTAGGTTATGAAAAATTCCAAAATGAAATGTTGGTGCTTGATTTGCAGTGAAAATATTACAAATTGTTTTTTTTTTTAAATTGTGTAATTAAATATCCCTTTTCCACGTTTTTTTTAAAATTAATTTATTGTATTACAATTTTATTAATTGTTTCTGTTCTAATTACAGTGGCCCTCCCTTTATTTTAACTTCTCGAGTCAAGGAAGATGGCGGCTTCTTCCCTTATTTTACCGCTTCCCCTCATCCTCACCACTGGCAGTATGAGATAATAAAAACAGAGAGAGGAGATATAGTGGCGTCTTTCTTCACCTGTATGCGCAAGCGCAAACAGCAGTCCGCACTCTTTTGAACACTTTCAAATGGCGAATGGTGGGGGAACTCATGAGGAGAAGAAGTTAACATAAGGGACGAAAAAAAGTTAAAATAAAGGACGCAGTTAAAATAAGGGGAGGACCACTATATATAAAGGGTAAACATTTGGGCATATATGTTAGATTACACTTCATTAATATGCATGTAATAATTAATTTAAATTGCTCTAAATAATTAGTATTTTTCAACATAATCAAAATTATTATAAATTATGAAAAAGGACTGTTCTACTTACTGCTCATGCCGTTGTACGCATCATCTATGTCATGTCCATCGTCATATCTCCCTCGTTTTTTGGGATCAGAGAGGATGCTGTATGCTTCACCAACTTCTTTGAATTTCTTCTCTTGTTCCTTCTTTTCAACATCCGATGCATTTGCATGACGATCTGTGATAAATATTAGCATTACATACGTTGGAATATTTTGTTATTTACTATAAGCCATAATAAAGTCTCAATTTTACCTGGATGATGAACCATTGCTCTTTTTCTATATGCTTTTTTAATATCGTCCGTCGATGCACTCTTTTCAATTCCTAATATTTTATAGTAATCTTTCCTTTTTGATTGTTTTAATGCCAATTTAGCATCTGATAACAGTCGCTTATTTTCTACAGAAATACATAAATATTTATCAATTAAATATTTCTTATTTTAATAACAAATAGATTATTTACCTCGACTTTTATCCATTTTGCACGCTTTTTCATAATCCCGAACAGCTTCTTCATAGTCTTTCAACTCCATGTGACACGACGCTCTCCTCAGGAGAGCCTTAAGATAATTCGGGTCAAGCTTCAAAGCTTCATTGCACTCTGATATGGATTCATTAAACCTACCTAACTGTAAATAGATTATAAAAATTTATAATAGTTCAATAAATAATTAAAATTTTGCATCAAATTTTTAATTACCTTAGCTGATACAGTTGCTTTATTAAAGTGCAACTTAGCATTTGTCATAATATTTAGTGGATCGATAAGTAATGCCGAAGTATATAACTTATACGCATCATCATATCGTTCTGTTTTAAATGCCGCATTGCCTTCTTCTTTCTTTTGTTTTAATGTTTTTGCTTTCTATAATAATCATAATATGTCCAAAGTAATCAATTGGCTATTAAACAGCATAATTTAATTATACAAAATCAAACCTTATAAATATCGAGGGCTTTTGCATGATCGGGTGCAAGTCTGAGGACTTGTTGAAAATGAGAAAACGCTTTGTCAATGTTATCTTGATAGTATAAACACACCCCTCTTACAAAAATGGCATCAGCATTTTGTTTGTCAGTGTGTAACACGTCGCTACAAGAATAAATGTTAGTTATATTGAATTTTTTATATTCTTCGTATTCAGATCACTCACTTGGCAAGTACTTGTGCTTCTTGGTATCGACCCAAATTCGTCAAAGCTTCTGCTTTGGCAATTTTAAATCTCGGACAAAATGTACTGATATTTGAACATCGGTCCATACAGTAAACAACCTACAAGATAATCCAAGTTTACAAAGACTATAATTTAAGTCGGAGCGAACAAAAAAGTTAAGAATACCTTGCGGAAGTCTTTGGCAGCAAATGCGGCTTCACTTTCTCTAATAAATCTTTTCAGAATTTCAAGGTCATTAATTTCAGAAAGTACCGACTGTTTGGAAGGCTCGAGTTTTTCTAATTTTGTTAATGCTGTCTCGGCCTCAACGGCGTCGCCTAATATTAAAGAGCATTTTATAACTCGTGCATAAGCCTGTAATAAATTTTTGTTTGAGAATAAAGTTCAGTTTTGAAGCAAAAAAAAAAATGATGAAACATTTTTTATCAAGATAATACCTTAATGAAATTAGGGTCTAATTCAAGACACTTTTTAGCATCTTTTAATGCGTCTCTGTATTTACTGAGCATCATAAAGCATGCTGATCGATTGCTATAATATCGAGCTGTGTCTGGACATAATTCTAAAATACAGATCATAATTGTTCAGATACAGAATTATTTTGAAATACAGGTAAGTATAAATGAGTAAACTTGAGTTTTACCGATGGCTTCATTGTAACCTATTAGAGCCTTTTTGTATTGTTTTGAACTGTATAACCGATTTGCCTCTTCTTTCATTAGTTCTGCCAGTCTAAAAGTACCAGGTAAATATTTATGTAAGTTTTTTGTTAAATTAACAATTTAATGGCTGTTTATATTATTTATATACATTATGAGTAACTGACACGAAGTGTAAGGTCAAAAAGCAGAAAAATCGGTAAGTGACTTACAAAGTAATAAAGGTTTTCTTTGCGCGAGATGATGACATTAGTTTTAGTAAATATATTAACTAGCATTATACCAATAACTTAAATACATGTGCTTTATGTAGACAGCTAAATGTCAAACTGTCATAATTTCCAGTAGAAACACTTGAAGATCGAGTATCAATTTGAAGAAAAGTATGCATAATTATGCATACATTATTTAATTTATTTATTTATTTATTAAAGAATAAACGGACGATATATGTCCAGAAATACAAAAGTTAAAATAAAGATGGTTTAAGAAAAGAGAACAATTATAAATAAAATTTTTGAACAATAATAATACATTGATATTAAAATTGTAGCATTGCTACAATAAAACTAAAATTAAAATTAACATTTACTAGTAGAATTTCGAAACAAACGTATTTAGGGATGACTTAAACAGACCTACGGAAAGAAATTTTAAGTAAATGCCACTGCTCAGGGAAGTAACAGCTACCGCACGATTTCTGAAGAATTTTGAATGACGGTTAACATTCGAAATCGTTAAAAAGAACATTTTTATAAGTAGATACACTTTTATTACACCTTTTTTAATAGTTATTCATAATTTTCCGACTATTTAGTTATTAATAATTAATTTTAATGATCTATAAACGTTGTTGAAACGGAAAAATTTGGTAGTTTTTTCATTTTAAAGCTTCCGTATTGAAAACAGTGCAAGATACACTAAAAATGCACTAAAACTTTTTTATAGAGCACAAAATTTCCTACAAAAAAGTTAGCGAGGGCCCTAGGCTAAAGTTAATAGCTTAGCCACGAGCAACGATGGAACATACCTCATATTTTACAAAAATTCTAAAATATTCATAATTAACTTATAAGACAAAATTCCAACGTTACTCATGGATAATCTATTATATTTTTAATTGTATTTACTTTTAGTTCGTAAGATTATTACCAAAGCGATAGACTGTCAGCAATTAACCGCGTATTTTATATCTAGAATTCAAGATTTCGATTTAAGATGTTATCGGGAAATTCGTGAAGATAATAGTAAATCTAGATTTGGTTTTCAAGCTAGTATAGCTAGATTAAGGCTCGAATGGAATAACGTACCAGTAGCTATCAAAAGTCAAATGCGAATAGGCGCTTTCAAAGTCAGTTAATTTTTGTTATGTTTTCAAATGTTATTTAATCTAGCGTTTAATATAGCATTTACTACATTTATCTGTTATTTTATTTTATACTAAGCAAAATTCTAGAAATGTTCACACTAAAAAACTTTAAATTGTGTAGGAAATTGCTGCTGGAGAAAAGTTTGCAGCTAATTTAAATCACAAGGAGTTAAAATATGACAATTATTTATTAATAAACGGACTGAAAATCCTTGCAAAAAAAATATGAAAGAGCAATACAAAACAATACATAAATATAATCTGTACAATACTAATAGGGGCATTCCAAGTGAAATCACCCACGTTTTGGAGTCGGGTTCCAGATTTTGTTTTACGTTAGAATACTTATAGTACGTGCAAAGATAAGCCTTTCTGCCAAGTTGTAGCTTAAAATAATAATTTGTTTAAAAGTTATTGCAAAAAGAATATACGAAAAAATTGAAAACAAATATTTTTTGATCGATCATAACGTAGAAATCATAATTGAGATCGAAAAAGACCTAAACTTTTATGTGGTATAAAATAAATAAACAAATTTTTATTATTTATAACAATTTTAGTCAATTTTTTCATTAAAAGGCAATTTTCTCTGTAAGGGGATGAAGCGATTTTTCTGGGATCCAATTAAAAAATGTCCGCAAAATTGTCCTCTTTAATTTTGTGAAAGAAAATTTTAGTTATCTTGAAAAATGGCTTGTTAACTAATAAAAAACCGACCACGCGCGGGCCGTTTGTCGGCCGTTCCGCGCTGCCTCGACGCTCGCAGGCCATATGAGTAGGTACGGGGCGGTGTCGCAAACATTTGCCGTCTATAGGTGTAATTAGTATACACGCCTGTATTTAATATTTTACTTTTTTTGCCTTTTGGAATATATTTTAGACTTAACATTCAATTTTTCTATGAAATTGTATAAGATAATAGACTAAATATCATTCATCAACCTTCTTTCATGCTATATCCAGGCTTAGGACTTTTTTTCTTGAAATACCCTGCATAGCTGTACGGTTAATGATCGATTAAATTTCTTAGATAAGCGATCTTGTTTACGATGCGATAAAGGATAATGGGCAGGTATACGAGTCTGGTAGTCCAACTTAATTTAAACCCATTATGGCCTGAGTACCGAGAAATGTTGTTTTCACATTTGTAGTATTATAATTTGGGGAATAGAGCGTTTATAGTGTTTCTTAAAATCCTTAATACTGTTAAATATTTGAACAGGTCATTCCACAAAATAAAGGAAGTGGGAGTACAATTGTTCGAAAAGTATACTAGTCTTTAGTTAACTTCGTTAGTGTGTACATCGTCTGCTCATCATTTTATTTAAAATGCCCTCCAAAGTTTGTTGTAATCCTTTCAAAAAGCATAGTGTTCGCCGAGGTGTGGTCTTCAAAGTGAGTGATAAGATGATAGAAATTTCGCACCATTTATTAAAAAAAGGAGATTATTTGTGTTCTAGTTGTAAAGTGCAGTGTTATAAAGATATTAAAGACATCGAAATGATTAATGAAGAATTTGTGGAATGCAACAATTTTGAGTCTGTATTACAGGATGAAGGTAGGAATATTGATTCAGAAGAAGATCAATGTGAGTTTATTGATGAAGATGAGAATTACGAAGTGCCGCGTAGCGATATCAAAAAAGATATTATTGAAAGAGTTAATGCATTATTTCACCTGTTTGGATTAAAAGGAATTAATGGTGTTGATCTTGAAACTCCTCGTATAATTGAGACCTCAATCGATTCTCTCAGTGAAACAATAAAAAGTGCTTTAATCAACAATTACAAACCAAAAGATACGGAAACCAATTTTAAAGTAGAAATAATGACAGATTTGCAACAAAAATATAAGCGATTAAATACAACTGCCGATAAAATACATCTTCTAACCATTTTACCCTTGTCATGGAGCTCACGGCAAATTACAATAGAAATGAATTGTACTGAACATGAAGCAAGAACTGCAAAAAAATTACATAATCAACATGGAATTCTATCATATCCCAATTTACGAATTGGAAATACCATATCTGAAGATGTAATTAACTTTGTGCAAGAATATTATTGTAGTGATGATATTAGCCGTATGTGCCCTGGTCAAAAGGATTATGTTACTGTAAGAAAATATGGAAACAAATCGCATGAACAAAAGCGCTTACTTCTGCATAACTTAAAAGAAATTTATGCGTTATTTATTGAAGATTATTCCGATTTAAAAATTGGTTTCTCAAAATTTTGTGAGTTTCGACCAAAGCAATGCATATCAGTGGATAGTAGGAGCGGATCGCATAATGTGTGCGTTTGTACGTATCACCAAAATACCAAAGTAATGATCGCTGGTGCTAAATTATCCACCCTTGTTGATAAAAGTAATAAAGAAAATATTCCATTAACTTATCAAGAAATGTTTCATGATTTTCAAATCGACGCCGAGTGGCATTTTTTTGCTACATCACACGGGAAAAGTGCATGCGATGGTGTTGGTGGTAGTCTTAAACGATTCGCTAGACGAGCAAGTTTACAAAGTATAAATGATGGAATAACAACACCAAACGAATTTTATGTCTGGGCAAAAAGAAATTTTACAAGCATGCAGTTTTGTTATTGCACTGAGGGTGATCACAATGAAATAAAAGAAAATTTGCAAAACAGATTTTCAAAAGCAATACAGATTAAAGAAACTAAAAGTTTCCATTCGTTTATACCAGTAAAAAATATACATCCACCAACCGACATTTATGTCAAATTGTTTTCGAATTCTACAAATTCTGAAGTTAGAAAAATTATGTAACCGTATAATATATATAGTACTATAATGGTATAGAACTGTTTACTATTCATAACGAACAAGAACGAGTACCACCACGAATTAAGGCAAACACTATGCCATTTGAATATACATATATAGTTAATAATAAGACAAATGACAATGACTTTATTATAGTCAGCTTTTAAATGCGCCAGACCACTATCTGCCAGTCCTAAGCCTGGATATAGCATGAAGGAAGGTTGATTATATTTAGTCTATTATTTTATACAATTTCACAGGAAAATTGAATGTTAGGTATAAAATATATTCCAAAAGGCAACAAAAAGTAAAATATTAAATACAGGCGTGTATACTAATTACACCTATAGACGGAAAATGTTTGCGACACCGCCCCGTACCTACTCATATGGCCAGCGAGCGTCGAGGCAGCGCGGAACGGCCGACAGACGGCCCGCGCGCGGTCGGTTTTTTATTAGTTAACAAGCCATTTTTCAAGATAACTAAAATTTTCTTTCACAAATTTAAAGAGGACAATTTTGCGGACATTTTTTAATTGGATCTCAAAAAAATCGCTTCATCCCCTTACAGAGAAAATTGCCTTTTAATGAAAAAATTGACTAAAATTGTTATAAATAATAAAAATTTGTTTATTTATTTTATACCACATAAAAGTTTAGGTCTTTCTCGATCTTTTTTGTTTGAAAAGTTTTTCTCTATCAATTATGATTTCTACGTTATGATCGATCAAAAAATATTTGTTTTCAATTTTTTCGTATATTCTTTTTGCAATAACTTTTAAACAAATTATTATTTTAAGCTACAACTTGGCAGAAAGGCTTATCTTTGCACGTACTATAAGTATTCTAACGTAAAACAAAATCTGGAACCCGACTCCAAAACGTGGGTGATTTCACTTGGAATGCCCCAATAGATAAAATTAAAATACAGCGCAATTGAAGCTATAATACAAAACGGAAATCGGAGATATAAAAATAAAATAATGTTAGTCATAAAAGTAAAAATTATTTCTAATAAGTTGCTTAAAACTTAAAATAAAGCTGATGGAGCTAGTATTCATATCCAAGTTGTTCCATACACATTTAATGCTTGCGATAGGAAAATTATAACAATACTTTGTTGTATACAAAGTTTATCAGCTAGTTTTATGATTACAAATACACGTTTAGTATGTTTATATCTATTAATAAATTAAACATTCCTCCTCTGTTTTGTTTATTTAAAATTTCTTATTATACCAAACCATCACGTAAAAGGCAGGGTTTTCGTGATCGCCTTTCTGACGAATCCAGGCGAAAACCTGGGACAAAACGTGTATCTACAATAGACATTAGTTATTTATTTTGTCACTAGAGGAACACAGAATCCATTATTTGTTAAATCCCTAATTTTATATATAAGCAGTTCAGTATATCGAAGATTCTGTACCTGGCAAAACTACAAAATCCGGTTCATACAACTTTCCTTTCCCATATTCGGTGGCTCTCATCAGAGCCCCACTGTTTACATTATTAGGTTGTTTTTATTTTTATTTCTAGTCCATAAGACCGTAAATACTAACAATTAAATTATTATCACATTTTCGAACGGTCAATTAATCAATTTATAATATATTTGTATTTACAAATACATTGTAAAAAATCCTGATGAAATTTACAACGTTGAACGTGGTAAAGATGGAACCTATGCTAAACGTGGTAAAGATGGAACCTACGCTAAACGTGGTAAAGATGGAACCTACGCTAAACGTGGTAAAGATGGAACCTACGCTAAACGTGGTAAAGGTGGAACCTACGCTAAACGTGGTAAAGATAGAACCTATGCTAAACGTGGTAAAGGTGGAACCTACGCTAAACGTGGTAAAGATGGAACCAATGCTAAACGTGGTAAAGGTGGAACCTACGCTAAACGTGGTAAAGATGGAACCTACGCTAAATATGGTAAAGATGGAACCTACGCTAAACGTGGTAAAGATGGAACCTATGCTAAACGTGGTAAATGTGGAACCTACGCTAAACATGGTATAGATGGAACCTACGCTAAACGTGGTAAAGATGGAACCTACGCTAAATATGGTAAAGATGGAACCTACGCTAAACGTGGTAATTTTAAATCGCATGCTGTAAAATTACTACGTTTAATGTAGGATTTTTACATTTGTATTGTGTATTTTTACAAAATAATTTATTTTTCCTTCCCAACTGTAAAATTACAATTGTAGAGTACAGCTAGTGAACCAACGTTGAACGTGGTAATTTTACACCCTGCTGTAAAATTCCTACGCTTCATGTAGTAAATTTACATAACCTTGTAAATTTCCTCTTGTTTTTGGGGAAAATCCCTACGTTCTATGTAGTAATATTACCAACTTTTTGCCAAGGATTACAGTGCGATTGTCAAATTCATCAGGATTTTTTACAGTAGAATATGAAAGAGCACGAAAAGAAAATGACAATAAGTTAGATAAGTTAGATACTGATAAAAACGATTCTAGGATATATGGAAATTACTACCATGTTTCAACGTAGTGTAAGTTTGAAATTCAGAAAACCATGGATAAATCAACGGATTATATCGTTTTTACAATTAACAGATGACCTTCATAAAAGCCTCTAAATAGCTCACTCAAGGCAACCTTTAAACAGACTAGAAATAAAGCTAATGCAATGATAAGAAAAGCTAAACAGGAATACTATAAAACACAAGTTATATCTAACTCCTCTAACCCAAGAAAATTATGGCAAGTATTAAATAACAGCATTGGAAGAAAGTCAACAAAAAATATTTCAATTCAGGAAATCCAGCTAGATAATAATACAACTCTTACATCAAAAAATAGAATCGCAGACTCCTTTATTAATTATTTTATAGAAGAGCCAAGAAAGTTAGCAGAAAAACTACCAACGCCCACACTATCAGAAATCAACGGTCCAGCTAATTCCATAGCACTTTTAGATGTTACAGAAGACGAAATTAAGGCGATGATACTGAAGTTAAAATCAGATACAGCGCCCGGACCTGATGGCATTCCTGTCCCTGTACTTAAGGGAATAATGAATTGGATTTCAAAACCTTTAATGCTCTTAGTAAACCGAATCTTCAAGGAAGGTATATTCCCAGCTGTATTCAAGAACGCTACAATCATACCTATATTTAAAGAAGGTGATAAAGCAAATGTTTGTAACTATAGACCTATCTCCTTAATCTCAAATATAGCGAAGATTATTGAAAAGTGCATCAAAAAACGAATGACAAGTTTTTTGAAATACACAAAACAACTGTTGTCGTAGCAGTTTGAATTTCAAGAAGACCTATCTACAGATCACGCTCTTGCTTCACTAACAGAAGATATTACAGCACATTTAGAAAATACGAAACCATATCTAACTATGTTTATTGATTTAAAAAAAGCCTTTGACACAATTAACCGAAAATTACTTATAGGCAAATTAGAAAGAAGAGGCTTTCGTGGGGTGACATTAAACTTGCTACAGAGTTATCTACTTGGATGATCCCAACGACTGAACATGGAGTCCCACGGGGGACAATATTAGGACCAATTCTATTTCTGATTTTCATCAATGACATGTTTGATGTAAAAGCGGAACCTGGAACACATTATAGTATAAACTACAAAATGAAATTACGATGGTTCAAAAATAATAGTTTAACTATCAACACAAAAAAAACGAAAGCACTAATTTTTTGGTGCTACAGAGATAGCATACCCAACTGGTCATCGATATCGCTCAGAGATGGAAAAAACCGCCAAGTAAAAATTGAAATCGTCAACTCTATCAAATACTTGGGAGTGGTAATTGATTCCCACAATAAATGGTTATATCATACTGCAAGTTGCATAAAAAAACTAAGGCACATTCCATTTATTTTTAGAAAAATATGTAACATCATTACGCCAAAACTCAAACTTCCTGTATTTCATGCGTTATTCAGATCAGTTCTGAACTACGGGTGATGATTGCGTGGGGTTCATCAACAAATAGTGTCATCTCGACGTTGAAAACGATAACCAATAAAGCCTAAAAAGCCCCAGCTAGCACGAAGTTACAAAAACTTTAACATATTGTTAACCTCAAAAGTTACGTGTTAACTTTTAAGATATCCTAAAAGTAAATGAAAAGGTTACTATTTTGGTGTCGAAATCTTGTCGAAATCTTGTCGAATGCACCAAAAACAGTTATCCTCTAAGTTTCCAAATTGCTAACTGTTATGATATTGATTGAATAATGTTTTTGGTAACTATCTTGACTACCAATTTGATAACTATTTGTGAGACCGTTTTGTAATGAATATAATAAAGTTTTGTTAACGTTTAGGTGAACTTAGAGTTAAAGTTAAAGTATACAGTTTCAACAGGTAGGTTAACTCTAAGTTAACTTTTACGCGTTACAAAGAGATGGCATAATGTACCATTTTCCAGGTAATATAGCCTAATTTGCACACTTGAGCATTTGTCAACAGAAAGTTATCCAGACATAACAAATGTTAACAAATGTTAAAATTCCGATAACTTTTAGGTGTGCCTTTGTTAAGAATGCTCGACAAATCTTGGCCCAAAAAGTTCTTGGAATATTAACATTTGTTAATATTTGTTATGTTTGGATAACTTTTTGTTGACGAATGCTCAAGTGTGCTGGCTGGGATCCTTCCCAGATTTTCGAAGGCTTCTGTGCGCACGGGACCATCAAACTGATGTTTTGATGATCCAGACTAATGGAATGGCGACTACAGAAGACTTGGAAAATCTCTAAAGAATTTATTATCTGGAAAATGGTAAACTGACAACATTAATAGTGATGAAATATAAATGTTATAAATATAAAAATTGTAGGTTGTATGCAGAAATGAGATACAATTTTTATTGTTAACTTTGTGATGCACACTTTGCTATGTATGTCTGTATCACAGTTTATTTATCATTTTCAAGTTAAGTAAAGTCTGTCCACTTGATAACATTAAAAAGACTCAATTTCGCTACACATTTTTGGACGACTTAAAAAATTTATCCTTTTGCTAACGTTTTGAAAAGTACGATTAGGCAACAAAGGAATGGTAACTTTACGATACTATTACAGATGATAACAAATTGATAACATTTCATAGTCAGCTTCTCGGTAACGAATTATTGGAACTTAAGAAAACATGTCTTTTTACTGACGTAAAGAAGGTGGCAAATAGACTTCATTAATATCATAACAATTTGGTAACTTTATAGGGATAACAATTGCCTAGGTTAACTTTCTGATGAATATTTTTATGATGTTTATTCAGCAACTTAAAAGAGTTATCTTTTTTTTAGAAAATTGTAAGTTATATCAATTCGATATCTTTTCAACATTTATTTGTACTATACAAATGTATAACATGTAAGAGGCAACTTTTTGAAGTACAAATTGTCAAATAGGCTAGCTGGGAGCATTATTCAAGAAACCGTCATTATATCCAACAGAACGACTGTACAACGAATTAGGCTTACTGCATATAAGAAAGGTATTTTGCCTTAAGGCCTTGCTATTCCTTACAACTAATACCGACTTTCAACCAACTTACTCTAATGGAACTACTCGATCTGCCGATACCCTAAGGATAAATACTCCAACAAGGAAAAAGCAAGTAGGCAGACGATACTTCGACTACATTGCAGCAAAATTATACAATAAAATTCCACAATATCTTAAACAAAAACTACATCAACCAGGAAAATCAAAAATACCAAGAAAAAGGTGTTTTTCGGAAACCCACCCACAGGCATACATTTGCCTATTATAGGGCCCAATGTGTCGCGGATTATGTATTTTATAATTTCTTAATAATAATAATAAAATTATTACATATTTGATTTAATTTTTTTCTTATAGAATATCTATAATAGCGACACCTATATGTGATTTATTCATAAACAACAACGCTAACGTTTATGTGTCGAAAAATAGTTAACGTTTTGCTAATTTTTATACAGTTAACAACTTTCACGCTATGTTTTTGTTATCAGTGTTACGTTATCTAATCGCTGACTTTAAAAAGTGACAGTTTCAAGACGTACATATGTACAATGGTCCCTATCCTAAGTTATACATTTTCCCCATTCAAAGTTATACTATTCATTTCCCCTCTTCCCCCACCATAACGTGTCGATGTTGCTTCACGGCGGCATTCAAACACAAGCACACATAAGCATCTATGTGAAGTTCAGGTATAAATATTCGGATAACGTATTGCAGATTGCTCATTTTCGATATTATCCATTTTTTTCTGGCTAATAAAAATGTTCACTTTTCAATATTTGATTCTGTCAACTGTCGCTAGAATTTGATTTGACACTTCGGTAATCGGTTGTTTTATGGGTTGCTTAAGTTAGTCTCACACATTCGCAAGTCGCAACGAACATAAACGAAAATACGGCAGTGGGGGTAGTGAGGGAATATAACTTTGGACAGTTCGCCGCCATATTGGAAAATCCGACCACATAACTTAGGATGGGGACTACTGTATATGAAAAAATAGCCAACTTTTAGTTACATTTTAGGAATTAACAAAAAGATATCGGAATTAAGTTATAGTTTTTGTATACTGTTTTGAGTTAACCGTTATGAATAACTTATCGATACCTTTTGGTTACTAAACGGTCATGTCTAAAACGTTAACTTTCGATAACAAAAAAGTCACCGGTGTTAGCTGGGAATGACTTCCAATTGTTTTTTCGTTGTATCTAACTTGAAATTGTGTATTAAATGCCCTTGATCGATGCCAGGCAAAAAGTGAGCAAATTTTGCTACGATCTTTCATAATTATAAAGAACTTTTCAGATCATGGTTTTTTACAGAAATATTTTTTTAGCTTACTGGCTACCGTTTGTGGTTCTATCGCTGGGATAAATTCGGATATTATGAATCGAATGGAAGGTTACAAATATGACATGTTTAGGTTCTCTAACCCTGCATTTAATTAACAAATTTTGATTATTTTTAAAAACATGTGCTCGAGGGCGTTGACAATTTTGTTTTTTTTTTCGTTTATGCAATATTACATAGACATTACATCGTGTCATGATATTTGTACATGTCATGTCCACATGGCATTTTCGAAAATTAGGTTTGAAAAATTCTGTTACAGAATTAATAGTTTTGTTTATCAACAATTGACGACTATTAGTAACTGTAAAGAATTTAGAATTAAAGCTGAATATAATTCAGCTGTTCATGACTAAGCAATAACCATACAAGAAATTGTGCATATAGTTAAAAAGTTACATGCAAAATTGTTTTTTAGTATGTTTATTGTCCCAGTGATTTTTTAAAGGCAATTACGAGATTTTTGGTACAAGCGATACTTTAGAGGGTTTTTTTGCGTACAATGATAAAAAATGAGCAAGAGTTCCAGTCTAAATTGGGAATTCAAGCATCCGTTGTGTCGTGTCTTTAAAACCATTATACATGCTACTTTTTCAAGACGGAATAAATGTCTTTGTATAATCCTATTAATAATGTATATTTTTCGATTGATAAATTCAACACGAGTTGGTAAAACGCACTTGATAATTTAATTCTGCATGATAGGTTATTTTTCGATAAAATATTTTTAATTGAATACGAATTAGAATTAAAGTACATAACATTGACATATATTAATGTATGACAATGGAAAGGAGATTTTGTGTAAATGAAGCAATGAATTGACAAATTTTCCATTATCACGACAAAGGGATCACGAGTGAAAGTCAGGGAGTGACAAGAGTCATTCTAATTAGCATAGCATTCGCGACATTGCTCTCAACATATTGTTTTTGCCAACCTCGTAAATCTCGTGAAAAAGAGGGCAAGAGTTCAATGGAACGAATCCGAGTTTAATTCGTTTAGGAGGAAAGAAATGAAATTTGGAAATTCTTACTCCTCCGTGGTGTGAGTAGGAGGTTCGTCGTCGTCGATGATCATCACCGAGGCATCGTCGTCTATGATCATCGAGGCATCGTCGGGGACGTCGATCACCTTCCTTGTTGTCGGAGGACTTTCGATACAAATTACTTCATCAGCCATGTCGCGCACCCAAAATTACTCACGTTTTCGTTTCACTATTTCAACGTCATGAAAAACTTGGAGAAATAGGAAAAGACGTTTATGAATTTTTTCTAACCACGAAATATCGTGTACGTCGTCGCCTTTTCTCGCGAGAACGGACGGATTGATGGCAAAGGCCGAACGCTTTCGAGGCTTCGTCGTCCGATGGAGACACAATGCTATTGGTTGGGAAATTTGAAAACTTCCAGCGTTTGCGGCCAGAGGGAGCAACGTGTGACCGGGTTATGAAACATTTGTGACCAGTTTTCGATTTCCGAAAAAAAAAAATTGGGGACCTGAAAAATACATAGGAAAGTATTGAAATTTATTCATTTTTAAACGTTTTGACCTGCGAACAAACGAAAAGGAATTAAAACGATTTAAATACGTTTTATTTCGGTTTCTTGACCATTTTCTTTGAAATTTTGTACGTTCTAATCCGATATAATATGTGAATATAACATAAACATAACCTAAAAAAACATTGACAAGCTGTTTTTTTACATGAACACACTAAATGTAATCAATTTCACCGGAACTAAGTAATAATAATATATGTTATTAAGGTAAACATTGCCTGTCATGGACGTAACATTTGTTTTCCTCTTTTCTTTATAACAATATATATATATATTGTGCATTCCATGTCAACCAGGCCACCTCAATACAGTAGACGCTCGATATAAGAACCGATCGGTATAAGAACACTTTTTTGATCATTACAGTGCCTACGAACATTCGAGATGTATCCCCTCCATACACTTTTCGCTGGCTAGCCGTTCCGCGCATTCCGTCGAGCCCACCTAAGCATACAAGAGAAGGGGAAGCATCAATTCCCCTCCAATGGTTCTTATATCGGCGCTTGGCGGGTAAGCTCGGAACGGACGTAGTTCTTATATCGAGCGTCTACTGTATCTCAAAAACGGATATTTTTTTTTCAACCAAATTTGGTACAGATCATCTTTAGCATGCATACTTCTTCCCTGAATTTTTTCAGAATTACTTTTTTTTTTTCTCAAAATGGCGGATCAAAATATCTAAAAAAACGTGCTTTTTGAGTTTGGTTTTGCTAGTTTAACATTGTTTGGTGCGAAATATATTATGATAAACCAATGATTAATATCTTATTTGCTATTCGTTTCATATGTAATCATAATTATTAAATAAAAAAGTAGTAAATGGCGGCGAGAAAACTCGAGTGTTACTGGATTTTATTAAAAACTGTCTACAGGGAGTTTTTGGAGTCGATGATTACGAATCTGAAGTCATATTTTGAAAATGAAAAACGCAGAATACCTAAAAATTTCTTATATAGCATAATCGCAACAAAAACGCAGGCATGAATAACATTCATGACAGTCTCAACCCTGTAGAATGCGGAAAGTTGTTGTTTTCTCACTTACAAATAAATTAATACCAGTAGTAACACAAATAGCAAATAAGATATTAATCACTGGTTTATCATAATGTATTTCGCACCAAACAATGTTAAACTAGCAAAAAAGAACTCAAAAAGGACGTTTTTTTAGATATTTTGATCCGCCATTTTGAGAAAAAAAAAAGTAATTCTGAAAAAATTCAGGGAAGAAGTATGCATGCTAAAGATGATCTGTACCAAATTTGGTTGAAAAAAATATCCGTTTTTGAGATATTGAGGTGGTCCGGTTGACATGGAATGCACGATATATATATAATATAATAAAGCCGACGCATTGAAACGAATTTTCCCGAATTCAAATATTCAAAAATCCACGTGAATGTATTAAATCGATGAATTTCGAATTAGATTGTGACGTTTCCCCGCAAACACAAAAGTACAGTGTTCCCCGTCCTAACGCATATGTTTCGTTCCATAAAAAATGGCCGCCCCGTCCTAACGCATATCCTCCCTCAACCCCCACTACGGCAAAAGTCTCTTTGCATTTATTACACTGAGCATGCGCGTAGATGTCTCACTAGCAACGCTAGCAACTAAGAATCGTGTTGTGGGGAGAGGAACAAAGGGGAATCTATGCATTTAGACGGGAAAGACATATGCGTTTGGAAGGGAATATGCGTTAGGACGGGGACCACTGTACAGTAGAACCCCTCTTATTTCAATTGCCCCTCTTATTTGAATTGTCCGACCCGTCTTATTTGAATCGTTTCCCCTCAGGCCTTCACCCACCACCGCTCGAACATCTTGATACAGTTTACAGTGTTTACACCATCAAAGTTGTACAGTGTAAATACCGTTTAACCTAAATTTGCAAACATGTATAGTAGGTAGACTGATATGTAATGAAATTTAAAATTAATTTAAAATTTTGCATCAAACTCATATTTTGTGAATTGCGGTACATATGGGAATTAAAAATTCCACGGAATTAATCACGGAGTAGGAATTCAAACCCGTCCTTTTTTATAGAGATTCAAAGGAATTAAAAATACTGGATAGCGAATTACAGTGTGGGAATTTAAAAAAATAAATAACCTTACATTTCGTTGTTTTAAAAGGAATTAAAATGCCTTTCTACACAATTTTGGAACAGGAATTAAAATATTACCATAAACTTATTTTGCTCCCGGTTATAGGGAGCAAAATAGCATTTTGCACACAGAGTGTGAGAAAATCAATTTTGTCAGTTTCGTGGCAACAGATTGGATGCACATTAGCAAAATTAGCACATTCAATTGATTTTCAAGATGGCGGCTCTGATGAGTCAGCTAAAATAACGTATTTACACTGCTTTATAGCCACCGTATAATCTTGAAACCTCTTTATTCGATAGTTTTATGAACTCTCAGGATCATTAGATCTAAATTCATTATTAACTTATCAAAATTGAAAATAGCGGATCCAATATGGCGGAGCGCAAACTCAAAAATAGCGATTCAGGAAAAATAAAAAAGACTACCATTTTATACGTGAAATTTGGAATAAACATACTTATATCATTTTCTTGCTCAGAGCAGACGTTCTCGAGTAAAAATTATCAAAATTATCAAAATCGAAAATTCGCCTCCAAACTTTGCAATCACGCGCTCTCGATCGGATTTTTCAGATTCACAGATCGTAGTTTTCATATAAATTTTTTTAAAAATTTGTTTCACATTTGTGAATGCCGAACTTCGGAGAAAATCTGGTCGCGAAATTATTGTTAATGATAATGTTATTTTTATGAGTTTCTTCCTAAAAAAAACTGTATTCAAGTTTGTACATATCGCACAATCCCTGAAAGGTTAGCTTATCCCCTAGACTGGTGTATAGGAATTTCACAGACCCAGAGAGCATAGTCGTGATAGAATTTTTGTTCGATTCACAATCTTTTTTATACGTTTCTGAGGGTCCATTCTAGGAAAATATTTGGACATGAAATCATTTGGATAGCTTTTAATTGCATTGGAATGGATAGCTGCTTCGATTCGCATAACTTGAATCTCTAAAAAACATTGTATCTACATTTGTACATAAAACAATGCCTAAAAGAAAATATAATTGTAGATGTAAGAAAATTGATAAGTCCACGTTTATTATCAATTCTTACGATGATGTTTACAAGAGTTACAGCAGTTCATACAAGAAATTAGAGAATGATCACCCATACAAATGGGTTGAGATGGGTCTCGATTGAGAGTATAATCATAAGAGGACTTTCACACATAAGATATTCCTTACAATATTCGATAAAGAAAGCATATTGAAAAGTACTCCAACGAATTTATTTGAATGCTTTTTTACTCTCGAACTGAAGGATCACATCATTGAATGCACAAAAATAAATGGCTCTGAAATGTCAAGGACTGAACATGATGTATTCATTGGTATTATTCTATTTACCACTAACAATAAAAGACTACCTCAAAGAGATTATTGGTCTACGGACCCACATTTAAGAGCTGAAGTGGTAGCATCTATAATGTCTTGCAGAAGATTTGAACAGATCAAGTCAAAAATCAAATTTCACAAGCCTGAAGAGAGAAACAGTACTGATAGGATCTATGGCCTCCAAAAAATATGTTTAGAAAAAATGTTTTGCCTTATGGTATTTTTTCAACAGCATTATCAATAGACGAAATGATGCTAAAGTTTTATGGGCGAACAGTTTTGAAACAATTTATGAAATGTAAGCCCATGGGGTTCGAAATCAAATTGTCGGCTCTCTGCAGTACCAATAACTACATTTTTTATTTTGAAATTTACTGTGGGAAAAATTCTCAGACGGATGAGGTATTATCAAAATGTGCTTTAGGTAGTCGTGTGGTTGTTAATAGGCCGCAAGTAGTTTTCAGTACCGCATATCTCTTCGTATCAGAGATTGCTTGCACACTTACTTCGATAATTTGTTTACAAGCCCAGATTTATTACCCATCTGAGAAAATATGGGTTGTCTGCTACAGGTACAATTAGAGAAAATAGAGCCTGTATTAAAAATAGCATCCAAAAGAAAGATGATCGAGGAAATTTTTAGGTAAAACATGACCAGAATAGTGGTTTAAATTTCTTGACCGTAATGGACTCGAAACCAGTCTCTATTTTATCAACTGCAGCTGGAGCAACACAACTAGACCCTATTCTACGTCGCCAAAAATGTCAAATAGAGAAGAAAGAACTTGATTTTCCAAAAGCTTTTTGGAATTATAATATTATTCATAGATGGAGTTGATCTAAAAAATGGACATGGATAATATTTTTCCGACTTATTCAAAGTTTTCTAACTAATACTGCTAATCAGAGTAAGGAGGGGAGGGGTAGGGGAAATGAGTACAAAAGATTTGGCTATGGGAGTAGATAAAAATTACTGCAAGAAATCTGGATCATCTCTCCATGAAACTTAACAAATCGAGGTCCGAAAGCTGTGCGGCTATCAGGGTTGTAAAATTCGTACACGAAAGTTTTGCACTTCGTGTTGAAGTCCTCTCGTGGATCCTCAAGTGGAGGGAAAATAAGAAACTAAAAATTAGAAAACCTAACAAAAATTCATAAAAATACAAAAGATATAAAATCCAACACATCTAACCAATTTCGCAGTTTTTAATCAGGATATTTACTAACATCATTAATTATTTTATATAATTCCAAATAAACTTTCTGAAATAGACACACAGGAAAATCACCGAAAAATCTAACGCATCTGAAAATACGCACCAAACGGGACTTCCGACTCGTACTCTTGACCAACTCGATCTATTTCTAAAGAGTAATAAAAATGCCAAAATACATACGCTTTCTCTCGCACACGCTTATATGCACACAGACAAACTTTTCTTTTCCATGAAAATTCTTTTTCAAATAGTTTTTCAAATAATATAAAAATTAAAAGCCAAAACTTACGAACAATAGAATAATAACGTTGGTCGGATTAGACTCTATATTTATAGATACAAATTCTATGACAAAATGAAGTGCAGCTTTTGCAGAAATCAGATTTATAAAAATAAAATAAAACGTTTATTTATAATAATTAATTAATTACTAACTAATTCCGTATTTTCCTTTTCTTACAATAGATTCAACGACAAAATTTCATAAGTCGAACTTTCAAACTGGTACCGAACAGACGGATAAATAAACATTAGCATATAAAACATTACAAACGATATCTCATGAATAAACAATGAACTTTTTATTTATAATCTCTCTATTATAAGATTGTACACCCTTTAAATTTACCAACTCGATAATCATGTTTCCAATATTATAATAATACAAACTTTATAAAGAATACAATTGTTTTATGAATATCTCATTGTTTATTCATATCCTATACGAAATTGATAACAAAATATTTCATTAAAAATACAAATTTAATATTATTTTAAATAAAACAACAACGATATACAGTAATTACATAAGATCTATTAGATTATCCAAAATTAATTTATTAAATATCTCCAGTTCTATACAAGATACAACTATCGTTCATTTTTGTACAATCTTAAAATTAACATAATTGTCTAAGCGCATAGCGCAATAGATATTCTGTTTGATCAGGACAGAAGTTGCGAATCTCGCAATCACATGAATTTTCGATACAAAAATGTAGCCTTTTTTTTGGCACGACGCAACGCTTCAAACCGTAACATAGTACCACTGGCGGTATTCAGTATAAATACAGCACCTCCTACACCAAAATGTCAATTCCAGTCAGTCAGTACCAGTCAGTCAGTACCAGTTAATCAGTACCAGTTAGTCAGTCAAAGTGTCAGTCGAAGTCTCGGTCGCGGTCTCGGTCTCGCCCGCTTCCACCAGCATCGACCGGACCACTCCAGTTCAACCAAGAAAAAAGTGAGTATCACCCTTAATTCAAAAACTGCAGGCGATTATCTCGGATAAGGATTGAGCTCCGGACCAGGGTCAATTTTGATCCGGCCTTTTTATCCCTCCGGATACGGGTATAGTCTTAATTCTTTTTTTTTTTTTGAGGTAAACTTGTTCCAAAAAGGGACGGAGCTCGGGACCAGGGTCAGATCTTAACCGGCGTTTCGAGGGATTGGCACATTGAATTTGCAAATTGAGTTCAAATTCGTAATCAGCGACCTCGAAAACACTTCAGTACGGGTTGGAGTCGAAATGACGATAAAACAAATTCCTGCCATTCTGGGCACTTTTTGTAGAATTTTCTGTGCCAACGAAGGGGTTAAATGCAGTTACATATATTTAATTACGCAGTAAAATTTAACATACTTCCTGAATGTAATTCCGACGAGTTTGTTGTCAGATTCATAATCTGGAACTCCAAAAACCTCCGATCCGAATCGTGTTTGGTACCTGGACGTTTCCCCGAATCGGAAAGCCCGACAACGTTTTCCCCGACACCATTCTTCCCGACATGTTTACGCTGCCCGACAGTTGTTTTTTGATGTCCGAATTCTACGCCATATTCGATGTTCAACTTTATCGGCAGTTTCAGTTCGTATATTTCATGACACCTAATACCCAACCAAATTTCAGATAAACTGTACACGTTGTACATAGTATTTTAGTATAATTTTGTTACAATATTTTGCAATGGCGTACCAACCTGATTTATTTGAAAACAGACTATTACTCAATGGTTATGTTTACGTCAAATCGAGGGTCGCACTAATAAACGTTATGCAAGAGCCGTTACAACATTACATGGATCCGAAATTATCGTGTTACAAGGGCCAGATGAATCTTCGCACGAGCATCCTCCAAACCACGAAGAAGGTTAGTTTACTCTTACATATTCGTAAGTGCACATAAGAGTGTTTAAGACTACGATTTTGGATATTAGCTGAAGCTGAGAGAATAAAGTACAACCTCAAGCGTACAGCTTCGGAACATCCTGTATTTGATTACGTTTCGGAATATTATATTAGTGGTCGTCCCGGAAGAGGAAGGAGAAAGGCTGTACCACCGCGGTATGAAATTGCTATGTGGAACCAATACGAAACAGCTTTGGATGAGTCACATAAAACCAACAATATAAGTGAGGGGTGGCATAACCGATTTCGGCTGTTAATTGGTAAAAATCACCCTGACTTATATACAGCGTTGTCCGAGATTCAAAAAGAACAGGGGGATACCGAAGGTATGGTTGCTGAATTGAGTTTAGGACGAAGTGTCAAAGCTGCTCCAAAAAAAATATGGATGGAATCCCAAAATAGAATCCGATCAATTGTAATGTGTTATGACAACAATGATATTCCAAACTATTTAAGTTCACTCGCTCACAATATTTCGCTGTAATATTTTGTAATTTTTTTTATATTTCATTATTTTATATTTCATAGATATTTTGTATTTTATACATGATATACTTTATACTGTAAGTAATAAAGATAGAAAAAATGTTGTAAAATTTTGTAAATGAAATTTAAATTAAATTACATATATGTCGGGGGTAGCATTTTCGGGCAAATCGTTGTCGGGAATTTTGATTCGGGAAAAACGTTGTCAGGGAATTATCTGTCGGGGAAATGGTCTTTCGGGTAGTCGGATTCGGGTAAACCGATGGTAATCCTCAAATACAAAATTAAAAAATAATAAAACTATTTATATAGAAATTCCCTGTACCAATTATTTTCATCAGCCGTTCCCTTTTTTTCCCTCTTTGTTGAATCAGTTCGGCAGCTCCGTCCTACCCGAAAGAATCCACAAATCAACCCATCTGGTCGATTTGGCCCTTTCCAGACCGTGAGTTGGTGCCCTCCATCCGGCGCCATTCCTGACGTAACAGGTTATTATAATAACTTATTACTTAATAAGAAATAATTTAAATGATCTTTGCAAGGAATGAATTTGCATAAAATGGCAGCATAGTCAATGATTAAAACTCAAGTGAGTAAAATGCAATTTTGTACATGTCAGATCAGATATGTTTGTCTCCTTCTTATCGTGGACTACATTTTTTGAAGCGAGCTTTCTAAGAAAGTTGGAGTTGGACAAAGTTTGTATGGAACCTCGGAGCTCTATGATTGGTGTGGCGCAGTGCCGACATACTGTATTTCAGAGGTAAACAAAGTCACCTCCGTAACTAGTTGTACCCTTGTAGCTGCCTTGTCAATGGGATGGAGACATCGCTTAGTAACCATTCCGAATCAAACAAAAAGCAGAGCAGGAAATTGCCAGCAGATATAGAAGTGCCGTGAGATCTTGAAAGAAATGTTCTCCGTTGAACATTTCGAATACGCATGGCCTTTCTATCAAGCAATCGATGCAGATCGACTGGGGCTTCATGATTATTTTAAGGTAATAAAAAAGCCAATGAATTTGGAAGCAATTAAATTAAAATTGGACAATCACCATTACAATACGGCTGATGAATTCGTTGCAGATATGCGACTGATATTCACTAACTGCTATAAGTACTTCACCCCGGTACACCATTATGTGACACTGGCTCAGGAATTGCAGGCCGCGTTCGAAATAAGAAATGCTCAATGCATTGCGGGGTGCGATGCTCCTGCAGCTATTTGCAGCAGAATGCGGACCCGAAGTTTTTAGCGGCACTAACTATGCAGCAACAGCATCGGTTGATTACATCGATTTTAGACCACAGATGTGAATTTCAGTTTAAATTTAGTGAATAAGATTTAATAATTTAAGTGTGGAATATTATATTTGTAAATATGTTCATATTGGCTATCATAAGCAATAAATATATTCTTTATATTAAATTTTTGTTGTTTATATTTTTTTCAACATCATCAGCTATTAGGTATAAAAATTATTAAATTGTAAAATCGTTTCTCGGTTACGCCGGTCACCTTAAAATAAAAATACAAAAAAGAAAAACATTAACCGCATATATCTGGTTTTCGATAGAAAATACGTGCGATGGAAACCAACTTTGATGAATATAGTCGGTATTTGTATGATTATCCCGACAGAATTTTGGTTTTAGCAGACTGCTTATATATTTTATTTGAAAGTTGACTGTTAATGGATTCTGTGTCCCTCTAGCGACAATCAGGGTTACTAATGCCTATTGTAAAAGAGCGTTTCGTCCCGAGATCTTGTGTTGGACTTTTCAGTATATCGATAACCAAATATATGCGGTTAATGTTTTTCTTTTTTGTATTTTTATTTACAGGTGACCGAAATACGATTTTACAATTTATTAATTAAAGCGCTCGAGAAATTTTATTAGATGCTTTTGCATCAAGATTTTATGTGTATAAAATTTATCTTTAACATTCTTTTCTAATTACTACTGACTACTTTATATTTATAATTGGAAATTTTTGGTTGGATGTGTAACTGTCACAGTTAAAGAGTACAGCTTTACCATAAAATGATACATATTAATGATACTTATCTCCAATTACTAATATAGGACTAGCAAGTTTTCAGAAGCTTGGGAAATCTCATATTTATTCTCTCGTTAACATATTAATTTGAAAAAAGAAGATATTAATTATATTGCTGAAATAACACGATTAACATTTCATAACACCACCTTTTACTCATACTCATAATAACAATCCACGATCTGTTGTATTTGTAAACAAGCCGGGCATATAGATACTGCACCTACTAGATATTTGCATTCATTTCATAGTTCTACGAGAAATGCTTGATCTTTTGGACCGACTTTCTTCTCTTTTGTATGTTAAGGGTAGGGAATTTTTCTCAATCTAGTTTTTTCTTGTGATAGTCGGTTATTTGTTTTCTGATATGTTCTACAGAGGCAGTATTGACGCTCGTTTATATATAATTAAGATTTTGTATGTTACCGTGTTAACAATTTTAGTAACTTCATGTTCTTTGTAACTGTTGCTTTAAATACCGATATAAAACCCTTCATATGATCAGAACAGCGAGATTTTAAACTAAATTTACTTTACTTACTGGGCTTTTCAGCTTTCATCTTCCGGTATTATGACGAGAATAGTATATTACCTAACAAGGTGTAAAGTGTACTTTTACGCACCGGGCAGGAACTTTACATACGAGGCGCCGATGGCGCCGAGTGATGTGTGAAATTCCCGACCGTTGCGTAACAGTTATACTTTACATCCATGTTAAGTATTCTAGTTTTTGTAATTGGGTGCGTAAAGAGAGTGCGTAAAGTTTTGATTTCTGGTTCAGTGCGTAAAGTGCAACTTTACGCACGACCGTTCACTTTACGAATTTTGTCGTTAGGAGTGCGTAAAAGTGAACTTTACGCACGAAAAACAGGCATCATGACAGGGAGGAAAACAAGTGAGTGCTGCTTTCGTCCCAGTGTGATGAAAAGTGCTTTACGCACTAACTTTACGCACACAATTACAAAATATAATTCTTAATAATAATGTTTATTTATATTTGATTTTTTTTGGCTTATAAAGTACACCCAAACTAAATGTCACCATTAATAACGAAAAACGAGGTTGTTGTAGACCTATTCCATATGAAATCGGTAGGTAAAAACAAAAATGACACTATATTTTTTCATAAAATGTCGACATTTCAGAACAACTTAAAAATGTAATATAAAAATTTATGTCTGTGATCGTCCGTCCATCCGTCCGTATCTGTCATTTTTTTCGCTCGCTGTACCTCGCCATAACTGATTAGTTTTTGGAGTTGATATAAACTAGATTCCCGGAGGTCGAACAAATAAAAATCTAAATAATAGTTCAATAATAGTATTGTTAGAAAAGACTTATCGCACATATTGCGCGATGTTCGAAATTTCAGTTAAAACGTCGTTAAGTTACTATTGCCATCCCTGAAAATTTCGAACATTCACCTTGAAATGACCTTGACATTGTATTAAAGGGCGTGGTCAAAGTCATGTCCTGACGTAAACTTGTCGCTATCAAAAATAGTGGTTCTCATTTGAAAAATTCCTCGAAATGACCTTCAAAGTAATAGCTAAGGTCAAATTCAATATTTTCATTAGATAGCGAGGGAATAGCATTTCGCAAAAAATTCAATCTCGTTAAGATAATATTGTGATACAAGAATGTATGAGATATTCACCTTGAAATGACCTTGAAATGACCTTGAATCTGACTTAAAAGTATATTGAAGAAAACTTCTAGGAAAACTTCTTTTCCTCCCTGTCATAAAGAAAAAATTACACGCAGTCTGAGACATTGTTTATTTTGTCTGCCTTGGTGAGTAATATACTATTATTCAACTTCTTGAAATTGTCTACCGGTAGATTTTCATTAAATTTCATTATTTTCACATTGTTCTAACAGTATAGAAATATATTAAATTGCTACAAAGTTTAATTCGATGTTATACATTTTAACGGATTCAAAGTACGAATACGAATGGATTAAAATTTTTTAAACCATTTTAATTCAATTCTGATTACTGGATGTGTTTGAAAATTGTCGCCCTTGCCATTTAGTTAGTTAGTTAGTTTATTTAAAACTCATATTTGGGGTACAAAGGCCCATAGAGAGTGAGTTCCGAATGGGTAGCAATAATTAATAAAAATGAGGTAGAAAACTTACAAAATAAAATATAAACTTACAAACTAATACACACGATGACTAAGTATATGAATAGCGGATAAAAGTCGCCACTTACAGAATAGCCTATATGTAACCTGGCAGGATCGCCTTGCCATTTTTAAAAAATTTTCTGCATTTTTTTATTTATGACGAACGAATTATTTGTGTCTCTAATCCTGTTGTGCATTCATTGGAAAGCGGGTATATAGGGTATTTGGTTTTTGGAATCGCTATGATTATGAATTTTGATCAAAATGGTAGACATAATCTTTTAAGTTTCAAATTTAGTAAACAAAAAATAAGTTTGTCGTCTGAATAGCATTGTTTCTTAGCAAAAATAATGCAAAAATCTCTATAATTCAATAATGCATGCGGGAAGTTATGAATTTGCTTTCTGGGAAACGGTTATATTATGTTAAGTTCTAGACTAGACTAAAATTGTCATTGATGCCTTTTTTGATTCGTCATACTGTAAACATAATTTGTTCCTCTACGACTCTTTAGTACAACTATTGGGTCCACGGATTACGTGCAGTAGATGACGTTGGAAGCGCAAATTTTTTTAAAATTTGGATTCATTGAGGAGAAAAATTGAAAACGCAATATTTTTACAAAAATATTAAAAATCTAGTGAAAAGATTTACTTTTAAACTTTCTAAACTTGAAAATCGAAAAGAGCAACATCGAAAAAGTCTAAATGAGTTAGTTTGGAATAAAATAAAAATTATTCGTATATA
This sequence comes from Trichopria drosophilae, assembly GCA_030407085.1. Lineage (NCBI taxonomy): Eukaryota > Metazoa > Arthropoda > Insecta > Hymenoptera > Diapriidae > Trichopria > Trichopria drosophilae. The sequence goes on from CM059583.1 coordinate 21,298,789, forward strand.
TGTATAAAGTTGAAGTAGAATTTTAGGATTTGACCGAGCGTTGACAGTTTAAAGGTGGTTATGTAACTATTAAACATAAATTAAATATTATTGAAATACACGAATCATCAAGCAACGATTAATTATACATTGTACTATTTGAATCCAAAAAAGCTAGAAATGTGAGTATCAGTATATATCGCTATTGGAACAGAAAAATGCTTTTTACTTGAAGTGCATATAGAAATGCCTTAAAGCATAGAAACTCCTTTCAGTCGCTCGTTTATTCGTTTTATTGCCGCTGGTAATCTATTTTATTTTTTATAAGTTTTTTAGTCGTTTTTACTAATATTTATTTTTATGTTGTATGCTTATATTAAGGTATAAACACTTTTATTTTAATGTCAACTTTATTTACTATTCGGAATTATTTGAATTTTCTAATTGTAAAATAGAAAGTAGTTAAAGTATTTTAATAATATTGTGATATGCCTTTAGTTATGTAAACTTAATTTAATTATTTTGAATCAAATAGATGCTATAAACAATTAAATTACTCTTAGATTTAGGAAGAATAGTCTTCTTAATATGACCAATTTTTTTGAATTCCTTCCTTGTTTAATTTTTAATTAGGAGATGAAAATAAAAAATATTCTGTTTTTTTTTAATTAATTCATCATTTGATTTACCTTTAAAAACCTTCAATATTGTTTATTATGTTAAATTTAACCGTGTAAAATTATTTATTGAATGCATAATTATTATTAATTATATAAGAAATGGTAATGTTTCGTCTTCTAAGACCTTGAAGAAATATTTAATGTTCTGGCTTAATGAATTCAAATGTTTTTAGTTAGTTATCAATATTTTATACCCGAAATAAAATGCAACAAGTCTTACTCTAATTTATGATTCTTTTTTACAATAAATGTAATCCTGACTAACCTACGTTTAATAAAAACTGTTTAAAGAAACCTTCTAAAGTATTTCGAACATCACAAATATTATAGATCCTTGGTCCTTTGTTGAACAAATAAAAAAACGGTAATACCAAAAAACTACAATTAAGTTATCTCATTAGATGTAGTATCGATGTTCAGTAGTAGAATAAATGGAACGATATTAAAAATCATACATTATTAGATCAGAACGATTTCATTATTGATATATACAGATATTTAGATTCGACTTGTTTTGAATTCCAGAACACTGTTTACAAACAAACTTACGGTATGCCAATGGTTCTCCTGTTTTCGCACATCTATAGTCCTCGGATATGTAACGGAATGCATTGTAAATAAAGTAAATGTTAATTCAACTTTTTTTTACCGATATGTCGATGACATACATGCATTCCGGAAGACAAAGAATCAGACACCCTACGAGAATTCAATAATTTTGATTCTCAAAATAGGTTGAAATTCACGTCAGAAATTTAACAGAATAAACAAATTAATTATCTGGATGTCAAAATATACATTCAAGACAATGGGACTCTGAAACTTTATTGGTTTCATGAAGAAACCTGGTCAGGTAGATACATACATTACGAATCCTTCCGTCCTATGTCTCAAAAAATCGGAATGATATATGTTTTAATCGACCGTGCAATAAAAGTGTCCTCTTCTGAATTTCACAAAAAAATATAAATCTTATAAAAACAATATTACTGGAAAACGGGTATCCTTCCTTATTAATTGACCAAAGTATCAAAAAACGTCTAAATTATATAAATTCAACTAACCCCAAACAACTTGAACACGGGTAGTAACGAAAACATAATCAAAACAATACGTTGTCTGTATATAAAAGGACTTTCAGCGAATATAGTAAAAATTTTCAAAACTCAAAATATAAGGATAGTTTCAACCCTTTAAATCTAATATTGCACAAAACAAACCACGAAAAGACCGACTTCCCTTTGAAAAACAAAGTGAAGTTGTGTATAAAATTCCTTATTTTCATTGCGATAAATCTTATATGGGGCATTCCATGCGAAGTGGGCCACTTTTTTTGACACATTTTTTAAATTTGTTTTAACCGTTTTTGTATTAAAAAGTAATGAAAATATGGTCATTTAGACCATTATAATAATTTAAAAAAAAATTATTAACGAAGTTATAGTTTATTTAATGATTTTTTTTGTATTCAGTCCTTTCCCGTATTTTCATCTTTTTACGCAAAATCATGATATTAAAAAAAAATTGTCTTACATGTTTTTTGTAAATTTTTTGACGAGCTTTAAGATAAAAATATGTATTTTCAATTTCAATAGTACCGTCAACTCACAAAACTCCGTTATAAATTTCAAAGTTAATTTTTCAAGCTTACGGGTATTTTTAAAAATCTGAAAAAAATCACAAAAATACCAAATTTCATTACGAACATGATAACATATTAAGTAAAGCGGCAACTAAAGACCGTATATGCGAAAAAGTACATTAAATGTGGTTATTAAAAAATAAGTCCCCTGAAAACAGTACAATTGCATGCAATACAGGGGCCTTCTAGTTTTCATTTTCATCCTTCCTTATCTCGGTCAAAAATTAACGAAAAATAATTTTTTTTTTCATTTTAAAGAGGAAAAATAGCTCTTTTACATGGAATTTACCGCATACCGATAAATTTGGAGCGTACTATAAAAAAAAAGAGAAAGCGGAGCGCGGCGTCCCTATAGCATTTACATATAGTGTGAACGTCATTGTTGTTCCAAAATAAGTAAACATTGATATGAATAATATCCGATTTCTACGTTTAATGTACACAAATTCTCTGTCATTGCTATATTGATATTGAGTTTTCTGCTGAGGCTACTTTTTCGAAAATTTTTACGAGCAAATCTAATAAATCTCAAATCGTGTGCTGTAAATTGTAAGGACCTTTCTCGTGAGTAATTGTAACGCTCTAATAAGTATAGTATTTAAATATCGTTTAATTCTCTTTGCTGAGACTTGAGATATAACATAATATACCCCTGAAATTAAATGTCCGCCGTAAGAGCCCATGTATTTTTGCGAAAATTTAAACATTTTTTTTCTCAAAAACGGTGCTGTGAATTGGTCTGAAATTTTACACACATGTTCAGAGTAACTTCGTATGTTAATAGTAAAATTTTCAAATTAATCTCTTTGGATGAGCTGTAGCCCCCCTACATCCTTAATGAAATGTAAATTTTACCCAAAAGTTCAGTAAACTTTAATAAATTATCGCTCTCCGTGACTTCCCACGCGAATTTCTAAACCACTAAGGTTTTCTCTTTTTTTTTTATAGTACGCTCCAAATTTATCGGTATGCGGTAAATTCCATGTAAAAGAGCTATTTTTCCTCTTTAAAATGAAAAAAAAAAAATTATTTTTCGTTAATTTTTGACCGAGATAAGGAAGGATGAAAATGAAAACTAGAAGGCCCCTGTATTGCATGCAATTGTACTGTTTTCAGGGGACTTATTTTTTAATAACCACATTTAATGTACTTTTTCGCATATACGGTCTTTAGTTGCCACTTTACTTAATATGTTATCATATCCGTAATGAAATATTGTATTTTTGTGATTTTTTTCAGATTTTTAAAAATACCCGTAAGCTTGAAAAATTAACTTTGAAATTTATAACGGAGTTTTGTGGGTTGGCGGTACTATTGAAATTGAAAATACATATTTTTATCTTAAAGCTCGTCAAAAAATTTACAAAAAACATGTAAGACAATTTTTTTTAATATCATCATTTTGCGTAAAAAGATGAAAATACGGGAAAGGACTGAATACAAAAAAATCATTAAATAAACTATAACTTCGTTAATAATTTTTTTTTAAATTATTATAATGGTCTAAATGACCATATTTTCATTACTTTTTAATACAAAAACGGTTAAAACAAATTTAAAAAATGTGTCAAAAAAAGTGGCCCACTTCGCATGGAATGCCCCATATCAGACAGACGTACAGGCCTCTCAAAACACAAATATACGAATACAAGAGGAACATTTTTGCAAAAAACTCGGAACATTTTACAGGTCTAACCAACCACAGACTTGAAACTGGACACGATTTTGATTATAATAACACCATAATCCTTGCAAAAGAAAAAAACTGTGCAAAAAGAGGTCAACTTGAAAATTATTTTATAAAGAGAAAGCAACACCGTCAACATCCGTTTCGAACATCAAAGCTACCGGAAGTCCCTTTCTGTAATGAATATGATCTTATCTCGTTAATTCATACATAGTTTGTCAACGGTTCCTTTATTCTTAGTACCGCACCATCAACATAAAACTTCATATCTCCTACTTTAGTATAAATACGACACAATCACGACTTTTTCTTACATAGTCTTGAAGAGGGCTCGTATCAGACTCGAAACGTTGCTACCTATTTAATTATTATTTATTACAAAACCCTCCAAATGATTGATTCCTGTGTTTTTTTCTTTCTCCTAATTTTTATTAAACTCGACCATTTTTAATTTTTATTCTTTATTTGACCGAAAAATACCGAAATTATTTGAATATATTAACATAACATTGTATTTGAATTTTTTTAATTATGAATTTTTAGTAATCCGCGTTCGCGGAAATCCCCTAGTATCACGTTTAAATTGGATTTGTATGATTTTTAATTAATCGTCCGCGTATTCGATCCACCATTTTCAATTTTCAAAATCGGGCTTCACATTGAAAAAAATAAGTCTTAATTTAAGACCATTGATGGGCTACAATTAAGATGTAACAAAAATTAACACGATTAGAAAGGGACAAACTTATGCACTATACAAGGACTAATTTTAAGCCAGTTTAATTTGTAACAATTTTAAGACTTATTTTTTTCTGTGCAGATTCGTAATCAGCGAACTGAAAAACCAGTAGTGGACCCAGTGTAATACGAATTTTCAAATACTACGTTATATTTGTGTAAAAGAAAATCAATTATTCAAATCTTCATTCTTGGTCCGCCATTTTGAGTTTTTAAAATGTTTGCATGCTTTTAGACCTTGTGAACGCGATATTTTAGGCGGAAATTAAGTTGATAAAAACTCGAATATCGTCCTAGTTTGTTTTCCGTAAGTGAGGGATGCGATGTCTATTTCGAAAGATCGTTGGGTTTATAATGACCGATCCGGATTCAAATCCAAGCTGTTTTCATATATATTTTTTTAGATTTGTAAAAGTAATTGACGGACTGTTTAGCGTAAGTTTGATGGAAGCTGTAGTGAACTGACACATCGACAGGAGGACAGTCATTTTTTGAATTGTCGGTTTTTTGACCTGTCGGCGTTTTGATTTGTCGGTTTTTCGACACGCACCCATTCTTTGAACTATCGGCTTTTTGACTGTCGGTTTTTTGACTGTCGGATTTTCGATTGTCATTTTTTTGACCTGTCGGCTGTTTGATTTATCAGTTTTTCGACCCGCACCCCAACAGTTCATAAAAACAATATAGCAGACAATAAATCCAGATTGTAATTGAAATTCGAATATTCTATCACGTCAAAATGAAAACAATTGGAAAATGCTTCAGCCCAATAAGCCTTGAGGTGAGTTTTTGCCACTTAAATGCTCTTACTGCCTTGTACAAACATTGTTTATATTTTTAGAAGCGAATTTTAATTTTTTCGCGATATAACAGGTATATCACGAAAAGGTGTAAAGGGTTCTAATTGGAGGTAAAGTTATTCGTTACCGAGTACTAAAACACATTAAAAAATAGTAGAAATAGGAGAGTAGGCGTCAGATAATTGGATAGTATTTTGCGTTTTTACCCATATGTATGTAAGTTTATACCAATTAAGATAAATATTGTACACAAATTGTGAAATGACTACAGGGGTTTTAAACCCATGGCTAACAAATTGGTAACATAATCTCATCTAATCTAAATCAAATTACAGTAGTTGTTAGGAAAGTTGTACACAATTTAAAATTTAAATGTTACCTAACAAAATTTACCCTCCTCAAATTAGCTTCCTCATTAATGTTTTATAATAAAATGAGAACTTACCAGTAATAGGATTCTTATATGTAATCAATTATGTGGAACATTTCCATTATGCATAGAAATGTTCATATTTATCGCATTGTAACAGAAAATGTCCTCGGTATAAAAAAAAATCCTGAAAAAATATGTCGTCAGACAAGAGAAGTTTCGAAACGGCGAAAGGGTAAAGGGCAATGAATAACACAGAAATAATAAGTGAAAATAAGCAAAACTGATCAGACAAAGCACAGGGTAATATTATTGTCTAACTCGTGTTTCGGAGCAAACCAATTCTTTTTTTTTAATCTTCACTTTTGAGGTCTCTCTTTGGTTATGTACAATTTACAAAGATGTTCCTAATTATGAATTCCTCATATAGTGGGCATTCTCCTTTGTTATATCGAATAAGTTTGGATTTTTCACTATAGCTTGATAAATATAATAGGAATTCTTTCAAACTTAATTTTTTATTTTGATGCCACATCAAACAGCTTAAGGAGGAATAAAAGTGTGGTGACAATAATTTTTTATGTACTTTTTTTATTGGAAACCTCGTACTAGTCAAAAGTTTGAGAGGCCACAGATTTCACGAATAATTTTTCGATAATAGCAGAATAAATAAAAAGATCGATATTAAACTAAATAATTGTAAAAAAACATCTTATTTTTAAACTGTCGACATCATTTTCAATTTAATGTAAGACTTTCATCCAAAAAGTATAGGGAACTGATTCCAGCCACAGTTCAGCGTGAAAAGTTTTTTCGTTACTTTGAATTAGTCGTTAGCTTGAAACGTGCATAAATTACATTATTCTTGTGGCACCTATTAGGATGATATATTTAATTTGTGTCATATATTAAAAATGCAGAATGTAAAAGATGGAAAAATGTCCTGAATAAAATTGTTCTTAATTTCGAGTAAATAATTCATGCATATTTCAATTTGAGCAATTGGTTTAGAACTGTAATTTAACATCTCATGTTTGTAGAGTCGATAAAGACGTATTTATATAGTAGAATATTATGTAGTAGGTCCATTATAGTGAATTGGTGATTAAATTTAAAATGATATTTGGTGGTGTCGTATTTTGTTGTTGGTTTACTAAAAATACCATGACTACTAATGGTTTTAATAATATTTTGAATTTGGTTATTTAATTTTGAACATTTTCTTAAAATTCAGGAGAACATTTTATTAAAAATAAGAAATTGGTATTTAATTAGATGTGCAATGAAGTCAAATACGATTAATTTATCCCTGTCTGCTCAAAGTTTTTTTATTTGTGTGAATTTTTTAGTATTGTATGAATTTTTGAATGCAGGTACTTCGTACTAAATTGATTTTTCATATTTTTCTTTGGAACTTTGAAAAGTTTTGTATATTCGGTCTCGCTTTCATAATTAGAACGGGGAATGGGACAAAGCAAGTGCACACTTGGAGTTTCCCAGACTACAGTGCGAAACAACCCTTGTACTCGCCTCTAGAACTTCGAGTCGAAATCGGACTGACAGGATCAACGACTGCGACAAATTATCGTATTTTTTCATTTCTTCACTCGCTTGTTAAGTTTAGGTTAACAAATTAACAGTAATCCACTAACGTGGTACAATTACTAATGAAAAAGAAGGAATTGAGATTCATAATAATTTCTTTTTAATTAAGACGTTAATTACTTGAAATTTTATTTATGACTTTTCCAACTTTTTGCATGTGATGTGAGTATTTCTAAAACCGCTAATGAAATAAAAACTGTAATTCAAAGGTGTATTTGCTTTATATAAATTGCAGAAAAAATGTTAAAACGAATGTGCTGCCCTAACCGAAGGATCGACGTTTGCAAAGTTTGCACTGACGTTTGACGAATGCACAGACGTTTTACAGCAATAATATAATATTTATCAATTCTGAAGTGTTTCGTAAACAAATGCGATCAACTGACACCTAACTTCATTTAGTATTCGTTGATAAATTCAGGTACGATTCATCAATAAAATTTCATATCATACACATACACTTCCCGGTAAAAATTATGAGTTATATACACATTATAATATACAGATGTGTATACTTGCATTGAAATTTGATATAATTATATATAATAATCTATACTTTGTATAATTTCTATTCAATTTATAAAATGAGCACATAACTTTATATAAATAATTTTTATCTGGATTGTCTCTGATAAATCTTCCGAGAAAATAGTTTACGATTTCGTTACAATTGTATGATAAAAATGTGCATTCATAAAGAATACTTTATGAATACTTCCGACACAACTGTGAAATATCTCACATACGATTGGTTGCATTATATATTTCATAAATTACTGCTTAAAGAATACTTTATGAATACTCTTATTCCAGTTTTAACATACTGTACTAATGGCTGGTTCTGTAATTCATATATTTATTCATAAAGATTACTTTTTGAATATTTTTTGAATATTGTAAATATTGATTTAAAGCGGACATTAAAGAATTCTTAATGAATTTTTTAAAAAGTATGCTTAAGTAAAGTCAAATGAACCAATCCGCTATTTTTTATTTTATCCAAATTCCCTTTGTATTATATCTCTCATCGTTGAACGGTTCATGGACAACTCTGATATTGTTTTTGTTCAGCTTTTTAGGATGATTTTCGCTTAACCCTTCAGTATCTATTTATAAAAGTAAGTGATTGAGGTATTGATTTAGTTATTTCTACTATTGACCTCAAACCCATCATTAAGAATCTTTAATTATTTTCATGCTACGTGGAATAACGCAAATTTTCTTTCACACCTTTATCAAAGAATAAACCTCATTTGCTCGCCCTTGTTACGCAAAATATCACATGTTCTACAGAGAAAGGAACATAAAAGTACTCAATACAATAATCTCATTCCTTTTCAATTTGGCCATGAATATTGAATTCGAAAATCAAAGGTATCTTAGACTTCCACTTTCTTTGTGAATAATGTCATTTTATCGCCAAGGGCTTAAAATTCGATTTCACGTAATTAGATGAAACTTGCACGTAAAGAATTGAAAACCAAGAATCGCATTCAGTACATATATTGCATTTTTTATTTCGCGCATACTATGTTAAAAAAAATTGATATATTATTCCGTAAAAGATTTCGGAGTGTGGAAGAGTAGACTTAATTATGGAAGTACCCACAAAGAGATAGCTCTGATCCTTCTTCTCAGAATATAATGTAATAATAAAAAATAATTAAAAAAATAAATAAATAAAATGAATAAAAATGTTCAATTGAAATTGATTTCGACTTATTTATTATACCCTAATATCATTCAATTGGTATATGTATCAAATTAATCCGAAAATTATGACTAAATGATATTAATCATTACCTCGAGATTTGAATATTCACTAGCTTCACGAGATCTAAAGCGAGGGTGTAAGTTACTAAGTAGCTGTAACATATATGAAATAATTAAAGACATTTTTTGTGTCAAACTGTTAACATTTTTTTAACACGCACCATTTTGTGAAAAATCACCAATATATCGAAAAAATCGTCTATGGCTGTTAATTTTTTGTTTTTTTTTTTAATTTCCAGATCAAAAACTAAGGCTACAATTTTGTCATGAAATTAGTTGAAAAATTACATTTTGTTCTTTAATACTAGTATTAAAAATCTTATTTTTCAAATGTCTTTTGACCTTTACTTCCGGATAATAAAAATTCCCGAAAATGAGGTGTATTATTTTTTATGCGTTACAGTGCTTAAAGCAATTTTATAAGCACAAAAGAAATAAAAATGTTCATCACAGATATTAAATTTAATGGGAATATGTTCTAAATACTTATTTTAGTTTCCAAATAAAAAAATATTCACACCCTATGTTTCGACCTCTTTTAAAACCTTGTAAAACCATGTCAAAATCATTTTTCAACAATAAACATGCGTACATATCATCATAATAAAAATCATGCATATGCCACTTCTAATATTTCTTAGAAAAGGACATATTATTTTTCATATATTACATTGGCCTACAAAAAAAGCAGTAGGTGAGGTGGGTAGGCCACACTGAACAAGAAAAGTTTATTAAAATATCTTCCAAGTATAGTAAATTCCATGAAAATCGAGAAAACTTTTTTAGCACTTTATGGGACAATAAAGTCAAAATCAAAGCAATACAACATTTCTCATAGGGCTGAAATTAAAGCTTAGAATCCAAATGAGAAAGGTCATTGCCGATAGTAGGCGAACTTAATTTACCAACCATTTTATATGCCAAACACGTCTTTTTTATTTTTTTTAATTTACAAATAACTTTTTTTATCGTAGAAAAAATAGCTGGGGACGTGAGAACTGATGGAGAACAGTTCTTCGAAATCAGATTTTTCACCCCAATGTTTTTTTGGGTGCTGACTACGAGTCCAATTTTAATAAAGTATTACGCGAATTTATTTATTTTCATTAATTTATTGTTATTTATCGGTTGGAATCGCCCTTTTACTATTTTTTTTTTACTATATGATTCGTTAGATTTGCGCGAGCTGCAGGTCGACTTCCTAGATGGCGCTGTACTTCACATTTGTGCATGAAATGTAATAACTGCAGGAACCTACACAAAGTACAGCAGCGGAGCGGCGGTGGCTCAGTTGGTATCGGCTTCGTAATCAGAAAACCCTGGTTCGATCCCGGCCTCTGCAATCTGTCATCGGTACACCTCTATATTTGTTTATAAGTGTCTAATAACGCCAAAGCTCAGGTGGTTCGGATTCCACCTTCATAAACTGTAGGTCCCGTCGCGATTTAGTCCCATTTGGGTTCACAAAAGTCGACGTAAAATAATATAAAAAAAAAAAGTACAGCGGCGGTCATGAGCTAATTTCTGCCGAACAAACAATATATTAGAAACGCCAACAAACAACGTGGCTCGTCTTGTAAACAGCGAGCTGCTGCTTGTAAAAGAAATCGAAAAATTGTTCACCGGACGGGGATCGAACTCACGATCTACGACTTCATGGTCCAGTGCATTACTGCTTGAGACACGAAGCCGATAAATTGATTTAATTAAAACTTTTTAATAGGAGGTTTCTGGAGTTTGCGATTTTGAATCTGAAGCATTTGGGCAATTTCGTACATTCAGAGTAGCCGGTCCAATATGGGGAAGAAATTATTTAATGCTAAATAAAAGGTATAAAGAATGGCCAACACGGTTCAAACCTAATGATTGTAAAGGACCAACAGGTCTTTTATTTCTAGCCAAACTTTTCGAACCTCTTGGAGGTCCCGATCAGGGGCATCTATTAAAATATTTTTTTACATCTAATCTAAAAGTTTTAAATTCAATTCTCTAAAAGTGAGATTTTTATTTTGCACTACAAAATTTGAAATTGATGATTTGTACCAGTTTATTCGTCAGTTAAATCACCGTAAATTTAAAATCTTAAGTTTTCTAAAAGGGAAATTACAAAGTGAAATATTAAGTGAATTTACGAATCCACAAAGTACCAACAGAATTAAAATTATCTCGAAAACCAAATTCACTTTAATTAAAAACTTTGAAAGAGTAAGTAAAACTAATAACCCAATGAGAAATGTATTTCCAGGTAAGTATCCGAGTATAAATCGATGGCTCTTACGAAGAAGCGTTCATTTCAAATTTGGCACATTTAAATAACAGGGGTATAATTTGAAATAAACGCTTCTTCGTAAGAGCCATCCAAATAATAGTGTAAACCGTTCTATATGTAACGACACAGTTGATTTGAAATGGATAGTTAATTTAACGAACATAACGATATCGGAAAACTTTCAAAATAAACTGTTACAACTGTATTGTAATAGATGCCCCTGATGAGGACTTGAACCGTGTATACTATTCGTTATACCTTTTATTTATATTATTTGTACGGTTCATCGACTACAGTTGTAACATTTTATATTATTTAATGTGAATTCATTTGCAATTTGTGACTAAAGGGCTTTCTGAGTCGCTGATTACAAATGTAACGTAGATCTGATATTATTAAAATTTGCAGTTACTATTTGTAAACAAAAATCACGGAAAATAGTTTTCCATGAGTTCTCTGAACCTCAGCTCATTTTCCTAGTGATTAAAAGGTGGTAGATTTCACTTTTAGGTTGAAAAGTTCATGATGTAAGCTTTAATTTTAGCACTATTAGAAATGTTGTATCTCGCCGCATTTTGGTTTTATTGGTACTCAAAAAGTGCTAAAAAAGCTTGGAATAAATACAAGAATTTTGTTTTGGAATTGTTCATTTTATTCCTAGACTAAGAAAACTTGATAAAAATACATAAACGCATTATCTTGCTGAAGATTATTATACCAAATTAACGTCTGTAGTATATGAAATATTTTCATACGACAATTAAACTATACGACAATTAAATATATATTTCGACTTTTTCTATATCTCTTGAAGTGGAAATACTGTGTTGAAAATGCACAAAGTGAGTTCACTGAAAATTTCATTCTACGCGAGTGGAGGTTGTAGGTCAGATTTTCCACGCATTTCGTGATGTTACGGTTAAAGTGGTGCTCACGTCCGGCTGCTTTTTTCAAAGATTTTCTTTACTTCAAACAACATTAGACTGCGAAACTCGTACGAATTTTCAAGCCCACTGCCCCGAACGTTACTCGATAACGTATAAGTGAAAAGTTAATGTCACAATAATAGGGGAACGAGTGGGACTGGAATGCACACGTATTCCAGAGGGTTGCGGGCTGTCCTGGATAAAGGAGCACTCCGCTAAGAAACGAAACGGACGGCTAAAACTCCTCCTTAAACTATTTCAAGTATAGGGATGGACCGGCCTGTCGAGTCCCTTTCAGGACCCGCTTTTCCGGAGTTCCCGGAGTGATTGAGTGCTTCCATACGTTAAATTCGAATTTTTGAAATAAAAATTTGTCAATTTTCAAGTAAATATCAAATTTCTATAATTGACGTGAGTAGAATCTGCATTTCGAATGTTTTAAATATACTACGTGCATTCTTGTCATCAATGCACCGAAAGATTAAATTTGTATAAAAAGTTAATAAAAGTAATCTAAATAGACTAAAAACTCATTTAAAACATTGCTTTATTTATATATGTAACACCTTTCGATTTATTTGTTGGGGAGTTTTTTTTTATTTCACGAGAATTTAATATTTAACGGTTCAAAATTCGTTTATATATAATTTTTATCTAATGGTAAGTCATAATTTTATGTATGGGAAGAAATTTTACTCAATCGAAAGTCATCACGGAATTTTCAAATATAAATTATTCTGTACAATTCAAGATCCTTAATTTAAAAATATCGGATATAATATGTCAAATAAATAAGATCAAAAGACAAAAACAAGGATTGATCAGAAACCTCGAAAGGCATCTACCACATATCATCTTAAACAATTTTTTATTCTATGAAGAGAAGAAATTCAATAGAATTCTTAAATTTCATAGGAATAGATTGATTAAAAAATACAATTGGATGATTAACAACAGACAAAAGAAATTTCTTTCCAAAATAAAAATTCAACCTCAGTGGTTCAAAAACTTAAGAGATACGGACATTCCTAAAGATATTATCAAAATAGTAGCTTTGGGAGCGAAGCATGCGTTTCCGCTAAGTAAAAATGATCAAGTTCCAATCCCACAACTCATCGCGGGAATTGAAAACGGAATTAGTCGTCTTAGGTCGACAGACTTAAGAGACGATCAAAATTTGCAAGACGTACAAAATAATCTTCGCACAGAATGTGTTGCAGTTTTAAATAAAAGAAAATTGAATTCAAACACCACTAAACGACAAGAATTTCACCAAAACGAAAAGTTATTTTCAAAATTGGATACAATTAAAGTAAAAACCTTCTTAAAAAATAACAAAAACATATTTTTCACTAAAGCGGACAAAGGAAATACGACTGTAGCGCTTAACATCGACAAATACATAACTGATATGAAGTACATTTTATCAGATAAAGATACATATGTAACCTTCAGATATGAATACACTGCAACCATAACTAAGAAAGTTGACACTTTAATAAACAACTGGATCCAAAAGGAATACATCTGTGAAAGAGAAGGAAAATGGCTGAAAACGAATAATGGTGTGACACCAAGAGCTTATGGGCTGCCAAAGTTACACAAAGAAGGGAACCCACTACGTATAATTATCTCTACAATAGATTCGCCAATTTATAAACTTTCAAAATTTTTGACAAATATTTTACAAAACGTCGTTGGAAAAACGAACGATTTTATTAAAGATAGCTGGAATTTTAAACAAAAAATTGATCAATGCCGAATACCTTTAGGATATAAATTAGTTTCTTTGGACGTCGTCTCACTCTTCAAAAATATCTCCTATAAGTTAATTGTTCAAGTAATCATTAAAAATTGGCAAGAAATTAAAAAATTCACTAAACTTTCGAAGCAGAACTTATTGAGACCATCAAAATTTGTTACAGTTCTACATATTTCAATTTCCATAATAATACTTACAAGCAGACGTTTGGTCTCCCAATGGGTTCTCCTTTATCACCTGTTCTAGCAAATTTGGTAATGGAATTCCTCGAAGAAGAATGCATACCAAAATTAAATTTCAACATACCCTTTTTCTTCAGATATGTCGATGATATTTTGACGGCAATACCCGAAAACGAGGATGAGCAATTATTAACATTACTAAACTCTTATGTAAAATTTGAGAACAGACTCAAATTTACATTAGAAGTAGAACAACAAAACACTTTGAACTTTATGGATTTAACGTTAATAAGGAAAAACAATGGAACCATTTTAACCAATTGACTCATATGGAACCAATTGGTACCATAAGAGTACATGGTCAGGAAGATACCTACATTTTCAATCTAGCCATCCTATTAACTACAAAATTAGTGTCGCATACGGGTTAATCGATCGGGCTATCAAATTATCAGATAAAAAATTCCAAAATGATAACATCAAAATAGTTGAAAAGACTTTATTGCAAAATGGTTATCCACCACAAATAGTACACAGTCTCATATCGGATAGATTACACGGCATTCATAATCAAAATATTACCTCAAAAAACAACTTTAAAATCACGACAAGTTTACCATACGTTAAAGGAATCACCGAAAAACTTGGAGTTATCCTAAGAAAAGAAAAAATACAAGTGGTTTACAAACCTTGTCATGTGAATTTAGGAGGTATTAAACCTTATAAAGATCGACTTGACACCATGAAAAAAAGCTGTGTGGTCTATCAAATAAATTGCAAAAATTGCCGAAAAGTGTATGTTGGTGAAACCAGTCGATTATTAGGCACCCGAATTAGACAGCACAGAAACAATATTTTAGCACCAGAGAATAAACAAACAGGGCTCTCTAAATACCGTTTTGAAACAGGACACATTTTTGACTTCGAAAATGTAAAAATACTCGCCTCCGAAAAGAACTGGAAGAGACGAAAAGATCTAGAAAATTTTTACATCAAGAGAGAAGAAAAAAATGCAGTTAACATTAGATTTGAGGCCTCGAATTTACCTGTTAACTACCACATTCTGTTAAACAATTAAGATCTAACCTTTAATATTGTTACTAAGTTAGTTCGGTGGTAACCAAACACATATTATACTATTTTAAAACGTTTAAAATAAATCATGATCATGCGCTTTGGTTTCAAATTGAGTGGCTTATTAATACTATTATTCGAACACAGAGGTCCACACCGATGATCCCGCACTCCTACAAATGTAAATAACCTTTACGAGGAACTTTACAAATCGAACTAACTAGTCTGAAAAATGACAGTTAAAGATATTCATCCGTTTTTTCTTTCTTTTCTTTTTTTATCTTCTTTAATTAATTTGTAGTAAAACTCATACAATTTTATAATGGTGTGTGTAGATAATAAGTCAACCACAACATTTTAATGGATTAAATCTAAAATAAATTAATCATCAGTAAGTAAAGATATTTCACTAAAAGTTCGTCAAACAATTTATATCTCAGATATCATAATATGTTAAATTTATTATTAAATTTTCTTTAAAGTCATGTTGTAACGATGTTTTCCCGTTAAATTAATCAGTTTAAATAATCTTGTTTTACATTTTTAACTAAGTAAGTAATTATATTGTCAACAGGTAATGGCTTATTAATACACCACCAATCTTACTACAAAAAATCTACATATATGGTATGGTTTTGACATAATATTATATTCAATGTTAATATGGTAATTAATTTATTATTTCAAAATTAAGTTGTCATTATATAATTTTTAGTGAATAAAGAATTCTTGCGAGGGCTGACATCGACAGCCGAGACGTAAATATTGTCGTTTTTTCTATTATTTTGTATACACCGACCGAATAAGCAAAAAAAATTGTTATATTATAAAAGTCATAATTTTACTGTAAAATTGAAGTTATTGTTCTAATAGTTCAACCACTGAGCTAATAGTGCAATAACAGAATTGCACGCATGAAAAGTCCATCTTTCCGCCCGGAAAAGAGGGCGGGAAGTACCCGATTGCCGCCCGGTCTGATAAAGATGGCGTCATTCAGCGGGCGGGAAAATGTTTTTTCCTCTCGCTTACAGTCTTTTGACTGTCTTCTAAAGAAAAACAATCTTTCACGCTGTGAAGATCATCGAATGTGTTTGACAGCCTTGGACCACTTTACACGCCCTAAACGTGAGTTAGACTTTTCTTAAACGGGTGTGACAAAATGTACGCATCGCGAACGAAAACACGCATTGCAGGCATTGGGCGACCATTGTGACCCACGCTGCAATGCCTCTGTTTCCGCCCAAGATACGTAATATACTATATTGCCAAGAATTTCCTCATTTCATATTTAAGTAAAACGTTGAGAAAATCTAAACAGCAAAGATGGGACCGTAACCGATTCAAAGTCGGTGTACTCTGATTAAATTTAATTTTACAACTTTTAAATGTTGAAGTGATAGTTAAATAATAATCAGGGAAGAATAAACTAATTAAAAACGGCTTTGTGATGCAAATTAAAAATTTTCTATATAAAATATGTGCATCAGAAAGGCAAAGTTGAAACAAAATAAATATATATTTAAGGTAGGTGCAATTAAAAATTAATATTGTTAACGGCTTCATACCTGCAAATTGTTTGGTAATTAATCTTTAGTGAATGTAATGAACTAGAAAAATTATTGTTATTGTTGCTACTTATTAATAATTAATTTTTAATAGATACAGTGGCTAACAAGATAAGCTATAAAATTCAGGAAAAATGGGAGTTCATAGATTTATTTTGTTTATAGGTTAATGTTTACGTCAAATATTTTTTTAGCAACAACCCATATAAATTTTACGTTTGTAAAATTTATAAATAGTTGAGAATTAACCGGTTTATTTTTTCAAAATTGATAAATGGCAATAACAATTCGTTTAATGTAACGTAATGTAACCTTAACAACTTCTATTCTTACTTTTTTTAATAACTAATTTTAAATGATTATGGTCATGAAAATGGTAAGTTGTGAAATTCAGGAGAAAAACTAGGAATTTATTGCTCTATTGTGAAAACATCAGTAAATAACAATAATAATTTATTTGGCAGTCGGAAACGTTGGGCAGTAATAAATGATAATTATACAAATACACAGTAAAATCCGAATCTGTCAAATAAAAGACAATCTTCATTGTGATATTCTTACGCGTGTGAAAGAGAAACTTTAAAAATTGTCCTAAATTTGCCTGTCTTCTAGACCTTGAATTTGGAGTCTGAATGTATGTGAAATGAAAATGCATGATGTTAGATTGTGCTGTAAATGTTTCAGATGGCACACGTATCTCAATCTTGAGTTAGGTAGCGTCAAACGGAACTATATTATTGCATAAATTGTATTTTTTTTTTTAATTTCACTTAAATTTATATACGAAAATAGACATCTTAGGTCCTTCAATACAGAATAGAAAAACTAATCTGTTAATCAGAAGCAACTGAAATTACTGCATATCGGCATATTGAATTCTGGCAATAAATTAAAACCTATAAAGCTGATATTTTTATAGGTAATAGTTTATTTAATAGAGAAAAGAAAATATGTTACTCGATAATCACTTATCGTTGTTAAATCCTTAACAGACAACTGAAAATGACACCTTCGAATCTTTGACGCCGATATGGATATAGTTATTATTCAATTCTAAGAATAAATGAAACCATACAAGTCTAAAATTCAATATGTAATAGTTTATTTAATGGAAGAACACTGAATTTGCTAGTCGTATATCGTTGCAACATGTTTGGCAGGCGAAGTGGTTAGCGCAACCTAGACTGTTACGGCGCGGTGCCTCTATGTTTATTATAATTACCGAATTCCGTTATTAAACCCAAATCAACTATACTACCATCAGCATATATTTTCCTCAAAAACAAGAGCAAAGCACACCTGACACATCCAACAACTTTGTGTCATTTAGATTATGTCTGGGAAGGACAAAAAACAAACAGGTTTAAACGGTTCAATTGCGGAAAACTATCGGCGAGGTAACCCATTTATAAATTAATAATGTATAATTAGGTAAAAATACTTATTTGCTATCAAATTTTATTTTATTAATACTACAATAGACAAGTATTGAATATCAAAGATTGATTTGTTGAACGCTATAGGAAAACTTAAGTCCTCATGCTCCATGAAACTTTTTGATGCATTATTTGCCGAAAAACTAAACATCGTCCCGAGCAGAAATTCGTTCAGGCCCTACTGATCAGGATGTAACGTTTTTGGTCAGGCCCTGATAAGGGCCTTAATAAATTTCTACTCGGTAGTATTGTAAACAATCAACTTTTGGAAGAATAAGTTTCCAGTGATCAATTTACCATTATTTACAGATTAGGTATCTCAATCGTTTGCACTATGGTCAAGTTGACATGATTTGTTTAGATTTTCCCAAGGCTCCCGATAGAATAAAACATGCCATGCTCTTTAGTAAACTCAACCGTTTCGGGTTTTTGAATCATATTTGAAGGGTCGAACTTAGCAAGTTAGAGATCGGGCCAGCGGATCCTTTTTTCTTTTGGAGTATCGCAGGGCTCTCACATTGGTCCACTTCTATTCAATCATTTCATTAATGATATTGACAACAGTATCCAGTGCTCCTAGTTTTTATTAAATGCTGACGATTTAAAACTCTTTCTGAAGATCTTATCGCCTCTAGATGCTTCAAGACTTCAGAGATATCGGGGTCTAATTAACGATCGGTCTCTGAGAAACGGACTTAATCTAAATATCTCTAAATGTTATTTGACGATATGAGAAATTGAACTTTTTCTATAAATTCAATAATACCTCATTGTTCATATCGTTTTTTTATAGAACATCAACATCGTGGGATTATACTTATCAATGGTTTACTCTTGATAGTAGACCTTGAATCTATTAAAGATCTGGGTGTAACACTTGATAAAAGATTAACTTTTCTTGATCATTGAAATAACACTGCTCATCATGCGTATAAGCTACATGGTTTTGTTATTCGACCCACCAAACAGTTTACCGATCTGTTATCTATTGCATACATTTTCAAGGCCTAAGTTCTTCCAAAGTTGGTGTACGCCTTTCCTGTATCGTCACCATATACTGCATATGAAAACCAATTACTTCAGCCTATCCAAAGGAAGTTCATGAGGTACATACCTTTAAGATCAGCTCTCCAATGTAACATGAGCTGTTAAATTTGCTTTCGACATCTGCAATGTCAAAAAACGAGAAGTTTATGATTCTAGTACGGATTAGACGGACTAAAACATACGACAAAGTACCCAGACAATCTTGACGTCAAGTCGTCGCTTAAAACTTAAAATAAACTTCTCGAAAATCACAGAAAGAACAACGAACATCTGTTGTTAATAAAATTTAAGAGGAAATGTGGGAAAGCTAGATATTGAGCATGAAGCAATTCTCATGATAAAATTCTGAAAATAACATATAATGAATTATATGCATTGATACAATAATTCTGTATTTTTTAATTACAAGTAGCGATAACTTTCATCACATATCATTCTATGTTATTCGTTTTTTTAGCAATAACGAACATATTATTTAATATATTATTCACTTCTATTATTATTAATGAGGGTAGCAACAATCTTGTGATTAGTATTAATCTTATTCAACATTTATGGTAGAATTATTATCACCGTTATTATTATTATTGTTAATATAATATTTACGAGCGTTGCGTCTGCAATTATTATTAATTAAGTATGATTAGCTATTAATAACGAATCAAAAAATTGTTAGGTGGGAAGAACGACAGAGCTATCTTTCCTTTCACTTTCCTAGGGCATTAGGCCGGCCCACTTTCTTCCCATTCATCCAATCTAGGAAACAGTTTTTCTTCCCTTACTAATGTAAAACCTTAAAATGTAAAGGAAGGGGAAAAATCGAACTCTCAACCGAGTCGACGAGTTTCAACCCCGAAAAAGAAAAGTTAGTTCTTTTCTAGTCGTCTTTTCCTTCATATCCTATCAATTTTGTTGTTGCAGAATCAAACTTCTAAGTTTGGGTAAGATTTTACATTTCTTGATCTTTACTATTTTTTTCCAGAAGAACTGACTTCCTTCTTTCTCCTCCAAATCCTATCTTTCCAACGATCTCTGACCGTGGATGACGGCCAATATCCGAGGTATCACTAGGAGATCGTCTCCCACCTTAAATCCTTTCTAAATTCTATTTTCCTATGATCTCTGACCTTGGATGCCGGACAATATCCGAGGTACCACTAGGAGATCGTCCCCAACCTGAATTTCTTCCTAAGTCGTCCTCTCAACAAATTTGTAATTTTAATGAATATGTAAATTGTTCATATTGTAATAAATATATCGATGATTTAAAATGAATTATTTTTACATTTATTTCATTCCACAATTTTTCCTTAACTCGGTCGTCCCAAGGTAAGAGGGACGAATTCAATTTCAATTCTTTTGTTGTTGTTGACACAACATGGTCCTTTTTCGCTAGACGTGACACCAATATCAATTTCATCGCATAATTATAATCATATTTCCGTCAATTTCAAGATCCCGACGTTGCAACTGTCAATAACACCGGGTTAGTGATTCAATCCATCTTGCAACAAATGAAAATGATAGCAATTTTGTCATATCTGAATTCATTAATTCATCTCATGTTACGGGTTTATTTTTAGAATGAATTTTGAGCAGATCTTGTAGAAATCAACGACCCTTAGTTGAGCGATCTTGCATAACCAGCAGATGGTTCTATTCGACTGTTTTTCAGACCAGATCTTGGAATTCCTTCTCAAATTAAGAAATATTGAATCCGTTCCTAGATTTATGAACCTATTTAGGGATTCCATATTACTATATTATGATTTAACCTGAATAAGTATACATACTATCGGTTAGAGTTGTGGTTATTTTCTGATCTTAAAAAAAATCAATAAAAAATAATTTCTTGAATATAAATTAAAATTAGCATAGGAAAAGAGACGGCGTAAATAATATAAATAAAATAGGGAGCTGTTGGAGGGCAAACAATAAAAATTTCGACCCTGATTCGGGTCCTCTTCATAAAGGATATGAAAAACCAGAGAAATTTGTTCGTATTTATATTAAAACATGGATACGGAATATGTATCTGTTGCGTATAATACTGAGAATCAACGGGTTAATACGTTACTTTTGATTTACTCATTAATTTAAAAAGGAATGGTATATTTCTGAAAGATTCGAGAATGTTCACATTGTTTTTCTCTTTTGTAATGAAAGAAATTTTCCATATTGTATCTTTTTTCCAGTTTTACTTTTTTACAAGAATTTTTGTATTCTTGTAATCGGAGTCATGACCAGTTTCCAATCGATGTAAAATTAAACCAGAATGTTGTCCACAATTTTTGGATAAAATATTTTTTTTATGTTCTTTTATTCGAGAGGTATTTTGTACATAACTCTACTTTGCTTCTCTACAGGTAACGTGGTTTTTCCCTGTTTAATTTTCGCGATGTTAGTTTTGAACGGTTTTGAAATTATCTTCATATTTTGTTTTTTGAAAATATTAGCTAAGTTTTCAGTTAGCCCTTTGGCAATGGAACATGTATGGAAAACTAATACTTTTTGGAGGTACATTATTATTGTTTGTTATGTTATTATTGTTTGAATTTAAATGCAGACCACTTTTTATGCAATGATTAATTAGTGTTATTGGGTAACCATTTTGTTGTAAGATATTTTTAGTGATGTTCAAATTTTTTTGGGGAAATTCAACGGTAGTTTAATTGCGCGTTCAATGAAACCATAAATTATACTTATTTTAAATTCTGGTACAGGGAAATTTATTTATTTATTGTTTTCTTTTTCTATTGTGAATTTAATCCTGTTTTCTGGATCAAAATTGTTAAATTCGTTTAAAAACAGGTTTTCTTTATCATCAGGAATACATGTTAGAATGTCATCCACATATCTAAAAAAGAACGGTGGATTTAAATTTAATTTGTTTATAACAAGTTACATCGAGTTGCTCGGCGCGATTAGACGTGTTTTCGTCGCTCGTGTTTTGAATAACAGTTTTCTTGTATTGTTGCACAGATATAACCATTTTATTAATTTTATTATACGGACGAGGCAGTTACTTCTTTTTATACGGTTGTATTTTTAATTGTGTACTGTTTTATTGCACCAAAGTGGATCCTATTTTAATATTATAATAATTTTAATAGAAATTCATTGTGGATAGTTATACTTGCATACTAGTGTGCATTATATAGTACCAACATTGGCTTGTTTACATGTGTTTATTGTTATTTACATTCTAGTTTAATTTCTGTGGCACGTATTTTCATACATCGGTATTATATATTTATCATAGTGGAATTCAATTTTATTAATTATGAGTGTTTCACTTAATACATCGGAAGAATTTGTTCAGAATATGACGCCGGATTTATCGCTTATCAAATGTCCATATTCAATGTGTACCATATCTGGTGGATTAGTTAAGCGCCTTCAGCAAGCCGTGACGTATATTAAATGTTGATCTAAGTTTCATGGCAGCTATTCCAAGAAATCAAATTGAATTTTTAAAGAAGACGTTTTTATTGTGAATTGTGTGTCACTTCTGCGAACGAATTACCATCGCTCTCATTGCCCGTCTTAACAACCTCAATATTGGCATCAAGTAATTACGATAATATACAACCACAAGAATCGATACATGCTATGGCCGGCACGGAGTTTACAATTTTTACATTTGCTGATGCAGTTTTATCTTCTGGTGATCCATCGGCTCATACCCTGAATGCAGAATTGCAGTCAGTTGTTAACACCGCACCACCTGTATCGACTATTGCAAATCAACGTGTCATTAACCACCATTAGTAGATTTATTAGAACCTGTCAACGCATCTACGGCTGAAGCTTACATGCAACGCATTGAAAGGCTAATATTGGGTGTTCGCATGGACATGATTAAACAATTTTATAGTCTCTCAAATCAACTGTCATCTGAAATTGTTTCTCTTGGAAATGATGTTAAAAGTAGTGTTACAATGAGGCTTCTGCGCCATCCGCGGGTTAGGTGGATCGCGAGGGGTACCTCGCGAGATGACTCGCGAATTAAGACCGCGAATTGATATCGCGATTTGATTCGATGATTTGATTGCGCGAATAATTATTGCAAGGCTACCTCTCCCCCTTCGAGAGCGCTCGATTCTCTCATTCGAAGCGTGCTTTTTTTAATAGGCGCTCGGGGCCTGGCAGGGAGGTCGGCAACGTGACGCTCGGGGCCTGGCAGGTCTGTTTTTCCTACATCTTTGGAAATACACATGTAACTTCGACCAACCTTGGAAAAGCACATGTAACTTCTAAGTATAGGTCTGTTTTTCCTACATTTTCCTTTCGAAAGCGCTCGTGTAAAACCCATTAGTCATTACGAATATTCACTAATGAACCCTTTGTTAAATATGACCATTTTAAATAACCCATTTTCTTTTTTTTTGTACAATATCATGCAGGAAGGAAGATGAAGAAAATATAGAAGATATATTTAATAAATTTTATTTATTTTTTTTATTTCTCATATTCATACATAACAATATACAATAGCAATCAAATGAAATTCAGATTTTCAATATCATCAACTAATGCATCGCTTTTAACTTGACAATTGATGCAGTCTTTAATCATAGGTGGTTGACCATCTATTGTATCATAGCTTGATTCGAAATGTTTATAACATCGACGACATTAACGTATATCAGAATGCATTTGCATAGCAGGTGGCAAGCAAGCCCATGCTTTTTCAATTTGCCGGTCAGCAAACATGCAAATGAAATCAATCGGCAGACATTCTAAATCTATTGTTTCCATCAATGCGAGACGTTTTACATCGTAATAAATCCTTAATGAACGTTGTGGAGATGCAAGTTGCTGAGATAGATTTTCCAATACCCAATTTTTAAGTATTTTTACATTTTCTTTAGCGCATGTTCCATTAATCGTATGAGTTTCATACTTCTCCGACAATTGATATTGCTGCTGCTGCTTCAGTTTTGTTAGAGATGGGCAGTCCAAAACGTCGAGATCGATAACATTTTCAGCGTTTAATATATCCTCCAACCAACATTTTTTATTGACTCCTTTTACATAAATTTTGCTAGCACATTTAACGATATCCTCCAAAGTTTCGTTTATAGCGTCAAATGGTACATCGCCAGATTGCCATGGTAAACCGTGATAATTATGCATCAACCAGTTATTGACTCTCTTATAGTGGTGTAAAGGTAACTACACCCATTGATATGGTGGTTTAAACACATAAGTCACAATTTCACTGTCGATAATATTTTTGTTATAGACAATTTCCTTCGGTATGAACCGATTACCAGGTCCGCGGAATCCCTGAACGTCTACAAAGTATTCCATTTCGTATGAAACTGATTCACTAGCGATTAAAGTATAACCGCATTTTATTCATTAATTGACGCATGCACAATAATGGCTACCACAAAGGTCAGCTATTGCTACATCATAGTCGCTTCTCGGTGCCTATGTGGAACATTTCGTGTTAACATTCGTTAACAAAGGTAGAATAAATAAATAAATAAATAAATAATTTATAATAATAATATTTAAATAGTAATAAATCTCACATGATCCGAATAGCGGGTATTAAAATGTATAATATAGAGCTTATGGAAGAAGCTAGCAGTCATTAGAAAGAGAGACACGCTTATTCTCTATGCATTTATATCTATTCACGGTCTTTACGTGTTTTCATGACGTTCGAACCATAGCTAAAAGAGTTTGGACACGTGAGTAATGTAATTAATCATGCTCCTAACCGTTTTTTTAATATGTGTACAATTTACCACATCTTAAATATCGCCATACAGGTTTCGACCGGTTAATTAACCGTAGACTTTACTATACGGTAACAATGAATCTGACTTCCCATAAGTAACGAATACATACTAGTATCGACTAGCTTATAATATAATTAATTAACTTTCATTTAATATTCCCACTTTTAAAATTTCTGAGAATAATAAGATCGAAATGTCGATGTAAAAATCTAAGAGAAGCGTGTAAAATTCAAGTTTCTTTCTATCTTTATGCACAGTTTTGTGTCTTTTAAGTAAAAAGTTAAAGGAAGTTACAGTGCTACCATCTTTTGATATGTTTAAAGAGATTGCAGAATCTGTGTATTGCAGAATGAAATATGCGGGTGCATCTGAAATGCATGGATTCATCGTAAGCTGCGATCATACACTTGCTGATACGAGTGGTTATGGAGCGATTACAATTAAATATGAGGTTCTTGAAAATTGGCTCTGGTTGACAATTAACCTTATTATCGCCATGCAAAAGAATATGAAAGTGAAATTGTTAAATATTACCGTGCATCTACTGCAAAGCGAAAGCAATCTTGAGGACCCGAGATTTCTTATTTTTAAAATACCTATATTGCCATTACTATATATCCATCCGAAATTAACACTTTGCACAGGCTTTAATCATCGGCGGTTGTCTATCTACGGTATCACCACTAGTTTCAAAATGTTGATCGACGATATTCACGTAAATCTGGATGCATTTGCATTGTAAGTGGTAAGCATGACCATGCTTCTTCGATTTCACGTTCTGCAAACTTTGAAATGAAATCTATAGGTAGATACTCGACGTCTTTTGTTTCCATTAATGCTAGACGTTTCACTTCATAATAAACTCATTGACCTTTAAAGAGATGCAGGCTGGTCTTGAAGATTTTCCAGTATCCAATTTTTAAGCATTTTAAAATGGCATCATCATCGTCATTATCAGCAGCAGCTACATTGGCAGCGTTAGTCAAAAACACCGAATTCAGCAACAACGAAATTTTTACCAACGATGAAACTGGCAGAACTAGACCCAGCAAAAGCATATGTCGTTTCAAAAATTAGAAGAGTTTCAACTAAATTTGGAGAACGAATAAGCGTAGACTTAGACCTAGACAACGAAATCTCCTGTTTTCTTCCACCTCGGTACACACCACTTTTCCGAGATGCGATGGAGAGTTACCGAAGCATCGTTGAAAATAATCAGCTATACATGAAGTACATCAGGACAAAATTCAACAACACCGAATTTTTAATCGGGTGTTCAGGCAATGAACTGAAAATCAACTAAATTACAATGGTAATTTTATTATATTCAAATTACATGTAATATATACAGTATAATATATTACATATTATTCAACATGTTTGTGATGTTGCAGGTCGCCGATGCGGATTGTCATCAATGATGAGAAAGTTGGATGTTGCAGTCGATGATGTAGTCAGATACCGCATTAACCAATGCAACTCTCCAACAGACATCTGCAGGAACTTGCTATTACCTGCGAACGGAATCTGCAACAAGAAAATCAAATACATTTTAAATGAATATTGATAATTAATATTAATGTTAAATTATTATGGCAAAAATATATTTATTATTATTATTATTATTATTATTATTAAAAATGAAAAGTGTTTTTTTATTATACCTTCATCAATAAGAGTTCGCTTGTGCTCCGAGATGCGGTTTAGCATCTCCCGGTCAAGATCCACAGCTGCGAGGACCGAGTTACGCTCCTCGACCACTGCGGCAATATAATTATATCTCTGCAAGGTGGAGAGAATTTTTTATCTGTTCAGCCCACATTTGTACCCTTCTTCATGTAGCTCCTTGAGGTTAGCTGTTCCATCTTCGCAATATTTCAGCCGATATCTGAACTTTGATATATTCTCTCGCAGCTCTTGCATTTTTTGAAATGCATTTAAAATAGTATACTCTTGGAGGATAATTTTAGCCTCCAGCCAATTTTACAACATGCCCAATATATATATACAACTATAAATTGGCTGATCATGTTGGCTTTTGACGAATCTCTGAAAATGTTCCTCTATTTATACATAAAACTAGCCATGTGTCCATTACGATTAATGTAGACCTGTTGGCAATTTTAACCAATCACGATCTAGATCACTCTCATTATTCAACCATCATTCGTTCCACCATATTAGTCTTAACCCTCCTGTGCACCACTTTTTCTTTTCCCATAAGGGAACAATGTAATTTGGATGAGTATACTCGTCCTGGCGTACAGGAGGGTTAAAGTAATAAATCTTCCTTGTCGATCCATGTGTTGTACTTATCTTCAAAACCCAACCATTTAACAAACACTATGTCCTTTTTGACGTAGAATTTTTTCAAACAGGTAAACATCTGGATTTTTAGTACGTTGCAGTTCATATTCATAAAATCCGCCTAATATTTGATTTCCATCCTTGTATTCTAGTGAATATGTTACTGGACTCGTTTTCTTAACTTGTATTATTTTAAACACTTCAGTCGTTCAATTTGGTGTATACCCCTTTTCAAATATATGTTTAAATTTACTAATACGAACTTGTTGACCCAGTTTAAACTTTGGATGAATCTTTTCGTTCACAATTACATTATATACACGTTCCAATAGTTCTTTTTCATTGTCTTTATTAACATCTTGCGGCTTCATTTTAACAGTACGATGTGTGCTATTGTTATAATCATTAACCAAGTCTGGTAATATATGGAGCCATTGATAATTACCATGAAGGCTAAACTGTGGCCACATTTTATTTTTCAATGTACGATTAAAGCGTTCGGAAATTGATGCTTTTAGATTACTGTATGTAGAATATAAATTGATATCACGTTTTTTCATTAAATTTTCGAATTTCGAATTGTAAAATTCGTTACCAAGTATTTGTAACAAGTTTTGTAACCCTTATTTTCATCTGCATATGGGATTGTTACAACCCAGTGAATATCTCGAACAAGATATTAACTGAATTGCAACAAGGGCGTGTAACTCAGTATAATTACTGGGTTCTTTAGGTGAGGGGGCTACTGATGACACAGGAAAGTCGGGAATAAGGGTAAAATAAGGAAACACTTATTTGACTGAAATTAATTAATTTATTGCTGGGTTGATAATATTTCTTTATGTGCACAAAGTGGTGTTGTTGGATGAGGGAGTAAGAGGGATAAGGGAGGTTCTATTATGGGGAAAAATTCTTTAGCAGTCTGTCGCTCATTTTCCTCCAGGATAAGGTGAACGACCTTTGACAATTTTTGGCGCTGAAACTTTTGTCCTCCTCGACGGCGTTTGACTGAAAAATATTTGTTTCATTTTAGATATTCATTTTTGTTCTAGAACCTGCGAAAGTGAGAAAACAAAATATTATAAAACTAATCAATTATATTGTTCATTTAGTTGACGCTCTGCTAAAAATCTTTGGAACATCGAATGTGAGGAAGGTATTTCCCTAAGAATGCATCTTTAATATTAAATATATATGTATATTGTCTCTATTTTTAGAATTAAAAAAAGATCAGTTATTTAAGAAAAAATAATAATAATGACAGGAATATTAGTCTATTGAGAGGGGTGACTTCGTGTCGGTGGGCTGTGTGCAATAGGTAGGAGAGAAGGAGCTGTGGTTTCGCAGGCCTACCCGCTATGCCACAAAATAAAAGGGGGGTGCGATTTCGCAAGCCGACCCGCTACGTCGCAAAGGGAAAAGGTTAGCGTGATTTCGCAGGCCTACCCGCTATGTCACGAAAGGAAAGGAGAGGAGAGGGATCATTTGTTTATTTATAAAATAAAGAAATACTTACTATTTCTTTTCGCTGGTCCATTTTTGAACGGCGATCAGCTGTTCCAAATGATTGGGCGAGATGTCCTGTATTCTTCCGTACGTCCCGTTTTTTTGTCTCGCGATAACTCGCGAACGGATAAACGTAATGTCATAATTTTTTTTTTAAATACGTGTCTTGGCATAACTTAGATCTGATTAGATTTTGGGGCAGATCCATCCGTCCATTACTAAAAAAAAATTAGCCCCAATTAAGTTTCTCCGTAGTTTTACTTCGACCTAGACTAAGTCATATATATATATATATATATGTGTGTGTGTGAAAGAAAGAATTTAATTAGCCATGTAACAAAAATAATAAGAAGTTAATGTGAAAAACAATTATTTTTTCTTAAGAATACTGTAAATCTCCGGCAATTTAGATTTTTGAAATCTAATATTGACAGTATTTGCAGTATTTTTGATGAAAAAATTTTCTTTGCTTTGAAATTGTTGTTCTCTGATGCAAGAATTTTGGCATTGGTATAGTTAAAACTATACCCTCTCTTAATTTTATGCATAGTTAAACCAGTATAGTTTTATTCATCTCCTTCTATATTCCGTTGGTGTTCTTTGATGCGCGTTTCTAATCGTCTTCCTGTTTGTCCTATATAAACACTATTGGAGTGCATACGTGGAATCTGGCTAACTATATTGCTATTTTTTGTATATTTTATAGCGACTTTTCCTAATTTATTATCACCTACATTTTTACCAATAGGTTTTGATACAAAACGGATATTCTCCTCTCTTAACCTAGCTGTTAAATTTTCTGTAACACCGTGTATATATGGTATTGACGTCGTTTTAAGAAAGTCATTTTGGTTGCTTTTATTATTTATTTGTATGGAGTTGTATAATAAATGAACTCTCTTACCAATACATTCATCAATTAAATTATTAGGGTATCCATTTCGATATAGAATTTGTCTAAGTGAAAGTTTTTCTGTCTACATCTAATCTTAGATAGTTTAATTGCTCGGTCTACTAAGCCCAAAGCAACACTAATTTTGATGTAAAATGGATGATTAGAAAATTAAGATATCTACCCGACCATATATCTTTATGATACCAGTCAATACCAGTAATTCTATTAATAAAACCTTTTATTGTTTGTAAACTATTAAATTTTTGCAAAATCTAATCATCTTAACCTTGGGGGACAAAAATAAAAATGTCATCAACATATCTTATGTAACAAGGTAATTTAAAATTTAATTTATTTATTATAATATTTTCTAAAAATTCCATGAATAAATCTGCAACTATTGTCCCATATGAACACCATAAACTTGTTTATAAAATTTGTTTTGAAAGGAAAAAATAGTGTTATTTAAAACAATTTTAAGACCATCAATAAATTGAGTCGCTGAAAAGGGAGTAAAAACAGATATTTCACTCCATCTAATTTTAATAATTAGAAGAATAATGTCTGTATATACATTGGTGAAAAGGGATGTAATACCCAATGGCATCAATATATGATTTTCCGGTAGTTTAAAAGATTTGAATAAAGCTCATTGTATATTCTTTCTCATTAACTCATGATACAAAGCGTGAAACGTAATTTTATAATAGTTTAAATTACTAAGAGCGAGAGAGACGATTTTTCATAATAAAATCAATAGCAAGTGATTCTAAAATTTTACATATAAGAACTGGTCGACTCATTGCGCTAGACGCGTAAACTCATATCCCCGGTACGTCGTTTTATTTGTTTATTTATTTTTCACACTTTGTATCATATGAGTAAGAGGACCATGTTACCAAGAAATTAGTATTTATTTACATAATTATACATTGAAACGGACAAGAAATTTAAAAATACTTATTGTTATAGAATAAAGCTGAGAGGTTTTGTAAAGTACTTGAAACCAATGGATAAATTTTCTTAAAGATCACATTATTCTTTCTGAGCAATATTTAAGATACCTTCAATTTTCAAGGCATCTTAAGAGTCACTAAAAGATGTGTAACCGAAATGACTCTTCCGTTACAATTGAGGGTTGTTTTTGTAGCTTGACGTGTATTGTTTGCGAAATGCGTCTATTGGGAAATTTATTTTCTGTATCTAAAGTTAAAATATTGTCCCATTGAAATTCATGTGAATGTTCTAATTTATGTATTGTGATTATGGAATTGCTTTGTGAAGGTTTGCTTATATTCTGTTTATGTTCATTATTTTAGTTGTTTAGTTTCACCCACATATGAAGAATTACAATTTTCGCAAAATATGCAATAAATTGAACAATTTTTCTCAGCTTGTCTTTACCCTTTATAATGTAGTTTGTTAATTTTGTATTTTCTATCAGAACTTTTTTAACAATTTACAAATGGTCATCAATGAGCCCTATAATTACACCGATCTTTTAACTAATCGGGTGTTCACTTGAAAATGTAGACATTTTCTGGGCCATGTTGTTTTGTGGTATGAATCGGTATCTAAGAAACCATTGTCTTTTCTGATCACACGTAAGTCTAAAAAGGGGTATACTACTGTTGACTTGTTGTTCTAAATTGAATTGGATTCTATTTTCAATTCCGTCGATTTTTTTAGGAATTGAAGTCAGGATGTCATCGATGTATATCAAGTAGAATCTCAGTTTTCAATTTAGCTTCCTGATGACAATTTTCGCTGTGTATTCCATTGCGAAATTTGCAATTACAAGTGACAAAGACGATCTCATCGGAGTTCTGAAAGTTTGTTTGTAAACAACTTCATGAAATTTGAAATATATCAAATTTAAAATTTATTCTGGGCCGCATTTACAAAATCATCTCTGAGGATTTCCGTGTGTTGTTGAAATTCAGTCCACTTTTTGTGAATTATCACTTTTACCAATTCGATAGAGATGTTGGTAAACAGTGACACAACATCTAAACATACAAGTATGTGATCTTCAGGGATTTCATACGATTTCAGCTTGTTTCTGCAACCCAATGTGTCTTTGACAAAGCTGAAATTTTTACTCGCGATTTTTTGAAGAATCTGACTGTAGTGTTTGGCTAGATTATATGTCGGGGAGTTAATCGTTGAGGCAATAATTCTTAACGGAGCTTCATATTGATGGATTAATAAATTACCCTAGGTATTACCCCATTATTACTTTTAAGGGATTTTGCTGTTCTTGGTGGTATTATTTATTTATTTTCCCACTTTTAAAAAAGTTTACTCACTTTGGATATTAATGTTGCTGCGAATATTCATAATTTGATGCTAGGTATGTGTCGGTGTCCTCCAAATACAGTCCTTCCCTTATTCTAATTTTCCCCTCTCCCCCACTACTTAGATTTGTAGTTTCACTTTTGTCTCTTTGTAGTTAGAAAATCCACACGTCAACACCCGTAGGTGGGGAGAACCCGTGAGGGGAAATATGAGAATAGGAGAAGAGAAAAAATTAGAATAAGGGAAATTAGAATAAGGCAAGGAGTACTGTAGTTTCCATTTTTGCATTGTAATCTGTTTGTTCCAAGGCTACGGTGGTATTCCCTTTATCAGCTCTAGCGAGTAATATGTTTCTATTGTTGCTGCAAAACGTTTTAACAAGATTGTTATTTTGTACAGTTTGGCTGATATTATGATGTTTATGATTTTCTATGATATTAACTATATTACATCTGACACGATCTTTGTTGTCAATGATGACATTTCCATCGTCATCTTATTTTTTTTTCATATTCGTAACGGCGCATTCAACTTCTAAAGCTACAATATCTTTCGCATCGTCTGGTATTCCAATACTTATATTATCAAAATTTCTTATCAAGAGGTCAAATAAAAAATTGTGCAAAGTGTCATTTTACGGACTGATTTCTGCACTTTACGGTGCCTACATTTGCGAACAGTGTATAAAAAAATAGTGTTCGCTCCTCGGCCGTAAAATTTTACGACCTCGGTTTGGATATTGTGCGATCCTCGGACCGGCTCCGGCAGTCCTCCGACGCACAATCTCTACTCGGTCCGTAAAATTGAACTTTACGGCCTAGGACCGAAAAGTACTATTTCAAAATGACTTTTTTCATATTTAAACGAGCATATCACAACTGACAACTAACTATAATTAATTAATTATGTTAACAATTACAAATGTAAGTGTATAAGTGTATGATTTCAGTGAATACAATTATTCAACGTGAAAAGAACTTAAACTTAAATTAAAACAAAAACTAAATCATAATTCATAGTAAATATCTAATAAAATTAATCACAATAAACTAAAATGTTCTAAAAGGAACTCAATTTTTCAGTTCAAAAGTTAGTACTGTTTATTTACTGATGTTTTTTAATTTATATATCATTTCTATTATTTTTTAGTATTTCTTTGTCTAAAATTTTATATTGCTGTTAAAATTATTTCCACTTGTCAACATAGTGTTTCTCTATTATTGGTTGACTATATACTTTTTCAAAAATATCACTTTCTAAGTCTATCCTTAGAGGATCCGTAAGTGTGGATGATAAACAAGAACCTATAGGGGTTCCTTTGACGTGTTTATATATCTTATTGTTAAATACAAACATGGTTTGATTTTAATATCATATCAATCATTTTTCATGTTTAATATCATATATTCGACTTGTTAAACTATTTATAATTGTATAAACTACTACGCCTTTCTCTGACATTGTAACGATAAAATCTGGGTATTTTATAAAGATATTTGTTTTTAATAAATAACTTCAATATTTGTATTCATTGCTGACGCATGTTTAGTATTTTTCACAGGAATAATTTGTTGCGTCTATATTTCATTTGTAGATTTTTGAACTTATTATTTAATTTCTGCTGTAAATGTAAAGTGAATTTATTTCATTTAGAGTTTTGAATTATCCTAATATTGTCATATAAACACGCTTCCACGATCTGTTGTATACTTTCTATTATTTGTTATGTTTTTCAAGGTATTGTATGTCTGTCCGAATATCACGGATTTCGATATTAAGAATTATTCTGTGGATTTTATAAGTGAATTTAGAAAAGTTTTTTGATGAAATTAGAGTATGTTTAATAATATTATTTTCACCTTTCCGGGCGTAAAATCGCTCTTTGCGCCCTTGAAAATTACATAGGTGAGATAGGAGTTCCGTACATATCCCAATTTAAAATAAATTTCTAATTTTTACCGGCACGTAAAGTCTGCGAATTGGTGCAGGTATGGCAGAAATATTCTTCGTACTAAGGGCGTAAAACTTTATACTACGCCTTTAATACGAAAAGTACTATTGGATAGTTGCAGCATTTTTTTTTATGTGAGCAGGAATTAAGACATTCCGTAGATGGAAACTAAGATTCTTGTGTACATTCTGAATATATATAGTTTGGTTTATTAACTTGAGATTATTGAAATATAATTCTCGAAACACCCAAGTCAGCAAAATAAAAAAGAGTTCAGAATGATTTCAAAATCTGCTCAAAAAGACGTCAGATGTCTCACTTTCTGAGCGTTTTCTGAACATTATGTCATTTTCACATCTTTATGAACTCGTGTTCAGAAAACCCTCAGAAAGTGGGATATTTGACTTCTTTTAGAGCACATTTTGAAATCATTCTGAATTCTTTCCTAATTTGCTGTCCGGGATTGGGTTGTTTAAAATTGCTATTTCTCGCCAAGAGCTCATAATAAATTAAATGATTTTACGTAGATTTCTTTTTATTGGAAGAAAATATTTATCTTCGGGTAATTTCCATATGAATTTTGCAAACGTCTTGGAAACGGTACCTCCTTCAGTTCATTGCAACATCTTGTAATGCAAATCAACTGACAGTCATATTTATCCATAAGTGGCCGGGGAACAAAGTTCCGAAAATCAACACACCTCGAAAGGCCAAATTTTGGATATAGCATGGTTCCAGTGTTATTTTCTTCACTTTGTCTTTAAAAATTTAGCAAAAAGAAAGCAAACTAAAATACCTTGA
Organism: Trichopria drosophilae; assembly: GCA_030407085.1. Classification (NCBI taxonomy): domain Eukaryota; kingdom Metazoa; phylum Arthropoda; class Insecta; order Hymenoptera; family Diapriidae; genus Trichopria; species Trichopria drosophilae. Next base: position 21,333,838 of record CM059583.1, read on the forward strand.
ACTCACGCAATATCGAAATTTTAGCCTTTCGGGGTTTTGATTTTCGGAACTTTGTTCAGTGGCCAAAAATTCGAAACCTCAACACCATGTCTTTTAAGAAACATCTGAAGAAGTCAACTTTCGGAATACAAAATTGTAGTACACTATTGTATAATTCAAAAACCAATTATACTTAGAGAATTTACTTAGTGAACTCTCCATGAAAATGTATTTGGTAAAATCATCGCCTGAGACATGATACACCTATCAGTGTCAATTTATCAATTGCTAATGCGAGACTTTTCCATTTTCATGTCGTCATTTATATGTCTTCAGTGCGATATCCCAGTCTGATTGCCAGCTCGTATCTCAAAGTGCAAACACCTACACAGGCCCTGAGGACGAGTCGGAAATCCGAAATTATTATTCCTGTTTTGTCGAGATTCCCGTAATTTGAATGACATGCCGGCGGCAGTTACCGAGGGATGAATGGCTGGTCGTAACCCCGAAAGACACGTTTGTTTGATCTGCTTCATGTTCGGTCAGTATTCGCTAGTGCAAATTCATGCGACGCATGACTTTAATTGCGCGAAGGTACTATACGAGCAGTACTAAAGTTCCTCTTCGTTTCTTTTTTTCTGGAACTTTCAGCTTCATAATTTTCCCTCCTCGTTCTCGTATCATCCTCGCAGCTTCGAAAAGGTCCTTTCACGAATTCCTACGACACGGTTGGGGAGCAGCCGGAAAAACTTTTCTGTCGGGGATGAAAAAAAAGATTAAAAAGAATTCGAGAGTCGACACTTGACATTCATGGTGACCGAGTTTGAAAATGTACGACCGTACTTTTCAATCCGAGGAAAATTGGGGTCATTACCACAGCAATGTTGATTGCTGCGCGGAAAACGCCTCTCTCGCGTTTATTAAATCTGGCTTTCATTCCAAATTGACCGTTGTTCTCATGTTCTTCAAATTTCAGGCTTTCATTGGTCAATCTCATTTTGGAATGCATGGTTGCGAATAGCGGACAGTGTTTAAAACCAGGTTAAATAGTCTTGAAAAGTGTAAATATGATCGTAGTTATACTGTAGTAGCGGCACAAAAACAGGATTAACAGTTTCCGGGTGTTAAATAAACTTCATGAATAGCTAAAAAGGTATTCTATATTTATCTACACATTTTTTGGAAAACTTACTGACTTGGACGCCTGTGTACTATAATATTCAAAGTCCTGAACACTCTCCTTTCCTCTTCATTACATCATGATCGAAATCGAAAAATTAGCAATGTTAATAAAATCTAATGAAGTTTAAGTGATTAATAGTTTCATGCGTTAAATCTTAAATTTAAAATTAAAATAAAAATAAATTGTAAAGTTCTAAACGTTCATTCTTCAATTCTTAACCTAATTATTAAGTGTTTGGATTTAATTTTTAGCTAATTTTGAGAATAACGTGAAAATAAAAAGTTAGTATCAGATGTTTTGGATGAAAAAAGAAGCTTAACTAACGGATGCTCAAATTCTTAAAAGTCTACCCAATCAATTTCACAACCACATCTATAGTTTGATCATTTTAAACTGAAAATACTAACATTATAAAACATTTGTCTGGAATATTTTCTTAACCAATAAAGAGATTAATGTTCACCCGTATTTGTCCCATACAAGTAAATAGAAAATATGTAGTATAAATACCGATCATTTTAGCTACTACACCAGAGTATTTTGAAAGACTGAAGAGAACGGTTGATGCACCCTAATTCGTTTGTTTTAATCGAAGATTCAACGTTTATGATACTGACCTCGAACGACTGAAGACGTATACGGTTATCAAATGAATAAAAATACGTATATTAAAATGTGACTTCGTTTCACTTTTTCCTACATAAAAAACGACACTATGCCAGAACCACCAAATGGTCACATAAAGAAACTTGGCCAGGTTGGTACCTACATTGTAAGTCTAATCACCCTTTACGATACAAACTTAGTGTGGTTTATTGTAAAATACTGTCAGAAGGACATTACTTGAAAATGAGTACCCTATACAAATGATCAGTAATTGCATTGCGAAAAAAATTCACGAACTCTACAACTCTTAGTAGATAGAAAAATCCATGGTCAAAATGATGCAATTAAAAAAAACATCCTCAATCTTGAATTTGATTACTATATTCATAATTCTGAATGTTTAATAGTATATTACGTACCGAGGGCGGAAACGAAGGCATTGCGGCAAGGTCGCTCGATTCTTGCAATGCGTGTTTTTGCCCGCGATGCGTGCACTATTTTCTGTCACACCCGTACAAGAAAAGTCCAACTCGCGGTTAGGGTGTGTAATGTGGTACAAGGCTGTCAAGCACATTCGTTGATCTTCACAGCGTGAAAGATTGTTTTTCGATGAATGACTCTCAACAGATGGTAAGCCAGAGGAAAAAAACATTTCCCGCTCGCTGAACGAGGTCACAGGGCGGCAATCGGGCACTTTTCGCACCCTTTTGAGGACGAAAAGATGAACTTTTCGTGCTGGTGTGACAAAAAAGTAGTTATAAATATTGTGATATTGGTAATAATCAGTTTTATCAGTTTGTTGAAGAATTTCAGAACTCTTAAAATGATTGTTTCTGTACTCTCAGTATGTAAAATAATGGTGCAGCATTAGTCATAATGCAACATCAAAATAATAAAAAAAAATGCAGTAATAAACTGTTTGAGAAGAAAATTAGAGATAGAATTAAGACGATTTAATTTTAACGTGCTACAAATTTCGCCGATGTGTTTCAACATTTCACATTTTATTCAAAGTGCTTAGTTACTATGACAAAATCATAAAAAAATTATTTTTCAAATTTTCCTTTTATTTATGTATAAAAATGATACCTCCATGACACACCAAAACCTTTTGAAGATTTTGTACAGGCACAGGTGAGGAACATATGAACCTATATGTATGTGAATAGCAGCACCTAATTAGCGTCAAACTAACTTCTGTGGAAGACCATTACACCTTTGGTTTTCTAGAAACGTTCACTTAAAAATCACTTTTTTCTTCGTTATTAAGCACTTCGTAAGAATCCTTTTTGACAACAATGAAATGCGACATGTGGGTTGTCGCCATGAGCGATTAGAAACTATAGACTAAGTTGAAGTTTCAGTATGTACGCAAGTTTGATCAATGTTACCGACAGAATTATATTACGAAGCGATTCAATTGACTATCTCCTGGGTTCGAACCGCTTCTCTATAGCCAATATCGAACCAGTTATTATAGAAGAAATATGTGATATTCTGATTAATAAATTAAAAAACAAAATCATCCACTGAGAGCAATTTAATTGCAATCTTGAAGAATTTAAGCTTTAAACAATCAAACCTGCACAATTTGCATATGGATTTAAGCATCGTTTTATTTATACAACTTTTTTTTAAATAAAAACACCCATATCCGACTACTTCTGTGGTCGCTCTTTAGAATGGCGTAGGTAAAATTTTTGAAAAATGACGTTTAAGGTAGTTAGACCCTAGGATATAATATGTTAGCGAAAATATTTTAATAACACTTCCAGGAATAAAATTTTTATTATGCATGATATTGAGACAGAGTTCGAGCGTTATTTTTCTTGAAAAAAAATTGAAACTTGCAAAAATAATTTGATAACCAACTTTTCTTAGCGACTCAAATTTTCTTCTTATTTTCATTCAAAACTTTTCTAAAAATGAATGGATTTCAATGAATGACGGCTTATTTTTTCAAGAAAAAGATTCTCTATAACTTCACCGAATGAATTTCTTGAATTTCTAAAACTAGGGTCAAATATCTCGAATTATTAAAAAAAATATATATTATTTTTTAACTTTTCTGAATAATTTTAGTGATCAGGCAAAAAAATTTGAGAAATTTATTCGGTGAAGTTGTAGAGAATCTTTTTCTCGAAAAAAATAAGCAGTCATTCATTGAAATCCATTCATTTTTAGAAAAGTTTTGAATGAAAATAAGAAGAAAATTTGAGTCGCTAAGAAAAGTTGGTTAACAAATTATTTTTGCAAGTTTCAATTTTTTTTCAAGAATAATAATGCTTGAACTCTGTAACAATATCATGTATAATAAAACTTCAATTCCTGGAAGTGTTATTAAATTATTTTCGCTAACATATGATATCTTGGGGTCTAGCTACCTTAACACATTTTTGTTTAAAACCCCTGAGTTTTTAGGTACACTATTTGTTAGAATGCAATTTTCATTATGATAACGGTTTATGACCTTCTATCTCGTCAGAAATGTGTTTCCTTATGTTTTACTAAGCATTCACATATTTTCATAACAACAAACATGCACATAAAGCGTGCTCATTAAAGCTACTGATTACATTAGAGAAGGCATAGAAAATCAAATGGTAACGATTGTTGAGCTGTTTGACTTCTCGAAAGCTTTCGACACAGTTGATGTGATTCTTTTATTATTTAAATTAAAGTCGCTAGGCATGTCCTCATCAGTCATACGATGGTTTGCATCATACTTGACTAACCGTGTTCAATCTGTTGCCACCTCAAGTGATGAATATTCGTCACGGCGTGAAGTTCTTGCAGGTGTGCCACAAGGATCAATTCTTGGTCCACTACTCTTCTTGCTATTCATAAATGATGTATCAGAGGTCATCAAAAATGCATTGCATCTGCTTTATGCTGATGATTTGCAATTATTACTTAGATGCAAACTCTCAAATTTAAGTACTGCTCTTCGGGCAGATTAATGATGATGTTCGATCAATATTTGATTGGTCTAAAAGAAATGGATTGACACTGAATTCATTAAAAACAAAAGCCATCCTAATTGGATCAGTTGGTCATACCAGAGCCTTCAATCCTCTTCATTATCCTGAAATAATAGCCGACGGTGTAGTAGTACCTTTTGTTAGTGAAGTGCGTAATCTTGGAGTCACGCTTGACTCCACATTATCTTGGCGATCAAATATTAGAGAAATTTCCCGACGAGTAAATTGCACCTTATATCGACTCAAACAAAATAAGAACCTGCTCTCCAGCAGGCTACGAATTAAACTCGTAACATCGTTGATACTCCCACACTTTGACTATTGTTGCGTTTCGTATACTGATGTATCTCAAATGTTAAATAAGAAACTGCAGACCCTGTTAAATTCTTGTGTACGATTCATTTTTAATTTAAAGTATGATTGTCATGTGTCCCCATACCGACGTGAACTTGGAAGGCTTACGGTAAAATACCGTAGACTTTATTTCGTGGGATCGGTAGTACAACGGCTATTTCAGAATCGGCAACCTCTGAACTTACTTAATTTATTCATACAGCGAGACACTGTTGCTAATCGTTCAACAAGAACCCCACGTGATGTATTGTATGTACCATTTGCGCAAACAAGCAAGTATCAAAAGTCTTTTGCAGTAATATCTTCGCGTCTATGGAATACCCTTCCTGCAGATATTAAAGACATCATGTCGTCACATACTTTTAAGACTGCACTTTACGATTACTTGTTGAAACAAGAAAACCTTAATTCCGATAGATCTCTGCTGCAAATTATAAATTAGCCGTTCTTTAGATATCTGAATTTAAGCTAAGTTACAAATAAGCGCCTTTTCTTATATAATTAATTATACCTAATTATGTATCACTACAGAAATTTTTCTTATGTACGCCTTAATGTATCTCGCAGCCCCAAGGAAACGAACCTATTGGTTTTATCCAGGGCTTAAAATTAATAAACAAACAAACATACAGGATTTTCAAATGCCTTTGGAGCGCCAATATGAAAATGGAAAATATTTGTTCCACGTATATCAAAATGTCCCGTTCTCGATATTAAATCCACTATTTTGTATTTTGAAAAACTGATTGTATGATCATATTCAAGAATGTCTAAAAATAAATGAAATGGTAATTGATAGATTATAATTTTATCTTATTCTCTAATAAAACGCGAAACTAAACGCATTTTTACTTGTAGTGAATATAAGTCTTGATCTTGGTGATCTGCAACAACATCTGTCGTTACCAGAAATGTCAAGAGACTATCATTAGTATTAAATAAATTATTTTATACGTATGTAGAAAATTATTCTTTTTTTTTTAATTTCTAGTTGAGTACAATTATTCTGTACTGAAAACCATAAAAAAAGAAATGTAGAATATATCTGTGTCTCTCCAACTTATTTAGTAATAATATTTTGAAAACTATCTAGTTCACCTTAACTCTTTTGAAATGTTTTCGTTGCAAGGCCGTAAAATGAACTTTTACGCCCGTAGGCGATCGGTGCGCACAAGAGACGGTGAAGGCGTCACGTGATCGACGTTTGGGCATACAACCTTATCACGAATAACATTTTTCGTCATAGTCGATATATCCGATTCGAAGAAATAAAATACGATTTTGTTCCTAGAAATGTATAAAATCGGCTTTTACAGTCGGTATGATGAAAAAGTACTTTTGAAACCCTATCACATCAAATCTACACTTAAAAAAACAAATGATACAATCACCCCCCCCCCCCTTCTAGCGAATATTAAAAGACATTGGTTAATTACTGGCTATGATCGTTTTGCGAAAAGTTATCTGCAATTTGGAAATCCCGACTTCAGATGTGTCATCAGTATACACAAAAGCAATAAAGATGATACATTTTTAAAGATATGTCGTTCGTCTGTAACGGAGATTAGAATTTATATTTCTGAATGATCAAAATGTGAAAAAATTTATACATAAAAATGATCACCATGTTTTTTAAGAATAAACATTTTATGCTTTTTTAGCACATTTTTTAGGCTATGAAAAAGGTTGATCTTTATGTCAATCACATGTCATGTGATTGTAAAAAAATGACAACAAATAATTTTCTTTAAATTTACTCGTCAGGATTTAAAAATTGTCAAATTGTACGTCAGATACGTCATGCAAATTTATTTAATATATATGAACAATTCAAACATATGAAATTTGTTTTTATATGAAATACATCTAAAGTCACTTTTATTGATACAATTATATAAAAACTCTTCTTTTAGTTATCAAATTTCTCTTTTTTCTTTGTTATATGCTAAAATATGTTACATCGATTAAACAAGCAACTTTAAAATGTTAAAATATTTATGTATATTTGAGATTATATGTCTGTTCTGTTAAAAAACTGCACTGAATTATATCTAAGTTTTCTAGAAATTAAAAATTGCAAATAATGACAAATTATTATTAAAATATGTTCATTGAGTAAATAATTTCAATATTTGGATTTTATAGAAATTCCTACTTAAGCGACAGTCGTGGCCGAATAGATCCCGTATTAGATATTAATATGAAAGGTAGAATAAGAATCCTCAAGGTTAAAAGTTTGAAAGAATTTTATGGAATTTTGGCATATAGGAACAGTATAATCGGGAACAGCGGGCTTGTAACATCGTCCACGAAAATTCATTGAACGATTAAAAACATTGAAATAGTTGTACGAATTATTTAGGTATAACAACTGAATAACTAATATTTTCAAGTATAAAAAGTTATTAAAAATATTGTAGGTACAACATTTTTTGTACTCAAAGTTGCAGTATTCAAACAAATTTCTTAAGTGTGGAATGAATTTAACCAGTTCACAAAGGATACGTAAAAAGTGAATATTTTGTGAAAATAAAAATCAACTACGAATCCTGTGATCGAGTGGTTGTAAAACAAGTGTAAAAACTCGTATCTTTTTGCCATAACTTTCATCGATCCTTTATTATTTTAGGTAAGGTAGGAAGATATAATATATTGTTTCAATAAATTTGTTGTGAACTTAATTAATTTGAACAGAACTTCGTAAATCAAAATATTTAGTTTGTGTTATATTATTTAACTTCACTGAGAGGAAAATTCAGTCGTAATTCCATTATAGGAATAGCAATCCAGTGGTCATTTTTAATATTTATTTAGTAGCATATACTGCGAGATCATAGAGATGACAGTCGGAAAAAACTAAGTGACTGAACTTCAAATGAACGAACTAACAAAATAGTAAAAATGTTGGATATATTTACCACCAAACTTTTGTTAGTTGCTGGAACTATTTGCTTTTGTTATTCCGCAGCCGAAAGGTCAAGTTGAAACAACTATTTTAATTTGTTAAAACAACTTTAATTAGTATGAATGATAAAACCGATCGAAGGTGATCATTATTAACAATATTTAAAGGGTTTGCAAGGTTGGAGCTTGACTTATCTTTTTATTGTTGGATAGAAAAGCACAATTATTTTAGTATAATAAGTTAAAACTCTATGAACAGAGGTCATCAGAAACTGATGATTAGTAGAATAAGATTTATAGTAAAATTCAATTAAGGAGTAAAATATAAGCGGTAGGTTTTATATTTTATATTTGAACTTCAAATGAGATTTGCTCTTTCCAATGTCAGGAGAATTTCTTGTAGATTCCATTTGGATCTTGTTACGACTTAAAATTAGCTAATTATTGGTCTTAATACAGTCTTATGAGGCATAATTTCACTTAACAAAATTCGTAAAACTTTTCGTGTGGTTGGATGTGATAAAAAATCTGCCCAGAATCATCGTTGGGTTGTTACTGAACGTGTTTCATCTTTTAGGTCGTTGCTGTATAGATTGTTTGCTCTTGTTGTGTGTTTGTCTGAAACAAGATTGTAATTGTCATTTAATGGACGCCTTTCTGGCGGCTTTCTAAAGAAACATTGAGTCCGAAAGCTTAAAACAATCATCACGATCGTCTAATGTTTATAAAGCTATATGTATAAAGTCTACTTCGGGTTCGTCGTGAACATCGCTTGTTATAAGCCGTTCAGTCTTAAAATGAGAAATGATAACGTCTTGTTTTATATTGCATTGGCCTTTGTTATAAAATATTATTTGAATTTACTGTATTAAAGTAATAAATACATTTATCTTCATTGGTTCCTTAAACCATTAATGGCCATGTGCGTTATATTTTGTATATTTCTTCAGAGCAAAAAGAATATTGAAAATAGCAAAAAACGATGAATATTTGATAACACTGATGGTAAAGAGTGCCTCAAAAAATAAGGATATTGAAAATCCAAAAAATCGATGCACATTTAATATTTTGGGTTCGCCATGCCAAATCTGCCATCGTGCATTTAACAAAAATAACATTAGATTCATAATCGGCGAACGCAAAAAAACGAGGAGTAGTGAAGTGAGGATACAAATTTCATCTGATCGGTCTTCATATGGCTAATAAGACATTAAAAAAATCCAATAAAAGTCAATAAAAATGTCATTCGTAATCAAAATGTTATGAAACAAGAAGTTATGGATTAAAATTTACAGATTTCAAAAAGCAAATTTACTTCGATCCAGACCAAAGGCATAATTACGTCGGTACTGAAACAACTCATACGCTATTTTTTAATACGACGGGCGTGAGGCTCGATAACTCGAGCCCGCAGCTTTCGCCCTGGGGCGAGAAATCGAGATTCGCGTTCGGAGTGTTAAAAATGTTATATATTAATATTTCTGCGGACATATGGTGAGGGTCGAAGTTTTGAAAATACTCAATTACACTTTTTACACATTTAAGGAACCCTTTCCTCTACTTCCCTTCTTTCTTACCAATGTTACATAGGGAATGTTCTCATAAGCGCCACTCTTTCTTCCAGTTTATAGTTATATCACACTGGGAATGTTCTCTTAAGCGAAAATTTTCACAAAAAAAACTACAACACGAATTCGTTTTATATTATAACTCTGGTAAAAATCTATCTGGTAGATTCGTTGTTAGCTCTTGTCTAGTGCTAGCTGGGCTGATTTCGATTTCTACTAGGATAGTAAACGAACGGGTATTAAGGAATAACAAACTCGTCACTGGGTCGAAGTTTCTGAGCGAGCGAGGCACCATAACAATACTAGTTACTTCGACCCAGACTAAGTCTGGACGAAGTATTGAATTTGGTCACTTCGGGCAAAAAAATTACCATATAGTTTTTCATCAAATGTCGACGTTTCAGACCCTAAGGAACCCAAATCAACAATAAAAAAATTTGTGTCCGTGATCTTGTACGTGTACGTACGTCCGTACGTCCGTACGTCCCGTTTTTTTTGTCTCGCGATAACTCGCGAACGGATAAGCGTATTGACATAAATTTTTTTTTAAAATACGCGTCTTGGCATAACTTAGATATGATTAGATTTTGGGGCAGATCCACCCGTCCATTACTAAAAAAAATTAGCCCCAATTAAGTTTCTTTGTAGTTTTTTGCATTTATTTTGAAAAATACAAATTTTATTAAAAATTGTTTCAAACAAAAAAGATAGAGCATGAAATTCTCTACAAAAAAGGTTGTATGCATTTTTTTCCTAAAGTCAACGATAATGGTTTAAAATGTTTATGACTATTGTCTGAAAAAGTATTGAATTTGGTCATCTCGGCAAAAAAATTACCCTATTGTTTTTCATCAAATTTCGACGTTTCGACCCCCTACCCTCCAGGGGTAGTCTTTGCCAGCCCCTCGGGCGCGGTGACCACCTACGGGCGCATATAGTTATTTTTGTATCAAGGGCGTAAAATAGAGTTTTACGCCTCGACAATAGAACCCGAGAGACGGCAATTTCACGCCTCCGTGGGCGGAAAATTTATTTTACGCCCCAGAAGGCGTGAAATAGGGGTTTTACGCCTGCAAATGAGGGCGTAAAATGACTATTTTAGGCCTACTGCATCAAAAAGTTCTTTCACGCCCTTGATACGAAAATAACTATTTCATAATAAGATAGATCATAATAATACAGACAGTAATTAGTAAAACACAGTAAACATGTAATATGCATCGAATAGTCTATTACAATACAAGTGCATGAAGTAAGTGATTTGCAACTTTTATTTATTAATACTTCGGCTGACCTGTTGTCGGGGTCGAAGTTTTGAAAATGCTCATTTTCAATTTTCGTACGTATATAAGAAACACTATATTGTAACATATCTATCGAAGCCACTTGGACCTAAGTATGATTGGACCCCCAAATATCAATATAATTCTTTAATATAATTGAAAGCTGTTAGTAAACAAACGAGTCTTAAGGAATAGCCGGCTCTCCACTGGGTCGAAGTTTCTGAACGAGCGAAGCGAGCGAGGCACCATAACAATACTAGTTTTAAATTGAATTTTATTTCAATTACCATCTTTTTCTTATTTGTTTCATATGAAACACTGAAGTCGAGGTGCATTCCAGTGCATAATAATACCCTCGTTTATTTTTCAACACAGGTACCAAAATTCTTTTAGAAATTATATCCTCGGTGTAATGAACTCGTTGAAATCCTCGGGCAATTGTCCTTTATTCTGGAGCAACTATTCGTAAGCGTTCTTAATCCAAAACGTAACGCTGTTATCCATTTCGATTATCTTTTTCCCCGATGTAACGTGTCGCGCGTCGAAAGTTGCGATCTCGAAAAACGCCTGTGCAATGTAATTGGATGGTAAATTAACGTAATGGATTCGTCCAGCGTGCAAGGGTCAAAGAAAACGCCAAGAAATGTCTTAAGCAAATTACGTTTCCGGAAATAATGAATTAAAACGATAATTTGCCGGGAATACGAAGTTCCAATTTTTCGACGTTCCTTCGAATATTTAATTTATTATGACTGAAACCTCGTCAAAGGAGCGGTCGGCCATCTTGGTTTCGTGATTGAGGAAGCAATTTCGTTGCAATACGACGTAATGCTATAAAGGGAACAACATTGAATATATATAATACTGATTCATCTCTTGGTGCTGAGTTATAAAAATAAATATTTATTAGAAAACTACTTCTAACAAAGTGTTGATGAACTTTTTAAAATTAATTTAAACCTTCACAATACAAAAACATTTCCACGAATGCATGTCTAAAAGATCTTGTTTCAGAAGATGTCTCTTACGGAGACATTTGAATGACGTGTTATGCAACGATATCTTAACGATCTTATTAAAGGGTTAGCGTTGTGAATCAGCGGCCCGAGTTCGATTCCCCGCCGGGACACGTTTTTTTCGTTTGCAAGCGATCAAAAAGGTGTAAAAATACCATAAGATATTTTCATGTAAACTTACAATATATATGTAATAAAAAAAGTTAACTTGATGTAAAAATATACAGAGCAATAATATTTATCCAAATTCGAAGTACCAATTCAAAGTTAACATTACGGTAATAAAAATGCCTGATCCAATATCGCGATTCAAAAATATAAATAATATCTTCAATGAATCAAATCAACCTTCTAAACTTTAGAGTCTAATGAAAATAGATTTCTGTAGGTTTTTGGGTCAATTGAAAAGAAATCGTATGATTGAAAAATTCAAAATAACTGATACAAAATGTCGGACACTAAGAATGGAATAAATCTTACATTGTTAACCAGAAGTTGATAATGATCAATATATGCAAGTTAAGTATCACGAATCTGAAGTCAGAGTTAAAAAATTAAAAATGTCTAATTAGCGATCTCAAAAATTTACATCATTTTTTGGTGTATTAACAATGCAAAAGTATACTTCACCATTATAGACAGTTCAAAATGGTGTTTTTTTATAACTTCGAAAATTCATAACTCGAAAATATTAACTCTCATATTAAAATAAAAAAATTGTATTCTTTTCTGGAATAAAAGGGAAATTTCGATTAAATTTTGAGTGTCTCCTATATTATGTTCTCTCTTTATTCAAAATTGCTCTTGTCCTACAATATTTTTAATTTCTCTTATCCCATTAGGATAAAAATTGTGCTTTTTTTCGTTGGATTATATTCTTGAATTAATTTTTCATATATGGTATTAGATGTTAATACAGTCATGGAGACAGCAATGAACATCAAACCATTGATGTACATTATTTAATATTTTAATCTTTCGTGAAGATTTTAATTAATAAATTGTTATCAATATTATACTAACAACTTCAGGGTTCTCTAGTCAAAACCGTCCTTGAATTCGTCACTACTGAATGACTAGTAAAAAGTGATAGACATTTATTTCATAATACTTTCGGGCGTCAATGTACCGGTTTCTAACGACCTTCGATTAGAAGTACACTTTTCCCAAAAGTGGCCTAGGAATTGTAGGAAATACTTAATATTGACAATAATTAGAAAATAAACATCGTAAATCCCATTTATCGATGACAGATTTGATTTAAAATCCTTTTATACAATTTTTGGTAACAACCCATTGCATTTTTTCTGTGTGAACATGTTCCTCACTTTGCTCTGACGTAAGAATTTTATCGTTCTGAGAATAGTCGTGCAAACTGGTTTACATTAGGAAATTAATGCCAGCTATAGAACGGGTCAACAGCTTCTATGCCGTTTAATTACCATATACAGATGGAGGAAATGCGACGAGGAAGATTGTGAGATCAAGTAGATCAAGATTTTGAAATTTCTTTTGTTTTCTCGCTGATTTTTTACAATGCATTGGGAACGAAAATAGTTGTACGTGTAAGTAAATTATACTCTACGACTCTGATTTTGGCTTTGACAAGTATCATTTACGAAGTATTTTTCGGTTAAAAAGAATTATGTTGCTGGCAAAATTTTCTTATCTAGTCGTCGAGAAAAATTATGTTGAATGCTTCAAAATTTGTGTTAACCCTTTTCGTCCTGAAAGTCCGGAATATGGACGCAACTTTCAACGCTGTAACATTTGTTCTAAACGCCGCGTTAAAAAACATTAAAATAAGTTAAAATTGATAGATTTGGACACCCTCTTTCAAATGCCGTGATCAGAATCAGCTGGCGATTTCAAAGAAAAAAAGTTATGATCATTTTTTTACGTTTCTTCGCAAGAATCTCGTTTTTTCACATTGAAAAGGGCAATGCTGACCATTGCAAAAGGCAGTAATCGCGTCTTTTTGCTCAGACCGTTCTTCTGCCGTCGAATGGTTTTCAAAAGACAGAATGGGGGCTTCAAGATAGCGTCTGCAAGTTGTAATTTTGCATATTTTTGCACAAATATCGATTATTTGGCCGCGTACCTAACGGTTGAAATTGTGGTGACGGCTGAAGTACGCGATATCAATAGTTATTATGAATCAGTACTTTTTGGTATAATATTTAGCGACAATTAATGCATGTAACTTTGGGAATAAACAATTTTGAAATTAGGCATTCATGAGCGAAGAGCATCACTCCCATGATGCACTTTTATCGGGCTTTTACATACGCCATAGTGAAAATTTACAACGTTCTCATAAATAAATTGTAGAGCTGTACTCCATGTTTAGGTTATAAACCGATAATTGACAGGTCATAAGGGTATATGGTTATTTTCAATTTCACATGTAAGTAGTGATTTTAGTAAAAATTACATAATAAAATCGGTAAAAGCAAATTGTACATAACTAATTTGAGGTTATGAATGAATCATGATGAGATTAGGTATTCACAAATGATAATAATTACTTTTATCCCAATTCACCATGATTTCAGCCGTTACACGGCCAAATAATCGATATTTATGCATGAAGATGCAAAATTATAACTTGAAGCCGCCATTTTGTGTTTTGAACAAAATCCAACGGAAGAAGAAAGGACTGAGCAAAAAGACGCGATTAGTGCCTTTTGTAATGGTCAGCATTGCCCTTTTCAATGTCAAAAAACGCGATTCCTGCGAAGAAACGTCAAAAAAAATCAGGATTTAAAAAAAAAATAATCATAACTTTTTTCTTTCAAATCGCCGGTTGATTGTGATTGTGGCATTTGAAAGAGGAGGTCCAAATCTATCGATTTTGACTTATTTTAATTTTTTCTAACGGCGTTTGGAACAAAAGTTGCATTGAAAGTTGTGTCAAAAAGGGTTAAAAAGAATGATGATTCTGGCAAAATTTTCTTATTTTGTCGTTGAAAAAAATGATGTTAAATGCTTCAAAATTTACGTTAATGGACATTTTTCAATTTGTTTGTGTAGCAAAAGAATTTACTTTTGGCAATCGCAGTATAATTTTCGAACTATTCTGTTATACTGAAAACGATGGCCCTAACGGAATTTTCCTGACGAGGCATTTTCGGGAAAAATAAGGTTATAAACGACCCAATTTCCACCGTCACAATGTGAAATATTTTCAAAAATGAAAATTTTGACACATTTAACATCACGTTTCTCGAAAATGCGAGGTAATATAAAATTCTAGAAGGACCATAATTTTTAGTACTACAAAATACTTTGAAGAAATTCCAAAAATTACACCGGAAATGATACAGAAATGATCAAAAGTTTATATTCTCTTTTGCGACAAGCACAATTAAAATATGTATAAAATCTAAATTTCAACAGAATGAACCCATTTAGCTAACATGTTTGGCTTCAGTTTATTTTGGGTTAAAAAACGATCTGGTAAGTTTTTAAGGAGTAAAAATCTGACCTCTGACGTACAACGAACTGAATTTTCAGAATCTGTTATTAGATTTTTCAAAAAATGCTTTTTTCCACATGGATTTTTTTAGGTCGTTTTTCACACTAAAATCGTTTAGGAATTCTTGCTTAAAGTAAAGAAATCGTATTGTCGAGACTTCAAAGCATTAAAAATGGTGGCTCAAATAGGGCAGATGGGGGTATAGTTGTCCACTTAAGGACGAAGTCCCGAATTTTTAAATTTTTTTAGTTCTTAAATGTTTCTCTGGTATTCTATATTAATTTGTTTAATATAGGGCACCTGTATACTTCAAAAGCATTGGCCATGTATAAATATATTTCGTTATTTTTCGAAATAAATTAAAAAAAAAGAAGAAAATCATAAATGCTGCAGTGATCGGCCACCGCCTAAATGGATGGAATTTTTTTCTTTATTGCTGTAAGGTATCATTCTAATTCGTAATTAACCAAATTAAGTAATCCATTATTCAGCATTTCGCAACTTTGTAACTTTGGAAAAAGTTGTTTCTAAAAGAAATTATTACTTTCTTACGAAAAATATGAGAAATCGGCGACATTTGCCATAAAATGGGGCTATGTGTATATCAGTTAAAATGGTCAAGTACCTATTATTATCTAGTGCTAGTAGTACCACGTATGATATAATACCAATTACGTACATGAGTACCATACGCGTTTCGTAAAAATTACTGACGTAATTTAAAATTTATAACAAAAACCAAAATATGTTGCCGACTATTGGGTTCGGCGACATTACCTTCACTTACCCTACCTTCGATAAGTGCAAAAAAAGTTCGATAACTTCGACAAATAAAATAATAATATTTTTATTTGAAAATGAAAATTTTTCGGAAAAAGGGTTATTGAACAAAATTGAAATTTTTACATAATCTTTTAAAGAATTTCAAGATTTTGAAATATCAAAGTGTCTTTAAGAAAATCTATAAAAATTTCAGCGTATTCTTTGATCAATTCTTACACATTTTAAAGTTCAAGTCTCAAGGACACGATTTCATTACTTTAAGCAAGAGTGAAATCAAGGAATTCCGAAATGCTGCATGAAAAAACGAAATAAACGAAAACACATTTGAAAAGTTAATGTACCCATGAGGGCAAAGAATGGAGTAACAATTTTGTTTGATTCGTACAAAATTTCCCAAACATACCTAGTAAAAGACTAAAGCTTCAATATGACGTCATTTTGATATCATTTTTCAATTTGTGCTTATATTGATTAACCATAACGAAAAGTTATGGGATTTGTTTGAATTAAACTGATAATCAGAAATATTATTTTAACCTAAAGTTTTTTCTAAATAGTTATTTTTGCAGTAAATTCTTGTACGGATTACCAGAAAAAAGTTAACAAGAAATTTCAAGTTATTTCAACCATAAAAAAATAAAAAGGCATATTAAATAGTATTTTCTGGTTAAAATGGTTAGATTTCTGATTATTTTAATCGAATATTTTTTAGGTTTGGAATTTACTAAATAATAACCATTTTTCTAAACAATGCCTCCATTTCAATAGAAATAAGTGGTTATTCATTGAATGCCTACTTTTTTAAGTGAGAGAGTAAATTAAAATTTCCCTTTCAACTACTTTCCAACTACCCATAAATCCTCAAATTTATCGGCAATATAATAACAAACTATATGAAATTTTGAATATTGCATTATAAAATGGGGATGCATAATACCAACGATAGGAAACGTATCAATGGAATTAAAATATCCATTATTGATATGGCCATTCTGATCGACTTGATAGTAGGAAATATTAATATTTTTTGAATTTTATAGGTATATGGAAATATAATGAAAAAATGAACAAAATTGTTCGCAAAAATATCTGGGATATTATTGTTCGTTAATTATACATCAAATGAGTCTTTTCATTGGGTCGAATACAATAGTTTATGTATAATAATCTAACAGATTTAAATCCATTTGATGCATTTTTGAATGAGTGCAGAAATTACTCAAATTGATAGTCGAAATAAGATTAAGAAAGTAAAACAGAATAACTTATTGTCGACATAAGACTTTTCGATTTAAATTGTTTATTTAGTCATTTAAAAAGCAAAATGGCAGAACCAGGTTACCATATAGATTAATCCTCAAATACAATTAAGCATAACGCCTATCACTTGAATTGAATTAAATATTTATTCAGTTTCAAGAATTATTTTCTTGATTAACAAAATTTAGTTCTTATTCATGCAAGTAGCTCATTTCAAATTTTGCGGTTCACTTACAGTTAGCTTTGGTGTCTCCACACGCGGGTTCTCGTTAATGCCAATAGGTGGCGAATACGTTATTCTATATATTCGCAATCGGAAAAATCGTTTTTCATTTGATACAAAGCCTGCATTTCACTTTTGCATTATTTATCGGTATATTAGAAAAACTTGTGAGCGATATGCGAGCGTGAGTAACAGCGACTGTAAAGTTTAGCTGTAATAAATTAATATATATCTACCTAATTTTCTTTGTGCATTTATGTCATGTAAGTCTATGAGTATTAAATAAAAAAAAAAATACCTACGCTTTAGGTAGAAAAAACTACAGAATAAGTAGTAACATCGTAATATGATTTCTTTTTTAGTTCTTTATTTTCCGACATAAGTATGAATATAATTCAGGTAATTGTTTACTTGAAACAATTACAGATTTCTCTGGAGTTAAGTAAATGTTTACTTAATATCCAAACGAGAGAAAAAATTATTTAACATGGTGAAGTAAATTTTCAAGAAATATTTTCTTGATTCAAGATATTTGGTTCTTGTTGTAGCTGATTTCAAATTTAAAGGGTCATTTGGCTTTGGCGTCTCGTTTCTTGTGATTGTCAACAGGTGGCGAATACGTTATTCTGTATACTCGCAATCGGAGAAATTTTTTCTCATTTGATATAAAATCTGCATTTCACTTCGCATCGTTTATCGGTAATTATTTACTGAAACTACAAAATGCATTGTTAAAATAAAGAATTGTTTCAATATCTTGACCTATTTTTTAAATATTTGTGACATTTTTTATTTTATTAATCTTGTGCTATATTCTGTTTCAAAATATGGTAAGAATACAACGTTTCAATGTTTATTATTATAATTTGTTATATTTTAGCACTATTTTTGATAAATTATTGGATCTAATTGCGTGTATTTTTCTAATGTTTTTAGATGGATGCAATGATTACTTATATATAATTATTTATACGAAATTCTATTTATATTTATCGTATTTTTTATGGAAACGAAATTCGGAACCACCGATCATTTATTTTCTTTGAATGTGAGTGAAAATAGTGTTTAAATAACACAAATATTAAACTTCTACATATTAAGTAACTAAACTTTTATTGTTTTAAACAAAGTTTTATTTTCGTTTCTTGTCAATCTAATTATTTTCTGGAAACGAAATCTATTCTGTAAAATTTCCTCAACTTAACTACTTGTAAAAAACATTTTTTTTATTATCAATTATATTAAATTCCTTATTTTTTTTATGTTTATTTAAGCCTTTTACGCCTTACAGCCTATTAGGCATTCCTCATTTTAGTAAGTTCGCGTGTTTACTGATATACTGTAGAAATGAATCGTTAGTTAAGCATGTACTATTCATTTAAATATATTATTCGCTCTATTTGATTTTCTATTAAATCTTGAAAGTTTCGATAAAATTGAATGCTTTCGAAATAGACGCTTAAATATATACAACTTAATCAGTTACGGTGAAATCAACTCGTTGACGTATACGCAGTTTAAATGTACTTGAGAACTACTTAAGATCGAGCTTACTACCAGTGTAAGGCATTAAGTAAATCCATAAACAGTGACTACGCATATCTCTATTAAATTTTCATCTCAGAGAACAACGTATCTACGGTAAATTGATTTGTCAAAACCATCGAAATCAACTATTTTTTTACATCGGAAATTCCTTCTTATTTTTCTTTACACATAATATTTTATCTTAAAACATCGTTCTTTTGTGGTATGAATAGAGAAATGAAGTTAATATTAATTTAAAATACGAAAGTAGTTCCTTGATACTTTTAATATTTGATATTTAAATAATATTTTTTGCAACTTGGATCCAGCTGTTTTTCCTGTTTCAGATGATATGATTAGCAAAAAAATGATACTTGTTTTATCTGTTTTCAAACCCTTATAGAATCTATAATTCTTAATCGATTTAATCGGTTCTAGGGCTTTTGTTTCTTTATGAAAAATAATTATTTGTATGTAAATCTAAAAATATAAAACATGGAAATAAAGCTCTTTAGTGGTTCGTGTAAAAATTGCTTTTCAACGGGTTTTCTTTGGAATCTCTTTCTCTTTCTCTCTCGCGAGAAACGTTAGTTAAAAAGTCCACATTTTTAAAAATAATTACTCTTTTCGAATAATAATATTCTTTTACGTCAGCGTTTGGATAATCTTTAAATTTTAAATAATTATTCCAACAAAATTCAAATTACAACCATAACACTGTCCAACACTTATTTTGCCTTTGACAAGCGAAGTATTATTTTTGAAGAATTTTTTCGTGCTGAAAATGATAACGTTAGCAGAATTTGCTATGACGTCAGATTTTGGACAAAACAAGGTTAAATGTGTCAAAATCAGTGGTTTTTGGCCATATTTCGGTTTATTTTGTAGCAGTAGGGAATTTATTTTTTTTTGCAAGCGATACATCATGTCTGAAGTATTTTTTCATACTTAAAACGATGGCGCTAGGAGAATTTTGCTATCACATCACACTTTGGAGAAAAACCTGGTTAAATTTAACCACATTTAACCTCATTTTTGTTGTTATTCCGTTCCAACATCATGGCAAAGCCAAAGCAGAAAAGTGCCTTTGTTCCCAAAAAGTCACAATTACCTGCAAAAAAGTTTTTTGAAAATCATGATGGCGAACGTTCAACATCTTCTAGTTCGTTAAGATCTTTTTGAAGAAGGCTCTAATGAAGAGCCGAAACATCAATCGCCAATTTGGTTTATTCTGTAATTTAACGTTGTTGGACAAGCAACTACATAATTTAATAAACTACATAATTTAACCTCGTTTTTCTCCAAAATGTGACGTGGTAGCAAAATTCTGCTAGCGCCATCGTTTTCAGCTCGAAAAAATACGTCGGAAATGATACTTTGCTTGTCAGAGCCAGACAAAAAGTAAAATTTTGACGGTCAGTATAATATAAACAAATAATATTTTATGACATAATTAATCCTTACTTTTTTGTTAAACCCCTTTTTCAGACTTGCCAACTTTGTTTAGGCTATATAATTTTTATTTTTACAATTTCGAAATTGATCTTCATTTGAAAGATTGATCTTTAAAGGTAATGGTGACATGGAGGTTTATTTAAACATTGTAAACAAGATAAATTATTGATGGCAAAACCCATTGGAATTTTCTTGATTCCAGAGCAGTTGGATTTTGTTTGACTGTGGTGCAGCTTTTAGGCCAGACGGTATTTTTTTCAACAGGTGTTCATATTATTCTGACATAAAAAATAACAATTTTCATTGTTCACAAAAATACAAGATTATTGAAAAAGTGTAGTTTCCACCATTTTGTGCAAGGAACACACTCACGTATTACTTTTTTTAAACCTCGAAACGCACTGTTTTTATAGGATGAAATGTAAAAACAGTATATTTCTTATGAAAACTGAGTTTCGGTTGTATAAATATTTATAACTTTTCAAATTTGTCTTCTAAATATACAGTTTCCTAAACAGTAAACGTATCGCGGATAGGGATGTTTAAAACAATACCAAGACTTGGACATCTTGGTATTGGTATTGTTCTTGCACGTAAGATATTGGTCTTGGTCTTGCTTTTAATTCATAATATTGGTCTTGGTCTCGGTCTTGCAAGACTCTTGCTTATTAAAAGTAATCCGCCGGAATATAAAAGAAATTTTTTAAAACATTCCAAGAGGCAGAAAACTTTGGTTTTGGGAACGGAAAAATTAATTTTGTCCATAATATGTAGAAATAACATGTTGGTTTCGCTTGAGTGAAGGCAGTCGCTTATCCGACACAAAGAAGCAAGTGTTCGACATGATTTTAAAATTAGTAACGTCGACTCACATCTATCGCAAACAGTAGAAATAAGCCCGAACCCACCAAATGAGTGAGTTGACATGATGTTAATGATATTCAACAGTACATAAAAAAATTTGCAAGAGTCTTGTAAACAGTCTTGGTCTTGCAAGGTGATCTTGGTCTTGCAAGGTGATCTTGGTCTCGGTCTTGCTTCGTCATGTTGGTCTTGGTCTCAGTCTTACATTTCTTGCAAGACCCAGACAAGACTGCAAGAACGAGAGTTGTTTTGACCATCACTAATCGCGGGATTAATCAAATTACCTTTTTATATGATTACTTCCGTTCGTATTTACACTGTAATGTCATTCAACAGCCGGATAACTTACATTTTTTAGGAGTAGTAAACGAAATTGACGAATCAATGTCACAATAATAATTGACAGATAAATTAGTGACGATAGGTGGCAACCATTCACGAAAGTTAAATCGTGCACAGTATCTTTATTTGTTTCCGTGTTCTTTTCTCATACCTTCTAATTTAGCATAGCTTAAATTGTTGAAAAGTATATATAAATATTGATAAAAAAATTTGTATTTATAACATATAAATTTTATTTATTTAATTTTAGACACATAGATAATACTTTACATTGCTACTCACTTTTTTTACAGATTGTTTCTTTTGGCTTTTTATTTTTCATTCTTCCCACAATTATTTGTGTCTGAATTGCGCAGTTATTGTTACTAGAAAAATGAGATATTAATGTTAATTTATTTATTTATATGTATGATATTAATGCATTTTATGTATATTTATCGAATGCTTCTAATAGTTTTACTTTTATATTAATTTTGATAGAAATACATTTCTGAAGAGCATCAAAATTGATCAAAACGTTAAATAAAACGCATATCCCTTTTTTCAATGATTTCGTGATACCAAGAGATTAAAATTGAAAACTTTTCCACTTAAGAAATTAAACGAAAAATATTTTTAACAAATATACCTTAAATATTTTAAGTTCAAAAACATTTCCGGAAATTACAGATATTTTTGATCGCGTTAATGTTTTTGTTTTTCCTATATGTTTATGATTCAAACTTTTATTAAAGTCTTTGCTAGTTTATGTTCGATATATTAGAATTTATTCAACATTTTAAGTTTATGTACTTATTTCATCGTTAATTTTTCATATACTTTTATAAATGAATACTATATCCTCCATTGTCTACAAATGCGAATATTGCCTTAGGTGCAATACAGTTTATTTTCCCGAAAATATCTGTTGATTTTTTATATTGCTGAATGAGAATGACGTGCTTTGCAGCTAGAAAATAATGCAAACAAAATATTTAAATTTTCATCTCTGGGTAAGGATTTCAACGGAATTTCAACGAAATCTTGTCTCGGAAACGGAATACGAGAAAAGCAAAAGGAGAATAATCTGATACTTTTAATAAAAACTAATTACAAAACAAAAATATTTAATAGAAGGTGTGTATATTTAAAAATTTTTTGATTGTAGTATGTAAAGATTTCGAACAAAAATGCCAACGAAGAGTACAAATGGGCTATATAAGAACATATGTTGTGCAATTATAAGAATAAAAATTCATAAAACAAATTGGATTACTTTAAATAATTATTGAATAGAATATATTGTTATTATAATTGTTGTTGTTTGTTTCTTACGTTAAAATATAATTATAGTTTAAAAATTAAACAAAAATCTGATTTCTGATTCATGTTCAGCGCTGAAACCTTTTCAGCAACTTTAAGCTAATCCGATATATTGCTTTAAATTCTTCCACCTTATTGTATCGGCCATTTTTAATTTTCTAAATTAGCATCATAATAGTATTCATCGACCCCAAAAACCCACGAGTATCAACTTTCGAACTGATACTATACATTTTTTTGAAATTACCATTTTCTTCACCATGTTGATGCCGCCTTTTTAAAATTTTGAATTTAGCCTTTTTTTTTGTATTCTGCGACAACACAAACTTATGCATGTGCTCCGTTTGGCCTGTGCCGTAAAGGAGGAAATCCAATTTCAAAAACTTTCTGGATGGAAAGTACTGTTTGATTCTTGGTGTTAAATTTTGCCGGCGAGAGCTTTAGATTACAAAAAGAAGTGTGTTAAAAACATACAAGAAAAAGGAGTTCTGATTAAAATAACAGCGAATCATGAAACAAGTGGTAGGTCGGAAAGACCAGACTTTAGTATCTGTACGTTTGTGGGTCGCTGAATCCGAATCCGGTGTCCGTTTGACCTCATCAGGTCTAGGTCTAGGGCAATTAAAGGTCAACTATAGAGAAACAAACGAATATAAGTAAATCAATATATTTATTCGTTTTTGGGGTCACTGAATCCGAATCCAGAGCCCGTTGGACGGTGAGTCATTTTTGAATCAAGGTCAGTCAAAGGTAAAATATAGGGAATCGGTATAATCAAGACTTGGATCCATATTTGCGTATGTTTTTGAGATTGTTTAGCCCAAATATGGTTTTTTCACTCTTCACCAGGTGAATTTACTTAAAATCACTATACCCGATTTCGGAGTACCTGTTGATAATATTGGTCAAACAAATTTTTTATACTTTTTACTGTTGAACTACTGAATCCCTCGTCAAAAATTAGTAAAGAAATAATTTTTTGGCTCGTTTTGAAGGACTGTTTCATGGTGGTGTACATTCTAATGAAGTTTAATAAAAAATTAATAGGAATCAAAAATGCTGGGTGCCGGTCTAAAAACCGATAAAACAAGGAGTCGACAGGTAAAGAAACAGACAGTCAAAAAGCTTACAATCGCAAATCCGGCAGTCAAAAACCGACACTTAAAAAAATGTCTGTCCGCTTGTCGATGTGTCTATTTTTTAGACTGTCGTCTTTGTAATAGTAGGCTTTTTGAATTTTTGTTTTTTCGACCCGCACTAAAAATTTTGAAGTTATGTTTCTTCTCGAAGTTGGAAGGATTGTTGGGAGAACTTGAGGAAGGTGATAATGCGGACCTTAAGGATAATCTGAAAAGATTCATTGGGAGCATCATCTAGTATAAACGGACCCCTATAAACGAAATGTACATTAATTAGTTTGTCAGTTAGTAGATTCTATCACATTTAAAACCAAAGAAATGAAAACTTTTCCTTACAAGCTCTTCAGAATTAACAGACCCTTCCGAAATAACTCGTAGTCGACCACATCAACATTATAGATCGTCCCTTTCAGGAATGTCCAAGGCCTACCAAAAATGGCCCTTCAGAGCAATCCTAGGTCAATGGCATAAATCTTACATTCGAGGATTCTTCCAGTCATCATCAGTTATTGAATGACAAAAACTTGTATAAAAAAAAATGTATAATTGCAAAAGTAAATATAAAGTATAAAAATATGTCGTTGAAAATTAAAAATATTATAGTACGTAAATGAATTGAAATGATCAGGATCAATCTTCAAATCGCATTCTCAAATTTATCTATTTATTTCCTATAGAATTACGTAAAATTTGTCCGTGATAACTGGATTTTACAATTTTTGTAATTTTAAGCAAAATTTGGGTGTTTAATTAAGATTTCATATTTTCATTATTTCGGTCTATATTTCAATTCTGCGAAAAGAGTACAAATTGTAGCCTCTGTTTGTAAAGAGAAACGTGCTTAATTTATGTCAAATAGTCTTACTGAATATATGAAACTGACCTACCCTTCATATCAGTTGAAAAAGTTTTTCTGCACTAATTTTAGGAATCTTTATAGAATCTTAATATGGAATTTCCAAACCAACTGGGTGCTGTAGAAAGACGAGCTAGGACTAGTTTTATTTCATTGTGCGATCATTTTTTAGGTAATAACAAAAGTCCCGACTGCGTGAAAGTAGAACATGAATTTTTGAATGTCTACGATGCAGTGAATTACAAAATGTCGATCCAGATTCATTTTCTTTATTCGCATTTAAATTTCTTTCCCAAAAATCTTGGTCAACTCAGCGACGAACAGGGTGAAAGTTCCCAACAGGAATTAATAGCTTTCGAAACCAATTTTCAAGGTAAAAGCTCCATGAATGTGCTTGGAGATTACTGTTGGTCACTTGAATGCGAAAAAAATGATGATATTTATAAACGCAAAAAATCAAGTAAACATTTTGACGTTTTAAATTTTTTGATTACTTGTTTCCGGCCGACCTTACCATCTTCCATTTTTGTTACTGCGTGATATTGTCCATGATGGCAACGATTCGAAGTTTCACTACATTCAAATTTTGCTTAAAATTAAAAAATCGTAAAATCCAGTCATTCCCGTCAAATTTTAACTACTTCAAGTAAACAAATAGGCTTTTTTAATTATAATTACATATACTCTAAAGATACAGTTATGAAAATAATATTCGAGATCAAATAATATCGTAAAATTGTTGTCAAAGTTGAAAAAATTGTATAAAAATGAAAATTTCTAAGATATATTCGTTTGGGACTTTGTGAGTCTTGAAAATATTGATGCAAATAAGATAGCGTTGAAAAAATATATCCTTCCTGTTACCTAATAAAGAAGAAACTTTAAAATCGAGTAAAAATTACTGGAGTTGTGAGTTACTTTTTTAAAAAATGTAAAAATAAACGTTTTTTAACGCCTTCGCTGTGAGGAGAAAAATCTGAAATGTGGGTCAAAAGTGTTAAGAATTTTTTAAGCTACCAAAATTTCTGGGATTGGGTACAATTGGGTTTTCGGGATCGCCGATTACGAATATGAAGTTCATTTTTAAACATTCAAAATTGCGGATCCAATATGGCGAACATATTTTTTTGAAATCCTTTGATTCTGTTGAAACGTGTTACGCGTTGAAATTGTTTCAAAAATAAGTTTATTTAACATTTCATGTCCTAAGTTACGATAATATATTCACATTTATAGATAATTTAATAAACTATCATACATTACATTTTTTTTACCTTTTGAACGCTAGATGTGTAAGATAAGAGCAACACTGCCCGAAATAGATCAAGATTTTTGAACACCTATTCAGAGAATGTAATTTGCACAAGTCATATTAAGAATAATGTATGTGTGATGTAAACCTACATGTTTTTTATCAATTTTTTTGATTGTACGTCTATAGCGATACCTCACACTGGAAGCCCACTTTAGAATGTACGTCTGTAGACATACCCTCACACTCAAGGGGTTAAGTAAAAAATGAGATTTTTGGGTTTGAATAACAATAACTATACAATTCTTCTCAGTTTTTCGTGATCTACGAGGTCTACTATGTCCCGTTAAAAGTGTATTTAGATTTATTTATTTTGTCACACCGTGCAATTTTTTTCCCTTACTTTTTACCCTGACAGCACACTAGCCTTGTTCAATTTAGTCGTTATTAAATATTAATCGTGGAATACCGGATTTGATCGGGCGTAACCGTCACTTTAATCAGCAAAGGATTATGGGGTGAAATTACCCGATTTCAAATAACCCATGGGATCCTGGCGATTGTCTGATCCTCGACACCTCCACAACGGATTGGTCCCGGAAGGGAGAAATCCATTTATCGGAAGGTCGCAAAAACGCTGACGGCTCCTTCCGAAACATTCGGGTTTCCTCTCGCGCATTTTTTATCGCAGCATCCGAGAGCTTACGGAGCGTACCGAATAATTATAGCATCCCTCGACATGTTTCTGATTCAATGAACCCCACGCGTTCCCAATGGAGCGCATGTGCAGATTCAGCATTGCTATCAGAGTACAACTTGCCGAGAGGAGCCGCGCAGTTCAAACGTCGCGCGACACGCGACCGAAACGCGTGCTTTTTGCCGGAGTTCCGTCAGACAGTTTGTCCTAAGTGGTAAAAAAGTGATGAAATGAGTGACAGACATGAATTAGTCAACATTTCCGGTACCGGAAACGCTCAGCCTCCATCTCATGGATTCGAGAGGTCGATTTGGGTAAATTAAGTTTTTCACATTTTTTTCAAATTCTGATTTTGAGTGTGACGAATGTTAGGTTTTCAATATTTTCGCGACAAGTGCAATTTTTATGAAACGAATAATGGAAATGAAACAAGAATAAATTAAATCATTGTGCAACAATAATACAGGACCACAAAAAAAATTTGTTTCGAGATAGATTTTTGGTCGCTGATAAAAAATTTGTTGTCCAAATTGACCCGTGACGTCAGATATTTCACATATCCTAACCTTAAATTGCCAAAAAGTATATTTTTGAATATATTTCGGATCAGATATCTTAAAATCCTGACGTGATGGGCCAAATCGAATAGCGAGTTCGTTTTTAGCGGCAAAAAATCTATAGGATCCACTATTTCTGATTCAAGTGATCTCAAAACAAATTTTTTTTTCTGGTCCTCTGTATTGTCCTGTGTTTGATTCATTGTTTTGCCCTACGTTTGGTCTAACGTTGTCCACTTCAAAGACTGATTTTCAAACGTTTAATGTATTTTTTTGTATATGTTTTATTTCAAAATAATATGGTTTGGAAAAATTCTGTGGTTGCATAGATTAAAATATCAAAACAGTATGGTCTGTGAAAATGACAGTAATGTTCTGCACTTTATGCTGTCAGAAAATTTGAAAATGATTACACAAGATTTTGAAAGGACTTCTTAACTTTGCCCAAAAAGTTACCAAAACTTTTTCAAAATCTCTTTCATAATCTCTTATGGATGTTCAGTAACAGTTCAGTAATTGTGTGATATTTTTAACTTAACAGAAGATTTCGGTAATTTTGACAGAAAATGTTTATTGCTCGTACACGTTTAAAAAACGTGAGATAAACGTATTGAAAGCTTCATTATTGGACTTGTCGAAGGTTTAGAGTTGCATTAAACAAGTTTTTAGCTATCAAAAGTTGATAATCAAGGTCAGGCATATTAATTTTTTCTCATTTCGTTTTCCTAGTTTATTCTTATGTCACCTTATGTAATCTTTATTTCGCCGCAGTGTATAATGCGAATATTACTTACCAGTAACCCAAATTATTATTACTTTTCATATTTTCTAAGAAATTATGATCTTCTTGGACCACCAATTTTCTTGTTCTTTTCATTTGTCATTCTACATTGTGTTAATCATATAATTCTCATTTTTTTAAACGGTTCTAAAAATTAATACGAAACCAAAATGTCAATCTGATAGAGGAGTTGATAAATAAAAAGTTGATAATCTTACAGTGACTACAGAACTATTATTTTTTGCTTATCGAGTTTGCGAAATGGCAACAACTGAAAATAATTTGAAATTCCTCCATAAAAATTATGAGAGTGATAAAACTTTAACTAATATTAATAATACTGACATTTGTTGCACAGACAATTTAAAATAAAGTGCTGCCAAATGATTATTTGCCTTTAAAAAAATACATGTCAGTACCTCCTAAAATAATCTAAAAAATAAACTAGAAAATGTTTAGATTTATTAAAGTAAGTAATTGAGATTTTGTATCTAGTAATTAAGTAAGAAAGACAACAAGCATTGTTACCAATTTTAGTGGCGTTTATGTTACTAAAATTGATTATTTCCTATCTCGGAGATTATAATTAAAGTTCAAAAGTTCAGATAAAACGTTTGTTTTTATGTGTTTAAGCGATAACATGGAAATTTAGAGCAAATAATATTTTTCAATTAGTCTGTGTGCGCAGTTTGAGATTGATAAACTGTGCATGGGTAAATGTTAATATCAATTTTGATTGTTTACTGTGATAGCTTATTCCTATTTAAGACTCGAGATTTCATGGAAATACTTTTTCGTTGTAGTTAGTACGGGAGTAAAATATGACAAGGGTTTTACAACTTTTAGAGTTGCAAAGATGAAATATAAATCTGTTGGAGGTGAAAGTTAATTTTTACGATTGTAATATTATTACGTGAAAAATAAAAAAAGATCGTGAAAAACAAAATTTAAATATTCAAAATATAACGAGATGAAATTGATTAAGTTTTTCTATGATAATATGAAAATAATGAGATCAAGTCTTAATGTTTTCATAAGTATTGAAACATTGTTACGACAAAGTTACTCAAATATAAATTAATCCAGTAAACAATCCCAATTACGTACGATTCACGCAAAAAATGTAACATTCATCACTTTGAAGAACTTATAATTTATATTTTTAATAAATTCAAACATTATTTTTATGATTATTTTGTTATTACATTACACATTTAAAAAACATATATTCAAATTTTATGAATAATAACATTCGTTTATCTCAAGTTTGACTTACAATAGAACACTGTTTTGTAAAACTTCTTCATTTCGGTGACGATTCATTATAAATACAATCTTGCAATTTGTCAGAGTAACTGATATCTTAATCGCTGTGTAATTCATGTAAAGAGTCACTTTAAACGACATTGAATAAAAACCAAACAAATAAATAAAATGAACATGTGACAAGTCGACCCGTAGAGAGAAATTTTGGGAATCGAAAAATATTACAATTAATAGTTCTGCATATCAGGTAAAGTTTAAATTTCTGATTCGCAGATTTCATATTTAGTTATTAAATAAACTATTTAGTAAACAAATGAATGTTATATTTTAAATTATGACACAATGAAATAAATATTATAATGTGCCAATTAGGTCGTTTTCTATAAAAAAGCACGTAAAAAATATAATTTTTCAATGACAAAGAATGCCTAAAACATTTCGAACTAAATCTTAATGATTTGAGATAATAGTAACAAGTTAATAAACAATAGTTACAAAATATGACGAGTCTTTTTCTATGATAATTATAGGGAAATAATAAAAGTGTCAAATCGTTTCAAATGAGTCGGAACAACTCATTAATGGAAAGTCAAATTTGACTTCCTAAACTGTCCCTTGTCGAAATTCACTGTACTAAATTCACAAATAGTATACTGTTTTTCAGACGACCATAAAAATTTAACCTACTTATTAAATTAGTACTACTAAGTAAATAATTTGTATTCATAGTAAACAAAGCAAATCTAGTTCTTTTTTTTACAAAGGAACTACATTTTATTCATAATAAATTCCTTGCAAGATAAACGGTTTTACTCATTCTTAGACCTAAATACAACAAATACAACTGCATATACATAAATTGCTTTCTTTTGTTTGCTATAATTCAGTTAATTATAATTAAGAGACAAAAGGGCTTAATTGCATGCTTTTTTTATGAATTAATATTTTATGACATCTTTTCTTCCAGTTTTCATTCTCTATGGTTATACTTATTCTACTTTAATTCTCAGATGTTTATTTTTAAAGTTTTAGACAAATTTTAATCCTAGGAATAAAAAATTATTAATATTGATTTCTCACAAAAATATTGCAGATTAAATTAACAATTAGTAACAATAAGTATTTCGAAATCGAATACTGAAATTTTTACTTGCAAAGTTAATTTCTATCAAAAAATATGATTTTTTAGTGATAATATCCAATTATTTTCTCAGTAAAATATCTAATAGTAAGAATCAAATTGTTTAAGTATTGTAGTAGATTATTTTTGTGTTAGGGATTAAACATTTACTTTTTTTTTACTGTTAGTTTAATGGTTCGTATTGAGAATGAATATTTTAACTTGAGACTGGAATTTCAAACATTCGCTGTACGCAGATTTGTTCCACTTGAGACTATTTTTGTAATATTTTTTGTAATTTATAGATTTGTGTATATATTTTCTCGGTCGCGTAAATTTTAAATAGAAACCGCATCTAATGACCGAAACGCATTGAACTGTTTTATTTTTATAAAAGTTCATATTTATTGAGATTCTCAATCGAGGTTCAGAATACGTAACACTCATTCGAAATTCTCGCTTTACTTCACTCTCCGTTCTACGGACTAATGAAGTTCAAAATAATGAATTTGTAATTAAGCATTAATTATTAGGGTATGGCACTCATTAATTTCTCAGTTGAGATTTTTATTTAGAATCAGAAGATAATTGAAATTGTGGTTGAAAGATGCAATAGAACTATGTTAAGTTTATTGGAAATTTATTAACTAAAAATAAATGCATGTATTTCAAGTGCATTTTATTTTATTTTTGCAATTGACTAAATTCAAATTAACATAAATTGTGTGCATTACAAATAATGTATAAACTTATATTGTCGGTTAAATTTGAATTCAGCGTTTATGATTATGTAACGATTAAATTTTTCGAAAATCAAAAATTGTAAAATTAGTTTTTGTTTACATTTATATACGACCGTTTTGTATGATAATTAGAAAAAAATAAATGCGTTATACGGTCAATGAACTAATTAGTGAATTGAGAAAATTAAAAGTTGAAATTTTAAAAAACTGGCGTTCCGTCCAACAGCTATGTGGCCCTCTTCAGATTATAACTTTATAAAAGCAGTGTTAATATTTAAAAAAAAATATAGCATATTGTAAAAAAATAGATATTTTTTAAAACTCTTTTGAATTCGAAATTTATGAAGGAATTAAAACGTATAGTAGTTATGGGTTCACTTAAAAAAACATCCATAGTTAAATTTACCACTTTCGTAGTCGATTTTAGTAAAATTTTGTTGAACCAACTACCTCCTCATAGTTGTTTTAACTAATATTATGCACAGTCCTCATTTTGCACTATGTTTATAGTCTTTTTAACTAATTTTTTTGGTGAGAGTGCGCATGATATCTATTTACCAGGTTTCAATTATAATAATATAGTGGGTGGTATATATATATGTATATATTCATAATATTTTGAGGGTATTATAAATTACCGGTAATTTTGATTATTCAAATCTAATATTAACTGTGTTATTTGTCATTTTTGTAAAGTAATTTTCTATTTGTTTCCCGTTTTGGCTATTTTTTTCGGTGGCCAGGTTTTTTGTATTATTGTAATCAAAATTATCACCCGTACTGATACAGATACAAGATACATTGTGATACCTGTGTATGCTTCCCCTTCTCCTTGTATATTTTTTCATGCTCTTTTAATCGTGTATCTAAATGTCGACCTGTTCCTCCAATCTATACTTTGTCATATTGAAGACAATAGATTTTGTGTACGATATTGCTATTTCTTAGAAAAGGTAGTGTATCCTTATGTGGTTTGATACCAATCATGTTGTTATTTATGGGTTTATAAACCACGCTGATATATTCCTTTTCCATTATCGATTTTATTTATTCTGTGACTCCATACACATATATGTATGGATTATGTTTTTATAGTTTGAGATTAATTTTTGCTATTGTTTCTACATATGGCATTGTATAATTCATAAACTTTTTTACATATACAATTCCCGATAATTTGGATTGAATAATCATTTTCGCGTAATATGCTTCTGACAATATTGAGGGGTTTTGGTTTGAAACGTATCTCAGATATAATTTTATGGTTCTATCAATTAGTCCATATGTAACACCCATTTTGTATGTTAAAGGATGGTTTGAATGAAAATTGATAAATCGAACAGACCATGTATTTTTATGGCACCAATCTGTATCAATATATCCGTTTTCTTTTTTAATGAGTTTTAAATCACGAAAATTAATCATGTTATTTGCTGGGAGTTCTTGTTAATACGATTTGTAAAACTTTTGATTTAGGAAAGGCTGTTGAATGTTGATAATATGGTATCCTCTTCGTCAGT
Organism: Trichopria drosophilae; assembly: GCA_030407085.1. Lineage (NCBI taxonomy): Eukaryota > Metazoa > Arthropoda > Insecta > Hymenoptera > Diapriidae > Trichopria > Trichopria drosophilae. Next base: position 21,366,877 of record CM059583.1, read on the forward strand.
TGAGTATGGGAGTATGATGTCATCGATATACCTCGGATATAACCCAAACAGTCAAAAGACATCTTGAAGAGCTCTTTAAGAAGTCTTAAAAATTGTACGATGTCTTAAATATTTATCAGAAAGAGCTCTTAAAGTAATCTTTAAGAAGACTTATGCGTCAAGTTTAAGAGTTCTATTAGATCTCTTAAATATGAGGTTACAGAAAAGAGGTCTTATTTAAAGTAAATTTGGCGCGATCTCACTTTTGGATTCAATAGCCACTTAGTGTCTCTGGAAGAAACACAGACAGATTTAAGACCTCAAACATAAGACCTCTTCGGTTACGATTATAAGAAGTCCTAAGTAAGACATCTTTAAGAGCTCGGTTTATAGATTATCATAATTCAGACCTCTTCAGGTCTTTTTGGAGATATCTTAGGACTGAGCTCTGGGGGACCACTTTAAGCGGCATGTTTTCTTAATAAAATATCTTTGATAAATTTCATAACTAGATTCGCCACAACTGCTGATAATGTGGTTCCCGTAGGTACTTTTTTAGAACTAATTTGAAACTTTCTTTAAACTGATTTTGTTTGAATCCAGAAGTTAAATTTTCTATCTACGACAAGCATTATTATATCTTTTGAAATATTAGTATATGTATAATGAGACAACATCTAGGTGACATCAATTTATGATTGGGTGGAAGGGAGATATATTTAATTTTTTCTCGAAAATGCCAACTATCGTTAACAAAAAATTTAGATTTCCCGGTGATTTTATATAGCATATTTGAAAAAAACTTTGCCGATTTGTCGGTAGGAGAATTAATTGTTGAAACAATTAATCTTAAAGGTAAACCGTCCTAAACTGCACTTTAGGGATCCCATAAGCACGAGGTATCATTCCATTGTATGTTATACATGTATTTACCACACATTGTTATAATATATTCCTTTTTTCCCAATGTATTATCATATTGTTGACTTTATTTATTACTGTTGCCGTATATTCGAACTTTGAACTTGTGTACGTTGAAGTGTCTGAAGTAGAAAAATTGCACAATTAACAATACCATATGTATATGAGGTCACGGAAAAATAAAATCGATATTGAAATCACGGTTTATAAATCCACAAATAACAATATTTGGTATTAAACCACATTTGTATTGTATTGTATTACAATCTCACATAAAGACACAGTATCTTTACTAAAAAATAGTAATGTTGTACACCTTATCTTCATTGTGACAAAGTATAGATTTGAGAAACAGATCGATGTTAGAAACACGATTAAAAGAACATGAAAAATATACATATATACAAGGAAATGACGAAGCATACATATGTCTCAAAATACATCGTATCAATATGGGTCATAATTTTGACTACAATAATACAAAAATCCTGGACACCAAAAAGAATAGTCAAAATAGAAAACAAATAGAAAAACTACTCTATAAAAATTGCAAATAACATAGTTAATATTACATTTGAACAGTAAAAATTGAAATAAGTTTTATTTACAGTCGAAACAAACTTTTGAATTTGTCAGAAGTTTATTTTTAAATTACAAAGTAATATTGTTAAAATAACCCGAGCAGAAATTTGTTCAGGCCCTGATCAGGGTGTAACGCTTTTGGTCAGGCCCTGATCAGGGCTGTAATAAATTTCTACTCGGCAATGTTGTGCTATAATATGCGAAAACGTCGTAAAATAAATTTTACATGATAGCCATTCAATGATGTTTTAATATTTTCATACCCAATTACATGCAGGAACCACGAGGGATTACATTTTTGTTGCTTTAAAACAGTATGCAATATCGAAACCGTCCGGAAAATTTGGCAATAATGAGAAACGTAGAGTTAGTATAGATATTTGTGTTTATTGTCATTCGATTTAGTAAATTATGAAATGTAAAGTGACTTTAATTTAAAGTAGTTTAAAGAAGTAATATTTCCAAGAATGTAGTATTTATCATTAATGATATTTTTGAAAAGAGAAAGCATTATTTAACTGGAAAAAAAACTTAATTTAACTTAATTATTTAACTCGAAAAAAAAATAACTTGTTAAACCACCTTTTTTACTGGCTCAGATTCTGTTCTTATTACTCCATAAAAAATGTTTAAAAATCGTAAATATGAATGGAGTTTAATGAATTAATTTTTAGAAATCTTTAAGAATAATTAAAATTATTCATAAAATGTAAAAACTAATAATTCTTTTTTTAAATAAGTACAAATATTTTAGATAGTTTTAGAAAATGTGAAAAATCGTTCAGTGAAATTGTAGAGAATAATTTCTGAAAAGAAAATGCCATCAATTGTTAAAATCCCTCGAGCTTTAAACATTTTAAACAAATTTTGAGGCATTAACAAAAATGGTTTAACGAATTGTTTTTTTTTTAAATAATGTTTTCACATATGATATTCAAGAGAACAAATACCTCAGTAGCACATAAAGTTACTGGATCAGAAAAATGAATAACTATCATTTCCATTATTCACAAGCGAATTTGTCATAATTATTAAAATATATTCTGTCGATATTTAAAAATATAAATATCCGTCCTTTGCTATTGAAATGTTAAACATTTTAGTAACTGTTGTGTATATTTAAATTGTTTTTAGAAATGACAGCCAAAAAAGCTAGAGAAATGATTATGTCCCCGAATTAAATATTTTTCAAATCGTAAATTTCAAGCCCAAATACATCAACTATGGGGTTAATGCCACTTGTAGGGTTAAAAGCGCATTTTCATGATTTGTTTAAAAAATATGAAAATGATTTAAACAATCATTATATCATCATAAAGTACATGAAACCTGTTTTCGCGAATTTTTTGCTAAAAAATATTAACCCGTTTCGTCCTGAAATGGCATAAATTGTCGCCGTTTTTTAACTAAATAATTTTCATATATGACTTTTTATATAAGTCCATGCCTTATAGGTTTCCAGTCTGCTCTTTCTGAATCTGAAGCCCATTTTCCAATATTTTGTGTTGTTTTTCCAATATGGCGCCCAGAATGGCAAACAAACACAAAAAAATAGTAATTTTTTCAATTGAAACCCTTTTTTTTACATGAAACTCTAGTCCAATCCATTCCTACTTTTATATCTGTTGGAGTAATTGTTTGCAGCAAAAGATAGTGCAATGCGCATCCTAGAATTCAAAATGGCGGCTTCAAAATGTCGCAATTTTCAACAAAATTTTGGTTCTTCAGTTATAATTCTTTTGTAAATGAAGATGCATTTAATACAAATTGATAAAAGAGGATTTTCCAAATCCTCGATCACTAATCACTTTTGAAACTTCCAAAATTCAAAATAGCGGATCCAATATGGCGATCAAAAATATGGATTTTTATAAATTTATATACAAATGTGTATAGGGGCTTTGAGGTTCCTGATCACCAATCCGTCATATTCATGAAATTGATGAAGTCTAAAAAGGCTTTGGATCAAACCATCATGTCGTTTTTTGATACATACTTTTAATTTTTCCAGCAAATTTTTTCTGATGACTGAAAGTTAATGAGAAATAGTGCAAATTTTAATGAAAAAATTCACCATTTTTTATGATGGTAAGGATGGAAGGGTTGTATTATTTTAATATGTCTTGAAAAAATACTATAGTCGAAAGATGTGATGCGCCCGGAGTTGAACCTGGGAATTTTCGATTTTATTTTTATTTTTACATTTTGAGGTGACCAACATTGTGGCGAACTGGATCATCTGAAACAAAAAATCTCGATGTTAAATGTGGTAATTAGTTAAATAAAACTTATGTCTGATCAAAGGATTAAAAACAATGAAAAGTTAACGATTCGATTTACTAAAAGACGGTCGTTTTTGGTTATAAAATATAGATATATCACATTTCGAAAAAAAGAATGATAATAATAATTATGATCTATCTATCTATCTATTATGGATTTACTAAATCGTTTGATTAAATGATTAAAATAACTAATTATATTATACAAGCCAGTTCCATTCATTTCAGTGAATAGGGTTCTACTGATTTAACTAAATTATCTAATCATTTCAATTGAACAGGATTTCCGAATATGTGGTTCCAATATTTTATTAAAATCGTCAATTTGATTCGTTTTTTAGATTACACAAACGATTCCATCATATTTTATATTTATATTAAAAAGCCAAAAACATTTGTATTACTCCTTTCAGGTTTACACGTTTCTACTTTATAGTTTGTAATAAACATTTGTGTCTATAGGTATTTCTTAGTTCGCTAAGAAATAAGATAAATACAGTAAATTTTAAACATACAATTCCAAGTTAACAGATCCGAAACGACGAAATCAAAGGCCAAATCCGTTACGGAATATTCCGTTGTTCCTAAGTTAGTGTAGTTCAGTTTAGTTTAGTTTTAGGTTACGCTAAAAGCAGCCGCTTCACAAATCATTTTTGAGTTATTGGAAATAAGAGTTATTTAAAATGATTTAAATTAGAAATTGAAAGAAGACGCTTCGTTTAGATTTATAATAACATTTTTTGCCCATTTTAATCTAGCATAATGTCGCAAAATGTCTTTTCTGACTTCATGCACATGCAAACGATCCCAGACATGCTTAAATATATTTTGGCAACATTTTAGTCAGAAACATGTGATTCAGAGAGGCAAGGTGACAATTGCTGATGCTGTTGTAATAAATGTAATAATTTATTATACCTGTACCTTTGTAAATAGAATCGTAGGTGATCGATAAATAGATCATGTTGATGGGTGAAAGTGTTACTAAATGATGCAAATAATAAGGTTGGACAATAAATTTGTGTATCACTTCAAATATAGCAAAATTTTGACATGCTCGATCGATTTTGACTTCGGAAATGATCAATATCTTTCTAATAACATCCAATACTTGCGATTTTGTAGACCTGCGTAATATTTACGCATAAAAAAGAGCGGTACAAATATTATTTATGCTTTCGTTAAAAAACCACGAATTTCTTGACAGATCGTATAATAATTCTAAATCAGTTTAGGTTAAGGGGTACTACCATCTTCGGTTACTTCCCTAGTATAAAAAATGGCAAAATTAACTGTTTTAGTGCGGTTTTATTTTGTCGTAATTTTTAGGTTTTAACTTCTTAAACAATAGTATAGTTTTCTGCGTCTCTACTCTTTTTATTTTCTGTTGTATGTTATTACATGATTCATTGTATCTTGTTTTTATTCTTAATTTTCGTGTAATAATGTTTCTAAACTGTATGAATAACTTTTATTTCTATTTTTCTTTGTTGTGTCTTTATGTACTTGTACTGCCAATCAAGTCGAGTATTTTTTTTGTAATAACTCGAAATTTGCTCGAGTATTATTATTATTGTTATTATTATTATTATAATAAATATGTTTGGGATATCATAAATTAATTTACTTTTACTATTTCATCGCCTACCCTAATATTGGCAGAACTACTTGCATTTACTCGTTCCGGAGAGAATGTAAAATCATTTATGCTAACTTATTTGAATGTATTATAATATAATTATAATTGCAACTTATTATAATGAATATTTCCTCTTAAAAGGTATGGTGGCATGTCTTATACGATTGAAATAAATCTCTTAAAAAATTAGCTTTATTTTCATTCAAATCACTTTAGAAAGAATGAAATAATTCAAGCAAGTAAATTAATATTTATTAGGACGGTTTACTAAGCAAAAGGCGCGTTGACTATATTAAAAAGTATATCATTTTATTGTAGAAATATGACGAAATTATATTTAGAAATAAATCAAATAGTTTAAACTTTGCTACTAAAAATAGTAAATAAATTTAAATGAAGAATAAATATTAGTCCCCCCTTTTTGGTTTTAAATTAGTACTTTACAACTAATCAACATTTAAACTATTCATTAGAAAATTTTACAAGTTTTTTATAATAAGCATTATACAATTATTTTCAAAACGTAGTTTAAATAAACATCGCTGCATCGGCCCTGATGGATGCGAAATCACCTGTTGAACTTAATTAATTTAGGGTAAGGAAGTCTTATGTAAATAAATTACTCAAGCAGGAAGTTGAAATAAATTGTCGAATAGTTCCGTGTTTTGGTTAGATTTAAAAAAATGTTTCAGGAAATTAAAGGATATTTTCTTCAGACGGTTAATTATTATCTTAACTACATATTAATGAATTAATATTGCGATAATTTATATCTCTTAAACCAACTTTTAGCAAAGAAATAAAAATATTTGAATAAATCAGAAGCGATGAGAAGAAGAAATGGCACTCTAAAATTCCGCAAAGCATTTCGATTTAAACGAATAATCCGGAATGTAATATGCGAGCGAATATAATGAAAATGAGTTGTTCATATTTTGTACTTAAAGTATCATAAATTATTTCTTGTCTCTATGTTCTGGCTCTTCGTAGTCTTTATTGTTTCGCTTTTATCTCTGTAATTTATATTATAGAAAGCTGCATACGATTTTCAACGTTACTAAAAACAACAGTAAAAGTTATTTCTCAAATCCGTATCTCTTGATTATTATAAAGATGTTAATTTATTTTATCATCTTTAAAATACATCAATCTGATTTAAGAAATTTACATTTCTCACTTTTTAAATTTAGTTCTATGACAAAAAATTTTATCTTTCAGTCTTTTAAATAATACATAATCTACATACCTCAGAGCAACGTTTAAATTTGATAGACTTAATTATCATAAAATTGTATAATGAGACTAACTCAAAATCTCTTGAGCTGAGCGGAGATGAACATCTCTCAGTATTGATTCTTACAAGTACATTTGGGAAAATGCTAAACTTTTTATTAAATCTGACTGTTCTGTCATAAACTTTCTTTTGTGTATTAATTAGTCTACCCTTTTTTAAGATTTTTCCGCATTTCAAGTTTCATAATTGTTCTTCTCGAACTCTTCTTTCTTATTAAATACTTGGGATCTCCCTATGTAATTCAAGTATTTTCTCAAGTGGTTACTCGATTCTTTTTATCAGCATTCCAACTTTAAAATTTTGCGATTCTTAGTGAATTCATTTATACTTTGCGGTATATGCAAGACTACAACTAATGTACTGGGCTATTTACTTTATTACAAATGCATAATTATATTTTTGTAGTTGTTCATTGGATTCTACTCTTTCACAATTTTTTTGGTGATATTTAATTATAGCATTTCACTTGAGATTCAATTTTGTATATTTACCAATACATTACCTCTTATTTCTTAATTTTTGAGTATATTGATTTAAAATTTTAAATAGGCCTAAAAGAACACATCAAATTCTGTATTTTCGCGAATTTTAATTTGACTCCTTAATTATTTTTATTTAATATTTTAGTTTGAGGTTTTGCGTGCATTAAGTTCGAGTTATTACTTCTATAAAACCCCTAAAACATGGAATTTATGGTAGATTCTCTTGAAGATCATTTACTTAAAAGACATATTTTTCAGTACTTTTTGAAGTAAGTTTTATTTTCCATCTTTTGATCGAACGACCTACAAATATGAAACGTAAAAATTGAAAGTATTCGGGTGACCTTTTTCAGTTTATACGTATTTAGTATCAATTTTTACAGCTTATATTACATTCTGAAAACGTTTGCATTTTTTGTTTTAAATTAAAACTTTCCTTCCATATTTTATCATTTTCAACATTTTTTCGTTATTCACAAATTTTACGCTTTTAGAATATCAGATATGAGTTTTGCGAATTTTATTCTCGTATCATCATTGCCAGCTAATTTTGAATACGTTTTCTATTGTTTTCGATATTTTTATTTCTGTTTCCTCGTGTTGTTGTTTATTTTTAAAGCTAAGTAATTTACGTTTATTTTGTATTGTTTTCACCCGTATGTATGAGTTTCGATGCAGTTGTAGGTGGTTACAACGTCATTCGAATGAAAATAAACATAAATTATTCATTACATTTTTTAAACGCTTATTTTTTATTCGTACGATTCATTATGACTTTTTGGAATACTTAAATTCCATCCTCACACTGCTTTTTTCCTCTGTACGTCATTAAAATATTTTATAAAGTTTCAACAATTACTTTTGAGCGAAATTGATTCAGCAATCCTTTAACTGTAAACACTTAACTTCTTTTTAGAAATTTTTGTCTTAAAACGTAATATATTTTTAACGATCTTAAAGAATCACGTGCTTTTAATTGAAATCTGACTGTTATGATAATAGCATCCTTAGTTTATTTAATTATATCAGGTTTTTATTTCGATGCATTATTTGTTCTTTATTTATTCCACATAATGCCTTAAAGTTCAAGGTAAATTGCATCTACATATTTTAGGAAAGAAATGATTTAAAAGACACTTATTTAGAATATGTTCCTAATTTTTGTAAATGACCAATCTGAGAACAAAGTACAGGAAAATGTCTTGAAAATTTTGTTTAAAAATACTTTTGTCAGTTTTCATTGCATCGATGTAACGTTTGGATAGTCTGAAAGGTGAACTTGTTTGCAATCAAATTAAAGAGAAAAAAAGTTGTAAATCGAATAAAAGTTGCGGTAGTTATGAGTGATTTTTCACATAAACCTGCCTAAAATCGGTTTTTTAGTCATAAAATGTGATTTTGGGGGTTTATGGGGAAGTTATATCATACCATGTTCCTCAGTTTGACTAAATCTACAACTTTTACCAGATCGCTATAAAAGTGCCTGCCAATTTTTCATTTTGTAACACTGTGTAATTCAAGTAAAGCTTTTACTTACTACTATAATGAATCACATACATACTCTCTTTACCTTCACTGATATATATTAACTGTTTTATTGCATCATGCTTACAAGCTCAATTGACAATGTTACGGATCACATGATTCACGTTAATATTAAGATAGAAGACATGAGAATGAGTGTACTACCGATAAAGAATGCACCATGTAGGGGAAGTAGGGGCAAAGTGGGATGGTTTTGGAAAAACTTGTATACAAAAAATATTGGGCGTAAGAATGGTTAGGTTTGGTTTCGAAATCCTTATTTAGGCCCTCAACTAACTTATTATGAAACGAATTTAAAAAAAGAAAGTTTCACTACATTCAAGTTTTGTTTAAATTTAAAAAAAAAACAATTCAAGTAAACAAAAGCGTAATTTTAATCGGAATTATATATACTTCCCAGATATGGGAATGAAAATTATATTCAAAACCAAATAATATAGAAAACCTGTTGAAAAGGTTGAAAAAAATTGAATAAAAATGAAAATTGCTAAGATATATTCGTTTGGATCTTGGAGTCTTTAAGATTTCAATGTGAATAATATAGCCTTGTAAAAATATATCCTTCCTGTTTCATAATAAACGTGGAACTTTAAAATCGAGTAAAAATTGGAACTGAAGAAACTACAACAAAATATTGACTATCTATGACTGAAATCTAACGGTACTCGAAAAATTTCCAGAGATAATCCAGTAAAAATGTTTCAATTTTGGCCACAGAATACGTAAAAGAATATTTTTCTGCACTGGTATACTGTTTTCTATGACAAGTAATAATTTTACGTTATTGACCCTACTTAATTTTCATTCATATTCTTAGAATAGAGTAGTATCTAATTACTTTTTTAAAATTATATATTCTTGTTTCTGCTACTTATATAGAAAATTATATAGAATAAAAAGAAGAATATATTCGAGATGTATATCTGTTGGAATGCGGAATAAAGTTAAATGTCAAACAAGAGAGTACGACAATCTGAACTGAATTCCCGGGTTGTATTCATGCAAATAAATTTTATTCTTTGGATTCTATATTAGAAAATACTCACATATTTTAGACTTATGAATTTATATTAGTATTGATAGAAATCGAATATCGAATATTTCATTCTGGTGTATATTTTAATCTTAAGCATATACTGTAAAAAGCAATACTTAAATTAATATAAGAAATGCGACTGGAATCTGGCATTAAGTACGAAAATTAGAGTAAAATATGATGTAAATAAAATTAGGGTGACTTCAAGATGTAATCTTTTGAAGTATTTATCTGTACAGTATAGCTATAAGCCAAATTGTTATCATAATATCTTCTTAATAATTCAGCACAAAGTATAGCTGGTCATTAATTTTTGGAAATGATGAATCAAAGGTCTCGATATCGTGAAAGAGGATATTCCATTACAATTGTGATTAAATTTAAATTGAATATTATCGTTTCATTCTGGATGGTAATAGCGAGTAAATGAATATTCAATTACTTTATCAACTTATTAAGCATCATCGTCATTGAGTCCTGATATTACCACAAATAAAAAAAAATAATATTTAGAAGCAACAATTAGTGACAGATCATACTATTAAAGCTGCTGATAAAAATATCGAAAATCTGCTCGTCCTTTCACTCTTTTCGATTGATGCATTTCTTTTTGATCTTTCGTAGGATAAATATAGATTATTTTTAATCACACAAGAAATTTACGTTTTCAATTAAAACATCCACTACAATTGAATATTATCATGATTTTCGGGCTTATAAAAAGAGGTGTCAAATTGTCTGAAGTTAGATTCCGGTAAAAAAATCTAAACATTATGAGGAAAATTTAATGGAAAATGAATGCCCATTGCAATTAATAAATGGATGTATTTTTAAGGAAGTTCATAATTTTTACAATATATGAGGTACCCAAAATAAGTTTCAAAATATTACTATCCTAAAAACTTTCTCTGAACCATAGTTTCACTGAAGAAATCCAAAGAAAACTTACAAATGACTTACAATTTACAGTCATGTAGCTTTTTTAATTCCTCCAATATTTTTCAAAATTTCATCAAAACAACAACTAAAGAAATTCCGGTGTAATCCTCATAGAATTCTAAATAAATTCAATTCTTATATATTAAAATAAAATAATTAACGGCTTAAACCCACGAATTGCATTAGATGTTAAAATGCTATAGTTTGGAAATTGAAGCCGTTAATTATTTTATTTTAATATTTAAATGCACCTGCATTAAATCTATATTATTAAATTCTTATAATTTTTTAATTTCAAGAATTTTCAAAGAAATTTTTATTTCAGATATCATTTCGGGTAGACATTTTTGCGTATATAAGAGTTCGAGACTAATTGAGTTTCAGGGATGTGCCCATCAGGTTCATTATAAGAATTTGAAATCGCTGAATACCAAAATTGAGGATGATTTTCGTATAAAGTGGGATCAATATTGTTTAGATAAATTATTTTTAACAAATAATTTTATTTCGTTCATGACTTATGAATTCCTGGAGGGTTATAAGTGGGTATGTAAAACCTTTTTAAAAAATACTTGTTTAACTTATTTCTTCATAGTCTAATTTTATTCAAATATTCCACGATCGTTAGCCTCATGGGAAGTGACAAAATATCGATAAGTAAAAAATACACCTTGACAGTCGTGTATTTTATTCATTAACCAAGACTAATTTTTTATTTTCGCCGTACTATTCGATATACAATTCGATAGAGCTGAGGTTGAGCTATGACAAACAACTTTTACCATTTTTTTCATTGCGTTTTAATATTTAAAAGTACGGTCAAACTTCACGAGAAATTTGTATACATTTGGTCCTTAATGGATTGAAGAGTATCAAAAGTTTGGAAATGATGTAACATTTGACAAAAATTATACTATGCGAGAAACGAGTAGAGCAACGTTTAAAATTTTTTTTTTAAAATGTTTGCATCTAATGATCCAGAGATGAAAATCTTAAACAGCAATTTATATCGAGTGGGAGTTCAAGTCAAAGATCTTTTGGATTCGAATGAAAAATGCTTCTTATTTAAAGAAATTTGTTTTTTCTTTCGGTGATTTTTCAAATCTTTATTTGGTCGAGAGTTACCAGTTTGCTAAACTAAAAATTCAAAGAACTCTGAGAAAAGTCATCGCAAATAAGGCAAATTTTGTAAATGAGTTCAAACGCTGTTCTCAAAGTTGAATTTATAAGTAAATACCGAAAACTTGTCGTTCAATAGTATTTCCATGCCATTCAAATTGCAATTTTGTATTAGACAGATGGATTTTATACAAATTTATATTATCATATTAAAAGTTACATATTTTATTAGGAACAAGATTTTATTGTATGAGAATGTATAAGATCGACATTTCTGTTATATCACAAGTATCAAATAACTTTAAAGCATATACTTTGCTCTGAAAATCGAAATAATTTGTATCAGTTCACAAATAATATTTAGTTTATTTTTAAATATCTGCGAACCGTAACTAAAAGTGCATGAAATCTATGAACTTTAAGTAGACAAGCTTTTGCTTTGCTAGGAATCACCCTAACTTCGTCAAAACGTCAATATATCGAAAAAATAAACCTTATTTGATTAATTATGAATATTATTGATGAAATTCATATATCTAGCAGTTTTTAATAAATTAATGAATTTTGGTATACCATAACGCCATCGTGAATTTTAAAAATCTAACCTGAAATTCGTGATCAATGACCTGAAAACTTCCATACTTTTATTTTCCTGATAAATGTATCACTAGATATCTGAGTTTCATGAGCAATGTTCAAAACTGATTAAATAAGGTTTATTTAAAGGACATATTGACATTTTGAAAAGGTTAGATTGATTCTAGGCGAAGGCAGTTTTCTTCTTGAAGTTTATAAATTTTGTGCACTTTTTGTTGTAGCTTAGCATCGATTCTTCAATTTTCTTGTTGCGAAAAGAATTTGTAAATAACACGGGAAATTTTGTTTATTTTTTTGTTAAATCCGTCATATCGGTTTTCGAAAAAATTGAAATTCTAACTAGACCAATCGAATGATCGTCCTCAAAAATAGTAGAATAGGTATTGACATTTTGAATTTTTAAACCAATTTTTTTACTGAAGTAGTAAGCCTCAAAAATCATTTGAGAATTGCGCATTTTCCGGACTTAATGTGTTGTAACGCCTTTTACTAGTCGCCAAAACCGAAGTGCATACGTTTAAGAATCATAAACGGGCGGCACAAAGATTAAAAATACAAGAATATAAATTTATTTTAATTCTTTATTACCACTTAAATGGCTGTCCTTACTATCCAGATTGCAAGAATAACTACGAAAGATGTCTGGTCCGTATTTTACTACTCCAGTAGTAAGCCCAGATACCTACTTTTTCCGTGCATGTTGCGTAGCAAATCTCACTCAAAGAAAAAAAAAACATTAATAAACTGACAATAAAAATCAATAGGTATACACGTCTGCTCGTGAAGTCTTACAATTAACCAGAATTACCTAAATTTTCTAAAAATATTTTCTCGTCAGATTAATATCTTCATAAAATGAAACCAAAAACGTCTGCAATTTCTATTTGAAAAAATTAGTTTACCTAGTTTTTCAACATAGATTTTTTATTTACATATTTAAAAAAATAGAACTATTTAGAAGCATAATTTTAAGTTTGCGGAAAATTATTTAACTCTAGATTCCAGGATTATTCCTATTCTTGTTTTACTTCTTTGTTCCACCTGTTGAAGTACCGGGTCAGTCTATTCCTTAAGCGTTCAATTATACAAGGAGTGTTTGATATGTGCAATCAAAATGAACAATGTATGAGATTAGATTCTTAATATACACTGTAGTCAAGTTTTTTTAACCTTTAATATGTTGGTCTTAACTCTTTAATAACAACAAATTTTTTTTTTTCTACATTTTTTTGGTATGTATTTTATCTTTTGCTTATATAGTATTAGTTTTGTATTTATTCCTTGTTTTAGAACCCTTCATTATATATAATTTTTTATAACATTTTTTTTGTAATTTTGATTTCAGCGAGTGCTTCAAATATCAACCAAACAAGACAGAGAAACTCGTAACATTTTAAATATACGGATAAAGAAGAAATATATTTTCTTCACACCGGGAAGAAAACAGTAACTTTCCGCTTATATGCCGTTTATCCTCCTTGCCATAAAGAAAAATCGTATCCTTCCCTCGGGAAGTAAAAAAGAATGTCTCAGAATGCATGTTTCTCATGTACTATAATGTACTGATACTCTTTTTAATATTTAAATGTGTTTATTTATTACGAAAGTTGGATATATAAACAGTTGGATATAAGATGGAACAATAATAATGAAATGCATACAAAAAACTGTAATGGTCTTTGCGTTATGTCATGTATATATTAACTAGAATACATTTTTACTAAAATGGTTCAAATGAACTATTATAAAAAAGTATTTTTCTTCGCTTATCCTCCCGGTCATAAAGAAAAATCGTATACTTCCCTCGGGAAGTAAAAAAGAATGCTTCAGACTGCCTGTTTCTCGCCTGTAAAAATTACACGCAGCCTGAGACATTCTTTATTTTACCTCCCTCGTTGAGTAATATACTATTATTTCTATGAATATGTTTATTACAAAAAGTAAATCTAATTTAAAATAAGTCCAGTATTAAAGCAGACTATCAAGGCGTTCTTATATCTTAAATTTATTATCTCAGTGACCTATCAAATGGCCCATTAAAAGGATTTCCCATCATAATAGTTATCACACTCATGATGAAAGAACGTACATGCACATATAACAAAATACCTGGTGTGATGCTATTCAGTTCTATTCAGACTCTGAGCTTACGTTAAAATTAATGACCACATGGATTATTAATGAATATACTAGAGTATAAATTCTGCTACACCTAATCAAGCTAATTTATAATTTTCGCAACGCGCTGTATTTTGAAAGTCATGTATCATATTTTTGAATATCGTTTATCTTGCAAAAATTTTCATTTATTGTCGAATTTACTATTAATTTTAATTAATGTTTCTGTAATAATCATTACAAAATAATAGTATTACATTTGTATGAAACTTTTAATATTAGTTTCTATCGTTTTGTGTTAATTTTTATCGTGTATTAATTAATCTTCAACTGTAATAATTTTGTTTGCTTTTATTTGCCATTGTAATATATATTAATTTCTCGACATTGAAATAATTAAATACTAAAAATAAATGATATATAATATATTACCTAATAATTTAACTTTGAAGTATGCCGATAATTCATATTTTTATTTTGATTAAACTAATGCAATTACGCACGCAAAATTAATCTCAATGTTTTTGGGCAGTAAATCAAAATATCGACTCGAATTGTTGCAGCTCTGACGACTGATGATTTGTTATTATTGCCGAAATAAACTATGATATTTTGCCATTGTTCTTTTTATATTGTTTCAGTATCTGTGTATTGTTTCTTGATTTAGTTTTAGATGGGAAACATTGATATATGATTGGAGTAGACATCAAGACTTGCGTGAGTATTAATTATGATTTGAAATGCCGTCTTGTTGAAATTTTGGAGTAACTTTTTTGAAAATCAATATCTGTCGTACAAAACGTAATCCATTTTTTAGAATTTATTACTTCGAATTGTTTGTACTAGTTTTTAATTTAATACTCTCTTGTTGATCAAATATTTGTATTTCAAGCCAATATTAATGCAAACATGTCGATTTACATTGTAGCCAATTTAAAAATATATTTCTGGATTCGAATATCGATTAATTACTTTTAGATTTCATGCCAGAATGATTATTAATACATTACTTTATTCCGTCACTTCGAATCTAATATTTATAATTCTTGTGTTATAATGTTAAAGCCTACATAGAAATAAATTGCCTTCTTTTTATATAAATAATGAGTACTAGTAATTTACAACGTTTTTAGTGATTTTTTCAAGAAAATTTAGGAAAGGAAATTGAATTTTCCTTTTTTTATTGTAATTCGAAAAATTTAAATGCTACTGTCATAAAAAGAATCGTCCTGTTTTCCTTTTTTCTGCATCGATTCATGTATTTATTGCCATACTATAAAACTAGTTTGGCAGACTAAATTTTATTAATTTCTTTTGAGTCACTTGTCATAAAAAATTGGGCGTCATGTACTTGAAGAAAAAGTTGCAATAACAGTTAGTACTAACCCAAACAGCATCCGAGGATCAAAAGCACATTTGGAAAAGTGTTTTGACATTATATACTTTAAGACATTTTATTTTTACAATATACGGCATTTTATTAACAGAACTTTTCCGCGTTGATTAAATTAGATTTGGTTAAAATCAATAATCCACGTTATTTTATACTCTGGTAAGACTTATTTTTAACAGCAGCAACAACATATTATTTCGAACATCCAAATTGTATTTCAATCCTTCGAAATAGTAAACAGGCCAAACACTAGCATGTCGAGTCAAGAAAACTTAGAAATACGAAATAATTAGAATTCAATTGTCGGCACTTAAAATTTAACAAAGTGAAAGAAGTTTCTAGGAAGTTTTCTGGACCCCATTTCTAGTACACTCCGAAAAAAAAAGTAGTTGAAATGGCCATTTTTTGACTATGAATTATAGTGTGAAATGAGGACTAGGCATGGTAATAGTTAGAATAACTATTCTGAAATAGTAAAGTTTAACTATTGTTTCATGATTCAAAATGCTACTTATTATAATAGACAAATAAATTCAACTATTTTGAAATAATCATTTTAGACAATTACTACCTTTACTCAGAGAAATTGTATAAGAAATTGTCATAAAAAATATGGAAAGGAGTCAATATTTACTTTTTAAAAATATTTGTAAACTGTATATATCATAGCACATGAAAAGTCCACTTTTCTCCATTCATCTTTGTTTACGATAAACAAGGAAACAATGAGAAAAACAAAAAATCAATACTGCGCTAAGTTTGTGAATGTCACACTCTAGCCAGTTAAAAAATGTATTATGCAATACCATTATACACACAAATTTCAAAGTCGTGTAACTCATCTATTGATACACGTGCGTATACGACATGCATTATGTATTATCATATTTTGACGCCCGACGGTTCTTCTTATGACCAAATGAAAATCCACTTCAATAACGGGAGTCACGGGCTCGAAGAAAAAAAGCTGCGAACGCCGCGTCGCCACCTGATGGCAGAAAAACACACGGGGTGAAACAATCTTTACTATGGAGATATAGTAAATACAAATTTTAACTATGAATAATAGTAAATATAAAGATTTACTACCAGACATAGTGTGAAATGAGGAATACACTAGATTATAGTTATTTTAACTATATATGTCATATTTATTTAAATCATTCTACATAGTTGATTTTTTTAACTATGAGGAGATAGTTGGTGTAACAAAATTAGGATAAACTTCCGAAAACGCCCCCCAACCGATTTTAATGTACATTGGTATGCTTACGTATTTCGGGGTGCTGATTACGGAAATGATAATGAAAATTGGCGCAAATTTTATTTTCATGGTGAAAACCTTAAAAAACCACAATAATTTATGCTTTTTTTTGCAATTATCACATAAAATTCTCAAAATTTCGAAAAATTCTTCGAATAAAAGTTGTAGATTTGATCGAAATACACATTTTATATTTTATGCATATTCCCGCCAAAATCGATAGTTTTTGAGAAAAATCGAAAAAACTACAAAACACCATGCCTAGCCCTAACAATGCCTAAAAGCATATGGGTGCCCTAAAATTAACCTAACCTAACCAGTCAGAACTCTACCTAGCCCTAATAATGCGTGAAAGCATATGGGTGCCCAAAAAAACTAACCTAAGCTATCCAGTCACAAGTCTGCCTAGCCCTAACAATGCTTAAAAGCATATGGGTGCCTTAAAACTAACCTAACCTAACCAGTCACTACTCTGCCTAGCCCTAACAATGCCTAAAAGCATATGCGTGCCCTAAAACTAAACTAACCTAACCAGTCTGAACTCCACCTATCTCCAGCAATGCCAAAAAGAATATGCGTATCGCTACGTGGAATTCATGTTATAATTGATCGTTTTCATGGTGTTTTGTCGTTGTTTCGATTTTTCTCAAAAACTATCGATTTTGGCGGGAATATGCATAAAATATAAAATGTGTATTTCGATCAAATCTACAACTTTTATTGGAAGAATTTTTCGAAATTTTGAGAATTTTACGAGATAATTGAAAAAAAACCATAAATTATGGTGGTTTTTTAAAGGTTTTCACCATGAAAATAAAATTTGCGCCAATTTTCATTATCATTTCCGTACTGGGCACCCCGAAATACGTAAGTATACCAATGTACATTAAAATCGGTTGGGGGGCGTTTTCGGAAGTACACTCCAAAATTATAGTAAAATTGACTATGAAAGTGGTAAATTTAACTATTTTCCATAGTAGTTTTTACTATATTTTTCCAACTATGTGAAATAGTCAATTTAACTATGGATTTTTTTCTCGATGTTGCATAAAGAACGAAAAAACTTGTTAATTTTGGAATAACTGAAAACAGTTGCGAATTTTGGAATAACTGAAAACAGTTGCGAATTTTGAAAACGACCGCAATATCAGTTAATTCTTAAGATTCCAGATGAACTCTTTTATTTTGCATTAGTCTTCATATTTGTAATGACGATGTAAACCATGTGAGATGAAATTTTCACAGATCTTTTGACTTTTTACCCAGCTTATGTGAGAAAAAGAATAAAAGAACTGTCAAAACGGAAAGAATCACTTCACATGGGTGTACATGTTTTACTGTTTCATAGAAATGAAATAAAAGGACATTACTTGAATGGCGTTTTCAGTAACTTACAGCATCTATAGAAAATCAGAGTTCACGGACGAAACATAAACAATATGAAACGGACAATACTGCATTCATTCCGGAATCTTTAATTAAGTTTTTAGAAGAAAAACTTTATGGGTAGAATAGTTGAACGAAAAATCTCGGCTTCTTTTGTATGTTCTTTCATTAATATTCGTCGGAAATCTTGACAGTGGTCGATGGTTTAATTACCAGTTTAAAAAGGCTTTGAGCTTCGTCGGTCTTCTGCACTTAATGTCTTGTTTGGAAAATTAATAGAACGGCCCTTCCGTGGAACGTGAGAAAAACGTGCTTAAGTGTTTACGTTAATACTACTAATTGAATATCTTGTTGAAATAGTCATAATTAAGAATCATTCTGAACTTCCAGTATTTGTGCTTTTTCCTTTTTAAATTTTATAGTAAATTAGCCTTCGGGATCAAATCGTTTGTCGAAATTTTTATTTAATACAGATCTTCTCAACGAATTCAAAAATTGTCATCAATAATGTTCATAATTGATAAAAGAAGGTTTATTTTTTCCATATATTGACGTTTTGAAAAGGTTAGGTTGATTCGGAGCAAAACAAAGAAAAAGCACACGAAATTTTGTTAATTTTCTATTTCAAATTCAACGTTGGTTTTTAAAAATATTTAGATCCAATATTGATCTCGCCAGTCGAAAGAGCATTTATTATTAAATAAACGAGTTTTAGGCGTTTAGCTCGAAATCATAGCACTCGTGAAACTTTCTCATTATTGGGACAAATGGTTTCTATGAGTTCCTTTTATTTAGATTATTTCTTAAAAAATGGAGATTCTTATTAAAAAGTTATCGCAGATTTTTCGCATTCGATATGTTTATAAATTACTACAATATTTCAAGACTTATTTATTTCTTTTTAATTCAATTTCCTATGTTACACGGAATATTTTTTAGGTCTATGTTTATGGCCTTAAAATGTAATTTTATGTTTCAAAACCTGCAATAACAGAGAAGATTAAGGAATTCGACATTTTCTTTTGCTACGAAAAATACAGGGTGTCAAGAAAATTTGTCTAAATTCATAATCTTTTCTTTAAATTAACAATTTTTTGTAGTGTACCCTAAGAATTCAAAAATATTTATCAATTCATTATTGTCATTTGGGGTTTTGCCTTGAATTGTATTCTTCATCCCTAGGGCGCAAAATTGTATTTCGAGGTACGAACATTTTTGTATGAACAGGATGCAAAGTGCAATGAACGCTTCGTTACTCGGAGCATTCATTCCTATGGTTAAAATGGGGGCGCAAAATCACATTTTGTGACCTAGCCTACTATGACAAAAAGTAATTTAAATTTAAGGTTTTAATTAAGGATATCATTTGCTATCTTTGGTTTGAAACATGTTTCGGTTATATATTATGTTTTAAACGCAATTAAAAGTAATTACAGTAATTTGAAACTTTTCATGTTCGCTTTTTGTAAAATATAAAGTTTGTCATGTTAAATTGGCATACATAATAATAAATATTAATGAATGAAATATTATTGCTGGCATTGAATATGTAGTAAGGAAAAACAAATCCCCATTTTAAAATTTCAAATGCTTAATCACAAATAATCGCCCATAATTTGAGAACCCGTACATTTCTAAGCTCACAAGAGTACATAGTTTTGAAATATTCTTTTTCCCATACATAAACAAAAATAATTGTGAAAGTTAAGAATCTAGAACTGATTTCCACTTAAAAAAGTAAGCGTTTTATTTACAATACGTTGTTGTACTCAATAGGTGTCATTTTTTATTTCCTGACCTGATACTAAAGTGAGTTAAAAATTATTCACCATGAATTTCGCAAAGACATTCAAATTATGGTAAATGGCAAGAAAGAAAACATTATTGCAAAACACCTTTTTTAAAGCAGATAATAAAATTGAACTACCTAACAGCATATGACTGGCAGTTTTAGTTTTTAATATAATTATCCTATCCATTGAAATGTGGTTTTCCAAAACAATTTCTTATATAGCTATTAGTAGATTATGATTACTGCTAATACTTTAAAACAAACCCACTCCAGTAATTTTAAATTGTATGCTTCAGTCACGTAAATTTGACGATTTCCCTTGGGAAAACATATTGAGGAAACAAATATAATCACAGTCTATGAAGGGGGTTGCACGAAGTATAACAAAATCTTATTACATGCCCATGTATTTTCAAATCGATAGCCCTACCTGTTTCATTTGTTTTATGGGTAAATAATTTAATGCCCTCATATTCTTTATTAAATAGATAGGGTCACCTGTTTCTGAGCATAAATATCAGATAACCTTCGTTTAAGGCTAGGTCCCTCGTGGCCTCTCGGAATAATGGATTCCTTGTCCGCTCTAAGTAAAATAGTTTATATGCGGGCCAATCGATGATAAAAGTATTTTGTGAATAGTATGTAAAACCACATGGACCGTCGAATCTTGCTCCAATTTTTTGTTTGGTCCTAATATCTATAACTTGATCGGAATAGGTGTACTCTCGGGAGTTTTCGTTATTATTGGTTATAAAACCAACCCAAAAAAACATTCAAGGTCCAATCTACAAACTTTGGCTGTGTTCATATCTACATTTTTTCTAAACATAATTGCGGTGTCTATCCGGACTTTTCTCACAGAACTAATAATCAAAAAATGTTAAATTCAGTTCTTCATTAGTACTGGCTGAACAGTGCAACACTGAATGATACCGCCTGATTGTTAGTATTGTCCGGACTCCGATAGTCAGTGCTGAGTCAGCACTGCTGACGTCAGTGCTAAATAGGTGCTGAGACAGCCGTTCTGTCTTTATCTTTTATTTTGCTGGTGTTCAATTCCTGTGCATTTCCGATTTTTTTACTAGGCACAATTGAATCATTACTATCATAATATAGCACTAGCAATAATTACTGTACCACTACTGACTTTGGCAATTGGAAATAACTTAACACTCAATATATCATAAGTGATCAGTATTATGTAACTGTACTGACTGCAAGACGTTATTTCTCACCGATTACACTACTGTTAGTTAGTATTGAGCTAGTACTGATTTACTCTGTTGGACAGTACTGATTTCATACCGAATATAATACTGAATACCTGCACTGGGTTAGTCATTGGCGGTATTATAGAAAGTACTTATTTCTTGTCGAAAACACTACAGGATAGTCAAAACACCTGTGAGATTCTGGCGGACGGACATTATCTTACTAATTCCAATGTTGGTCGGTATTGTGTTAGTAGAAATTAGTTTGGACTCGTTTAATAGTGAATTCAGCACTGACTACCTGTATTGGGTCAGTACTTTAGCGGGATTATTGATTAGTACTAATTTCTTTCCTCAAACAGTGCTGGATACTTCTACTGGATCAGTTCCTCTCCGGTTTACAGCCAATATTGATCCATTTTCATTACTCCATACGGGCTGCCAGTATTGGGTTAATATCTTACCTGATTTTTAGTCCTTCCAAGTGCGGGTCCAACAACTGTCTACAATTCACCAACCCTTTAAGGATCAAATGTACTTAGATTTAATATGATGTATGGCAATACTGATCGAATGCAAACTTAACGCAATGTTGGAATGGACGTTTTTTATTGTCAGAACATGGCTTTTTCGAATGGCTCGCGGTGGGAAAATAAAAAATGTTCTGTGCAACAATCAAGTATCTCCAGACTTAGTCAAGATAGAGCAGTGAATCCTTCGCTATTTTCAAGTACAAATGTTACAGAATCAAGGAAAAATGTCATTAATGCCCAAGAAATGAAATTGGATAGCGAAAAGTTACGAAAAAGGCAAAAAAAAAAAGAATAATTCCATATAACGGACAATCGGCTGAATGAGAATTGGTTATTTTTTATAATAGACGTATTAAACCAATTATATAAGCC
Organism: Trichopria drosophilae; assembly: GCA_030407085.1. Classification (NCBI taxonomy): domain Eukaryota; kingdom Metazoa; phylum Arthropoda; class Insecta; order Hymenoptera; family Diapriidae; genus Trichopria; species Trichopria drosophilae. The sequence goes on from CM059583.1 coordinate 21,389,361, forward strand.
CATTGCAATTAAGGGGCAAAACATAATAAAAATGGTATACAATTATTTAACTCATTTAATTGCTAATGAAAGTAGAAAAAAATACATTTTAAGTGGTTATTTTTGAATTTTACATTCTTATGTGACTAACCAATAACATCCTCTCAGTATTAAAGGAAGCATGACCACATATGCTGAAAACAAGCACTTAATTAATAAATGGGTTTCAATCGTTAACAAATTCGTTGTGTATTCTTTTCCGACTTGTCAATGGAATCTTCAAATTAGGAAGCACAGGATCGAAATTATCTAATAGAATGATATGTATGACAATTCCTACTAAAATAAAATAGTACCAAATTTTTCCTTGATTCTGCAACATTTTTACTTGAAAATAGCGAAGGAGTAATTACTCTATCTTGACTACGTCTGGAAATATTTGATTGTTGCACAGAACATTTTTTATTTTTCCACCGTGCTAAATGTGCTAAAAATGCTACAAATATTAACAAAAAAAAAACACACAAGCATTTACATATCAAAAATGGCGATGCCATTTTGGGCCTGCCATTTTAAATTTAAAAAGTCATTTTCATAATCAGACACTTCGAAATCCTCGCAAGTAAAAAGTTTCATAAAATTTAATAAGTATTTCCTGATATGTTGATTTTGAATATAATGATTTTGAATATAAAATTTGATATAAAATATCATCCCTCTTAATTGCAAAGGGGTGCTCTCTATCCTTAAAATGCAAAACAGGACGATATAAAAAAATACTCTATGATGTTTTAAAACCACGGCAAATTTTAGAAAAATCGGCGGAGAACACTTGGATATGGTTACGTGTTAGTCTGGTAACAAATTGAAGTTGTTATATATCCACTTTGATAGATTACGCTGAGCATGGAACAAAATGGTAGTTGGGCTTACTACTTGAATAGAATACGGACCAGACATCTTTCGTAGTTGTTCTTACTATTTAGATAGCAAGGCCAGCCATTTAAGTGGTAACGCCCACTACGAAAGCTGTCTGGACCGTAATTTACTACTGAAGTAGTAAGCCCCACTACCTATCTTTTTTCGTGCACAGGTTACTACTTAAGTAAGGCTTAAGTTAAGATTCGGCACAATTAACTAGTTTGTAGTTGGTTTTACTATTTAAGTAGTAACGTCTGCCAGTTAAGTAGTAGTGTCAATAAAAAGGAATTCGGCGTGCCACATCTTATTACTTAAATAGTTACCCAAACTACTTCTTTTCTTCTGTGTGTCTGTATTAATCGAATTACTAAGTACAACGTTGCCAATTATTAAAAACGGGCCGAAAACCATATCTGTCAAATATTGTTTGTTGTTTTAATACCATGCCAAGTTTCAGAAAAATTCGTGAATGCCACTTGCGGGAGGGTTATTTGTTATTAAAGACTGAATCAAACCAAAATAATAACGGGTTCCTTCCCTTCACAAGCAGCGTAGTTACAATCATAAGTAAAGATTTCAAAATGGAAATGGTATGCCTGACACTAAGGAAAATCTACCTAGTGAAATCTGTCATGTATACTTATAAAAAGATAAACAAAAAAGTGAGTTCATAGACTTATTTACTATTTAAAGTTTAAGTTTGGAATATCGATCTGTTTCGATGAATTTAAAAGTATGACAACCGATCAAATTTATCTAAAAAACGTCTCGAACACGTAATTCGAGAGTTAATTGAGATCGCTTGTTAAGTCGGTAACAGTATCCAGATAGCTGGAGTTCAAGAGACAATGGATTAATAATATTAAATCCTTTGTTTTCGAAGAGAGCGATTAACCACCAAGACCACTTGACACATGGATACACTTTGCGACATCGAGAAGTATCATTAGCTAGAGAAAGGCAGACAGACACGACAGACAGAGACAGGAGAGACTTGGTTAATGCAAAAGCACCCAAGTCAGAATTCTCGTCTCGACTTCGCTATAAAGTTCGCGATCTTCACTTCCGAGACGAAATGCTCTTGAGCCTCCCTGCGACATGACGTCATACACTGTCACGAGAGAGTTCCTCTTGAAAATCACTACGAGATAAGGTTTCCATCTTCTACGTCGTCGTTTCCTGCACCGGTGCAACTTTTCCCCACGTGTCTCTGGCAAATTTCTGGACAGTTGAGGTCGAAGGTCATCACGACTATTGTCGAACATCATCTTTCTGCAGTTTCTTTCCGGAACCATTCTCCACTGTGAAAGTATCGGAAAAGGTAAATTTTGAGAATATGACGAAATCTGATGAATAACTCGAAAATTATTCTACGAACAATGAAATATGGATGTGGAAACATTGGGATGCGCTTTCAGGCTTATTCCAGAAATTACAAGAGTTCAGTTAAGAGCTGACTGTTCCTAACTAAGCTATGATATACGTTCGTTTTACAGCCTGCCAGATGCAATTTATATACCGGGTGGGGCGTACTGTCCATAGGGCATTTCATGTCGAAGGAAAGCACTTTCACGATTGCCTGACTTTGGTGATTTGGCACTGTAGTGAAATCGGAAATTTCGTACGAAATCAAGGGAAACATTGTTTTCAAGTTTATAGCGAATGACATTTAAATGTCATTGATTACAGTTACAGTTACTGGCAATTTCTATATTAAAATTTGTATTCGGTTAGAGAAGATACTTTATAAGAATTCTTTACACATAGAATATGAATTTTCTTTATAACCTGATGACTTAGTTTATCACCAATATTAGGGTATTATAAAGAAATTGTTAGCTGATATATCCCACACGGTGGGCTTGAACCAACTTGAAATAAAAACTCTTCCGAAATGGGATTTTCTTGTTGATTCTAGTACTGGTGACCTTTCTGAGTATTTTCATCAAAAAAATAAAAAAAATCGATCGGGCATTTTTTAAAAATGAACTTTTTATAGTAAAATTGGAAAATTAATAAAATTACGAAGTATAACGTATGCTTAAATATTCTGAAATGGGATTTTCTTGTTGATTCTAGTACTGGTGACCTTCCTGAATATTTTGATTAAAAAAAATTTAAAAATCATGACATAGTAATGGTTTTATATTTTATTTCTATTCGCAGTTCAACGTGCAAGAATTTTGCAACAAATATCAGTTAGGATTAGGAATATTCAGCGAACAAGCTTTTAAATCGGTTCATCATGAATTTAAAACTATTTGCTAAAACACAATGTTGGTCCAGCACATTCAGACTGCAGGCCACTATGATGCGATGTTTGCAAATTTAATGGTCTCCATTTTTGATATTTATTGTGACCGATATGAAAAAAAAAATGTTAATAAATATTAAAAAAAGAACGATTATTATTTTCAATGATTTCACATAAACGTGTTTTATTCGTTTAAGTTGAACAAAACTTTATCCTCATGTGTACACTAGATTCTAGGGTTCTTGTGCATAAAACATTAAAAGAAATTTATGCAAGTTATATTGTTTTATTCATAACCTATCATTAAAAATAAAGTAATATATGTATAAATTATTCAAGTATACGTTATACTTCGTCATTTTATTCATTTTCATATTTTACTATAAAAAGTCATTTTTTTAAAACAGTGCCCTACCGTTTTTTTTTTAAATTTTGTTGATGAAAATACTCAGGATGGTCACTAGAATCAACAAGAAAATTCCATTTCGGAAAACTTGTTTTTTAATGTTGGTTCAAGAGCCCATCGTGACCACTAATCGGAAATTGATCAAAAAGTATGGAAATAGATTCATTTTTAAACGTTTTGTATCCCCTTCGTATTTCTGTTTCTTTACTTGTACAGGAAATTTGAGTTTTGAATACATACGAATTCGTATCTGATTTACAAAGTCTGGGAATGTATTCTTATTTCTTAGTACGAATAGGGAACTGTAATTTGGAATACATGTGAATGCATACATAATGCGAACCGTTAGTGGGTGTCTATCCCAATTTTTTAATAAGAAAATTTATATTCCAATCAAGATTTATCCAAAAGTGAAGAAAAACTTTACATACACTTCGAAGATGTTAGACACTCTTTTTTTTATCAAATGTTGCAAAACTATTTCCGAACTATTGGTGCATTCTCTATGGAAAACGTATAATCAATCTTTAACTGTCACAAATTAGTCCTGTTCGGATTTTATGACCTAAACTAAAATTTCCCAAAAGAAAATTTCTCAACTTTAATAGTTTTATCAAAAATGTTTTATTATTTTCCTTATTAATATTTCTAGTTTAGTAGTAAATGATATCTTAACAGAGAATTAGAATTATATTCTATAAACATATATCTTAACTTATTGATCTTTGACCAAATTAGATTGTTGGGTTAGTTTAGAACATTGGTTAAATCTCAATTAGGCTCTGAACCGTTTTTGGGCATTACAGCGGATAGAACAGGAATACCCACTTTTACCTACAAGTTTAAATTGTAGATAAATAATTAATAAACCCGTTAATATATCACTTTCAAACAGTAACAATTTGAATTACATTACAAAGATTCGAATTTCGAAGTGACGTCACAGTTGTTAATTTTAACCCTATATATGTTACAGATTTACACTTTTTCGATTTATGCGAGTATGATCTTCAAAATCCTCATAGCAGGATACCAAACACGTTTTATGCGTATACATTCAAAAGATCTTCGTAATGCTTGTCTTTTGGGCGTTCTTTTTCCGCAGGAACGTTTTAAAATTCTAAAAAAAATCATCACCACCGAAATCTCTGCTCCATTGTTTTGATATCTAGATGGAACCTCTCTCCCTGCCTGCTCCTCCCTAAAATCACCTAAATTTTCTGGGAAATAGTTTATATGAGAATAAAAAAAAGCGATGTCAGATATATCAAGCAACATTGTTTCTTTATTTTTTTTAATTACTAAGAAAATGTTTTACTACATTTTTAAAACTGAGTCATGCCGCTTATTTCTTCTTTGTCATTTTCATTACAAAAATCTTGTCCTTTAGCACTTTGCTTGAAAAACTGACACCAAATTCGCAATAAACGACCCAAAAAAACGATAAGTACCTAATTTCGAGTGAATGAATTTTTAAAATATCCACTATTTTTTGTTCGCTACATTCAATTCTCCAGTTTGAATTTGAGAAATATATTCACTAGGTTTGTAAATTTAACTTCTAAATCATAAATCATAAAATTAGCTCACGTCGTTCTAATATCTCACAGTTTTTTGAGGTTATGAAGAAAAAACGAATCAAATTTTGAATTCGGACTTGGGATTGGAATTCTACGACCCAATATGCATAAGAAATGAATCAACTCTTTGGTTCGTTAGGGCTACTACTATTAATAGGTATAAATAAGTATTGTGTAACATCTGTTTCACACAATTTAATAACCATTAAGTATTTTAAAAATAACTACTTAGGCAAACCGTGCATATACGGTTAATTTCACTATTATTATTAAGTTTACTATTTTTGAGTAATTTAATAATGAGTAGTAATATTTACGTAGTTAAATTGCAACAACTTTTAGAAATTACGTTAAACTAACTTCTAACTTTCATTACACTAACTACATTCTTCGTTCATTTAACTACTTTGGGACAGTTACTGTAATTTATGAAATGCAGTTATGGACCTATCGAAACATGCAGAGTTGTTGGAAAGTAGTTAAATTGTTTTTTTTAATGTACTTATTATTAAACGTTTAGAAATGTTTACTAAAACTATTAGAAAGTTTTTGTAAAATAAATTCCAAATCTTTAATGTTACCAACTTCTATTTTCACATCATTGCAACTTTTGAAAATAATTGTCTTTTTTTTTTAATTGACTAAACATTATTTTATGATATGTTTTGGCTGATATTACTGTAAAGTAAGATAAAAGCTAGAGAACTAGTATAATTTGTAGTAGACACTTGATTTTATTTATAATGTATTTAATAAATTCTTGATTTAATAATTTAAAGGAGTTTTAATAATGCGAATCATTAGTTTTTTTAATTGTACCTTCTAAAATCGTACAACTGTTAATATAATCGGATCAAGCATTCTAGCGATTTATTCATTCCTAATATTACCAGCTTCAATCATAACAAAGATTAACCAGAAAAAAAAAACAAAATTTGTTGCCCATTTTGTAGGTTTTTAAATATTTTGAGTTAACACTTTCTTTTAAACAAACATTGTATTGTATTCATTTTAAATTTTTTTTAATGCAATTTAAATTTAATGCAAATAATACATGATATATCTTATTGAAATTAAATATCAAACTAAAATTCATTTTAGATTTAAAAAAATGTTGTACGCGTGAGCTTTAAAGTATTTTTATCCAGCCTTAACAATTAGTGGCTTCTTATTAATTTTTGAACTTCTTAATAAATTACTAACGACCTAATAAGTAATAGATTCACAAAAGTATTCAAGATTTTTATTTATGACTTTAGCAATTAAATTCTGGTATTAACATAGAAGAGTAAAGTCCTTTCTGCATACATCACCTTTAATATTCAAGCTATGAAAAATGTTTTAATCAGGATTGAAATCTAAATACCAATTTAAGTATTTCATAAATAGATAATATTTCATAAATAAAAATAGAAGTAAATAAAAATGTTAAGAATTCATCCATCAAAATAATAGTCTTCTAGTGAAAAGAATTATTAATAATTAGTAAATTTTCGTTTGTATTAAGAAATCCGCGAGGTGCGGGTCGAAAAACCAATAAATCAAAAAGCCGACAGGTCAAAAACCCGAAAGTAAAAAACCAACACTTAAAAAAATGACTGTCCGCTTGTCCATGTGTTGATTTTTTTTACCTGTCGGCTTTTTGATTTTTCGGTGTTTCGATGCTCACCAATTTTTTGTAAATGTAAAATAAGTATTGACGATGGCAATGTATCGACATTAATAAACATTACAGTAATAATTACAATTATTTGTCTTTAATAATAATAACTGTTATTTTATTTAATAACACCAATGGTTTATTTAATATTAATATCTCTGACGTTAAGTGGAAATAAATAATTTGTTCATAATGATTTAAAATATTTTTTTAAACAAACGATATAATTTCGTTTTCTATTATAATTATTAAGAAGAGTTATTTGGATTAAACGTATTTTTTACAGAGAGAAAAAATTATTACATTGTTAATTTTATTATTATTACATGTTAGAAATATTTTCCTTTGTTTTCCTCTGTGTGGAATGAAATAAATTTCCCTAGTAAAGAGTGATATCACTACATTTGTTTTGAACTTCCTATATCATTTCTGAAAATCTAGAAAATACGATAGGCATACGTGATAGTAATATTTAATACGACAGAATTAAAGGATAATATAGAAAGGTCCGTATGCAACCGGCTTACAGGAAATCCCAGTTCCACATTCCTCGAGGTAGACATTAGTTACTCTGTCGCAACCTTAAAAAGGGAGGTAATTACGTAGAACGTAATTTATTTCTTCATGGTTTGAAGAAATATATTTTCACCCCAGACATGCATATGGTTGTAGTTTCATCCTGTAAAAAAGATGTATTTTCAAAGTTTTATCTCGGTACCAGCAAATAATTACTGAAATTAAAAGCGAGCAAATGAAGTACATTATTGTACTATTTTCATGCGAATAATACTGATGCAAAGTTTAAGAGCACCTGTGGCTCAAAGGATATTAATTAACAAATAGGAGATAATTAATGTTGTACTGCTGTTAAAATATTTTGTAATTGAATTTTAGTTATACGTAATAAACTTTTCTAAAAATTTGCATAATTTTTGCCGTTGTTAATGCAATTTTAATATTAGAATAGGTTATTGTACGTATTGTTATCGACGCTTTTTAATTATTTAGATAAATTATTGATATTTATGTAGTTGATACATAAACTACAAAAAGATGCCTTTAAGAGATCTTTAAGAGTCATGAACATTTCTAGATTTCTCAAACATTGCTCAGAATGAACTTGGTGAAAAATTAGAGAAAAATATCTTTTAATATAGTTTTCTTTGCGGTGGATCAGAATTATTATTATTAAGCAAATTGGTTGTTATTCAAATTATATTTTTCTATATAAATTCGAGAAGCGAAAAACGTAAAGCTGTATGAACTATGTTATGAAATATTGCCCCCATTTGCAAGAAATTCAATGAGTAGGAAGTTTACAACAATTTTTAAAACAAACAAAAATAGTAGTTTTTGAAATAAGGGTATAAGTTCGACTTTACGTACCGCGTTTTGATACGATATTTCATAGGACCAATGCGTAAAGTAGAATGTTGACACCCGAGTATCGAACACTGTGTTTCTTATAGTGTGCATTAAATTCGTGTGCTTTTTTCAGATACTTTACATATCAGCACATATGCCGAACACTATTTTATGCATATTTTCTGTATGAAAAGTGAAAAAATTAAGTGCGCAAAAGCATCCCTACTGAAAATTGTCATGATATATCATATGATATGTCATATGAGAATTTGTCTTATGACATCATATGACATATCATATGACATATCATATGATATATGAATTGCATTTATTTGGTTCTATAATCGGATATAAATATTCAACAGGCAATAAACAGCCAACCGCCTTTATTTTTTTTTCGTATCCGACATCTTCTCCTTCCCAAAAGTCATATGATATGTTATATGATCTCCCATATGATATGTGTCATATGATTTCTCATGTGATTTCTCATGTGATATGTCATATGATATGTCATATGATATGTCATATGATGTCATATGATATCATATAGTGTCATATGATATGTCATATAATATGTCATATGATATGTCACATGATGTCATATGATATGTTACATGATGTCATATGATATGTCATATGATTTGTCATATGATATGCACATGGACATGATATACAGCTGACAATTGAACTTATGTGAGATAAGTGGGTTATGAACAAAATTGTGTTCTGAAATCTGATATAAAATCTAAAGACAATTCATATGTCTTATGATATTTTATATGATGTCATAAGACAAATTGTCATATGACATGTCATATGATATATCATATGACAATTTTCAGTAGGGATATTATGTAATAAGGGCATAACTAGATATCTCCGATGGGTGCGAAGTTTGTCGCACGACGGAAGCGACAGGCGTGGGGCTCGATAATTTACGCCCGAAAATTTCACGACAGGGCGCAAAATCGAGATCGAAGTGTTAAAAAGTACTTTACGCACGATATTTTTTACAGGAATTTGTCCACATTACGCACAAGAAACAGTTGCATATATTTCTTCTTATATTGTACCAATCATTGATGATATTATAATTCCGATTAATGTAATCAATAAATTAGAGAAATAAATTATATTCTTAACTTTTTAGAGTGAAAATTTGGTCGGCCATGTTTAAATTATAATGCTCAAATCCTCAAAACTTTATTTCATCGCAGCCTTTGGTTCCAACTTCAACTTCCAATACAAAAAAAGTATAAATGTTCTTATATTAGGATTTAGTGCAATGGGGCAGCTCAGAAGGTATTCTGCAGGATTTTAAATTTTAGTCTTAAATTCTGGTTTCCAGTTCCTGTGGTTTATAGATTTTTTTTATAAATGAAAAATCATAACCATTTTTGTAGAAACGTGTAATACCAATTTGTTATTAGATTATTTTCTTCTCTAATAACAAGTAAATCAATAAGAAACGGTAAACTGTTGTCTTTTTAAGATTCAATCGTAAACTTCTATTCAGAATGATAGTCATTGAAGAGCTGAACGAGGTGTTGAATATCATTTACAGGATAACACCTGTATATGCGTCTACATATCTTTTATAGATGACCGGTTTTTTTCTTTAATTTATTACGGACTTCATTTTCCAAGTCAATCATGGCTAAGTCAACTAATGTAGGTGAAAGAGGTGAACCCATAGGTTTGCCGCTAGACTTGTCCATTAAATATGAAAATCGTGGATTTTAACATTAGAGTCACCATTTTAACAACTTTATGCATGGGAATTTTAGTGAATTTCTTTATGTCCTGTTCTTGGTTTTTAAGACTATTGATAATTAAACTATGTGGCACACTTGCGAAAAAGCTGACTACATCTAATGACAGAAGACTATGATTTTGTGGAATGGTTATCTTATTTATTCGATTTACTAAAGTCTACGAATTTTTCTTTCTATTATCAATGTTTTTTATTGTTTGATATAAAATATTGTGTAAATATTTACCAATATTATGAATTGGACAACCGAAAATGGATACAATCGGTCTCATGGGATATCCAGGTTTATGTACGTTGGGTTAGTGCATATAACCGTAGTATATTTCCGTCATTACATTTTAAATATTTTGCAGTATCAGAGTTGATACATTTTTTATTTTTCCACTCACTCAAGATGTAATTGATCTTATTTTGAGCCATATTGGTCGTGACCTTGGTTATTCTTTGGCAATTAACGTCATTAATTAATAGCTGCTCAACTTTTTTTATGTAGTCCATCTTATAGCAGATCTCATAGCATCTAATAACAGAAATATTCCCTTTATAAATGGAGCATATTTCTTTTACAATTAATCACAACAGTTGTTTGACATAATAGACATTTTGAACCATTTATTCAACTGTAATGAAACGTCATTTCTCATGCATATTTTAAAATTGCTTTAGCATCACAATCAGAAAATATTTTTAAATATCAGAGATCTTCCAAAAACTGATTGGAAAATTGCAAATGTATTTTAATCTCACTGATATTTTTACGAATGTCATTGCTGGCAAGCCGCCGAAAACAAAACCGTGTAGCGTTTGGCTAAATAAATCCCATATTTAATCCTAGACAATTCGCGTAATCGGAAGTGATGGCCAATGTTACTCTAAAGCGATTAAACATCCCGGCGCTTGCGTCACCTATCATCGATGTTTGTTTACATATAAAATTGGCTAAATTGCATTCCGCTATGGGAATAGCAGTCAGGAATTCAGACGAGCGTGAACGAGGTCAATACAATGGGATAGGAAGGGCGGATAATCAGCAAAAAGGGCAAGGGTCACTCAAGAGTCATCCCAGGGGCCATCTCTGGCAAGATAGTTTGAACAAGCGAATCATGCTGGACATTTAGTTACCGAAATATTACCCCTGTTTCGGGAAAACGCTGATTTGTCGTATTTTCCCATCGATAAGAGAAAACATCGTTTCGAAGAGTCGTTTGCACCGAATAGCCAAATCAAAACAGTCGTAGCCATAAATCTCTGTAGACAAGTATTTTGCGGTGGAAAACATCCTGGATCATTCGTTCAGAAAGGCACTTCAATAATGATGTAAAAGGGTGTTTTTTGTTCCGTCGGTTTTAGGAGAAATTTTTCCTCGGGTCACTGCATCGGTTAAGGAGATAAGAAAAAAGGATGCAACATTCCGTTCTGTAATAAAAGAAGTTGCCTTCTTCCGCAAAATTGGAAAAATTTGACGCAAGTATTAACAGAATAAAAAGCAATAACATCTAAATCTAAATTAAAAAATAATAATGCACGGGAAAAGATAAAAATTCAATTTGATCGTATTACATTTTATTGCTTCATAAAACGTGACAGGAAATCGACACATTAATAGTAAATGGTTCGAAATATCTCGATTCTCTGTCTAATTTGTAACAAATTTCGTTTAGATGATTATATTTTAGTCGAATATTTATAAAATACTTTACATTAGTATATTTCTGCTTGAGAATCTTTAAAAAAGAATTCATAACTTTAGTTCCTTCCGGCAAAAGCACCGTATGTTATTCTGGCATATCTGCTTTAAACGTACGAAATGGCAAACCGGAAGATCAGTTTAGAAGTCAACGATTTGGAAAGTGAATTATGTAATAACGAATCATAAGCGTAATAATTAAAAAGAGAATGGTAAATGCTTTGATTTATGTTATTTAATAATTTATTGTCCGCTACTCACTTAAAAAATTACTTGCTTGAATGTAAACAATGAAGAAATTATATGTTTTAAAATGCTGAGATAGTAAGAATCTTATATAAACTTTCAATTATACTAAAAAAGTAGAAATGTTTGCCCGCTATAACATTTTGTGCGGCATAAATGCTGAGGGAACTCGACTGCATTTTGATATTTCTACACGTGTTAGCTTTTAAGTATGTATGATTACTGCCGTAGGTTTATTTCATTACGTAGTTCACTATATGAATACCGTTCACAACACTGGTTCTCCGCTAAGCTTTTATTTTTCGAATTCTACTAAAATTTTGTATGTATATTTTGGAAATTAAATGAAGTACTTTAAACATTTAAACGATGTATTGCAATTACATGTTAATTGTCAGTCATATGCAATAAATTTATTCGAATTACGGTTACTAATAAAAATTTACTTTCGTCTAATCCCTGTTTGTTAATAGTCAAAGAAAAGTTTTTTAACAAATAAAAAAGGACGAAATTTAACATATTTTTATGACATATTGTATTAGTGTCATTAAAGAAGCAAGACGTATAAGTTCTTTTCTAAATAAATATATTAATAATAATTAAGTTTATTGTGTGGATTGCGACAACGCTGTTAAATATTTTTAAAACTGATGATTTTAATACATCAAAAACTAAACCCATCTGTATTTCTCGTAAAACTTTTGACACTTTACAAACTTCAAAACTAGATTAATGTCATCCACTTTTCTCAATCATTTATTCCTGTTTTCAAAGTTGCTCTTGAAAATTACTTTATTTAGTAATATTTCTATTATGATCACCGAAAAATTAAATATATTACACTAAAACGTAAGAAAAAAACGAGATTTATTTCCTGCTTTTCAGGTAAAAACAGGTTAAACGTTGTTTCAAATTGAGAGAGAAGCATCGGATACCACATTTATTTTGCACTTATTCCAGTATTTCAGAAATTCTTTGTGGACCGATTCTCCAGCCTGTTCAGATAACATTTTTAATTAAATTACTATATCTATCATTAATTAAATAACACTCAAGTTTTTGTCGCTCAAGAACTATTTTGTTACGACAAACTGCAGCTTAATAATGGCAGAATTTTTGTAGTTTAACCCATTAACTTCAAATGTGCACATTTGCTCATGCCCACTTTCAACGCTATGTAGAAGAATCAAACCGGTAAAAAATGATCATGCAACCCATATTTTCCGATAGATTTTCAGAATCTGAGGTGGAAACAGTTTCATACAACAAAAAGTGTGAACTTTTCCGAAAAAATAGAAAATTGCCCAAAACGTCCTGAAAAAATTCACACGTATTCTTTGGATGATTCTAAACACTTTTTATAAATTGATTTTTCTGTATAAAACGATTCTTTTTTTAATAAAAAATTAATCATTAATTCATTATTTTTTCTATTTTAGATTCGCCAAGTTGATTTTGTATGTTCTTAGGGTTACGGTTTTCAAGGAAAAATAGTTTGTGCACGATTTCTGGAGGTTTTGAACCTCTAACCAAGGGAGTTAAAATTTTGGATGTTCAAAAAAAATCTGAAAAATTGCACATTTTACTGACTACGTCGACATTGAAACAACTGAAAGGATATTTTTTTAATGCAATGGGCGTGAGGCTCGATTGTTTTGAGCCCGACGGTTTCGCCGTAGGGCGAGAAATCGAACTTTGCGCCCAGAGTGTTAAAAATGTTATTTATTAATATTTGGGCTGACATATGGTGAGGGTCAAAGTTTGGAAAATACTTATTTTTACTTTTTACACATTTAAGGAACCCCTTACTCCACTCCCTTTCTTTCCTACTTAAGTTGCATAGGGAATGTTCTCATAAGTGTCAGTCTTTCTTCCAGTTTCTGGTTATGTTACATTGGGAATTTTCTCGTAAGAGCAAATTTCCACTCAGAAAACTACAATACGAACTCATTTTATATTATAACTACAAGCTGTTAGTAAACGAACGAATAATAAGGAATAACAAACTCGTCACAGGGTCGAAGTTTCTGAGCGAGCGAAGCGAGCGACACATCATATTTTTATTTAATAAGTAAAGAATTAATAAAATGTATTGAGCAAATTAATTATTTTTTTTTATTATCAATTACAATATTTGATCCGTCATTTGGAATTTCCTAAAATGAAATTTAGATTCGTAAACAATGATTTTAAAAACTTCATGCAAAGTATTGTAATCATTTGTTTACTATTCACATTGACGATATTTTGGTTACGCCTGCTTCAACTTGAAAATCTCATTTTTATTTCAAAAACGGATTTACATTGAGATCATTGAAAGACTTTTTATATAAAGTAATGTAAGATTTCAGGGATATTCAGAGCACTGAGAAATCCTGTAAAGAAATTTTATCCTAATGTTATTTGTTAAAACATACACCTTTTAATAAAAATAGTGGCTCTTCGGATACTTTGAACTGCAATAAAAAAAATATAAATGAAAATTTGAACTACCGCTAGATAGTTGAGGGGAAAGTAGTAATAGGAAATAACTAACTAATTATAGATAAGTTGATGCAATTTTCGGAAACTTCTAGAGTAATTAACTTCTATATTAAATTAAGCTAACTACTTTCTTAGTTATTTAACTACTTTACTGTAGTTGAGGATCTATCAAACTTGTCACAGTAGTCAAATTTGATAATAATTTCTTTTACTGCACATTTCTGTATTCTGAATATGTTATGCATGAAAAACTCTTGAACCGCTTTTGCTCAATATTGTAACCCAAATTAAAAAACATATGTAATCTGAAATGTTGAAAAATTATTTATAGATGATTTATGAGTTGCTTAATATTAACATTACCGCCAATCTTTAAAAGTTGAGTGTTAGTAAGGTGAAAGATGAATCTAGATAAAAATGATACGAAAAATACAAGTCGTGACGTTTAAAAGTATGTGATTAACACAATATTGCAGCAATTCCAAATGTTAATTGATTTTAAAGGCTCCAATATTAGAGTGAATCACGTAACGGATATAAACGCGTTTTTCATGCCTGCGTCATTTGCGGTAGATTGTTTATTTTCTTGTTTTTCATCTACATAGTTTAAATGTGGGTGTACTAATATTTATAACTTACGTATATGAAAGGTACATACTATCTCCATATTTAGACCATATATCACGTAACAAATACTGTTTTCTCCAATTTAATCATTATTTTACAACCTATAGATATTAAAAATATAATTCATAGTGTACTTTTTTGTAATTGTGATAAATTTAATACCGTGATTAGAGAAGGAATTCGGAATGACCAAAAGTTGTACAAGTCAGTTTGTGAAGAGGGACATTATGTTCCAGGCTCGAATTAACTATACTTGTCACTTGTCGCGCGTATTGAAACATCTGGCAGCGATAGACCTATATTGTAAAAGTCGATTATGACTACAAAGATAGAGAAACCGATTGTTTTCCTTAATGCTTAGAATAAATTAGCATTTTCGTAATTGTACTGTATGTTCAAAAATAATATACAGGCGGTGAACTATTAATAAAACAATGAAGACGCATTTTTCCATTGTTTTTTAATACCATAAAACAAAGCACAAGAGGAAATAAAAAGGATATTGTTGATCGCTAATAAGGTTATATTCGTCTACAATGGGACCTGCGAAATTGAATGTCGTCTATTCCGATTACCTCCGAAATTGTCTGCAAGTTGTGAAAACGAGAGAAGGGGAGGAGATCCCCACTTTACGTAATCTTAACCTTATACCTTGTCTTTTTATGGATGACACATCATACTGTTTCGGAGAAAAGTGGGGGAAAACGTTTCCCCTTCGGTAGCCAATTTCGAAAGCTTCTGCCGAGACAATTTCGCAAGTCAGTCAATTTTGAGGGGGTCAATTGAGGGGGTCCTACTGTATACGCAATTTTGAAACTTTTACTGATATTAAAAATATTACAAATAAACAAAGAGGGATCATTTTAACTTAAAAAATGATCTGGGACGAATTTTTAAACTTTTTCTTGTGCAAAATGAGAGCCGTGAAGTTAGTGGGAGGAGTTAATGGGTTAAAGAAAAACATTAATTTCTTGACATTTCTACACGGAAAAACATTTTCTATTAAAATTACGGAAATGTTCTAAAGTTGGGGTTATCAGAAAGTCTTGTAAAATATTTCTGAACATACAAAAGATTGCTGGGAACTTTTCCTAACAAATTATCGAATTTTAAAAAAATGCCTCACTTTATTGTGCTCGGTAATATTTTGAGAAAAGTCCCGAAGTATTTTTGGGTGTTCAGTATTAATAATCAAGATTTTCTGATATCTGGTATTGGAGAATAATTGAGCGATTTTTTTTTACAATATTTTTCAATACACTCTTGTTTCTTGTCTTAATAATTTATTTCTCGGATTCTAATATTTCAAAATTTTCTTTAATATCACTGTTATAAAATTGTTATTGTAATTTAATAAACTATGTTAAAAGCAATGGTTATGTTTGAAACAATGTACATTGAATTTAATAAAAGATATATGTGAAATTTCATTACTTCTCTACTTCAATAAAAACTCATGAACACGGTTATTAAAAGTAATTTATTTATAAAATGTCTTTTCCAAAGTGTACTTTAAATATTCACACAATTTGCAAACTTTTCTAACGGGGTAAAGATTTTAAAAAAATAAAATCAGAATAAAATAAAAATTGTATACAACAAAATCTGAATTTCCTCTTTTTTTCGCTAGTATAATCTTATTGTAGATTTGTGCTATTCTACTCCTAAGTCATTAATCAATTTTTAAGAAAAGTAGAAATATTAAAAACTGTAATTTGAATTTAGCAAATGTTATTAAGGTTATTCCCTTTCACGTAACAAAACAGTTATTATTCATTAACGGTATTTAGGAAATCTCCCGTTTCAATTTCAACGCTTCCCAAAAAAGAAGCGACACGGACGAAATTGAATAAAAGCTAGTGAAAAGATTCACCGAATATAAAGCTTGAAAGGTTCCACGGGGTAAAATATGTGCGTGCATTAATTGCATTTTTTGATAGCTTATCGTATTGGAGTTTTAATTTATTTCCATTTCTAATCTCTCTCTTTTTAGACTCGATAATTACTATGGCCGTATGGAACGATGAATACTTGATGTCTATATTTTTTCGCACACAGATTTTCAATGAATTAGGAAATATTTATTATGTTATATACTGAAATTGAATAATGCAATTAATATTGATAACTTTTATTGAAAAAGCAAATGAGCTACTTTTAACCCTTTAAGGACCAAATGTACATACATTTAACGCGAAGTTTGACAGTACTTTTAAGTAAAACGCAGTGAAAAAAATGTTGGAATTTATGTTTTTTATTATCCAAAATCTGCTCTTTCGAATGGTATATCGAAAAATGCCCCAAATTTAAAAGTAAAAAAATGGGTGCACCTCAAAAACCCAACAAATCACAAAACAGACATTTCAAAAACCAGACATTTAAAATTGCAGACATTAAAAAACCAAACATTTCAAAATACAGACACCACCGATACACTCCAGTGTTCACTACTTAAAAAAATTATCTCAGGTCGCCGTCCTTGAGGTCTCACTGCAAGGTAATGTGAAGGTCAAATTCGTTTGACCCCCGGATTATATTTGTTAAGCACATTTAGGATTCAATCATTAATTACATTTTCAGAATTTGTATTTTTGGAAATGTTTGGTTTGTGAACGTCGTGAATGTAGTAATTTGTCAGGTTTTTAAGGCGCACCCAAAAAATAAGGAGCATTTATTTAACAAAAATCAGGAATTTTTTTTTATTTTCACTTACGGTTATAATTTTATGTTAGTTTTCAAAGATTCAAAATGGCATATCCAGAATCTGGAATCAGCGACCCCAAAACCCCCAACTACCATGAATTAAGTAATTTCGTTTGATTTTAGTGAATATGTTTGACATGTTGGAAGCACCATTATGGATTGTTTTAAACTAACTTTTAATTTCATCAGTGACCCTAAAAAACCCTGGAACCATGTTGGTGATTCCAGCCGGGTCAGTCGACTGAGTACACGCGACGAAGATTTTGAAAAAGTAATGGAATTTAGAAGGCATTTTTGAGCAGCCGTTTTGAAATGTAATTTTGGTAAACCTTTACAAAACGGGCATCCTCGCAAAAAAAAATTTAAGTACGCTATTTCGATGTATTGTTGCCTCCTGAAAACGAATATGATGATAAAAATTGGCGCTCGGCAATATCTTGGCCGCTATTTTGATAAAACAGCCAAAAACGTGATTTTTTTTTAGTTTTTTGCATTGCAATCAAGTTTTCACCTAGCACGGTAATTTTTCAGGAAATTTTTTCTCCGCGTACGGGGTGCTTGTGTGCTGGGGGCTCCGCCCCCTAGACCCCCCTTTTTTATACTAGCCTAACCTCCAACCATGAATTGAAAGACAATCAAATCCACGTGACCATTCGGTGCCCCTGTAATCCTCGCCCGGAAGAATCCATCTCCCGGTATCGCAGACGATTATCCTACTTTGACCTCCACACGGACACCAAATATCACGTGGGTTCGATTGTCATCCATATCTCCATGGTTGGAGGTTAGGCTAGTATAAAAAAAGGGGGGTCTGGAGGGCGGAGCCCCCCATTACGCCAACACCCCTAGGTTTACCCATTGTCTTAAGATTTCACAACATATTATTTCCTTCCGTTCGAAAGGTAATATACTGGACTAACCTCCAAATGCAGGTAGGAGGGTGAACCAAGGGCATCATCAAAAACACATTATACGCACTTTCGGCGCTCATTTGCAGCCTTACCGTTGGGATAACGAAACAAATGTATAAAACCCTTTTTGTAGAAAATTTTCCGCTCTATAATTTTTGTTTGAAACATTTTTTCGTCTAAGGCTTAGTTATCAAAATAAATACAAAAAACTAAAAAAAATACCCATTTTTTGGCTGTTTTTTCAACAGACTTCAATACGTCCGACCCCCAATTTTTATGATCATATTCGTAATCACCGGGCAAAAATACATCGAAATCGTGTAGTTAATTTTTTGTTTGCGAGGATGCCAGTTTTGTAAATATTTATCTTAATTTTTTGCACTAATTCTGTCTTCTAAAAGGCTCATATAATAATTGAAATCATTTTAAATTAGCAATTAATAAATGCAATTCGATTTCAGGTATATCCTAACGCCTTGATCATTTGCATTTTCGTTACTTTGCTCTGTCCAATTAGACCTAAACTACAAAATATCTAATCGGTGCCGGAGGACTCAATTGTTCAGTTCTTTTATCTTGCGACCAAAATTAATTGCAATTCTGGAATCTGAGTTTGAATTTGTCTTTCTTCCTTACCTAATGCTAAGTTGTTCCTTTATTACTTAGGTATCGAGTCGGAAATAATTAAGTTTTCCTTTATCCCATCTTTCATCACATTCCTATCAACCAATGTACTATTTTTCAATGATCTTCATGTACATTACAAAATTAAATACAAATCACTAAACTTATATCTGGATTCTACGCTTCAGTTTTGAGATCATACATATAAACGAACCATGTGAAAATAAAAAACTCGGTAATACGATTCAACGACCGATACTGAAGACTAATACAATGCCAAATGTATTGAAGTATTTTCCATTGTTATTTATTATGAACATAAAGTTAGATAGACTATGCATTTTTAATCATGAACAATATCTTCTTTGTTGTGATAAATACTGACTGATGAATACCAATGCGTTACTTCACCCAGATGTGTAGTGTTAACTTTTTAATATATTCCTTCAGCGTTGACACGATCGAAATACAACATTCTTGAACGTATACCTAATGAACTTACAAAAATGTACGAGAAACAGTTATGAGTGTCCAAAAAACGAAGAATATTTGAATAACAATAAAAAATATGGTTAGAAATGTTCAAAATAGTTATTTTCCCATCTAGGAAGGAAAATCAACTTGCACACCCGGAAGTGCCCCCCCCCCCCCCCCCCCGTGTCAGATGGCGAAGCTTTCCCAAGGATATCGATGATCGCCTTCGGTTGCCAAAATTGTTGACGCCTATGATATGAACTTTATTATTACAAAGATTTGATATTAAAATATTGATGTGCATCGGTCATAAAAATTAAATGGATAGTCACAATATAATAAAATAATTTAAAATATACTAAACTTAACGATTCGAACTTTTCGTTTTTCTGAAGATGACCCGCCCCAAGAGGTCAAAACGTTAAGTTTAGTATATGATTAATTTTAATAATAACCTGTAAATTCTTATTACACTTCAATTCACACCAATACGTAATTTTATATAAGTAATATAGTATAATATACAAACAACTAAAATTTGTTTGTTTGGGGTTTTCGGGGTCGCAGATCATAAATTTACCTCAAATTTGTAAAATTTAAAATGGCGAATTCAAAATGACGGATCGAATGTAAAAATTACTTGATCCACATCGGATCCGCCATATTGAATTTAGAAATTTTGCAATCTGATTCGTAAGCGGCACCAAAAACCCTTTAATACAAAGTTTCATTTAATTTCAAATATAATTTTTTATTTTGATCCGCTGTACTAGATCATATTAAATTTCGAAACTCTAAGATGGTATTTTAATTATGGTATCCTAAAAAGTTATACAATAACATAATAAAAAATATAAATATATATATAAACAGGTCGGCTTTGTCCTACAATTTGATTTGATGAAGGTTTTCCTCGACGTTTCGAACAAACTCGTGTTCAATTTCAAGAGGTTACTAAGTAACATTCATTAAATCAAATTGTTGGGCAAAGCTGACCTGTATATTTATATTTTTTATTATATATACTTCTACACAGCAACATCATTCATTTATATAATAACAACTTTCAAATAAATGTGATGCACTGCGCTAATTTTGACACAAATTTTATTCACACCCTAACACATATTTTTGTGATGCAAAATATCTGTTAGATTGACTGGTCGTTATAGAAACGTGACTAATAGTAATTTAGTAGTGCAGAAAGCTAATAATATTTCCTAAAATGACCAAGAAAGACTGGGGCCTTTTTTAGAACGACCCATATTATGCTATTCGACAGTCAGATTCACGAAATATTTGAGATGCTTCGTTCTGTCCATTTTCCTTTGCTATTTAATATTTTGTTGTTTTGGCTTTTTAAGTATTTAAATCACACGTTAAAGTAGGTATAATTATAACATTTTTATATTCTCATTTTAAGACGTCATAAACTTTTTTATATATAAATGAACATTACCAATTTTATTTCAAGTTTCTGCATTAAATTGACTTTTAATTACGATATTTACTAAAAAAATTAAAAATTGACATCTCTCAAGCCGAAGTAATATCAATTCCAAATTTTAAATCATGGTGATTTCTAATATATTAAAATTGTACTCATTTCGTGACATGGTAGCAGAAATGTGGAGATTACTTTGAGATAAGTTCTTTTTAGAGAAGACATTGTACTGGAACGCTAGATTATCAAAAGGCATTGTTAAGAAAAGATCACAGATTTAGACTACTTTATTATTCAACTGTTGAAACAAAGAGCTGCTGTCGACTAATGGCTAAATGGATATTTCAGCCTTGGCTGTAATTACTTCCAGCCGCACTGTAGGTCGGTAGGAAGTATCGAATTTAGTCCTACATGTTTCTACTTTTTTTAGACAATATCTATATTCAAACTTGAAAGCGATCTAAATTTTATGATGAATTATAACCTATTTTATTATGATTTCACAACTTAACTGAAGAATCCGATGTTTTAAAGAGAAGATGCTTTAGTAGGGTGATTGCTTTTATTACACCTGATTATTTGGTGTCCAATTCATTATCAAAAACGTCATGCGTTTGTCTTTCTCTACTGGAATTTTCTTAACTAAATGAACAATATTTAAAAATTTATTGAATATCGTTTAACAAATATAAATTTAACGTATAGGTGTATTTAAAAATTTAATATAGTTAACGGCTTATACCTACAAATTGGATTATATGTTAAATTAAACACCTTGCATCGTAATCACTCTGATTCTGAAAACGATAGGCCTTGTCGAAACTTTTACAATCTCAACTAGTGATGAAATTAACAAAAAAAAAAAGAAAAACAGAAAAAATAAAAAGTAAAAAAAGAATAAAGAAAAAGAAAAAACAGAAAAAAGAAAAATTACATTCATAACTATAAAGTTAAAAATCCTTAATAAAATTTCGAATGTCATTTAATATAAGAAAATTTAAGGAGGCTAGTTTGATGCAATGAATATTATTATTTTAAATGCACAGAATACATTTTGGAAGTTCTTAGATTTGGTTCACATTATCAATACTTTTTAAATTTGTAAATATACTTTATACTGTTTTAAGATAACATTAGCATTTTAATGTCATTATTACGGCTAGTAACAATTATAATACAATATAATATAAATATAAAAGTATTATTGTTACCATGCAGTCATAAAAAAAGAAAACGGAAGAAACAAATAACACATTGAAAACTATTGTTCAGATTTTCATTTAATTCTGGCAAAACAAAAATACACTTCAAAGAGTACCTGCAAACCTGTGCCCGTATTCTGTAAGTCGGTATTACGAATAACGTCGACGTTACTGTCGATAACGACAATATCCTGGACCGTGGTTGGTTGGAATTGTCATAACGTCGACGTTATTCGTAATACCGACTTACAGAATACGGGCACTGATATCATATTCGTTATACAGTAATATTTTGAACGATCTATAAATACCCTTTTTAAAAAATCAGTATTTCCAAAATTTTTCAAAAACAAATTTTGACTACATTAGTAAGAAGAAAGATAACATGATGATAAAGGCGAGAAGAGTATATAGGAAAAATCGGGAGACAAAAGAATGGAAAGAATTCCTGAAAGGTAGGAGGGAGTACAGGGAGATATGCGAGAAGAAAGAAGGAGACCATAAGAAAAGGGAAGAGAAAGAGGTAGAAATAATTAAGACAGAAACGGAGGCTTGGAAGTTTATAAATAAAGGAAGGAAGAGAAGAGAGGGAGTGAGCCAGGAAATTAAGATGGAAGAATGGGTAAGATATTTCGTGGAGGTATTAGGAGGAATTGAAGTACAAAATAGAAAAATAACAGGGAGGAAAGTAGTAGATAGAAAAAAAGATGAGGGAATAAGAGAGGAAGAGATAAAAAGCGAGATAAAGAGGTTAAAAAAGGGAAAGGCGGCAGGAGTAGACGGAATCAGAAATGAGGGATGGAAAGAGGGAGGGGAGAAGATTGGCAAGAAGTTAGAAAAGGTCTTAAGAAGAATATGGGAAGGAGAGGGATTTCCAGAGAAATGGAGAGTAGGAATGGTGGTCCCAATTTGGAAAAGAGGGGGAAAAAATGCAACGGAAAATTACAGAGGGGTGACGTTAACAAATACGGGATACAAGATATACGCAAGCATCCTGAATAAAAGGTTAGTGAAAGAGCTAGATGAGAGGGGAGGATGGGGCAGGACGCAGGCGGGATTTAGGAAAGGAAGAGGGACAATGGAGAACGTGAAGATTCTGAAGCATGTAATAGGTAAAAGACTGAAGGATAAGAAGAAAGTGTGGGCATTCTTTATGGATTTGAGGGCAGCTTTCGATAAATTAGACAGAGAGGTGTTGTGGGAAATGATGGGAAAAAGAGGTGTCAGTGAAGCGATGATAGACAGGGTAAGGGAGATATACGAAGAAACGAGGTGTGTGGTGAAGGTAGGAGAGGAGGTATCAAAAGAATTTTGGGTAGAAAAAGGGGTAAGGCAGGGTTGCCCTTTAAGCGACACTTTTTAATATATATATAGCGGATATTGAGGAAGAGATGAAAAAGGGAAGAGGAGGAGTAACGGTAGGGAAGGATAAAGTGTGAACATTGGAGTATGCAGATGATGTAGTGGTGGTAGCGGAAGAGGAGGAAGGGCTGAGAGACATGATTAGGGGAGTAAAAAGATATGTGGAGAAGAAAAGGCTGACTTTGAGCGTAGAGAAATCGAAGGTTATGGTATTCAGAAATAGAGAGGGTAGAGAGAAAGAAAGGTTTTGGTGGTGGGGGGAACAAAGAATAGAGGAAGTTAAAGAATATAAATATCTAGGATATACACTCACGAGGTATGGGGGAGAAAAAGAACATGTAAGAGAAAGGTTGAGAAGGGCGAGGGTGGCTATGGGGTGGGTTTGGAGCTACGGAGAGAGGAAATTCAAAGGGGATGTGAAATGGAGGTTGAAACTGTTCGACAGCATAGTGAAAGGAATATTATACTACGGGGTGGAAATATGGGGGTACAGACGGTGGCCAGAAGTAGAGGCCTTGCAGGAAAAGTACCTTAAATGGGTGATGGGAGTGGAAAGAACAACACCGGGATACATAGCCAGGGAGGAGTTGAAGAGAAATAAGTTATGGGTGGAGACTGGATGGAGGGTAGGGAAGTATGAAGAAAGGTTAGAGAAGTGGGAGGGGGGAGAAATCGGAAAGAAGTGTATGGAGGAGAGGAGAAGGGACGAGAAGAACAAGGAGATGAGCGAGTGGGGAAGAGAAAGTATAGAAAGAAGGAATTATTTGTGGCAGGGGGGAATGAGTGAAATAGCCTTGAGGGAATATGAAGAGAATAGATGGGAGATATTAAGGGGTAGGCATGTGGAGGTAGATGAGCAAGAGAGGGGAGAACAAGTAAGAGGATCGAGACAATGTCGAAACTACGAGAGGGTACTAGGTGTACCAAAATATATAAGAACGTGTAAAAGGAAAGAAGGGGAAAAGATGGAGAGGATTGCAAGGTGGCGGTGTGGGAATGAGGAAAGAGGCAATAAATATTGGCTGGATGAGGAAAAGAGGCTGTGTAGACTATGTGGAAAAGCGAGAGAGCAAGTGGATCACCTGAGGGTAGAATGTGCGTTTATAAGTGAGAAATTAAGTAGCGATATGGATGTAATGAATGAGGATGGAAGGGGGCACAAATGGATGGCAATGATAGACAGAGTACGGAGAGAGAGAGAGAGGGGGGGTGAGAGAATGAGAGAGTATGAGGGAGGGAGAGAGAGAAAGCGAGGGATGCAAAGAGTTGATAAATAAGCAGAAATGTATAAAGATCAATGTAAGTGATACGAGGAAATGTAAATGTAATGTAAATTTGAAATGTAACCGGAAGTCTATGTAAGCACACGTAGTGTGAAACATTAATACATTAAAAAAACTAAAAAAAAAGAAGAAAGATAACACACTCCTCTGAAATATTATTTCTCAAAAACGACATTTTATCCTGTTGTTGAATGGAAATCTCAATGACGAATATTTGCCATATTTTTTAGTATGCAATAAAATTTTAGTACTTAAGGTCAATCGGAAACATTAAAGTGAAATAGCTTTAACAAACTACGAAGTAGCACTTCCTAATAGAAATTTAGTTGAAGTTATATTTGATTATGTAAGCATCTCTTGGTTATTTTCTACATTGCTTTTAAATTCAATACATCTCGAATTTTTCTAAAATTAATGGATCTTAAAACTTGTTGAAACAATTTCAATCGTCTAAGGTTTAGTCTTTAGATCTGATGTTTATTGATGACCTGCTGTCTATAATACAATGCGATGGTACCACTCTATGTCGATAGTGCTAAGCTCTTGAAGTGGGTTTAATGTGCTGAGGGTTCCATATAATTAATGAATAACTTAAAGCGTATTACGTAATGCTGCTCATTGAACCTATTTAAATTTAATGACACGAAAAATACATACAGTGATTAAGTCATAGGTATTTTAGTGTAAAGTTAATATAGCTGTTGATCAGTACTATCAGCTGTACCATACTTTGATTTTTCAAGTATTTGTCTAAAATCATATTTTCTTTTATACAATTATCTGAACTGAGAAAAATTATTTACTAATACTTAATGTAAGCTAATAAAGCTTACATTAAATTCTGTCGTTTGAACTGTACATGACCACGATGCGTCGAAAAATTCGCCGAGAATCGAGTAACTGCGCGTGTGTGTATGTTCACTGTAAGCCTGTAATATACATGTCACGTAATGATCCCAACATTAATATTAAAAACATTATATTAACTATATATTCTATTAAATATTAACATACCAAATTTAACTGAATCTCAGATTACGGTAACTTCGGAATAAAGTAAATTACCTTAAGATCAAAATCTAAATTCTGTTAGCTTTACTATGAAGTTACTACATTAACTGTAAACAAATATTTTTCTCAGTGATATATGTACATTTAGTAAGGATATACGTAGCATTTGTTAGTAATATAGATAAGCGAAGTTGACTTATCCAGTATTAAGGTTCCATTTTCAAATTTACTTCGTAAACTAAAATAACGACTTCAGGCTTACTATTATTGGTGCCAGTACAGTCAGTCAGTACTTTTAGTAGTTTTTCGACGGGTTTAGTTGTTTTCAATAATCCTCAGTCGAACTTGATCAATATTTCTGCACTGAACAATATTATTGTAAAATTGCCTTTGAAATGATGCTCATTTTTTGAAATATAAGATGTCTTCCGCAATTAAGTATAAATTGTTTATTTAAAGTTTTGACTTCAAAGAAACGATTGTTTTCACTACAATATGTAATGTATAATACTATTTGTTTTATTTACATATTTATATTTCTATAATTTATATATTTAAATAATATGATAAGCATAATTTGATATTGTTTCATTACGATTCATTGGTTCGTTGAAAACGATATTTTTGTGAGTATTAATTCTTTCCGTTAAGTGTTTTTTTTAATGTGGATAAAATTAATTTTATTTATGCTTAACCTGGTTTGACAGATACTATCCTTTGTTAATTAGTATAAAAATTGTACTCAGTGAAAGAGATTCTTTGAAATAATATGAGACTGTAAAATTTGTTAAATTAGTACAATAGATGAAAACGAATCCAAGTAACTCCGCATATTAAATGAAAATCGATAAAGTCATGTCTGCTTATGTAACTCATACTGTTATAAAACAATTGGGAAATCACATTTTCTCAATAAGCCAATAAGGATGAATCTACTCGAAATGTGCAATCTATATTCCCTTGGATCATTTAACATATTAATTAATGGGTGCAATAAGTGTGTTTAGAATGCTTATCAAACACTTGTGTAATGTAATCTCAGAGTTTAGTCAGCGACAAAATGTGGTCTGCCTTTATCTACCGCACGAACAGAATAGGAGTAGAAAGATATATGAAGATACTTGGGAAATTGTGCGATATAAAATTTTCCTTATAACGATATTTAATTGTGCAAATCATTATTTATTTATTTATTTATTATTAAATGGACCAAAAGTCTTTACAAATAATGTTACAAAATATATAAAAAAATAAATATAAATGAATAAATACAACGCAGGAATGACAATAATAAAGATTAAAATTGTATATAATCACACACGCAAAAACGACGATATAAACATAGTAAATTACAAAGCAATTATAATCGGTATAGTAATTTAGATACATTTTTTTTTAATATGTAGCGTATCAAGTGAACGATTGGATACATCTAAATTATTCCATCCACGTTTAAGACGCGGAATGGAATGATAGAAAACAGAGTTCCTCCTGCACGTCGATTCTTTAATGACTCTTGGATATCGGACTGGATAATGTGTATCCCTTATAGGGAATAGTTCAGTATGTGAATCTATAACCGAATCTAAGATGCGATGAACTGCTAAGGAATTGTGATAACGGTGAAGTTAATTGATTGTCGGGAATTTGAATTTAAAAGGAAGTTAGAAAATTGTGGTCAAAACGTGATAAGGGGTTACCACACTTAAATACTAAATATCTAAGAGCACTTCGCTGAACTCCTTCGAGATACTCAATATCAGAGAGTGTATATGGAGACCATAATTGGAGCAGCGTAAATAAAATGCGGTAGAACTAACATGCGTGCAAGGTATGCTACGGCTAATGAATCTTTGAAATCTTTAGTGGGTCGTTGAACAAATCCAAGCATTTTAGAAGCTTTGTTACGAACATGCTGTGTGGGTTTCCAAAAAAAAATCGACACGATGAGAATAAGACTTAACTTAACATTTATTAATATTTAAGTTAAGATCGTTTAACCTTGACCATCTCTCTAGTGAGTCCAGATCACGCAGGAGCCTTGAGGCGTCGATGGGAGAAAGTATCTTACTAAAAATTGTAATATCATCTGCATAAATTAGGAATTTGGATAATTGAATCTTGTGACCAGTATCATTAATAATAAGATTAAATAGAAGCGGATCCAGGTGTGTGCCTTGAAGTACTCCTGAAGGAACAGAACAAGAGGCAGACGTAACATCCTTAATTCTCACATGCTGGGTTCGTCCAGTTAAATATGATTCCGTCCATCTCATAAACCCAATCGAGAACCCCCACCGATTCATCTTACTTATAAGCATGGCATGATTAAGGTAGTTAGACTCCAGAATATCATTTGTTGATGAAAAATATTTAATAACGTGTCGAAGAATTTAATTTTCATTATTAATGATATTGTTGAAAACTGAAAGCATTCTTCTTCTTGAAAAAAATTGAAATGTGCAAAAATAATTTGTTAAGCCAATTTTGTTATTTTTTCAAATTTTTTCTTTTTCGCCGTTAAGAATTTTTTTAAAATGAACGGATTTCAACGAATGACGGCTTATTTTTTCGAGAAAAAGATTCTCTACAACTTTACCGAAGGTATTTTGAAATTTCCGAAGCCAACGATAAATAATCTCTATTTACTTTAAAAAAGAACTGCTACTTTTAACGAATTTTTAGTAATTTTCGTGATCAGACAAAGAATCTTTAAAAAATTATGTGGTAAAGTTAAAGAATAGTACATTACCTAACAAGGGTGTAAAGTATACTTTTACGCACGGGACGGGAACCATATATACGAGGCGCCGAAGGCGCCGAGTGATGTGTAAAGTTCCCGACCCGTGCGTAACAGTTATACTTTACACATGTGTTAGGTATCCTATTTTTTGTATTTGCGCGCGTAAAGTGAGTGCGTAAAGTTTTGATGCCTGCTTGAGTGCGTAAAGTATAACTTTACGCACGACCGGTCATTTTACGAATTTCGTCGTCGGGAGTGCATAAAAGTTTACTTTAGGCGCGAAAGATAGGCATCAAAAGTACTTTACGCACGAACTTTACGCCCGCAATTACAAAAAATCTTTTTCTTGAGAAAATAAGCCGTCGTTCGTTAAATTCCGTTCATTTTTTAAAAATTCTTAATAGCGGAGAAGAAAAAATTTGAATCAATTACAAAAGTGACTTAACAAACTATTTTTGCATAATTCAAATTTTTTCAAGAATAATAATGCTTTCACTTTTCAACAATATTATTAATAATGAAAATTAAATTCTTGGAAACGTTGTTAAATATTTTTCGTCAACATATGATATTCTGGGCTCTAACCACCTTAATACCTTCGAAGGCTTTGGCAGAGAAAAGTAGTAAGTTCGACACAGTTTATTTGTCGCCCCTAAAGAATCCCCTTTTTTGCTTCCAACCACACATGTATGCGTTACTTTGATTGCATTTGGTGTATCTGTAACCATCATACCACTATATGTATAATATGTGCTAAATGTGCCCGATTCCTGGTTAAGCACTTCCTGCACTCATTACTAAGCTTAGCATTAATACGAAATAATGTATACAACCTTGTTTGTAGAGAATTTTGTGCTCAACATTTTTGGTTTGAAACATTTTTCCGTCAGATTGTTCATTTAGTTTTTTTATATGTACTTTAAAAGAATATATTTGTTCGTGAGTGTCGCCGATTTTTGTCAGTAAATAAATAAGTATTTCAACCCTACTACAAACAAATTGTACCTATTATTAACGAATTTATGTATCAAATTCTGTACATACGTCTGTATGTAACAAATTCTTGCAATCCACTATTCACATGTTTAGCTCTAGAAAATAATGTTTCAATTTCCGAAGCCTTTTATTTTCTTAGCATACTATTTTTCCTGGCGCACACACACAGACACACATATTGAAAAAAAAAGATTAATAAATACTTCAAAACGTCTAAAGAAGTTTAAGAAATATTAAATAAAAAAACTAAAAATATTATTTACAGTATAATTTAATATTGATTAATTAACTTATATTTTTTAAGTGGGATTTTAAATGAATAAAACAAATATTGAATTTACTTTGATGTCGTAGGAACTTTCCTTTAATGTAATTACAGGGATCTGCTAAAAAGCACCTAATAAATTTGATAATATTACAAAATATAATGCGCACGTAATAATAACATCATAATAAAGTTCGATTAAAATGAATAAGGACATAATTAATGACTTTGATTTTGAATCCCGTACAATAGTTGCCATATGTCATATTACATTTTCAACATTTCTGTAAATTAAGGGAAACAGACGCCTGAAAATAATATAATTATTGTTATATGTCGGATGATTTCGAGTGAAAATATTTATCGTCCCATTCGCAGCATATTAATTTGTATCAGAGATGACAGCTGCACGATCACAATTAATAAAGTAAATTTATCATCCGTTCTGTTTATAACCAGAATTTGATATCAGCAATGTATAGATTACGAAATATCAGACTAATAAGTATAATGAAATACTTTAGTATTACAATGAGTTTAATAAAAATATATGTGATTAGTTTAAATACTTGACATATTACAGTATGCAAAAGTTTTATTCCATGAAAAATGAACGACTAAACTGATTTTACTCGAAATTATTCTGAGCTTCTCACTAGTAATTTCGTTATAATAAGCAAAATTCCACCCGCACGCTTTTTACCATTCAAATTTTTGTGCTTTATATCCAAGTTTGTAATTGTTACTTACAAACATCAGTTTATAACAATGTTTTTTGTTTATTCGTTTACAAGTGTTGTGAACATTGAAACTGGTGGAATAATTAGGTTTGCGAGTTCTTTTTCGTCATACAGGATTGTAAAATCCAATTTTAAAATTATAAGTAAATTTTACGCCTACGGAAGGGAAATATGTTCTTAATATTCATCTACTTACACTCTCCACATTCTGTTCTGGAATAAAAGCATTTTTTTTTTGAGTATCCGTAAAATTTATTTTATCAGGTGGCGTGAAATAAGCATTTTGCTCCTGCAAATCAAGGCGCAAAAACATTTTATACCCACTGCATTAAAAAATAATTTTCGTATCTCAGGCGAAGAATTTTAGCCCTCACGAATTTCGGGTCGGTTTCACTACCCGCGTTCAGTCATCGAGGTGTAAAACGCCATTTTACACCCTTGATACAAAAATAACTACTTAGTTCTTCAGAAATTACATATATAAAATGGGATTTTCTCACTCTTTTCAGTTTTAATCTGGTGTCTTAAACTCGACATGTTACGAAGCCATCGGATCACCTGTGGGCGTAAAATAAACTTTTACGTCCTTGTAGAGAAAATAACTAATGTGTATTTCTGTATAATTCTTGTAAAGTGAAAAAGTGCTCAATAATTCTTGCATATTTTTCATTCTTTAGGTACATATTCGTATTTGCAACGTTTTTATCTGAAAATCTGTGTTTAGGAAACACTGTTTCTTTTCTTTGTAAAAAGATGTATATTCTTTGTAACAGTGGTGTAAACATAGTAACATGCTAGTTTCAAGGAAAACATTTCCAATCATTTTGTAGGCAATGCTAACATTTTGGTTGGTGTTTATGAAAACTGATGATAATTTTTGTATTTAAATACGGTCTGATTTTTATTGAATAAAATGGGCCCACATCATATTACAATTATTTCGAATGCGTATTTTAACAGTTTTAAAATTTTACCGCGCTGTTGTTTTGAAATATATTAAGGAATGTTGTGTAAGGTGTGCAAAAATCACGACATTCTGAAGAAATAGCATATTAAAAAATTATTCTCTACGGCTTTGATAATCCCCGAGGTATTACTACTTCATTAAAGTACAACATCTTTTCCTTTGAGGGAAACTCATCGTTTGATATTCATTTTTTTAAATTAGGGATGTTCCGTACATTAATAAAAAGTTAGTACATATTCATTAGGTCTTCGTGTTATATGGCAGTATGTATTTGATGCACACCGTTTTGAAAATTATTTCACTATACATTAATTATATATAAAACTTCATTACATTTTTAACCTTTTACATTATATTAAACACTACAAAATAACGAGGTACTTTGTACAGAAAATGAAATTGTTCTTTTATTTCTAACATGCGGCAGCTTGGATTTTCCAATGGATTCCATAACATAGATCATTGAAATTTATAAAAAAATGTCTTTTTAAACTTACGAGTGTATCTAAATCTTAGTGTCAGAAGAGGTTTGTTTTAGACTTGACAACTTTAAAATAAAAATTTAGATTAAATTAAAAATTGCTAAAAAATTATCAAAAAAAATTGAGTAAAAAGTATTTTTTCTTTAATATTATAATTCATCAAACTCATTGAATTGAAGAAGGTACATGATTTGTTTTAAGATTTTATTATTGTTAAGTTTACTGTAAAATACTTTTATTGGTAAAAGAAAAACTGGCATACCTAGGTTTGTAGTGAATATCAATAATACAGACTGACCGTAGGTGTTAATAATGCATCGATTATAATGATTAAATGAAGAGGAATGTTAATTAAACTTTGTCGGATTACTTATATTCTGGTTCAATTAAGTTTATTCTGCATTTAAAAAGTCATAATTAGTTTGACTACTAATAGAATTTTCAACAATAACTACTTAAAGAATATATGTAAATGGTTGTGGTTTATTTTTATGTGACAAGGCACTGTGGTTATAGTAATACTAAACCTATAAGGGTGAAATTAAAAAATTTGGCACTTTGACGCTTTAAAAATATAAAAGAAAAGTGTTTAGAGTAAGTTCCTGCATTTTTTTTCGTTTTGTTGAAAAAGTTTATTTAAAAAAAGTATATATTTCTGTTTCTTTATTTTAGCCATCTAAAATCATTACAGACATGTTATTCTTATATTATATAATTAAAATAATATATTGATTTATAAAAAATAAGTTTAAAAAATAAAGGACTCGTATATGTCAACATTTTTATACAGACTGGAAACTTCACAAATGTTCGATTTAACACTTCTTATAAACTTACAAAATTAAGTTAAAACTTTTAAAATGATATTTAAGAATTCTCTACTACTAAACATTAATATCAGAATCACTTTCCATGAGAGATGTACCAGATAAATTCAATTTTTATCGAAATAAATAACTGAACAAATTTACTACATAATGAGCGTTGCACGAGAGCAGGCTATATTCCGAAAATTAGTCTATATGTCTGTATTGCAGGTTTAATTTTGGGATTTTCAAATTATAACATAATATTTTCAAAATCTACATTAAAAAACAAAAAATTTCATGCAAAATTTACCTCTGTACGCCTTGTCTTTTAGGAGTAAGCTTCGTTGTACAAGGACACTTTCAAAAGGTACGCGGAATTGCTAACAAAACAAATGCTTGTTTATTTACATTACTCGACCTTCCGCATGATTTAAATTGCTTAAATGCGAACATTTAAAGTAACTTTTGATAAAAGCATACATATATTATATTGAATATGTCATTTAATATGAAT
Source organism: Trichopria drosophilae (assembly GCA_030407085.1). Lineage (NCBI taxonomy): Eukaryota > Metazoa > Arthropoda > Insecta > Hymenoptera > Diapriidae > Trichopria > Trichopria drosophilae. The sequence continues at coordinate 21,422,877 of CM059583.1, forward strand.
AATCGTGGAAAATTATGAACGTTGCACGAGGACAAACATATAGGGACTAAAAATGATCGCTTAAAAATATAACAAGACGATATAATTTTGTACTTTTTTTTTCAGGATGATTACCTAAAAATATAAGTTTTGAAATCCATATACTGGAACTTTGTAAAAATTAATTGAACTAAATGCTGTTGTCCAATAAATACAGAAATTAGAGAATGGAACTCCGTTGCATGAGGACAAAACTGGTAGTTTTCAGTAATTAATTAAAAATTTACTGCATCAAATGGCGTGATATGCTGTACAATGTTGCATTTCAATGTGATGTAAAGTATCCATTCTATAAAATATTCATATTTAATCCAATAATGGAAATATGCAGAGGAATCATGGTTTGGCCAAATTTTTAATTTTCATCCATAAAATCCTAATAATTAAAAAATGTTTAATGTATATATTTTGGATTAAATTTAATAGTTTATTATGGAACATGTATTTTACAATAGGAAGAAATAATTCCAAATCATTCTAAATCTATAGCAAACACCGAGGATAGGAAGTTCGAACTATTCGAAAACGACATACGTTTGAAAGTAGATACTACGATTAGAACGATTTCCACAAGTTCTCCTCAAGAAATTAATAATGATAGTAATATAAATGTTGTATTTAATTCTAAGGTTGTAACGGGGACAGTTTTGGTTTTCAAACACAAACATTCATATAATTTATATGGTAGGTTAAAATGAAGTTAATCGATTTCATTGTCTTTTGCGTGACTTCTAAACATGCGATAATTGCCTATAAAGTAAATGAGGTACATAACAGCATTTAACATTGGCAGTATAAACCAATATATCTTTCAAGAAATAATCTGTCAACAACTTTTAAAATAGCTACATTCATTATAGATTAACAAAAAGTATTGTACAATTTTAAAAGATTTATAATCAAATGCTATATTTTACAATGCATTGGGATGAAACCACGATGCATAATGTTGGAATATGATTATATAATATTTATGGTTGATAATTTTTTATTATGTTCTTAATATTCTATTTATACTCTCGATCTTCTGTTCAGGAATAGAAGTATTTTTGGATGCAATAGTATTGGAGTGCAAAATTTATTGCAAATTATATTAAACAATATTTTGTCATAGAGAGTGTAAAATTTCATTTTACATCCGAAATTGCGGAAATAAATTAATGAAGCGAAATTTTTATAAATAATCTTAGGATATTTTGTTAAAAAATGTACAACAATTTTTGTACTATTTGCTTTAATATTTTTGAAAATTTTTTAATAACAATATGATTAACCAGATACATAATGAAATTCAATTGATAGAAATCACTAAGTAGATAAATAATTATACTTTTGAGAGAATGCTTTATTTCCAACATAACACTTGTTGATTTTACGATCTGTTTGAATTTGATCACAAACATTAAATCGTCGACTACTTATAGAAAGAATTATTTTCTCTGAAAGCTTCCAATCGGTTACGTAAAAAAGATTCAGTGTTCAAAAATAAAGAATTCGTTTATTGTTTTTTAATCCTTGTACAACACTTAATGAAGAGTCTAATAACAGACTGCGTATAATAGCGAGCAGACGTAACATATGTGATTTAATTGCTGTTTTACGAGTGTTTTTTAAATTATACTGCTTGGGAAATAGATTGCACAAAATTTCGTAAAATTTGGAATATATCTGCTTAGATGACTTGTCATTGATTCTCGCTTTTATAATACTCGTGATTCTAATCGTTAAAAAGTCTGCTTTATTTTTGAAAAACGTAAAAAAACGACGCAATATCGAAAATCGATACCCCACAGCCAAATATATATACGCGCCGCTTTTCCGCTTGGCCGCTTGCATTTAAGTTATTGATTTGCGATGTACGACAACGGTTTTTCGTCTATTGTGTATTAAGCTGCATTTAAGAATGGTTAAATCATTATTAATATTTTTAATAAATAATTTTGATACAAAGTGAATTTTTATTATTTAATTTTGTGTTTTCTAACATCTAAAATTTTCATTCATGAATAAAACTTCTAATTAATATAAGTTTGCATTCAAAATAATGTGTTATTATGAAAATCGTATTTATTATGACAACAAATTTAGAAAAGTCAGTATTTTCATGAACAATTTTGAAAATCCAGTAAACTAGAAAGCGGTACTTTTACTTACAAATTTCAGATATTTTCCCGAAGTTGCGGGTATTTATCAGAGAATTATGAAGTAAATATGGAAACATATGGTATCCTTAGGCATAGTTAATATCCGACTATAATTATATCAGGGAAATCTCCAAAAAAATTAAGATTAACTGCTCTCCTGACCTTTTCTGCAATCACCAATTTGAAAGGTTATTACATGACAAGCAATTTTTTTTATTTATTGGTTCTTATTTAACCATTAAGCTGGAAGTTTGAAATAATTGATAATATTAATAACATCGATCAGTTAAATTTTAAATAATGATACTCGAAGATCTATACTAAAATAAATAATACTCTCTAAATCCGAGTTAGTTAAAAACTACCAAAAAGAAAATGAAAAATGAGTCACCAAATGAATTAGTAATCATTTTTGCTAACAAAAAGTTAAAACCTATTAATTTATTACTAATTTTACAAAATACTAAACTAAAAAAGTCAATTTTAGTAGTAGAATTTTACTAATGAATTTGTATTTTCGTACTATTTGTCAGTAAAAGATTTACTAATTGATGGCAACCCAATTTTCGCTGTAGATAAGTCGTTTTTGATTAATTCAAGGTTAGAGAGTAGTTTTAAAAAATCATTGTTTTATAAGTTGTATATCACAATAAACGTGGGTAGGGAATACGCAGCTTGTATCTATTTGCATTTAAATTCTGCGTCCATCAAATGGTTGGATTGTTAATTAGTCTGAATTTTACGATCTATTTTTAATAATGATCTTATAAATATATGATTGTATTTTATGCATGGAAACAAATTTTCTGAAAGCACATGTTTAAAATATCGTAAGATATAACTCTATTAGTTTTAAAAGTTGTTAACTAATTATTCTTTTCTTAAGACTATGAAAACTGCTTATTTTTTTTTAAACTGAATATTATTTGAATATTACTATTAACAATTTTGGAGTAAAATATTAATTTTTATATAGTTTAAATAGATTAAATCATTCATTTATTCATTCCATCAAAACTAAGGAAAATGAAAACACTGTATGCACTAAGAAATTATAATGAAAAAAAAGATAAATGAACATTTTAAATTTTATTATACAAAAAATTAACTTTAATATAATTTAAATCTTATTAATAGAAAATTATTGATCATTCAATAAATGAATACGAGATAATGTTTCTCAATAAAGGAACATTCGTTTTATATAAATTTTGCATAAATATTAAAATAATATACTGATGACAATATTATATTATATATATTAAAATAATATATTCATGACAATTGATTTTTGCCAAAATATGTATAGGGCTTTTATATAATTGTTTATAGACTCATTTAAATGTTTATACTCTTTGAAAATACCAAAATTTAGAAAAGTTAGTGGCATTTGCGTTAAATAGTAAGGGAATGTATAAATTAAAATAAGTAAAAAAATTATTTTTTTTAATAAACAAGTAGGTTAAATTTGAATCTTGACTACTCAAAAATGCCCAAAATAACCAATAAGACGGCGTTTCGATAGCGACCTAGAAATACCTCAAGTGTTTGTCAATAGTTCTGCATTTTTGTTATAATCATACAGCATTTAATGTTATTTCAGTAAAGGAAAAACTGCTCTAGTATAACCTACGAAATCTCAAAATAGTGTTTTTGTATCACGGGCGCAAAAGCAGATTTTACGCCCCGTTGATAGATCGTGAGAGACAATAACGCCGGTTCTAGGTATATTGGGGGGGGGGGGGGGGCGGGCTTCTAAGCCTCTGATTCCAACAGTATTTTTTGATACAGTAGTCGTAACATGTTTTTACGTAAAATTCCTATTGCCCACAAATAAGGGCGTAAAATGAGCTTTTTATGCCCTGCTGTATCAAAAATATATTGCCAAGAGGGAATTCTTTTCTTTTCCATTTGGGATGTGAGTATTTTATATATATATATATCAATTGTAATGAGTATCCAGACATTTTTTAACAAATGACTAGTATTTTTAGGGTTTAAATTTATAAAGTATTGAGTAGCGAGAACCTTAATTTTGTAGCTCTACTTTAATATCTATTTAACCCATGTCATTTTTTCCAATGTACTTTCGAAATAAGTGAAATTAACTAGTAGGAACAAATGCACATCAATATTTAACTTCAATTAAATAGTGAAAATTGTCTTATTCTGCCATAGTCGAAAAGTTTCTTATATTCATATACCGAAACTCATAAATTTTAGAGGAAAAACCACACGCGTATATCCAGGTTTACCGGATTAATGCGGTGTTGACCTGAAACTTATGGATATGAACACATAAATCTCTTCGGTTTAGAATACCCTTTGATCTTCTAATACCGAACACACCAAATAGATAAACTGATGAAACAAATGCACCATTAAGAATTATTACAGAGAAATTCAATGTTTAAATTATTATTCATACTCGTAAAGAAATAAAATGAATGATGTTTTCACGCTTTAAAAATGTTTATTTACCACGTAGTATTAATTAAAATAAAAATTAAAAATTTTTCGGAAGTAGAAGTAGAAATAAGAAGCAATCATTATATAATCAATAAGCTGAAATTAATATTAATTTTTTTCCTCCCGGAAGTCAGAAATTTTGACGCAATTTTCAGCGCTGGAACTTTTATTCCAAACGCCGTTAAACGAAATGGAACAATACCAATATCGATAGATTTGCACCTTTTCTTTGGAATTCTGTTTTCAAATTCAGCCAGTGATTTCAATGAAAAAAGTTATGATAAAGTTACGGTTATTTATATTGAGGTCCTATCATAGATTGACTGTTGCAAACTACCAAAGAAAATGTCAAAAGAAGGTGATGTTAGGTTAGGATCATCTGTAATATTCAATACAGATATAATTAACTCTAAATGTACTTATAGTGTTTATTTTATTTTTTTAGACTGCTAAAAATGGTATAATAATAACTAAGAAAACATTTTTGTTAAGAAGAACCTTATTGATTGTCAATGTATAGCATTTTCGTGGAAATAAGATTAGTATAAGTAATTTATATAATAATTATGTTTCAATTATACTGATGGACTATTTAAATATGAAACATGTATGAATAAACAATGTGAATTAATTATAAAACATTCCAATAATTCATATTCAAACTTGATCAACTTGTTAATGTCAATCATATAGATTTAGAAATAACAATTATCGAGGACATGATTTCGATGGATTAATTTCGATTATTATATATAAGAAGTATTCTAAAATATTCATTCGAAGAAATGTATAAAATTGAGGTTAGTAAGTTCGACATTATTATAATAAAATAATATTTTTCTGATATTGATAACTGACTTTTCTAAAATGGAAGGTCAAGAATTAAAAATCGGGATTCGTTGTGATATTGTTTTAATTTTTTATTCATATTATACATTTTTTGTTAATACATCTTCCATAATTTTTTGACAATATCTTGAATAAAATAAAATTACCTCCAATTAATTATTAAATACGACGAATAGTCGTTTGCATTTATGTAACTGCAAACGTTATAATGTGTGAAAACAAACCTCATTTCCGTCTCTTGTTCAACGCAAATTGATGTAACATTCTAAAATGGAATTATCCTGAATATTTCTCCTTGACTTGCTCTATCTCGCTGAGACCACTTTAGCCACTTTGGCCGCATTAGCAGTATGTATCTCATGACTGAAAAGTCCTGAAATTGACGACGAATTTCTCTGCGGCCAAGTACTGAAATTTGACCTTTCGCAGTTACTTCACTTATAAGTATTACAGAATAATCTATTATTGTATAATTGCTTTATTATTTTTACTAAATTATTTATGTTTATGTCCAGGCATAGTTTGCTATACACTGAAAAAAATTTACTTGCAAATTCAACTACCATTGAGAAGTTGAGTGAAGAGTAGTTAAAAGAAATACATACTTTTTTTGTTAGTATAACTTGATTTTGTTGATTTTGTTAATTTTACTATTTTTACTTAAGTTTCTATTATTTAACCAGTAAAAAAGTATTCCGAACAATAATTGGATGTCAATAAATGCGATAGTACGCATAAAACTAAAAAGGCCTGTACTAATATAATAAAAAAGCAACCGCTAATAGCTGCACTAAAAAAAAATTTCCAGAAAAATTCTTACTTGATATGACTCCTTTTTAACTATGCAGAGTAGTTCGATACGCTTCAAGAAAATTTTCTAAGTTGCAGTTACTACGTAAAGAAGTTAAATCAACTAAAAATGTAGTTCCGCTAAATTCAATTAAAAATATATCGGCAGCAGGTTGAATAGTTTTTAGTGTACTAGGTAGTTAGACGCTAAATAATGTTTTTAAATGTAGTAGAATTAACTACCAAAATATTGCGTATATTTTTTTTGATTTAGCTCCTTTATGGTTGTAACTATAACCTACAAAATTCCGTTGGGGACCTATTTAAATACTTTCATAGTAATTAAAAAGTAGTCAAATAAACTAAGAATTTTTTTCAGTGTACCGTTAATATTAACATAGTTAATATTAGTTAGTTATCTGTATAGTACGTATCTTCGAAGGATCCTTACTTCGTCTATAAAAACAATTTAAATTTATTATACGGTGTAAAAATACATTTTACAAATGTATTATTCATTCGAATAAACCAATAGTCACTAAATTATGTACAGATTATAATTATACAAATATTCTCTTTTTGGATATTTCAAGTTTGCTACTTTAAGTTTGTTAGCGTCCGCGACTTAACTGCTACTTCCTGCGGGTACGGTAGAGTTTACTTACAATTTTGTTGTAAGTAGAGAAAGGCACACGAATTAATAAGTACAAAATTTAATACTTAATAATACTAACATATAATAAAAATAAAGGTCGGTTCGAAATTGGAAATGAAATAAAAAAGTTTTGGCTTTTTTATCGGTTAGATGCTTAGTAACATTATCGTATACACATACATCATGAATTCGGATTGCATGTAGAATAAGAAATACGATACTCCCGAAATTCTTTCTGCATGGAGCCTCACAAAAACGACTTGATTGTATAATATGCTGATAATACCGCAGCTGAATATGTAGGTCAAATTATTAATTAGCAGCAGAACGGTAAGCTACACATCGCATCTAAACTAGTGCTACAGTAACTAACTAACAAGAAAAGGCAAAGTGCAGTTTTTCCCCTGTTAAACTTCCAAAGATCCGCTTAGAGTAAAACTTATTAGAACGAATATTGTACATTTCTGACAAAGTGGAATCGTACAACCTGGATGACCAAAAAAGACTTGTATATCGATTACCGATTCTTGGTCTTGTTACTTCTTTCCGTTTTTGTATCTATTTGCAGCTCTTCGTGATTCTATAATTATAGCTGTTGATTGAGAGGTACATAAACACACTGTACAAATCACCGTCCCTTTTCAAGAATTTGCACAATATCAGGGTTATCTGATGAATGTTGTTTATTCCTTCAAGATTTATTTTTTCTTTGACCCTCCGCCCCTTTATCTTTGACATGTGCTCAAATTTAACTTCTTTTATTCTTGTGAGAGTGGAATTTTCAAAAAAGATTTTTCACTCTATACTAAAAAGTTGCTTGGTCCTCATTCTCATCATTTTTAAGGATAAAAAATATAACATTATTTTATATTTTTATTAATGACAATTTTACTAATGTTTATAATTTAACATGCCACGGAATGGAAAATTCACTGTAAAAAATTTACTGTAAATATTTATTTAATGTAGAGTAGCCCTAGTAGAAATTCCTTCTAAATATTGACCAGTTTTTGGCAAAGAAACTTGTGTACTGGTCAGTTTGTGAGTAATAAAATGTGGCCAGTTTTGCATAGAAAATTTGACAAAAACGTGGATTGTTTCTTTGATACCTTTCTTTGAATAAACTTTGGACAGATCCTTCACTATTTCTGCAAAATAGTACTCAGAATATTTAACACTAGATCTAGACGAAAATTGAGGTAATATTATATAGGTAGATGTATTTGCGATAACTTAAAAATTGTCTGGACTCTTTTTATGCAGTTTCTGTTCTTATGCATTTTTTATAGTTTTGGAAAAGGGATTTTTTGAGCGTGACTATTATTAGGAAAAAAATTGAACTTGGATCAGTGCTTCAATACGAGTATAATCATCGTCATCATCCTCATCATCCACATCGGCGTTATCATCGTCCTCATCATAATTTTTTGTAGTTGATGTAAAGAGTTTTGGTAACAAAATACTTATTTTTATGATTTTTGTCTAGTTATTACCTAGTCTATAAAATTTAAGGAGGATCTCTTGAACATACATCTGAAAAATATATTTTTTATGTTTGTTGATATTTCATACGCATGTTATTGAATATTAGGTAGTTCAAGCACTTGAAATGTACATTCTTAAACTGCATTGAAATTGAATGAACCAATAAATTTAAGTTGTTATAATTTCATTAAATTTAACGTATTAGTAGTAGTTATGCCACACTGAATACTCATTTTTAAAAGAAAGAGAACTTAAAATACAAAAATAGTGACAGCCCAGGTGGAAATAGAATCTCGTAGAAAGCTAGTTTCTGGCTAGTTTTCCGTGACAACCAATTTCTATATAGTAACTGTCTAGTTTGTCTAGTATATGTGTAGTTTCTGTCTAGTTTACGCCAAACAAGTGAAACTAGGCAAATTTCCACCTGGGAACGACAAAAATATTACAAATTATATAAATAAAAATGCAGTAACGAAATAACCATATCATAGATAGACAATCTCGAAATAGAGATTAAAATTGCATAAATTAAAAAAAAAATGTAGTGGAAGAGGTTCGGTTACGGATACGCTTTCATTTTTGGGTCATAAATTTTGCTCAACTATTTAATCATCGACTATATTATGCTGACATATGCGCATGTATGGATAACTAGAGACCTTAGTTAACTACTATTAAAGGAACTAAATTGATTCTGTCGACTAGAAAATTAAACATTTAGTAAAATCCTCATTTTTTGGAAACCAAGTTTTTTGGTTCGAATGCACTTGAAATTGGAAAAATGAAATAAAACCGCCCCAGCTGTATCCAGAAATGAGAATGTATTGATTTCAAAAACCTTTAACGACAGAACAACAGAAGATGGCCTGTTGCCATTATTCTTCATCCTCTTCAGAATGTTTACATTGCCAGTACCTCTTACGCTTTTGAGCACACTTCAACCTGCACGAAGAAAAGTGAAACAAACGAAAGCCAATCGGAGAAAACTTGGGAAACCAAGGATCGATTATACAATACATACGATGATATTTTATGATTTGTCAAACAAGAGTGTTCACAATCAAATATTGTAGCTACATTAAAACCTCACGAAAAAAAATTTCTTTTGCACATTGTGATGGGTTCCACTGTTAAATCACAAAATATAATAAATTTACTATATCACTATCCGTTGCACTTATCTTTTCCTTTGATTAAATTTGATCTGTATGGCTTTTGAGAATACTGAAAAATAGATTTGTGGCGACGTATACATGTCAGAAAATCAATTTATTCGTGGAAGACTTTTTGCTTTCATATTCTCAAAAAAGCTACACGTAACAACAACACACACTTGACATTTGTCGAATTTGATCTATTTCTTTTCAATCAACAGGTCCGCAGGGGTGTTCAAAACCGAACGATGTTCATAACTAAACCTCCTACCCTCATTATCTTATAGTATTGTATGCATTAATGATGTAGATCTAAGCTTATAAATACTAATGGCCATACGCAACTTAAACTGCAATAATTGCTATTTTCTTTCTCATTAAATTTTGTGCAGCATATAAATTACATAAATTTCTTCAATGTCTATAAAATAAAGCCAAAAAAACTTAAAAGGCAGTTCTTTTAGCAGTCTAGTGATTCTCGTCATTTAGTTAATATAAAACTTTCTGAATAATTTTAATAATCTATAATTGAAAAGTACCTTAACAACTGTTTCTGTACGTAATTCATGATTTCCATACTGAAAATTTGATTATGCAATTTTTCTTTTATAAAATCATGATACGTCATTCAGCAAAACCAGACGAATGTTCTGTTCACTTCTGTTTCAATCGTAACAGATTCGTCATTGAAAAAATGAAGTTTAATGAGATTGCGCCAACGAGACTGTGAATTCATCTCATTCTATTCATTGCCACCACTTAACCGTCCACTTAATTTTCTAATTACTCTTCTTTATTTCGAATTCTGGAATCACGCGAGTGCTAGAATACTGTTGATGTATCATGTTTCCCATTATTGCTTTTAAATATAATATTTTGTATATTTTTTTTAGTGAGCTATTTAGAGCTATATTGTAATTGTAGGCCAAATTTCATAAGAAATTAATGTTTAGTTTTAATGCAGATATTTTGGAAAAACTTTTAATTTTGTTCAGTACGTCACACCAACCCAATTAGCGAATATGGGAGTAAACCAATGAGAGTTTCAGTGATTCAATCTGCGGCAAATGTGCTTACCGTATCTTTAACCCTACTTTTGAATAATAACTGATTTGAGCTCATTTCAACATTTATTACGCACATAATGTATAAATATTAGAAATAGAAATTTTGCTAAATAATTTGCAGGCAAATTAGAAGATGACAAAATTAATAATTTAAAAATAATAGTGTCCTGGTTTTCATTATTGGGGAGAGGTCTTCTACGAAACTTCATATAAAAATACTTAGTTTTAGGGATATTTTCGTATAAAATAAATCAGACACTTTCGAAACAGTGAAACGTTTCCAGTGTTCCTAATACAATAGAGCGACGAAAGAACAAACATTCCAATAATAAGATTAATGAAACATCATAAAAATGCCAATATTAAATAATAAAAAGTAATTGGATAAAATATTGAATATTTATGGTCTCATAAAGATCAAAGGTTCTTTTAAATAGGTGAATAAAATTTGTCATTTGTTACAACTTTATGTTCACCTGTTTCAAACAAGTTTTTGGTTCAAACACTACGCAACTCTCAAAGTTTCACAAATCACAGAATAAAGAATATGAATTTTTCTGATGAGGACCCATAAATCAGGACCAACAGATTAATTGTGTTATTTTTTTAAATAGTATTTTTCAAACTGTCTATATGAGATCAAGAAATTTCAATTAAATTATTTATTAATGGGTCCAGAAGTATGCTGGAGTAAAAATTATTATTTTAATTGCTTATAGTAATTAATACAATTATTAATATTGTTTATAAACTCTGGTAAATAAAATATGAATAATATAGATATGAATAATTTGTGACAGTTCTCCCCGTTAAAAACAATAGATAAACAATAATCATGGGGGGACGATCGTGCGTCAATTTTTGGAAAATTCTTACAAGTTACAATTTTGTACAATATACGCTACGATTTACAGTGCGGCTATATATGGGCGTATCTCCACAATTTTTAAATTTTCAAGTTTCCAAATTCCAATTATTCTTTTTGGGGACAGTCTTGAATGCAATTCTTTTACTTCATGTTACATTAATTAATAAAAAAGCACAAATCTAGACAATACAAATTGGTCCTGTCCAGAGAATCAATGTGTCAATAGTTAGTGTAACTTTGTACAAAATAAAATCAATAGTAGATTCTGCTAAAAAATTTAGTAAACCGTACCGAAATAGTTATGTAACCTTTATTACCCGTAATCGGCCCATGTTTTTCTACGGTGACATCGACAGTCAATAATATTCATAAAATATTCATCTATGGCTAATGCCTATATCTTATGTTTTCGAGGTCCCTTAGTTGACTGCCGCTGAAGAAATTTCAAAAAATGACTCCATCTCTGTTTTTCAAAAATTCAGGAAAAATACTGATTCTTATTGCTTTTTTGTATTTACATTTTTTTTTTAAGAGAAACATTTTTCTATCATTACGAAATGTATTTAGAAAAATGTATTTCTAAGTATCTCATTTTGTAAGTATCAAATATGTCTCATTTTATATGTAAAAATGTGCAGAAAGTGGAATTAACGAATTATCAGTTCTGAAAGTTTGACAAGAAAATGAAATTTATTAATTTGGTTACGAACATATAATATTAATAACGTTTATTTTTTGCCCACAAAATTTGATTTGTTGATACACGATTATAAATTTTCATTGTATTTCGTAAATTCTTGAGGTAACTGCAATATTTCAAGCTACATATTTTATCATAAATATTTGATTTATTTATTTATTTATTAATAAACGGACAAAAACTCTTACAAGCATTATTACATTTAAATTTTTGATGGATTCTTTCCAATTAATGTGCACTACTTCAACGTTCTATCTTTCTTTCACGTGACTGAATAATAATTTACACGTACTTTAGTGATCATTCATGTAGAGTGAGTGGACGACTTCAATTATTTCGCATGAGATTTATGCCGTTATTACTTATTGGAACAGTAAAAAATGAAAGCATTCTAAAATACGATTAAAATGTTAATTATTAGGGTCACTAATAACAAATTTGAGTTGGATATAATAAGCACTATATAATAATTTAAACAATACTTGAATAATTTGTTAGCATCAACTTATTTAAATCTTAGTTTCCTGATGAAAAAGATAGGCCAACGAAATGTGCTGCCATCCATGTGAATTGAATATTCTGGAATGGGATTTCGGAAATGGTTTAGTAACTGCGCAAACTTTGAATGACAATAACGTCTATCTGGACTAGTATAATACAGATTAAGGAGATTCAAATAGACGGACACAGCGGTCTTGTAATTCTATTAGTAATCTTCTAGTCTAGTAACTACGAGCCCTTAACAAGTAACTTTACAAAGACCGGTGCAGTATATAGTAGCCAAGTCCTAGCAATTGATTAGTTTAGATTTTAAATCGACGAGATTGAAATCGGACAGTCCTCGAGTTCTTCTTTTATTTTAAACCTGTTAATTTACATTAATCTATGTTTTATCAAAATAGTAATAATCGGATATACATAAACTGGAGTTGGATCCATACGACGCTAGATTAAATTATTAATTTAATTTTTCGACGTTTTTGATGCCATAAATTAGCAAAAATTCAATTGCAACAATAATAGTAGTTACAGACATTTTATGCGAGTTTTTCTTTATCAGTATTTTATTTTCTATTGTCTATAATGATAACAGTTTGATATACTACAATAAAAATTACATGTTGAAAATCCACGTTGTATAATCAGATCATTTATAATAGTTTGCTTCGGGACAAATACGTGGATGAATATCCTAGTTATCTTCTGCTATGAGATATTATTATTGTTTTGTCATTTTGTTTCCTTCAATATGACTAAAATATCGTATGCCGCTTCCGCATATTTCTTTCGAACGATTCTGTTTTAATAAAAAATCTATAAAAATGTTTCATTGAGAGGTTTATGATCTTTCATAAATGTAAATAAAAGCGAACAATAAAACTGGCCTCATAGACACTACTCAAAATTGGTTATTTCTGTACTAAATTAAAACATAAAAATATTTGATTTAGTATTTGCAAAATTTAAGAAAGGAACGTTTTATAATGAAAAATTGAACAAATAATTGATGATAATGTGTTTATATGAATATTTGGATATTAAAGACTCGTAGAAAGGCTGACAGTATCTGAAAAGGGATTTCTTAATTAAACTTAATTGAAGAAAAGGGATGCGGGTTGAAAAACCGACAAAACAAAAGACAGACAGTCATAATGCCGACATCGACAAGCACAGAGTCATTTTTTGAAGTGTCGGCATTTTGATAGTTTGAAATATTCAATAGTCAGGTTTCACATACAAATAAAGATCGGAATTCAGACTGGAATCTTAGAAATAGGTTGAATTTATTAAAATTACCTAAGAGGTGCTGATAGCAAATTTCCTCAAAGATTTTGGAAAATATGGGAAGAATATTTATCGGCCGCAAATCTTTTAATTGTTGTGGGTCTCTACTTTTTGGAATAGGGCGAACAATGGCATATTTTCAAATAGTAGGATATTCACAACTGACTAAAATGTTACAACATGCAATATCAGTGCATTTCAGTTTAGATATAATTATAACTGTGCAAGAGAAATTTCTGTAAAGGGGAATTATACACCGTTTTGAATTTTATTAGAAAAAAGTGAATTGAAAAAATCTATAAGATTTAGCAATTAACAAAGTGACTATTTATAATATTTGGATCATTTAAATGATTGGGTAGTTCTGGAGAAACGTGTTTCTTGATACCAAGATAACTAACCACGGTCCAAAAATGCATCTGATTCGATACAGACAATCTACTTACGTAGGCATTCCTCTCTCTTCTGATTGCTAATTGTTCATAATTTCTCAGCAGATTATAATAAGCAATGTCTCATTCCTTTTTAGTTTTTCTTTGCTTAGATTGCGCCAAGTTTCTTTGTTTATGAGAAGCCGGATTGGGTACGTTTTCATGGTGCGTAAGCTTTAGAAACATGAATTGTTTTGAACGGTGCGAACATGTCAACAATTTCTATTATTCCATTATTAAGATATGCAAGTTTTTCATTTATTTACGGAAATTTATATATTTGCTCCCACGGATAGTAACTTGCTGCCGGATCGAATAATTCGACATCTGAATTGTTAAAGTCACGTATTGTGACAAATTTGTCATAACGTCGGGGATGATGATAATCTATACTGATACAAATTAAGTAATGATCTGCTGATTGAAATACTTTAATTATATAAGCGCTATTAACTTTAACTGAATTCGCAACCATTATAATATCAATTAGTGTTTCGGAAGTAGCAGTAACTCTAGTAGGTTCGTTGATTATTTGGCGAATATTAAATTGTGAAAGTGTCTCCATAAACTTTTTTGAATCTGCCTTCTCTTTATTCAGAGTATTTATATTAAGATCTCCTAGAAAAAGAATTTGGTCAGAATTTGATTTTATTGTTACCTGTAAATTATTTAGACATTGAAGCGAAACATACCCTCATAATCTGAATCAGTGAAAAGTTCGCCAAATGCGTCAGCGAAAATAATTTTCGCTATTAAATCAGTCAATATCAGTATTTAACCAATTGATTTTACTATTTAACCGGTCAAAATATTGTATTTACAGAAACTCCTGCAGAACTCAACTTTAATGTCCACTATTTCACTGGGCTTCAGTTGTACATTCTTTTAACACCGATTACTGCAGTGATTCATGAATATAACCAGTGATTTGCTTTTCATCCTATATAAAATTGAACATTTATATATAATTTCAGTAAATAGATTTTTAGGCTGCAAGAACTTTATTCTTCGAATTTGAGCAGGTTTTTCTGACCTTAGAAGTTTTTATGAGGGGAATGTAAATAAATGTTCTGAGTTGTTTTTTTCGTTTTTATAATCCCATTTGAGTTTTACAAGTTGCTCATGCAAGCACGGAATCTGGATACTGAAGGTGCCACCGAAAATTTGAATAATAACGATCTGTTTCAGATATTATCTACAATGTTTATCGCAATTGTTCGTTTTTAACCATTTTTATAACCTTTAAAATTGCATGCAGGGACTACTATATAGTTTGAGAGGAGTGTATAAAGTTATATTAGCTAAGTTTCTATTATAGATTTTGCTTAAATTTACTGAATAGATTAATTATACTAGAAAATTACCTTCTATTTACCACACGCAACGCGCGAAACTATTAAGTGTTTGTGGAAATTAAAATACTTTTAATAGCTTTAGTAGGAGCTGGAGTAGGAGCTGATTTTTTGGCGCAAACAGTCCATTCAGTCGATTTTAGCTAAATTCGCTTAGTTGATCAGTTAGTAAGCACATATTCCAGCGAAAATCACGTGATTTCATTTCACTGATTTTAGTCCGATTCGTTGAATTAATCAGTAAATAGACACTGTTTTCCAGTGACTATTTGTGTTTTACAGCACAAAGCATGTGGTTTGATTCCAGTGAGTTTAGTGAAATTCGCCTTATCTATCAGTTAGTAAACACTATATTCCAGCGAAAAGGACGCGCTTTCATTTCACTGATTTCAGTCAAATTCACTAGATCGATCAGTGAAGCGGCAGAAATGTGATTTCATTTCAATGATATTCCAGCCAATTTAGAAGAGTTGGCTGTTGAAATCAATGTGTAATGGCTGATTCACAGCGATCTCAAATGCGCGTTGTCAATTAGCGACTATGAACTGTCAATTAGTAGTTTTTTCGCTGGTTCAGATTAAGAGAGTAAGATTTATATACGACACCAATCGAGAATTTATTATTATGATAATTAATTTCTCGCTTTTTCGATTCGCCCGCGAGAAAAGTACTAAAAAGTATCATTCTTATCACCTTTAAGAATGCTTTATTTACTATTCCTATTCCGAAATTAAAAACAATTAATATTAATGCACATACCAGATTAAAAATCCTCGTAGATTGTCGGTGATGAATGATTTTGAACGATGTTTCGTGGATGCATAAAATAGATCTAAGTACATCAGTTATGCTTAAGATATTTTGATTTGAATTCTTTCGATGAAAATCAGGCATTCCATAAGACATAAAGACATAAAGACATAAAGACATAAAGACATAAAGACATAAAGACATAAAGACATAAAGACATAAAGACATAAAGACATAAAGACATAAAGACATAAAGACATAAAGACATAAAGACATAAAGACATAAAGACATAAAGACATAAAGACATAAAGACATAAAGACATAAAGACATAAAGACAGACAGACAGACAGACAGACAGACAGACAGACAGACAGACAGACAGACAGACAGACAGACAGACAGACAGACAGACAGACAGACAGACAGACAGACAGACAGACAGACAGACAGACAGACAGACAGACAGACAGACAGACAGACAGACAGACAGACAGACAGACAGACAGACAGACAGACAGACAGACAGACAGACAGACAGACAGACAGACAGACAGACAGACAGACAGACAGACAGACAGACAGACAGACAGACAGACAGACAGACAGACAGACAGACAGACAGACAGACAGACAGACAGACAGACAGACAGACAGACAGACAGACAGACAGGCGGACAGACAGACAGACAGACAGACAGACAGGCGGACAGACAGACAGACAGACAGACAGACAGACAGACAGACAGACAGACAGACAGACAGACAGACAGACAGACAGACAGACAGACAGACAGACAGACAGACAGACAGACAGACAGACAGACAGACAGACAGACAGACAGACAGACAGACAGACAGACAGACAGACAGACAGAAAGACAGAAAGCCAGAAAGCCAGAAAGCCAGAAAGACAGAAGGACAGAAGGACAGAAAAACAGAAAGACAGAAGGACAGAAGGACAGAAAAACAGAAAGACAGAAAGACAGAAAGACAGAAAGACAGAAGGACAGAAAGACATTTGTTATATTTCATAAAAGAAAACTTACATAAATCCGACTTGATTTTCAGGTGTGCCGAAGAACTATGCCCATCCACACTTTGATAATCAAGAATCCAAGACTGTCCGACTGGTAATGGCGGGCTTAATATCCTACTTAAGGTTACCAAAAAGGACACGCAACGTATACATCAAAAAACGGCTTTAAAATTTGGAAGAAAAAATGCAATGACATATCTATCGCCGGGATCGAAAAAGGACGTCGAAGTGACGTCATGACGTGACGTCGTTCGTCGTCGCGAGATGTTTCGAGTGGTCACGACGATATTCTTGATATGCATTGTCTTCAAGACCGAGGCCAGGGCTGGCGATACTGCGGCAAGGATGAGAGGCGACTTCGTGATCGGTGGCCTCTTCAGTGTTCACAAACCACCCAGGGGGGACCAGGGCGCTTTGGAGTGCGGTGCCATTCGAGAAATTTATGGCATTCAAAGGATCGAAACTGCATTGAGAGTCCTCGACGAAATCAACAATTCGACCGAAGTTTTAAGAGGTAATTTAATTTTGTCCATTTCTTGGTTGGACTTCAACAGATCTTGAATAGGGAATTAAAATTTTTAATTATATGTAATAACTTGTATTTCAGTAAATTTTTTATTTATATTTCGGTTTGTAATAATATTATGTTCAGAAATGAGAACAATTTGCGTCTACAACAATACAAAGGATGATATCTGTCGGTCGCAGCAGTAGTGCCAAAATCTCCGGTCAAGTATTGTCGAGAATTATTCAATACCTATTCCCTTTCAATAATAATATCTGAAATTACTGTGTAAAATATTAGTAATCAATTGATTTACTATTGAACGCCTTTTGGTGACATAATAAATCCCGGCGTTTTATATTACCTTACTTTAAGATGAAGCTGACAATGAAGGCTCGACACGATTTGGTTGCGTTCTATCGATCTAATTGTGAGGATTTTTAGCATATGACAACTACAATACTTTCTGTCATGTTAGAGGTTAGGATACTACAATAGAGTTAAAATTTGTATTTATTGGTCAGTACTCTGATAAGTATAAATGAGTCTAAAACAAAGATTTCGAACCTGAACGTGTCGCGTTTTAAGCGTTCTGAACAGGATTAAATTCATCATCATCTGAAACTTTATCTCAATGTGCAACTTTTCCCAGAGATAAAAGATATCCATGTTGTTGTATGTTATTGAAATCTCAAAAAGAAAGTATCAATTTTTTGTAATAAACCGAAACTGGCAAGGTAAACCAGAAAATTAGTCTATCAAAGTTCGAAATAACAACAATATAAGTTGACAATGAAATGTTTTCTTTATCACTTTACTTATTAAAATTGGTGGATTTAAATCCATCATCGTGAGGTCCGATTTTCAATATTCAAAATGGAGGCGATTCAAATATGGAGGACAATTTTGTAAAAAATGTATTCACTCTTTTGAAATTTAGTATTGAAAATTGATCGGATTTTCATGAAACATGTTATTCGGGGGCTTTTGGGGTCGCTGTCTACTAATATTATATCGGATTTAAAACATGTTCAAAGGCAGGTGCAATAATGTAATAATAATAGTAGAGAAAATAATATAAAATGAAGCTATGTTATTAATTTTAGGTCCTGAAATCTTAGGTTTCGAATTTTGAAAATCTGAGACTGGATTTGTTATCGGAGATAACAAACACTCCCGAGTAATAAGTTTCAAGGAAATCCGATCAATATTCAATTTTGCGGTCGCGCTATTAGATCCGCTATTTTGAATTTTGGAAATCTCAGATCAGATTAGTGACCAGCGTCCTTAAGAACCTCCGAATAATAAATTTCAGGTATTTTCCGTGTAAAGAAAAATTTATACTTCAAAGGGTTAATGAGTTAACTAATTTAATGTAGTAGTGATGCTAAATTTGAGTTGGAACCATTTTAAAACTAATTTTTTTATAAGATCTGCATGGTGTGCGTGAATGCAACTCAAAATTAAACTTGATGGTTAGTATTTCTTTAAACGTGACAAATGAATCGATCCATGCAAAAAGGGCACCAAGTCCATATAGATAATTGTTAGGAAAACGAAAAAAACTGATTTACTTTTCTTACAGAATGAAAAATACAAATTATTTAATAGAAATGTTGCTTTTATGCACTTCCAATAGTACAAATATCGTTCTATGCTTAAAGTTAAAGAGGATTTTTAATAATTATAAAAAATATCAGTGGACTTAGGTCCCTTTTTGCATGACTCACGAATAACATGAAAAAAAAGTAATAATTTTATAACATAGCTAACTAATTTATTTGCAAAAGTATAATACAATGTAAAATTACATTTTGCGGTGTATTAAGAACTAAATTCATTATCTTTTTCATCAGTAACAGTATGCTATTCGATCAGGAATTCTACCTAGATATTTATCTGATATATATTGTTGTAATTTTAACCAACGTTAAATTATAATAGTTCCTAAAGATTATTGTTATTTGTAAATACAGTAAGTATGTGTGCAATAATCAGTAAACAAATCTCTCTTAATACGAATAAGTTTGAATTATTCATATTTAATATTTCCATACTATCCATTGTGCTAACATGATTTTCGTATAAGTTAACATAACTATATTTACCAATATGGATAGTATACAAAACTGGTACAGTATTTGTTGTTCACCAGTGTAGTTGTAACTATTACAACTACAACGCGTATCCTGCAATATATCTTACATGACAATTTATAGTGGTAAAATATATACGACATGTATTTATTGGCACATATTTTACTGCAACAAGTAGTATTAAATAGTATATTTTACTACATTTTTTTCTCAGTGTAAATAATACCCGGTATAAAAAAATGTCACTTCCAATTTATGCAAAAAGGGATCTAAGTCCTGGACTTAGGGCCCTTTTTACACAAATCAGACATCAGGAAGTGAAGATTAATAATTTTAATAAGTGCTAAATGAAAGACCGGAGCCTCAAAAGTTTAATTTATCATTATCTCAATTTACCGAAAAATGGACTTAGTGCCCTTTTTGCATGGACCGATTCAAATATACAATAATTGTTTAAACTCTAAGAGAAATTTTATAAGGTGTCACTATAAAAGTGTAGTATTAGTCGACCATAGTCGACCATAATTGACGGTCGATTTGTGCAAAGAATTGTCTAAAAATTAACTGAAAATTGACCGATGTTCGGAGACATTTTCGATTGTCGATCAAAAATTGAACGAGGGCCGGAGACATTTCCGTTAACTTTCGGTCGAATTTTTCAATTATCGACCGAAAATTTACCAAAAGGTACTTTTTTATTGTCGACGCTTAACTTCCATCAAACGATTTTCAGTTGACTTTTACGAAGTTAACCGAAAATTGGCCGAAAAACGGTTTTTGGATTCAGTCTATACTCGGTCGATTTAGTAAAATTCCACCGTAAGTTGACTCGATATTCAATTGATCGATTTTCATCTGACTTTTACAAAGTTCATTGAAAATTTATCGAAAGGTATTTTTTTTAGACGATAATCGGTCGATGTAGTAAAAATCGGCAGTGAGTCGACGCCAAATTTTCATTGGTCAATTTTCAGTTGACTTTCGTGAAGTTGATCGAAAATCTACCGTCGATTTGTGCAAAAAATTGACCGTTTGGTTTTGTATAGATCATGTCGACTTTAATTCGACCGAATATTGACCGACTTCAGTCGAGTTAATTCTACATGAACGTGAGCCGATAAGGAATTACTAAAAAAATACACCTTTTTTATCATTTAATTGAGAAAAATAACATTTCTACAACGTTCGAGTACAAAAAAAACATCACCGGTTCCGTATGTAAATGATGTCACTGAAGTATTGCAAAGTATATTAAAAAAATATAAAATCATATTGGTGACAGAACCTATATACAATAATATAGGTAACATCAAACAATACAAAGATAAACTCGAAAAATTGCCACGCAGTTTACCAAATTCCATGCCTTCATTGCAAAAGAAAGTTACTTAGGACAACCCGAAAGAAAACTTGAAACGAGGTTAAAAGAACATACAAAAAACATTGGGAGATATACAGCATTATAAGGGTTTAATTATACATCGAATCGAAACCAGGAAGTCAGAATTTCTTTTTCAAAAAGGAAATTTAATTTTGAAAATACAAAGAACTTAAAGGCTTGGATAAAACGTTTAAGTGACTATAAAAAATTCAAATATTTTAAGTTTTTTTAGTTTTTAAATAAAGTTATCAATTAAAAAAATAGATTTGTAGTACTCCATTCTGAATTCTTAACTAATGTTTTGTAACAAAAATTAAATAAGGTTTGCAAAAAATCAACAGGATACTAGTTTAAATGAACTCATTTAAAATGGGTAGATTTTATTTTTGCAGTAATTTCAAGAACGACATTAAATTGATAGGATATCCTCTTGAGATTCTTTTTCATACATAATTACATTCGCTACTTTATTTCCGACATTATTCCTTCCTTTCATTATTCATTTAATTATTCAGTCGTTCAAATTGAAAACATACGTGTCATTAAAAATCCTTGATTCTGTACGTAAATTACATGCATTTGAGCAATCAAAGATATTATATGTGACATAATGAAATCACGTAACCACTTTTTAAATGAACCTAGAAGGAGTCTTTTATTTCTGTGATTTCGAATGTACCTGAAGTTCCGAACGTTCAGTGAACGGTTCGTCCGGGCCGGCTCACCAAAATAACTCAAAATTTCGGGTGCCCGTCGTTTTTCTAAAAAATAACCAACAAATAAACAATTTATGTAATAAACAGTAATATTCTATTATCATATAAGGTATAACATACGAAATCCCGATCAAGGAAACCATAATAACGGCATAGTCAAAAATATTTTCCTATTAAGCGCCACGTCGCATGTCAGATCTTACATGAACCTATAGATTAATTTATTTTCAAACAATTTTAATTTTAATTTAGTATTTAAATTAGCTATAAGCAACATGTAAAAACAATTTTGAGTTACGCCCGATCATCACCCGTCTTGGCAAAATAGTTATTTTTGTATCAAGGGCGAAAAATGGAGTTTTACGCCTCGACAATAGAACCCGAGAGACGGCAAAGTCCGCTCGAGGTGCATGAGAGTGAAAATTCTACGCCTGAAATTCAAACATTGTTTTTTGATGCAGTAGGTGTAAAATACTTTTCGATTCAGGGGGCGTAAAATGACCATTATGCGCCTCCTTTTGGGTGCGTAAAATACCCGTTTCACACCTCGAGCGCGTAAAATGCCACTTTTACGCCTCTAGGGCGTGAAATAAAAATAGTGTGAAAATTTCAAAACTTCGACCGCTGTTGAGAGCCTCTTTTGCCTCTAAATTGTTATTGTTTAGTATATGCTATCTCTTATCTGCGTCGTATTCGCCACCCCCCCCCCTAACGCCTCCTCTTCTCAGTTTACACTACTTATCATCATTTTTAACTTAACACAGCTTTTACGTTTTTTTTATTTTTACAAATTTGTGTGCTACAGCGCATAAAATGCGTGTTTTACCACCGCTTTTGCCGTATTTTTATCATGTAAAATACGTGAGAAACCAGGTGACTCGTGCTTGGGCCGCATACATTCCTATTTTTTTATCTTTATGAATCAAAATTCGCTTTACATCGGGGCGAATTAGTTATACGCAAAATTTAAAAACAATTTTATGCTGCGCACTTATTCCCTTCTGGGCAAAAAATAATTTCGAATTCAACGTAACCGCTGCATATAATGGATGATTTAAACCATTAGATAAATATGCTTTTATTTGTTTTAATTCTTTATACTCATTATACAGTTTATACTAAATATAGAAATTGACATTTGCGAGGTTGCAATCTACCCGGGCGCCTGAGCCACCTAAATGATGCTTTTGAAGTTTATTGTTTTATGGGTATGTGCGCCCTTATCTCACCCTATCTATACCGGCGCCGTAATGACCTTACACGTTAGGAAATTCCTAGAAAAGAAAAAAATAACATGTATATAATCCGTAGTATTCGTTTGTGAGACTTTTTTCATGAGACCCACTGGAAAATCGAATGGATGTCTTGTGAAGGATTTAAAGTATACAAGCAATGCAGCGTTGCACAGAAATATAGTTTGAGAAAAATGACGGGGACTCTGTAGCACCCGAAATGTTAAATTTTATCGGTGAGCGGCCTTGACGAACCGGTCACTGAACATTCGGAACTTTAGGCGCATCGTTTCGATCGTCCAAAAGAAAAGATCACAGTAGACACGGTAATCGAGTTGATCATCGGGATGGTTTTCAACATTGTTTATCAAATGATGTAATTCACCATGCGTGCACAACATTAGATTTGCAAAGTATTTTGGGAAATTCGCCTTCACCGGATTCTGATGAGTTCATTATTCCATTCCTCCTTGAATAAGAAATCCTGGATTGTCTAAATTCATGCCTGACAAAATATTGAGGCTAGGTTTACTATTAGGTAGACCTAATGGCCTACAACTTTCGCATTTGAAGCAGACATTTAACATCGTTAGTAGCCGATTGACAAGCATCTATAATATTTATTTAGCCTATGGTGGTTTCTCCAGCATATGAAAAAACATTTTTGTCATACCACTTACTAAGAAAGTTAATCCTGCGATACCAACGCAAACAAGGCCTATTGCAAATCCTCCACGTGTAGCAAAGGTCTTTGACAAACATGTTACTCGACAGTTTTTCACTTTCCTTGAAAATAGCGCTTTGCTACATAGTGAGATAGCCTTACTAAAAATTCTGGATGACGTCCGTTATGCAATCGAGCGAGAATCGTCACTATATTTGTGCTTTTTGATTTTTCAAAAGCCTTAGAATCTCTAAGCCATGCTGTATTCTTACGATGTTTGCGTGAAATCGGCTTCACTGAAATAGTAATTCGTTGGATCTTCTCATTTGTATCGGAACGCACGAAATCTATAGTTGGAAAGGCTGGTGATAACTCACCACCTCTCACGACAACGTCTGGCGTGCCGCAAGGCACTAGTATCGGGCCTATAATACTCATTGTGGTTATCAATACCTTATTCCAAAGACTGAATTATTGTTGAGATAGCACTATTATATTTACAGACGATGTTTAATTATATCTTCACTCACTTTTGCAAGATTCATACGAGATCACTAGAAAACTTAATGAAGAGATTGATGCTCTAGTTTCATGGTCACGAGAGATTGGTCTTACGATAAATGCTTCGATAACGCAAGCCATCATCTTGGGCTCTATTCAGAAATGCTCCCTGGTTAAAACTTTTACTTATGGATGGGAAACCAATCAACTTTGTAGATATAGTTAAAGGCTCGGGCACGTATATTGCATCCGATTTAACAGATAGGTTGCCTCTATCTCGTCCAGAGTTCACTATTCACTTTATCGTCTTCGTTATCGCAGTTCCTCATTACTAACCAATATCAAGTTAATGTTAGTAAATTCATTAATTATACCATAGTTCGATTACGCTTACTTAGTTTTTTCCTACTTATCAGCATATCTGAATACTAAATTACCACGTCTATTAAACAGTGCAATTCGTTGCATCTTCAAAGTTAAACGTGTTCAACGTCTGTCTCTGTATTTTGCCGTGACAACTGGCTCCCCATCTTAGCAAGCTGCAACTATTTTCTGGGTGTTCTTATGTTCCAAGTGCTCAGTACATCATCCGTCGTATCTCGTATTAGGTTTATCAGTATCTCCAATCTGATGCGATCGGCTAGTTCTACAACGTCCTTTATCTTCAGTCATATCATACCGATTATTTCTCGAATTCCTTTTGGGTTACTGGTCTTCCGTTCTGGAATTCTTTGCCATCAGCCTTGAGAAATAGCAGATCCATCACTGCCTTCAAAATAGGACTTGCTACTTGAGTCATTCCACGTCAATAATATCAAAACTGAGGCAGATGTCTCCAAATTCTTCCAAAATGAAATATTTGAAGGCTATAGACTTGAAAAACATTATGGTAGAATATTTTAAAAAAAATTTTAAAATGGCAGCCGTGATGTCATCTTCAGTGAATTTCTTAAAATTACAATATCTATCTTTCCCGTTTACACATTTTAATTTTACTAGGATCATTTTCTTCAGAAAAATGAGCATTTTCATACAAACAAATTAAAAAATTTTGTGATTCCGTCTTACCTAAAAATTTACGTAAGATATTTTTTAACCTTAATTTCAAGTGCCGTTCAGGTTTTTTTTCCTCAAATGATATGCTCTCTTGTAGAAAAATGTCTCACCTTTCGTTTAAAAAAAAATTGACGGAGACTCTTTCCGTTCTAAATTTAGGATTTTTTTTTCGCACATCGTGACGGTCATTGATGCGCTGCGTCATATGGTGTACCTCGCTGCGCTTCCATTGCATGCCGTTCGGTGCGCGACATCTCAAAAAAGTGCTGAATATAGTGTGATGGTACTATATCTATACCAAGCAAAATATTACTTGTTTAATACAATTCTATATAATTAAATGTTGTCTCCATATAAATGTATATAACTGTTATTATTAAAAAAAAAAGTTTTGATATTATTGACGTGGAATGACTCACCTAGCTAAGACGTTAGACTTTCCCAGACTCCAATGATATTTTTCTACGTGTGCATCAACGTATATTATATTAATTATTACAAATGTTACTGCGACCTTAACCTTAATTTTGATTTTAAATTTAATATATTTAAACAATAAGTTGTCAAGCACTAGACGTTTTCAATATGACGTATAAATGGCGTTGGCTTGGTGTTATAGCTTAGAAGAATTTACGTCCCTCATCGCTATTATATTATTTTTGTGGTATTATTGTATATCATTATAAACCAGCATTATGTATAACATTACATAAGGATCAGTGATCCACGACATTAATAAATATTATTTATCTATTTATCTTTTAAAATACTTCAGATGCTACCGACCTTACAGGCACACTGTTAGAAATGTTAGGAAAATTCGTATGCTTTTATGTTACAGAGGTAACAGAATTTTACTAAATTCTGTAATAGAAAGAAACATTATGTAATATTACCAGAAAATTACGAAACTGTAACAGAAATCTGAGATGGAATCAGATAACTAAGGGAACATTAGTGTGGTTTGTAGCCACCAGATGCGGCTGCGACACGCGCTGCCCTACAATTAGCGCCCGTGCTACTCGTTGTAGAACTGGGATTTTCATTCTATTATAAGGGATTTCTCGGTTAAGCTTGTAACGATTTTTTTTTTTTTGGTATGTTCTCGTTCAAGTTGGAAATTATGGAAACATATTTTTTAGACTTAAAATATGGCAGAAATAATTATGTTAAATATTGAATGGAATGATATAAATAAAATAATGATATCATATTTAATAATCACTATATTTAATTATTCAAATTTTCAGAAAATGTCGTCAATTAGCGATTTGAACGACCAAATAATGAACGAACGTTTGGTCCTTTACAAAATACAAAAATGAACGCAATTTTGTAGCGCATACACAAAAATAGACATATTCTTTAAATGATCGATACATAAATTTTATAATGAATATTATTGCGAGAGAGGAGAGAATTAAATCAAACCTAAACACTTATCTCACACTAGCGAGCGTTGATTATCTTTTAAAATGTTTATGATCCACCTGATGCTGAACTGGTCACTTGAAAAATACATGGAATGGCCATGAATAAATTTCGAACGATGATGATTATGCCAACGTAGCGTCAATATTGCCGAGGAGAAAATGGCTTCGTGACCCTCGCACAAAGGACTCCTCGGTACGTGTATGATGGACCCATGCGCCACCAAACAAGTTGCATTTTAATGATCGTCGCCTCCATGATCCAATATTTGCAGCTCCCATCAATCGTCCTGTTCGTTCTCTCAATATGTGATTGATCACAAAAATTACGAATCCATTTAGGACGCCTCGTGGTCACAACGCGTTACTTGTGATGCAACGTGTGTACTGCGTGACGTGCGTAGCGTACGAGGAGGAAATCGGAACTGCTTCCACACGCTTCCTTTCTCAATAAGGTGCGTCGAAAATTACCACACACTAGATACACAAATCACATTGGCGTTTCTCTACCGGACTACTAGCGCCACAATATCACGTCTTCAACAAGGCTAATAAAATAACAATACATGATTGGTCAATACTCGCTCAATAAATAGTCTTTCAAATTTGCACTTGCCTACCTAAGCTTCTCTCTCTCTCGCTCTCTCTTTCTTTTCGCACGTTCTCTCTCTCTCTCTCTCTCTCTTTCTCTTCGTCGTTTCTCTGTATTAGATAATAATTACGCTACAATTATCCCCCTTTTGTATCAAAGAGCGCCAGCAGATTTTATACAAAACGCATCACTAACAATCAACAATTCAGATATATCTACAATATACATCGTCATCAACTTACATCTAAATACATAGTTTCATACAACTAACGTGATTAGCAGCAATACAAGCAGAGCGGCGCGTGACGTCATATCCAAAAAAAAAAGTCAAGACCCGTCTTCTTCCTCAAAAAGAAAAGATTAAATAGTAAAACTCATCATTGGACGGGTTGCACATAACGTCGCAGACTCAACCGATTGTAAACACCCTTCTTAAAATCAGGATTGTTTAACTCTGCAAGTTCAAAAGAATTGGGACCAAATGCTTTAGTGATAATATAAGGCCCTTCATATAAGTGAAAAAACTTATGGGTTACCCCTTCAATTGCATTCGACAACCTTGGAACCCTTAGCAGAACCTCATCATTGACATTCAACTCAATTCGTTTATGTACCGCTTGTTGACGCTTTCGCGCATCAAATTGTCTCCGCAAATTCTCCCGTGCAAGAAAGATTTTCAAATCTTGTGCAACGGTTTGTCCGGGTGGAAACTCGATCAAACGTAATATCTGGTCACGCGGATTCTGCCCATAATGAAGCTCAATGGGTGCAAACCCGGTACTTGAGTGCGTCGTAACATTCAGCAAATCTTCTATTTTAGGGACAAAACTAGCCCAAGCCTTATGTTTATTAGGTACGAAAGTTCGAAATAGACGTCCCAATTCGCGCATGACTCGTTCCGTAGGATTCGATTGAGGGTGACGAATGGAACAGTAGTAAACGCGAATATCAAGTTCTTCTAACGAGACTTTCCATCTAGGAGACGTAAATTGACTTCCGTTGTCTGCTAGGATCTTTTTGGGCTTCCCAACTTCAGGAATATATTTATTAATAACCTTGTTTAGCGCGATAAGAGTAGTAGCCTTTTTTATGGCATACAACTTGACCAGTTTGGTGAATGCATCTATCATGACGAATATGTACTGGACACCCCCCACCGATCTCGGAAGTGGACCGAAAAAATCACACGTCACCAGCTCACCTGGATCTTTAGCTTTCACCATCTGATAATCTCCCTCCATGGAGTACGATAAATATTTAACTCGCTGACAGATGTCGCATGAAATCACCCATCTTTTAACATCAGCAGCCATCGATCTCCAATAATAATAACGCTTCAGATGTGATAGGGTCTTGAAAACTCCAAAATGCCCTAATTTTTCGTGAGTTTGAACGACCAACAACTTTTTCAATTTCTCTGGGATCATTAACTTCCAATTCGATGCTTGATTAAACTGGATAAACCAAATACCCTTATACTCCTGAATTTTACCCTTTCCTTTATGTTTATTTACAGAGCTGATTAAATTTGCGTCTTCTTTTTGGTTTTCAGCAAGATTTTTAAAACTAGCGATTAGCTCCTCATCCAATTCTAACAGACAAACTGCCGTTAACGAGTCAACATTCTCAAGATCCTGAGTAATAGCAATGTTTCGGCGCAACATTGAAATTAACAGTTTATCAGGAACATCATTACAAAACCTACCACAAGGATTACGGCTAAAAAAATCTGCAACTTTGTTGTCACTTCCATTACAGTGACTAATTTCGTAATCATATTCCTGTAACAGCATACTCCACCTAGCAAGGCGGGCAGTATGAAAAGTAGTGGTCTTTAAGAATGTTAGACTCTTATGGTCTGTGATAAAACTAAACTTACAGCCTATCAAAAAAAATCGGAATTTCACCGCAGCATAGATTATTGCTAATAGCTCCTTTTCGGTTGTGGAGTAATTGACTTCAGCCGCTTTAAGGCCCCTGCTCACAAGTGAAATGATGTAATTATCGCCATCCTCGGAGGTCTGGTATAACACCGCACTAACGCCCTTATCTGAGGCATCGGTCTGTACATGAAAGCTCAATGATCTGTCATAATGACTTAAACAAACACAGTCAGCAAATCTTCTTTTCAACACCTGGAAAGCATGCTCGTGGTCCTCAGTCCACACCCATGGCTTTACTTCGGTAAGAAGATTCCTGAACGGTTCAACATAGGTCGCATGAGCAACATTGAACTGGCGGTAGTAAGTACAAACCCCCAAGAACCTTTGGAGATCAAGCTTATTGCGAGGTGACTCGAAGTCAAATATTACTCTCAACCGATCCGGATTGGGAATAATTCCCCTTTCTGATAATTGAAAACCCAAAAAGAGTACGGAAGCCTGACATAAGTTCGCCTTGTCCAGACGTAAGGTAAACCCACACCTTCGTAATCTCTCGAAAAGTCGTTCAAGCTTCTGTAAATGATCATTAAAATTACACCCAGTCAATAACAGGTCATCTATGTAATACGTCACAAAACCGTCGAAATCGTTTCTCAACGCATAACCCAGTGCTCGGATGAACGCACTACCAGCAGTCTTGAGACCAAATGGTACGCGGCAAAATTGGTAGAGGTGTCCCCCATGCAAAAACGCCGTATATTGCCTAGATTCCTTGGCCAACTCAATCTGCCAATAGCCATGAGTCATATCGAGCACGGAGAAAGACGTGGCACGATGATGTCTTTGCATCAGTTCGGATATAATAGGCGGAGACTCATTATCTCCTTCAATAACATCGTTAATAGATCTTGCATCCAGACATAATCGTATACGTCCATTTTTTTTACGTACGACTCGAAGCGGGTTACAATACTGACTAGCAGACCGTTCTATTATTCCGGCTTTCAACATCTGCTCAATCTCATCATCAACTATCTTCCGAGAAGACAATGGAACGGGGTAGGAACGCTTTACGAAAGGACGATTATGAATCAACCGAATCTTATGTTGGTACGTAGTAGCGCACCCTGGTTTGTCCGAAAATACGTCTCTATATTTTTCGATTAGCGCAATTATGCGATCTGCTTTATCGGAACCTAAATGCGCAAGGCGACTCTTACAAGATTGAAGCGACTCAAAAAAATTATCATTTTCTTGTATTAAATTTATAGTGACAACATTACTATCTTTTTCACCTGAAGGTCGAATTGCTTTGTCATTAACATTATAATCATCCTTGTCATTTTCATCAATATTATTTTCACGGTCATGCGAAACATTGGCATTAACTTCATTTTCATTTCTACCATCGCCATCAATTTTTTTGAGATTTATCATTTCACCCGAATTGACATCTAAATTTTCGAGATTTATCATTTCACCCGAATTGACATCTAAATTTTCGAGATTTATCATTTCACCCGAATTTACATCATTTTTATAAACATCATCAAATATATTATCATTATTATTATTATTATTAACCGAAAAATCGATCATAGTTACATTTACCGTTTTTTCTCGTTGATTATTAATGCCCATGTTATCGAACACCAGATCATTATTGTTAAATTCATCATTTTCATTATTGTTAGTCGCTTCAATTTCGTTATTTGTAATATTCACCTTTCCCAAAACACCGGTATCCCCCAAACCATCTTCCGCACGGCTTTCATCACTTTGATTAAAGATCACTCTATTTCTTGGACATATTTGATTATTAACATAAATATTTTCTTGATCATAATTAATTATAACTTTATGCGCTTTTAACCAGTCATTTCCCAAAATCATGCATGACGTCAGATTTGGAACAATTAAAAATACGTGGTTATACAGTTTATTCGAAAGACAGTATTCAAGAAAAATTTGTTTTTTAAGAGTAATGGCCTTTTTGCCAATTGCAGTAATTACATGTACATTCGAAACCGGCATCTCTTCAATTCTAGAGATATTACTGAGTTCCTTGTAAATACCTTCCGAAATGCATGAAATTTGACTTCCGGTGTCAATCAAGGCTTCAATTTCTTTATTATAAAAATTTAACTTTAAATGAGGACATTTTTTATTAAAATTTTGCGAGGAGGAATCTTGCGAAATATCCCCCAGTGCCTCACTTATCAGGTTCTCCGCAACATCAAAAAATTGGCGGCACGAAGTTGGACCAAACATAGTCGTACCGCTTCTTAGTTTAAATTCGAGTTATTAATCGCACTATTAGAATCAGGGACATGCGACGGAGTCATTGGGTACTGACCACTCATATGAGGGGGAGGGTACCGAAAATCCGGCATACGGGCCTGCTGTATCGTAGGAAAACGCTGATTAGGAACACTGGATGTATTTACATTTTGATTTTCTGAACGAGAAAAATTGTTAGAATTCGCGGCGGAATTATTTATCTGTTGATAATTAAGTGATCGTCTATCACGCTTGATCGAGCGACGACCTGCTCCAATTAAATTAATCCGCCTATTTGATTGTTCAGAATTCGCATTTGATTTGTTCCTATTTTCAGTGTTCCATTTATGATTATATTTTTCTGAATCAAAACAATCATTCATACCTTCTAGTTGGGACAATGCCTGCGTGACCTTGTCGATATCGGTACAATCGACAACGGCTAATGAATTTCGAATTCGAAAAGGAAATTGTTGAACAATTTGAAAGATAATTTTATATTCAACAAAATTAGGGTTCAATAATTGTGCTTCCCGATATTGTCGGTAAAAATATGACAAAAAACTTCCGTCTCTATTTGTATATTTTCTCGTTTCCCATTTCTGCTGAAACTTAAATTCGATCGGTACTCTATAAAATTCCTTTTTGAATTCGATTTTAAATGTTTCAAAACTTGTGATCGATCGCTTTTTAAATGAAAACCAATCCCGAACACGTCCATCAAGACAACTTTCCAATGCGAGCATCTGATTAAAATCTTTTATATTTTTTAATTGAAAGTATGATTCGAGTTCCGCCAAAAATTCCAAAGGATTTTTATCCTCATCGAAACGCGGCGTTTTGACGTCAAAATTAACATTTTGAATTTGACGAAACAACCCGTTCCAATTTAAAGATTCATCTACATTTTGCGGTCTCTGTGCATTTATCGCCGACTGATTTTCCATTTGATTTCTCAATGCACGTAACTCATTTTGCATAGTTTCACGCTCAGTTTCAAAATCTAAACGAACTTTTTTTAGACGTTGCCACTCTGCTTGTATTTCTGTATTATCAATACGCGGTGACTTGGGGCCATTATTCGTCGGAGAATGTACAATAGACATGTTGTCGTTTGATAATAAACAATCGTTTACACAAAGTGGAGATTTTAACAAATTGTTTGTTTCCAAATCTTTACAATAATCTAATTCAAAAGAATCAACTTTGTTTGTAAATTTGCGTGTTCTGTTAGGTAATTTATTTTTAAAATATTCGCTTTGTTCGTCCGGTAATAAATTTTGAATTTTCGATCGTGTTAAACGACGATCAGTCATCAATAATAACAAAAATACGTATACAATATTTCGAAACTTATTTTCGTATTGCTCGTACTACTTGTTTATAATCCCTTTGTTTTCTTTGTTATACTGTTTCGCATTTCAAAATTACACGACCTTTTCAAATAAATTTGTAAACAACATTTCTAAGAACCAATATTTTAAATTTAAATTATATTTCCAATTACCAATTTTCAAAATTTCAATAAAATTAACTTTTTATATGTATACAAAAAAATAACAATTTTCGGAACGTTTTCATAAATTTTCAACATTTTGCAACTAATAATAATTTAAAGATTTTACTACCCTAAAATAATTACCAAATTAAAATTTTTACATTACATCTATATTTTCAAATAATTAAATTGAATATTCAAATTTTATATTTTATTTTCAAAGTTTCATTTTTATTTCAAAAATTATTTATTATTTTATATTTTCAATAAAAATCACAAATTTTATGAATCATTATATATATTATTTTATTGGTCGGCTTGGTTCTCAAAATTAATAGAATTTCAAGCCCATTAGTTGAGCGCCATTTTGTAACGATTTTTTTTTTTTTGGTATGTTCTCGTTCAAGTTGGAAATTATGGAAACATATTTTTTAGACTTAAAATATGGCAGAAATAATTATGTTAAATATTGAATGGAATGATATAAATAAAATAATGATATCATATTTAATAATCACTATATTTAATTATTCAAATTTTCAGAAAATGTCGTCAATTAGCGATTTGAACGACCAAATAATGAACGAACGTTTGGTCCTTTACAAAATACAAAAATGAACGCAATTTTGTAGCGCATACACAAAAATAGACATATTCTTTAAATGATCGATACATAAATTTTATAATGAATATTATTGCGAGAGAGGAGAGAATTAAATCAAACCTAAACACTTATCTCACACTAGCGAGCGTTGATTATCTTTTAAAATGTTTATGATCCACCTGATGCTGAACTGGTCACTTGAAAAATACATGGAATGGCCATGAATAAATTTCGAACGATGATGATTATGCCAACGTAGCGTCAATATTGCCGAGGAGAAAATGGCTTCGTGACCCTCGCACAAAGGACTCCTCGGTACGTGTATGATGGACCCATGCGCCACCAAACAAGTTGCATTTTAATGATCGTCGCCTCGATGATCCAATATTTGCAGCTCCCATCAATCGTCCTGTTCGTTCTCTCAATATGTGATTGATCACAAAAATTACGAATCCATTTAGGACGCCTCGTGGTCACAACGCGTTACTTGTGATGCAACGTGTGTACTGCGTGACGTGCGTAGCGTACGAGGAGGAAATCGGAACTGCTTCCACACGCTTCCTTTCTCAATAAGGTGCGTCGAAAATTACCACACACTAGATACACAAATCACATTGGCGTTTCTCTACCGGACTACTAGCGCCACAATATCACGTCTTCAACAAGGCTAATAAAATAACAATACATGATTGGTCAATACTCGCTCAATAAATAGTCTTTCAAATTTGCACTTGCCTACCTAAGCTTCTCTCTCTCTCGCTCTCTCTTTCTTTTCGCACGTTCTCTCTCTCTCTCTCTCTCTCTCTCTCTCTCTCTTTCTCTTCGTCGTTTCTCTGTATTAGATAATAATTACGCTACAAGCTACAGTATACCGTATAAAACGCGTCATATGCATATTGTCAAATTCTATGACGTTGATTCTAATGTCTAGGATGGCAATATAATTTTTCTTAACTGCTGATGATGTATCTTTCATTAAATTTAATTTAATAATCTGTTGTATGTACATTAATTCAAGTAATGTTTACTATATACACTCAAAAATTATATACGTATGTAAATCATATTAATAAATGTAAATTGACCAATACTCAAGAAAATGTTTACTCCCCTTATATTTTTCTGTTACGGTAACTAAAAATTGCTAAACTGATACAGAATATTTGTAGGGTGTAATTGAATCTCTTGTCTGTTATAGTTTCAAAAAATTACTAAATTGTAACAAAATTCTTTTGAACCCGTCACAGTAAAAAACTTCAGTTACGTTTTCAGAAAATTCCGAAAAAAAATTCTAACTGTGTAGTGTAGAGGAGCAAAATTCTTTGACTTGAAGTGAATTTGATAGAAATGTGCAATGAGAACGAAAAGTGCAGATGCAATATTTTAAGCTTTATGATCTTGATAAAATATCGATTCATAATATACTTTTTTTTTGTAATTCCAAATGTATATTTCCTGTCCTTAAAGGATTACTGATTGTTAGTGAAATTTACCAAAACATGCAGTTAAATCAAATGCTTTACAAAAGTTATGACAATAATGGAAATAGAGCTGAGGGCTAATTGCAGTACGCAGAATAGTTGAATAGTAATAGCAGGATAGAATAGTAGTGAAAGTTACTAAGAATTTTGGTCCATGTACTGTTCTTCACACCAATACTATCTAAACTAAAACGGGAGACTAAAATTCTTACTAATTTCTGTCAGTCCTGCGAAAAAGCGAACTGTTACGCTCAATGTAATCCGCATAGTATAGGGTCAAAACTTAAGTTGTGGACACACCAGCATAATTTTGTCTGAAAGTTGATGCTTCAAATCTGCCAAATGTAATTTGTGTTAATGCCGTAATTTTTATGCAAATAATAAAACGGTTAAATGCCACTATTTGGTTGTACTACAAAAAATTTTTGCGCACAAAAAGTTTATTCCTTCCTTTTAAAAACGCGACATATTTACTAAATAAATGCATTTTAATTTGTGGTTCGAATACCGTGGGTCAATATTCATAGCTAGAATGTTTGTCATGACGTTTCAATATGGATGTTTTGGAAACAAATAATTGGTTTGGTTTTGGCCGCTCATCTTTTTTTGAAAAATTGTCGATTATCGTTGTTGATCTAAACATTTTTTTTTATTTAACCCCATTTGTATTTACAATCTATTCTAAGGAATAATAAGTAAACCTGTTAAATTTAATAACGCCAAAGCTCGGGTGGTGCGGATTCCACCTTCATAAACTGTAGGTTCTGTCGCGATTTAGTCCCATGTGGGTTCACAAAAGTCGACGTAAAATATTATAAAAAAAAAATCTGTTAAATTTAACTAAGGAATTGCAAAATAACCTCCGACTGAGGGCTCTGCTGTTCAGTAACTTACATTATCAATTACATATTGTGATACTAACCAAATTTCTAAACATCTTTATTAAAACCTGTTGGACAGGTCTAACGGTTCAATCTTCTGGTCTGGGTCTCTAGTTTCCAGCAAGTTTGTAGCCAGAATATTCGAATGTCTTTTTAACTTTTCTTGGTACTTGACAGTAAAACTTTTTATTTTGTCTTTCACTGTCTTTACATTCAGATCACAATGTATCACTATTTGGCACATACCAAGGGACTTGCACAATAATTCTTAATATTTTTTACTGGAATCGTTGTATGATTTCGATGTTAGAGTTGCTGGCTGTCCCCTAGAACTGGATTCCATATGTCCAAATCTATACATAATTAATCATATTTAATGGTCAAAAAGTCCCCTCCATTCAAACAA
The DNA here is from genome assembly GCA_030407085.1 of Trichopria drosophilae. Classification (NCBI taxonomy): domain Eukaryota; kingdom Metazoa; phylum Arthropoda; class Insecta; order Hymenoptera; family Diapriidae; genus Trichopria; species Trichopria drosophilae. The sequence goes on from CM059583.1 coordinate 21,459,658, forward strand.
AGCTCACCAAATAAAATACTCCAGCTAATCTACTAGCGTCCCTGACTATCGGATATTGGACTTTTTATGAATAATAGGCATTTTTAATTTCTCTCCGTACCTATCCTGTGTTTACTTAAATTTCCTAATTTATAGGAGATTTTTCAAAGGTAGCAACAGCAGATCAAACTTTTTTTTTTCTAAGAAAATGGTCTCTTGAATAAACTGTATTTGTGTGATTCAATTTCTTTTATACTTAATATTCTATAATAATGTACGTTCGTATCTAATCATATGTACATTTAATAAAATAACACTTTCTAGCATTTTTATTTTTATCCACAAAAACTCCAAAATGTCAGTGAGCTGTAAATACAAATGAACTATCAAAACATACCGCATATAGTAAGATTTATACGAGCACTGTTAAATTTTAGTAATACTTTTTCATTGTGAAGATTAAGACACTGCAGAACTAAATATATGCAATCAAAAAAGAATAACAAAAACAATGTGTTTGTAAATGTAAATAGGAGTATCGAGTTGTTTTTTGTTATTGTTTTATTTCCTCCCGACAATTACAGTGTAGTAGGTTGTATGTGTGTTATGTAATTCGTGATCGCCTTATTTAGGTCTAGTTCTTATAGTAGTAGTACTAGATGTCAGTAAAGTTGGCAGTGCATCGAAAATTTTCAGTTCTGCTTCTTTGATATATCAAAGTATACTTAAACTTGGACAGTCTGAGCTGCCGGTGTCCCCATTAAGCAATAAACTACGTTAAAAAACAATCCTCCGACTCACAAAAACGACCATATATTTAACTGTAATATAGTGTATTTATTATAGTTTTTGTAAGAAAATGATAGTCTCTATTGAATATAATCTTAAGCTCTTAATCTGCTTTTCGTTAAAATTTCTAAAGAGAAATCGGCCATTTTGATTCTCGCCTGCACCGCTCGTTCTGCTCGAACTAACCTAATTAGCGTTACATTTGCCATTAAAAGTTGGAGATTCGATTGTTCTCATTTCATGATCACGTGATTTCAATTAGTATGCAAATTCATTAATTCGTAGGAGTGACTTTGGGACTAGAGGCACGTGATTCTTGCTGGTCTGCACCCGTAGCATTGCAACAAAGCCTCGAGCTTATTCGCGATGCCATGATAGCACCTGCCTCCAAACCTGATATTCAGCACAACGTTTCCAGTTCCTGCTTGATGCCGGATACCCAGGTATAGAATATTAATTATTACATTTTTGATAAGACATGATAAATGTGCCAGTACAAGTGACGAATTACGCCATCATTTCTATAAGCCCATCTTCTGAATTAAATAAATCAATTCTGAAATATCATTTCGATATATTATAAACTCAAAGATTATTTAAAACAGAATATATTATATTTTATTTCAACCATATGTTCAAAAATGCAAAACTAGATGAATTTTTAAAAACCTTGGTAGAAAGGCGTTCTTGATGGCCTTAATTAAGAGCCTAAAGTCATAAAAACTGATCGAGATTTGTGATCAGACAATCTCAAAACGAATTCAACAAAACCATTGAATAACAGTTTTTTAAAACCCCATTGAGATTTGCCAATTTCAACACACGTTTATGACATTAGGAATAAAAATACATTTTTATCGCCTTTTTGTGCCAGCAATTTTAAATTTTTACTTGCTGAAATATGCTTATCAGATAGAAAATTAATTTTTGATATGATATTTGTAACTTTTACAGGTATGCGAATATTTTACCCAGAATAAAAATCGATAAATTAAAAATAAAAACTAGTGTTGGCGTGGTGCCTCGCTCGCTTCGCTCGCTCAGAAACTTCGACCCAGTGGAGAGTCGGCTATTCCTTAAGACTCGTTTGTTTACTAACAGCTTTCAATTATATTATAAAATTATATTGATAATATTTGGGGGTCCAATCATATTTAGGTCCAAGTGGCTTCGATAGATATGTTACAACAATATAGTGTTTCTTATATGTATGAAAATTGAAAATGATCATTTTCAAAACTTCGACCCCGACAACAGGCCAGCCGAAGTATTAATAAATAAAAGTTGCAAAACACTTACTTCATGCACTTGTATTCTAATAGGCTATTCGATGCATATTACATGTTTACTGTATATATACATATAATTCGTCAAAGATATCTTGAAAGTGTTGAAAAGATCTATGACGGATATCTTATAGATATCTATAAGACATGTTTTAGATATATCGAAATAGTTAATTTCGTATCAAGGGCGTAAAAGGACTTATGCGCCCGTAGGTGGTCTCCGCGCCCGAGGGGCTGGCAAAGACTACCCCTGGAGGGTAGTGGGTCGAAACGTCGAGATTTGATGAAAAACAATATGGTAATTTTTTTGCCGCGATGACCAAATTCAATACTTTTTCAGACAATAGTCATAAACATTTTAAACCATTATCGTTGACTTTAGGAAAAAAATGCATGCAACCTTTTTTGTAGAGAATTTCATGCTCTATCTTTTTTGTTTGAAACATTTTTTAATAACATTTGTATGTTTCAAAATAAATGCAAAAAACTACAAGGAAACTTAATTGGGGCTAATTTTGTTTAGTAATGGACGGGTGGATCTGCCCCAAAATCTAATCAGATCTAAGTTATACCAAGACGCGTATTTTAAAAAAAAAATTATATCAATACGCTTATCAGTTCGCGAGTTATCGCGAGACAAAAAAACGGGACGTACGGACGTACGTACGTATACAAGATCACGGACACAAATTTTTTTATTGTTGATTTGGGTTCCTTAGGGTCTGAAACGTCGACATTTGATGAAAAACTATATGGTAAATTTTTTCCCGAAGTGACCAAATTCAATACTTCGTCCAGACTTAGTCTGGGTCGAAGTAATAACAATTCTTTTTAAATATAAAAACAAAAAATGCCTTTTTTTTTTAAAATGTGTACGACTTTTTTATTTCAACATTTGAAAAATGTTAAGTATTAGAGAATTCTTTTTTTGTACACTCGCTTCAGTCAAATTGTTTATAAAAAAATAAGGTTTATTTTTAATGAAAATGCTTTCCTTTGGTTTATATTTTTTCACGGCTTTTATCCAGTTTCTCGTGCGAAGCGGTAGTTTTTATATTAAAATACGCGTGGTACTTAAGTGCTTTCCTTCTGCTATGTACATGGAATTTTAACCAGCCTTTTTTATCTTAGTTAGATACATCAAACACTTGAATTTACACTTGAGATAACCTCCAAAATATGGAACAGTTTTCGTGCGCTATTAAAAGGAACGAAATATAGAAACTGTTTATGATTTACACAATCAATTTCCAATTGCTTCTATATATACATGTTATTAATAGCACTCATCAGGTGTCCAGCGTTCTTTTGTTTGAAATAAAATGACTTACATCAATTTTTACCTATTTTCACAATTTCTAAAAATTTTTTATTTTAAATTTATTAAATACATTTCGATACATCTGATTTAAAGTAAAGATTGATGGTAAATCATTATACAATAATCGAAGAATGAACAAACATTTCTTAAAAACGTTATTACATATTTCTTCCAAACATATTGTACTGCCTCAATCCGAATAAAAATGGCTGCATAGGTATTTTATACGTTGTAGATGATATTATAAATTATCCGGATTTCTATTTATTTACGATATAGTAATTTCATAAACAAAATTATTTAATTCACGCGAGTCCATTAAAAATTTGATTGCTATCTAGATCTTCTGTTTACAGGCATAATAAATGAATAATAATTGCTGATAGATCATCGTAATACTGCTTGTACTATATCATCAAGAACAATAGGTAGAAGTCGGACAGTATCATTAACTTTAAATCACGAACTGCGTTTGAAAATCAGGTGTAACATGACAGAGCTCTTATATAATATATCTCATAGTGTATACAATACACTAATAAATATTAATAAAAATCGATTTTTACTTTCGAGTGGATTCTTGTAGAACATCGAAAAGGAAAACATCCGTTTACTATTAAGAACAGGATCTGTCATGAATGTGAATAATCACCGTTTTTCTAAATTTGTAATAACAAATACCATAATCAATGAAAAATATACACCTATGGCATGAATTTTTGTATATCTTGAAAGTCCAACAATTGCGGAATTTCAAAATATATTCAAAATAATATTTTTTTTTTTTTTATTTGAGGTTATTTTTAGTCTCCATCATTTTAGAGACCATTATGCCATTCAAAATAATATAAAACGCGTCCGAACGAGAATGAAACTGTTTTTCATTTCCAATAATATAAAGGTCCCGAATTTCTATAATAAATATAGATAAAATATATGAGATTAATTTGTATATTTGGTAAACATTATTTTTTCATCGACTTCGTAATTCCATATCGTTAAAACGCCACAGAACATTTTGATGAATCATAATCTTATGGATTTTGTATCCTAATGTTTTATTTTGTTTAGTTCATATATATATTGATACAGCTTTACTTAAAATATAAAAATAAAACAACAGTTATATACTTTCATCGCAGAGTACCTTTGAAACAAACATGAAAGTAAAGTTGATAACTTCACCCATTTTCAATACAGAAGCGGAAGTTAAACTGGCACAGTTATTATTCTTATGTTACTTAATCAAGTAATTAACAATTGATTGTTGTTTTCATTCTTGGATATTACTTTCTATTTCACAGGTTTCACTAAAAGCTCCGTTAATAGGGGTTGTTGGCCCAGGTTCCAGTTCTGTCGCCCTCCAAGTGCAAAACTTACTACAATTGTTTTCTATACCTCAAGTAAGTATTATTAACACGTTTCGATGTTGACCGAGTTACTTTTTAGTTTATTTGAATAATACGTATACTTTTTTTGTATTACATGCATAGCTGTAATAAATGTAAATTGAATATAAAAGAACTTATAAAAAAGTAGTATATTATATATTTTTTGTAATTTCGAGTAATTCTAAATTCTTTAAACTTTCTGCGAAATTGAAATTAGTGAAATATTATTTTGTTGTAAAAATATGTACCTTTCAATTAATATCAGTTAATCCATTGTGTGATCATAAAGTTACCTGTCAAACATTTTTTTACACGAAGTTGGCCTGAACTGTTAAATTAAATAATTTTTTTTAATTTGCAAAATTATTAAAGAAACTTTCATTAGGTATACCTGATAATATGTGTAAGTAAGTACGATCAAAATTTCTATTGAGATAAACTTCCATCCGATTTGTATATCCGGGCTGTTCGGCATAAAATCATTTAATAAGATATATAATGACCATCATACTTAGAAAATTCTAACGATTTCTTCGTACCAGATTTTATTTTTTCTCAATCCATATTGCGGAATGGAGATCTAGTTGAATGTTGTCATAACGCATATCAAATAATTTTAGATTCTTCAAAATCAATTGGTGAACACTTTAGATATTTTTTAGGATAATTAAGATGAATCTATAATTAAGTGGAAAATAATTAGTACAAATAGATTTCATTTGTGAAATCTTTAATAAACAAAATTGTTCAGTACTTTGCAAAAATGATCAACTCTTCCATGTAATATTATACGGAGCGAAATAAATGTTACTGGATAATATACTGATGGTACCAAATAACATTTGACGGTATCCAGTACTATCAGTATGTTATCGGATACAATATTTTTCTCTCTGTGTAATTGAATAGGGTTAACGCGAAAACGATCACTTTAACGTCAAGAATGCACGTTTCCCATGTACAACTTCTACCGCATATTTCAAACTGAAAATAATAGACAGGTAGTTCGGTACCTTATTTATTATTTGCGAGGGTGTTCATTCGAATGGTGACTTCAAAATTTGAAAAAATTCAGTATTTTCCTTTGATTTTGGCAAAAGTATGTGAAAAAAACACAGTTTTTGATGGTCATTTTTTTTTTAAATTTCATTTTTTATGTCGACACCGCAATTTTTTGACCGGAAAATTGCATAAAAAGCGCATAAAATGTTTGAAATTAAAGAATATGCGGGTAAGCATTTTTTATTTCACCTTGAAATGTCCAAAATGGCGGCTTCTGCCAAGAAATTTTTTTTAATTTTGGCAGTATAGAAATATAGCGTTTAAACAAATTTTTAACTGAACTTAAAAATACCACGGATATCAACTTTTGTCAGCCATTTTGAATTTAGAAATTTCGACCTTACATACGCAATCAGCAACTTCGAAAACCTACAGATATAAATTTTTTCGAATATCGAGAAATGACTTCCAAATTGGCATTAGCCGCCATTTTGAATATTTCAACGTGAAATAAAAAATTACTACCTGCATGTCCTTTAAATTCAAACATTTTATTCTCTTTTCATATACTGCTCCGGTCAAAAAAAGAAATTTAAACAAAAAAAAATTACCCTAAAAAATGTGTTGTTTTCACATACAATTTCCAAAATCGAAGGAAAATACCCAATTTTTTCAAAATTTGAAATCACCATTCGAAAGAGCACCCTCGCAAATAGTAAATAAGGTACATTCTGAACTGCCTGTGTATTATTTTCATTTTGAAATATGCGGTGGAAGTTGCACATGGGAAACGTGCATTCTGGACGTTAAAGGGTTAAGATACTGAAATATATAGCGAATATTGAAATGTTAATTTATAATATATATTTGAATTGCGAAATTAATGAAACAAATTGACATATGTAACCAATAGTAATTTAGATATTTGTAAAACAAATTTTTGATATTTCTTGATAACAATAAATATCTAGTATTTTTCTCGTTTTGAATTCAGATCCGTGTGAGTTAAGTAATGTGTTTTTATATTTAATGCATTATTTTCGTCTAAAAATATTTTAATAATAACATAAGTGGATCTGATTTTATTCTTATTAGCGAATAGCATCATAGTCAGATATTTTTAAAGCAGGGCATTTGTGAAGTGTTTTGAAGAGCTTGCAATCAACCTTTATTGCAGATAGGATACTCAGCAACCTCTAGAGACCTCAGTGATAAGACCAGATATTCAACGTTTTTGCGCGTGGTGCCGTCGGATTATTATCAGGCACAACTACTTGTCGATTTAGTGAGATATTTTAACTGGACCTACGTATCCATCGTTAATACGGACGGTAAGTTTTAAATTCTACAACTTGTGCTGATTATTATAATTCAATTTTATCCAGAATGTTGTCATCGATTCTTATGAATAAATATATAAATATAATAAAATGCAATCAAAAATGTAAAATCTTATCTAGGTAGAAAGATAATCATCATTTGTGACTTTGAATTATCAATATTACTCTTAAATATAGTGAGAATTCACTCCAAGCAAAAATGAAAGGCGAGCCACTGTATGGAGTGAATTTCCACTCATTCTTTAGTGGGAATTTTTTCACTCCAGAGATAGAGCGAAATATTAGCACTAGTTAAACCAACGACAGTAACAATGACGAATAATTGTACACAATTTGTTTAAAGGTTAGGTTAATGCGAAACCGAACTCAATATTCGTAACAAATGCTCTTATTGCTGCAGCATTTACTAGGCATTGAAATCTAGGGAAAAAAAGTTAGAATAGGGAAAAGATATATTGCTATTCTTAAATTAATTTTCAGTGCAAAATCTATTTGTGAAAAAACAATCTTAAAAATACATTCTTTCATTTGAAGTGACTGATCTCACTGTTTTAAGGTGCTCTATTACTGTTTTTAAAGTGAGCAGCCTGCTCACTCTACGTTTGGAGTGAACATTTCCGAAATCTACAATAATTTCTAAATTATTTAGAAAAAAACTACTACTACTATATACTAAAAAAAACACCCTTGGTGATGTATGTATATAAATTTTCGTGGAATCGAGTATTTTAGACATATTTAATGAATGTTTTGAATTATTTAAATCTGATTCTGTAGAATTTTCTTTAGTATTTTTTTTAATATTATTTTACGTCGACCTTTCTGAACCCATATGGGACTAAATCGCGACGGCCCCTACAGTTTATGCAAGTGGGATCTGAACCACCTGAGCTTTGACGTTATTAGACACTTGAAAACAAATACAGAGGTATCCCGAAGACAGATGGCATAGGCCGGGATCGGACCGAAGCCGATACTCTACCAACTGAGCCACCGCCGCTCATTCTTTTAGTATTTTTTTTTAAACCTTTAAGCCCCAAATCTACAAAATTTGCACATGGATTGCCTCAACATTATATGTATAAAATAACATTTTTTTTTAAATTGAAACATCTACATCCTACGAGTTTTGTGGTCGCTCTTTCGATTGGCGCTACTAAATTTTCGAAAGATGGCGTTTAACACATTTTTGTTATAAAAATACTAAAAAAATATTTATTTTTTATTACGTAATAATTGAGGGGTTGAGCCGAATAACGGTATAACTCTAAAAATGACATTTTGAGAAAAACGAGAAAAACTTGGGTAACCACACAAAAACAGATTATCATCGCAATACTTTATCAGGTGTATTAAAAATCTGTCAAATACACTTATTCAATGTGATAAACATGACAGATAATAACAAACGAACTTTTAATTAAAAATTGAAAATTTCGTGTTATACCGTTTTTACAAAGATCAAGCCTGTTTTTTGCGCTAACAAAATTTTATTTCACAAACGACTTAAGTCTACATATAATATAGGTAATACATTATGATCTCTTATATTAGCTTATCTTTGATTTCATCAGCAATGATCCTTATTATTTTCTAGAATAATAATAATAAATCTATTACTCTGGAGAATTTTGAATTATTTGTTAGACTTTAATAATGCATTTGTCATTAATTGAATAATCATCTTTATTCCAATTACTCCGTTTCTATTACATCTTATAAATAAGTTTCTTAGTAAGCCGATATAAAAAAAAATACCAAAAAGCAATAATTTAAATGATCTTTGCAAGGAATGAATGTTCAAAAAATCGCAGGTAAGTCAATGATTAAAGTACGAGTGAGTAAAATGCAATTTTCTACATGTCACATCAGATATGTTTGTTTCCTTCTAATCGCATACTACATTCTTTGAACCGAGCTTTGGATGAATGTTGTAGTTTGAGAAAGTTTGTATGGAACCTTGGAGCTCTATGATTGGTACGGCACCGTGCCGGCATTCTGTATTTAAGAGGTAAACAAAGTTACCGCCGTAACTAGTTGTATCCTTGCAGCTGACCTATCAACTGATCCAAGCCGAGGTCCAGTCAATCACTTTTTGGAAGCTAAACACTCGGTAACTGTTAAGATGGATGCAACGCTCAGAAGCAATTCCGTGTCAATGAAGAAGCAGCGAAGGAAATTGCAGGCAGATATAGAAGCGTGCCGTGAGATTATAAAAGAAATGTTCTCCATTGAACATTTCGAATACGCATGGCCATTTTATAAAGCAATCGATGCAGATCGACTTGGACTTCAGGATTATTTTAAAGTAATAAAAAAGCCAATGGATTTAGAAGGAATTAAATTAAAATTGGACAATCACCATTATAATACAGCAGATGAATTCGTTGCAGATATGCGACAGATATTCACGAACTGCTACAAATTCTTCACCCCAGGACACCATTATGTGACACTGGGCTCAGGAATTGCAGGCCGCGTTCGAAATAAGAAATGCTAAATGCATTGCGGGGTGTGATGATGCTCCTACTGCTATTTGCAGCAGAAAGCGGAGCAGAAGTTCTAGCACCAGTAGCAGACACAGTGCCAGTGGCAATAACAGCATTAACAGCAGCAGCAGCAGCACCATTAGCAATAACAGCACCAGCAGTAGCAGTAGCAGTAGTAGCAACAGCACCGCTTGTAGTTCCGAAGATGATCCCGAAATTAACGATCGCGAGGATGAAAATCAACGACGGAAATTGGTTTCTTTCCGGCATAAGATCCAAATCCAAAACGACCGCATAGCAAGGTTAGCAGCTGCGATCCATTTCAACAAGCCCAAAAAGAAATTGAGGAAATGACTGATGAAACGCAAACGATGATGCGATGAAATTGCAAAAATATAAGTGGACCAGCAGCAGCAGCAAATCAGCATTAGTTGATTATATCGATTTAAGACTATAGATGCGAATTTTAGTTTAAATTTAGTGTACAAAATTTAATTAAAGTGTAGAATTTTTTATTATATTCATAAATATGTATCATAAATATGTGGTTTTCTCTGCTTGTTATAATATCCTTGGTATTTCGCGAGTGAATGTTATCTCATTAGTAGTGACATTTAGTTTACTTATGTTTTATAATCGAAATAAAATAAATTAAAAATAAAAACCTTTGACGTTGTGAAGCTGAGGCAGTCTACGACACCCGAAACTGCGACACATTCTCTTAAGAGGAGTACTTAAAACGCTATTTCGTAAATCTGCGGTGGTATGGAAAAGACTTTTTTTTTTAATTGAAAAAGCGCCGAAAACGGGAGCTGTTTATTATTTGCCAACACTCTTATCAGATCGAGATTTATATTCAATAGCACATTTTATTTTAGAATTATTTAGAAATTCACATTTATACAACTCTAAATGCAAACCAAAACATCAAATGTGTTTTTCTTGAGTTTTAAAAATAATAGACTTACGCAACCCCCGCCCCCCTCCCAGCATAGAAATAACAGTCCTTTCTAGTCATTGTCTACCTGTGTGGTTTAGAGACATTAACAGATATTAATAATATTAGATACAATTCGAATATAGCAGGGAAAAAATGGGTGTAAATCTTGCAAATAAAGAACTGATTCAAAAACTTGAACACAAAACTACAGAATACATCGCTACGTATTATTCATGAACTCATAGTAGACGTGTTTGAACGAGAGGGGGGTATCCATATTGCATGGTAAGTTATCAACTTGTAAATTGGACTTCTAAATTAGATCTTCGAAACGTTCTATGTCAATGAAAAATGATATCGTAAATTAAATGGTTCTAATGAATACATTTAACCTTTAAAGGGCCGGGTTTGAGGTTTTGAAACCTCCTTTGAAAGAGCCCAAATTCATGTCTTGTATCACCCATCAACTATGTACAATGTTCCTATCATGGACCGAGCCGATATATCGTTAAAGTCAATCTTTATAATTTCAATCGTCGCAATTCGTTCTGCTCTTCTTGTTTTTTCTTAATTTTTTCATCGACGTTGTAAATTATAGAAATTATCTGTTTATTCTACAACTTTTAGTGGAGCATTGTATATATAATAAAAATATAAGTTATCGTGATTAGTGCTTCAATGGTTAGTACAAATGGTAGAGATTGAGAATAATTTGTAAAACGTACTTTTGAAATTCCTTGGAGTGAAATTTTAACTCCAAACCTAGAGTGAAGAATTTCACTTCTTACAAAATCTATGCCATTTGAAAACTCTTCTGACGATTATGCCATCTGCGCATTACTAGCAGCAAAGATTATCGAATTTGAAATGTTACCGCTAGGAATATGTGTAATTTCCATTTAATGGCGAGACAAGTCATCATTGATGAGAGAAAACGTATACTGTCAAACGCAAACAAGATTAATTATTTTAACTTCTACACGGGAGACATTTTTATCATCCTACGCACGTTTTCGTAATGGCTAAAAGTTTATGAATGCGATGTGACTTTTAAATTTTCGGTGCTCAATACGTAGATGGACTGCAATAAAACGCGATTATCGATCATTTACTACAAAAATATTATTTGAGACATGTGAATGAGGCAATATATATAGCCTAATCTTCAGCAGTAACAGTAAAATGATTATAGGTGTCAACATATATATATATATATATATATATATTTATGTGTGAGAGTTTATCAAAAGGCTACTCACCAAAAAGTAGTAGAAAAAGTATTGTACAACACACCCGGGTTATGAGTATTAAACGAGCCAATCAGTTTTTAAAAATCATCATGACCATACAATGGTATATTTCGTTATCAAAACAGACATACATCAAAAAGAAATGGATACATATATTTTTAAAATGAGACCTCATATAACTCGTTACGTCGCCTGAAAGAGAGACCCCAAAATGTGCCCGTTTTCTAGCAATCGAAATTCGGATTGATTGTAGTGCCAAAAGTTAAGTTATGGTGAGATAAAAACAAACAAAAAATTAAAGTTGAGGCGATACTTCCCTTCTCGAGTAAAGAAGGGGTCAAATATGTTAAATTATTGCGTTTTCTACACGGAGAAAAAATTTCCTGAAAAATTACCTTGCTAGTCACCTGAAAACGGGTGCAACTTGATTTTTCGGAAATATTTATAGCAACAGACAAGAAATATTGCTTTTCTGGCAGGAATATTTGCAATAACATTGGCAGGAGTTTTTAAGTTAGTGGAAGTCAAATAATCCCCAATATTTGAAGAATTTATAATATGTTGCTTCATTATTTTTACTATGCCACTTCTCGAAGTGGAAGCGAAAGTTTCCGAACATATCCGAATGCTACCGAGTCTAACTGCGATGAAAACCAAAGAGCACCAATATGGCGGCCGAGTAGTCCGACGTACGGGTCTGAACTGGTCCGAACCGAGTAGTTTGGTGATTAACTATTTTTGTTCTCGTTACAGTAATTTCTTTTGAACAAGTTTGGCCAATTTATACAGGGTGATAGAAATATGTGAATCAGTTATTAATAGTCCTTTTCCTATTGCTTTAAATTTTAATAAAATATAAATATTACTTTTTCAAGTTGAAAGTAAAATAGAAATTTTTGTTTCGTGCATACAAATAATATACAACAAACATTGATATATCTTGTCAGCTGAAAGTAAATGTCGATAAGGCTTTTACGATTTTAAGAACTATTGCTATTACTTGTAGGCTTGCAATTTGTTTCATCTATGCCCAATAAACGAGATCGTGTGCTAAATTTTCACGTATTTTCTGTTTGCATTCGATTTGTTTTCATTTTGGAATGAACTATGAGCCAAAAATGTTTACTATGCTGTGACGCAGGAATTTCTACTGTATTGTGGCACAGGAATTTTTGCTGTATTGTGGCACAGAAATTTTTACTGTGCTTCTTGATCCGAAATTTTGCATGTTACTTTGGAAAAATTCAGCAAAGCGATGTGAATTTTACTTTGCCAACAACATGCACTGCGTTTATGGGACAGCACGGTAATTTTTCAGGACATTTCCGTACAAAAACACTCGGAATTTTTTCTCCGTGTATAGTTTCATCTGTATCGAGTATTCTAATAATAATGACAAAACGTATCGAGAATATCATATTTTTAAAATAAATTGTGAAATTTTGTGGGTGTGTGTGTCCCAAAGACCCCTACACACACACACGCACACTTTCACACTCCCAAACAATAAATAGAAAGAATCTGAATTAAGTGTAAATACGACATGAGGTTCCAACCGTCGATTTACTACGACCATCTATCGCGTCCATATTACACACGCATAAACGATTACCCGGGCACACTCACTCCGACAAACACACACGCCCACACAATTTCACAATTTATTTTAAAAATATGGTATTCTCGAGACGGATCATCATTCAAAATACTCGATACAGGTGATACTAGAAAACGCTATAATTTAACATATTGCAATTTTTTCTTGTTTTTAGCTCACCATAACTTAACTTTTGGCAGTATAAATAATCCTACTTTCAATTGCTAAAAAACGGGCACTTTTTAGGGTCGTTTTGGGGTCACTGTTTTGGTGACGAAGTAAAAAGTTTGAGTTAATTAAAAAATGTTTCATAATATTGAAGGAAATATCAAAGGCCTTGGCAGTTACGAAGATTCCTACCAACCCAATAATGACAAATATAAGAAGTGAACAGAAAAGTAAGATATTCTTAACGAAATAAAGTAAAATAACTAGCAAAACAATTTATCATCGACGTAGAATGAAGCTATATTGATTATCCGACCGATTTATATGACCAATATAAAAAATAATACTATAAAGATTTGCTTCAAAAACCAACGTACATTTTCCAGTCAACACGGTAATTAAAAATGGTTTCGTGCACTGAGAGAAGATCGGCTATGCACATGTTCGGTCTATCAATCAACCGCAGTCCGATAGCTATACGACATATGTTGCGCCAAATTTAGGGCAACTGCTACCCTAAGAGATTTGATATCTGCTGCCCGATATGCGTAGTACACTTGCCGCATTAAATGTTGGACACTAGATGCACTTGTTCTGGGAGTAATAAGGACCAAAACTGGGGACAATCAGTAAATGAAAACTGAGGTATTCATTTATATATATAATATAGATTCTTGAGAGAATCCGAATTCAGAGTCATAAATACGAATTCTTCTTCTTATTCTTTTGAGGTTATGTTGTGGTAAATAATTTAAATGAATTCGTATTTATAACACTGATTTTGGATTCCTGAATTCTGTTTCATTTGGATATGAACATCATACAAAAACATAAGATCGTAAGTTCAATGACGATGAATAAATAATGTAAACATTTTTGAACCTACTTAAGTGAATATCGTTAGGATACATCTGCCGTGCGAAAAAATTCTACTTTGTAATCAACGACAGTGTGCTTCTCAGAGATAGTGTGCATGTACGATCCAATCATTTCATCGTGTGATGTCTTGAAGATCAAGGATACAATCTATGCCTACAATTTCAGTGAAGTTTATTCTAGCGCAGCGTGAGTACGATTATACCAAATAGCTTCTGGTGTCAACTTAGGACCACTCTCTCCCATGTACTATCGGTCCATAAGAAATCGCAGGATTCAGTATTTGAATACCCAGTAATCAATATCAGTGTATAAAATATTTACATTTATCAAAATAGTTGTTGCAATTAGCAACGAAAGGGTTTCTTCTCGACCGTCCTAATTTAAAATTAAGTATAACTAATAGTGTTTCTCGGTATTAAGGTAATACAAAATCCGGCGAAGTTCATCTTTTTACCATTTTCGTGTTTTCCATCGAAAACCAAAAAATTATTTCATTTGTTTATTTTTATATTATTTGTAAATTGACCCTTAATACCGAGAAACACTATTAGTTATATTTACATTTATGTCTGAAATTCATAATCGTTGCGTACACTAATAAAAAATAAAACACCGAAGAACAACTATTTCCCCTTATTAACTCAAACCTTTCTAAAATAACAAGGATTCCTTCTTAGGACAGGATAACCTCGCTGTTATAAAAATAGGAAATTTGCTTCCTTAAAAGCTTAGACAATTTTTGAAATAACAAAGAATCCTTGTTAAACTATCAACAGAGATGCAGTTATATTAGTAAATGATATCATGCATAATAGCAGAGGAATCTCTGTCAAAACAGAAGTGATAAATTATTCAATTAACCAGGTTTTTCATTTTTTCAATTAACTATGACAGTAAGGTTCCGTATAGTTGCGATACAAATAATACAATGCTTAATAAGATAAATAAAACATTATACTGTTTGAAATGGCAAGCATGTACATATATTTCTCATATATATGAGACACCTCGAAAGTTTAAAACATATACCCTTTACATTTAATTTAAATTTAAGGTAAAACTTCGGAAAGACTACGACATCGCAAAAAAAAAATTTCGCTCCACTATTTCGATGTATTTTTGTCTCCTGATTACGAATATGACAAGAAAAATCGGCGCTCGGCGCCAAATTAGAGCCACGATTTTGAAAAAACATCGCAAAGATGTGATTTTTTGGGGGGTTTTTGCATTTATTTTAAAAAAATATTAATTTTTTGAAAAAATGTTTGGAATAAAAGTTATAGAGCCTGAAATTCTCTACAAAAAAGATCATATAACTTTTTTACGTAAAATCAACGGTACAGTCGCAAAAGAAGGTCGAACATGATATATCCAGACATACGTGCAATGGTCGTAGACGAAGCTTAGGCAAAACGGCAAGGTTAGGTTTTTTTTAGCGGGGTGGGGGGGGGGGGTCTGTGGGGGCCGCAGGCTCTTCCAGAAGGCACCCGAGTATAGGTCATATAATGAAAACACGAACACTATCTTGATAGAATTGGAATCTATATGCAACTACGCACGTATTACACGCTCGAGCTGAGAACGATTACCGAGAATTCGTCGAGGGCAAGTGATCCGGGAATTCTCCAACACTCGGATCTTCCGATGTCGGACGATCTGCTAGATGGCGTGCTTAACCTAATAGAGAAGTAGAATACTGATTGGAATATGTGTGAACGAGAACGACGAAATTGTCACCGATGTAAATCTTCAATGCGATATGGCATTATCATACGATATGGAGTTCACTCGTGACATGGAGTTTACGTACAATCAGTTTATTGATGGTTAAACGAACTTACCTGTAAGTGAAGTTCGACCATAATTATATGAATAGCTTGTTTGAAGATATTACTTGTAGTACCGCTACTTGCCACAAGACGACGCCACGTTTTCAGAGCTAGTTTTTTTAAAAACTGTTTCCGTCTCTGTATCCCCTAATATATGATACTCATGGTATATGGTTATCATTATAGTTCAGAGGGTTCAGATTAAACATATGTTTGACATTTACAGGTTATGTATCTACAGGGATGGGACTATTATGAATGATACGCTTAATAAATAATCTTGTGTGGGATATTACATATCTTCAAACAAGCTATTCATATAATTATGGTCAAACTTCACTTACAGGTAAGTTCGTTTAGCCATCAATTATATTTCATTCCGCTTGTTTGGAGATATTACTTGTAGATGTTTAGAGTAGAAGTTTATTCTTATTTACCTGAAGTTGTTTATACTCATAGCTTAGTAAGTATATACATGACATGTTTTCTTTTTTTTGAACAATTTATTCTGAATAAACTTTGAACATTTTCGAACATTAGTCCTCATGTAATATAAAGGTAAGATAAACATCGACTTAATCTAGATTGTGCTTGTCTCTTTTCTGTTTACGTAGTAATTAATATATATTAATCTTTTATAAATGTATCCAGCTAGATTGAAAATACAGTTTCTGCAAAAGTACGCTGTTGAGATTCTATTGGCCTATTGTAGAATTTTGCGAATGTTGTTGAGTCGTCAGACCACCCAGCCGCTGCTTTGATTGCGTTTATATCAGCATCGTTAACTAACGCCGTCGATGTTGACGCATGTCTCGTACTGTGTGCAGTGAATAAAACATCAACGCCTGAATCTTGTAACACACTTTTGATCCAGCGACTTATAGTCTGACTAGTTACATCTGCGTGAGAATTTTTAAAAGATATCATTAATCTGGTTTCATTGCCTCTTAATTGTTGGGTAACGTTAATATAGTGCAACAGTGTCTAGTCGCTATACAGAGTGCTTGTCTTTCTTTAAAAAATGGGAAGAAACTGCGGGGATGATTACTTCCAGGCCTAGACGTCTTAATTATTTCGTCGATTCTGATCTCGATTCCAGTATTTGTATTAACGCCAAGGATTGAACACGGAAGGCTGAACCCAATGATAATAGCGTGATCAATTTGAGGGATAATTTCTGAAGATCTAATGTTTCTAATGGGCTTCAAGATTCCACTTTTGATAACACGGTTTCCACATCCCAAAGTGACTGATATTTAGGAATGGTTGGTTTCATTTTAAATATGCCCCTGAATAAACGATTTAGAAGAGAGCTTCTTGAAAAATCATAACGATTGATTAGTGAAATCGCTGCTCTCAGGGAGTTCAAGGTACCATAAGCAGCCCCTTCGTTGAATCTTTTCGTTAGACACTTCAAAATGATTGTTTCGTCGGCTGAGAATGGGTCTTGTTTTTCAAGAAGACAAAAATTCCACCAATATTTTAGTAAGGTTTCGTATTGTCATGTGCTTTTCGCGATGGAATTCAACATTATTTCCACTGTGTCTTCGTTTAACCCTTTCTTCCTGAAGGCGTCCCTGATACAATCCCTAGAAATAATTCCGTCTCATCCTCGATATCCGCTCCTTCCGCTTCGTCTGCACTCATATGCCCGTTGTCCAAATTCCTTGACCAAGTTTTGAACGTCTGTAAAGATTTTCTTTCGTTAATATGAATTCGTAGGATATTCGACTTTTGCATATATTGGCCCTCGTTTTCGTCTTAAAATTCGAAAATCGGCCTAGCTTTAATTTCGCATTTTGCCCTCGTCTTTGATTGAGGAATAAAAATTCGGTATTTTACTGTCTACTACTTAGAAATCGAAAATCAATATTGTTAACTCATACGTTTTCAACTTTAGGTTGAAAATCAAATGTTTAACGACATTTATGTTTAGACGGATTATAAAGGAACACCGTGAATGTTCCAAATATTTATATTGCGGGTCACCTCCAACGGGAAGACCTGTAACAAAGGAAAATGAAGGAATTGAGGGAAAATGCATACCTTCGTAGTTTAAGGCCTCATCTGGTATATTTTTTTTTTATCCGGTTAATTCAAATTTATTATTTATATTTTTTTTTTTGGTTCTATTTTCAATAGCTAAATAAATTCTTAAACACACACACACACACACATATTTATATATATATCCATCCCACTTCTTTGTCCTACTAATTCCTCATAGAAATCACCAATTACACACATAAATTCTCGTCCTCTGTTTGTTTTTTTAGTGCCGGTATTGAAAAAGGATAGGGGCTACTTCCGTCGTCAGCGACGCCTCCGCGAGCGAGCCGCCAGGGAAAAAGGGGCGAACCTTAGTTCGTTCCCCGACCCTCAATTCCCTCAGAAACCTCCACTACAACCTCCTCCAGTCGAACCTCTCCCTTCCACTATTCAAGAACATTCACTCACCCGCTCTGACTCCCCGATCACTTTTATTCCTCCCCTTCCTCTCGAACCTCTTCCGCCTCCTCACGAACTCTTTGCACCCCCCAATCCACCCACTTTAAACAGAATTTGTATTGATAAATAAAGAGCACAATAAAAATCACTTTTTTTTCTGGTAAAAGAGCTATCTTTATTTTCCTTCCATTCTTTTCTTTTGAAGCAGGCCGCCTCCATTCGCCAAGCCGAATCAACCTGTGTGGTTGAACGCCCTTTCACGATTCTGGGTACAACATACTTACTTCGAGTAAGTATGTTAAATCAGGTCGTACCAGAACCATAAAATGAATGAAAAATGATACAATTTGTCCTCATTATATGTCTTCTAATTTATTTTCGAAATTACTTTATAACCTTGTCTCGAGTTATGCCAGACTCTCATTTCCCTGAAAAAATTTGATTGAATCAAATGTCACAACTTGGAATCCGAGAAAATGCTCAATAAAAAAGAGGTCCAAATTGAGGACCGACTTGACTTTTCCAACATTTCTTTAACATTTGTTTTAGACGTACAAAATTTTAACTACAAATTTCACATCGCTTAATAAACTTAAATATATATTAAATATATAAATATAAGAGAGAATTTGAAAAAGGAACTTCACAACAGAAAATTATGTTATATATGTTACTTTAATGCACGACTTACATTTTGGTCATACTGTATAACCAAATATTCTGATGGATAATAGCGGCATTAACATACAGCTTATAATGAATACGATTCATTTCTGATACACTGTAATACATTTAGTTTTTAAACGTATCTTGAACTACAAATGGTGGTAATAATGATTACAAACAAATTAGATTACCATTCTTTACAGAAATATGTAAAAAGTTTAGCGTGCTTAAACTTCTCATAATTTTGTTTTGCATATTTCAGCATGCTAACTTTAATGGATCAATTGGAAACAAATTGCTCAAGGTTTGTAAGATCAAACTGTGTCGAGGGATATAATTATAGATTAATGTACAACAATAAGTGTTACTGTTGCGGTCTGCGAGTAAACTACAGCTAAATGAGCAGAGTGTTATGAACGTTAACCATGAAATTATTGCATAAATTGTAAACAATGAACATAATGTTTATGTTGATTGTTTAAACAAATTGTATTTTAGTATAGGATTAGAAAACTGGTAACTGACAAGTTAACCTAAATTATCACATAAAAATTGTATAAAAGAACGTCTTTGGGCATTAGAATTATGTGACATATAAATGAAAAGGTGGGTACACAGTAATGTTTTCAGATAATTCTTTTATTTTATTATATTCTGTACAAAATATACAAATACAAAAATATATTGAACATTATAACTATTTACAATAAAGTGCGCGATGTAGTTAATAAAAATGTTGCGCTAGAGTCCTACAAGGAAATCACTTTAAGTAAAAGTTGCATAAAATTCTGCTTCGGCATGTCGACTTTTCTTGTTCGAGCAGGAACATTAAATCCTGGCCATTTACTCTTTTAAGTCGTGGTCTCGGCAACGTCTGCTTGGAAGATGCGGATGATGGCTCATCGATATTTTCAATATCACTGGCAGGAGTGTTTAATAAACTGAACGGTTTTATTTCAATTGTTTCTACCGACCCTATCCCATACAAAGTTATTGTATTGGCTCGTGTTTGGCCAAGTTCCTGAAATTCCATCCGTTCAGTGTATTTTTCATTAATTCCAGCTTTGTTATAACCGTCTATATTTCCTTGGCACTGTTCAAAAGCATTCAATAATTCCATCTCTTGCTTTCTGTGTCTTTGGTGTTCGATCCTGTCCAAATCTTCCAAAAATTTCAATTGGGGCTTCACATCATGTGTCACTAGAAATCGATTATCGTCCGTGATATCTCGCCTATGTTCACCAATGGTCGCTAGTCTTTCCAGAAATTTTTTGAGCATTTCCTTGAGAGCATGTGAAATCAACGAAGCGATTTCTTGAGTCGGATGTTCCAGTCCGTAGATAGCAACAATTTGGTTTATTCTTTGTTGCAGCGGTGACTCGTGTAAGAAGCTCTCATCTTTACAGGATCTAATTTCGGCTCCTATATTATCTGCTGATCTTAGAATATTTAAAGTTTCGTCTGCGAGGTTGACTCCGCCCATTGCCGCAACATCGTTGACGTCTTCATTTTCGGCGTATTCAATCGAATAACGCACCTTTTCCTTTTCGATTGATTCAAATAAAACCTTATCTGCGATGGGAATAGGCGGTGCATCGGAGAACACACGTGGCAGAGGTGGTCGTATTCCATCAATTTCTTTTTGCACAAGAGCTTCTCGAGAGCGACATTTTTCCGTATTATTTGTTGATTGACGACGTGATCGGGTTTTATGTACCGCATTACTGACAAATGTAGAGTTCGTTACACTAGTCATCGGAGTACACGGGCCAGTAGATGAACGGTATTTGGCTTTAACTTTTTTTCGCGTATTTGTCACTTCTGCTGGTTTTGAACAGATTGTCACAAATTTATACTGTCCATCTTCAGTTTTCACCAAGCACTGGTTTTGTTTCTCCGTCTGCATCCCTTGAAGTATTGGCACTAATGCCTGTCGAGTGCCGTTGAAGTGCAGGCCCTGCTTACTAAGTTCCGGGACGTATCTCTGCGACCATGCACTTTTGAAATTAGCACACTCCGCCGTGTTCGGTTCTACCTCTCTGGTAATGCTGGAGTGGCTTTGGAGCATGGCGCTGTCCAATATAACTGACGTTGGTACGGACATCACTGCACTATGTAGAGAACTGATCGTTGTGTCCGATGCGACTAACTGACTAGAGCAAACTAACTTACTAACACTGTGCTGTACGTACACAAAGCCCTTTGCATGCGAGAAGCAACAAAATATCTTAACTTCTATTGGTCGGACTGTGGCGAGACGACCTATTGATGTGAGGGGCGTTACCTGCAGTAATCTGAGTTACTAAGCAGAATGGACTACTGTCTAATGTGGTAAATAAACAACCTACCAGCTTACGCTTCGCAGGTAGAACAGATTAAGATCGTAAAAGAATGTGGGCATTGCAGGTAATCGCAGGTGACCGTTAAATTTTTATGGGCCATAATAGTGTTGTAAGCGGCGGCCAACAGCTATATAACATTTCCCTAATATAGGACTTTTCTATTCGGACATGGGTTGCACTTTCTTAGGGTAATAATATTATCTTTACAGGGGGTGTATCATATATTAAAATATTACCTGAAACTTTAATGGCTGTTTTAAAATATAATAAGATCCGTAAATATCCATACTAACAATAAGTAAGCGGATTACACAGGTATGAACTGGGGTGAGTAAGCACCCAGCATGTCTAGGAAGTTATCTAGGTTCCAGACAGCTCCAAGCGTTTATATCCATAGGACTTTTCATAAACAGCCGAAATATGATTCTATTTTTTTAAAAATGTTATTTATTAATATTTCGACTTACATATGGTGAGGTCGAGGTTTTGAAAATACTCATTTTCACTTTTGTTGAATGTTCTCATAAGCGCTACTCTTTCTTAAGCGCAATACGGACTCGTTTTATATTATAAATAAAATCGGATAGTAAACAAACGAGTATTAAGGAATAACGAACTTGTCACAGGGTCGAAGTTTCTGAGCCAGCGAAGCGCGCGAGGCACCACGCTAATACTAATTCTTCTTATTACAATATTGTCTTTCTAACTTCCAAAATGATTTCGATAGGTATGGGAAAAAGCAAATGTTCAGAAGCTGTCATATAAAACTTGATAAAATTTCAGAGAATTTAGCGAGGAATTTCAAGGAATGATTTGTCGGAAAAATGTACCTACTATTTAGGTATCGAGTAGGCAATACTTAAGCTTTACTTTATCCCACCTTTCATCCCTTTCCTATTATTCACTATACTATTTTCCAACTCCAAAAATTATTCCAAAGGAATTGATGTTAAAAAATATATATTATTATTAATATTATTATTAGTGTTAATCACAGATTTGGCAATATATATTTGATATAGTTAACGAATGTTAATATAATAAAAAATAATATTAATAATATAGTGTCACATCAGGAAGTTAACAGCTTTGAAAGAAAATATAAAATAAAAGACCTAACAATTAGTATAAAACGTTTTTCATAAAATGTAAATTTATATCGGTTAATATTGCTCCTGCATCACTGATGGATCCAGAAGAACTGTTGAGGAGTGGAAACAAAGTAATGTTCTGAAAAAAAAAATAATAGGAGGGGTAACAATGTATAATGATACATTTGATAACCATCCCCGCTACTTCATGAATAATTAAGAAAACCAGTGAAGTAAAGGTTACCAAGATTTTCCTTTGTCCCTCCCGTCGTCGTAATCCTACCAAACAGTGCACTTTTCTGTACCTTCATAAATTATTCGGAAGAATATGAGGAAAACGAAAGGCTATTATCCTCTAGAATATCGTATATAGTCATAAGAATTTTCAGCTACGTCATTTCGACGAAAGATATGAAGTGTTATGACTTGTGTTTATAGCTTAATATAATAAAAAATATATAAATATACAATAGAAGAAGCAGATGAAGATTATACAGATAACACTACGAACAAGTTCTAAATCGTTTAATATAAAAAATGAGTTTTTCTTATTTCCTGTTTATAAATTTCAGAAATATCCTCGAGGACTGCACTCGCTTTTGTCAGAGTAAAGGGTAGCAAATAATTAATTTATACCTTTAGAGACTTCCTTCACTCTGTTGTATCTACAGGAATCATCAGGTTGAACTCGGTCAAAATTTGTCCACGAATGTGTCCAGGTTTATTATATGTATTTCCAGCTTCTGAATGCGACAACTAAGGTTAGAATAAAACAACTAGGTGAATCTAGTCTTTTTTAGAAATAATTTGAGACTTTCTTTAAAAAGTGGTAAAGAAATTAAATTTTTTTTTATCTCTGGCCATTTTTTATCTATGACGATCATTATTATGTCTGTTGACGAGGGACGTATATGTATAAATGTAAACAAAATAGGGAAATGGTAGTAGTTCACTTATTGTACGTAACTAAATTAGGTTCCAATATTTTTTTGAGGCTGGAATAACCATGAAGTATAATGAACTAATTTCTTAATGATACTCTCAATGCTCCGATTAAGCAGGATGCAAAACTCCGTACGATTACACCATCTGATCCGTTTTTTTTTTAAACCGATTTTCCCGTTTTTATGAAAACTTGTATCCATAATTCGGGCTCAGGAGTTCCAAATATTTATAATTAGTCTGAGTAAATCTGTAGAAATATTGTCAGTCAAATGTGAGAACGATTTTTCCGACAAAATTCAGAATGTGGATGGCCAACATTGGTAGCTCTTAGATTATTGTTGGGTACACCGAATATTTCTTCCATTACAGAATTTAATGAAATTTGAATTAATTTATAGCTTAAATGAATGCTATTATCGGATTTATAAAGATTTTTAAATCTAATGAATTTAATGAATTTTTTTAAAACTTTGGATCGTACACTAATAGAAAATATGTTCAGTTTTTGTATAGTTTCTGATCAGTTTCGTTATTCCAATGTTAAAGGTATAAGGAAACTCGAAAATGTAATACAAAACTGGACAAATTTTTACCAGAATACCGCTCTTTATTTACAACACCGAATTTGATCACTTTTTTTATCATGCTTCGGTTTCGCAAAGTTTTACATTATTTTATGGAATTAATAGATTTTTTAGTCCATTTTCGTCATTTGTTGAACTTTATATGTTGAGAAATATTTATTGAAATGATGAGACATTTTTTAAATCCAATGTTTTTATTTATTAAATTTTAAAATACTTTTATTATTCGGTAGATACGATGTGTAATATTATTATTCTAATAGACATTAATAAGATAATAAAGAGGCATGTCTGCTAATTTCACCTCTTATAATGGAATGATTATTACGAGCGTGAGTTATATACGTACGTTTAATTCCATAAGAGTAAAATGTGTTGCTTTAAATGCCGCGCTTTCGTAGCTGTTCCTTTACTTAATATAATCTTCCAGTTAGGAACGGCACAAATTCCATTATGTTTCTGAATATCTCATATTTATGTGAGAATTTCAGCTTATGACAAACGGAATTGTGGAAACTTATAATAGTATTATTACTTGCAACCATCCTCGTATTAAAATAGATATTTTATTTTGCGACGAATGGTAACATTCTAATTCGATTAATCGTGTTTAAACTGTTCAATAAAAACAGTATTGAATTTTTTATCATTTGACGTGATTTTAGTACAGGATACGAATGACTCTTAAATGTTCAAAAAAAAAACCCAAATCATACGCAAGTAAAAATTTATTATATTTTTTGGAAGAAAATCGGTAAAAAAAAGACTTTCGATGTATTTTTAATACTTCTTGACGTGTAGTTACGCTAATTTGTAAGCAGTTGTTTACAATGTATGGATCATTCCACGTCAACTCAGCCACTTTTGAAATCGACCACCTCTGATTTTGTTCGTGATTTTTTAAAGATATATCTCGGTGAAATAAATAATGCCAATTTTTTCAGATTTTAAAAATAACTTGGTAACGAGTGATAATTTGTAAAAATTTTGGATTTTTAAAAAACTAAAGTTTTTCGAATGTCCATTAATGGTTGCTACCCCGATAAACACAACAAAATTGTTAATATTCCAAAAGAATACTTCTAAAATTCTTTTATGAAAGAAGAATTCTAAAAGAATTCTTTGGGAATGCTGAAAAATATAAAGAATGTCCGCTATAGTTATTAAATAAAGTGTTACAACAGAATTCTTTATTGTATTTGGTAAAAGGTTTTTCATAGGGACACAAAGAGAAAAATATTGTGTCCGATAACATACAGATATTACCGGATAACATCAGATGTTATTTCTTTCCGGGTAAATGAAAATTTGTTGCAAGTTGTTTACATGCGTTTTTTTACATTTTAAGTAATAAATTTAAGGTTCTTGCTAATGGGACATTTAACATTTTACTACATTCGCAACAAAACTGCAGAAAATAACTTATTATTAGATATATTCGATATTATTTAGATATTACTAGTCTTATTAGTAAACTAATTTTAAATTAGTGATGTAAAAATATTATATTCCAGCAAAGAATTTATACTAATATAACAGCGATTATTTGGCGAGTTTAGAGAAATGGCATTGCTGGATTTGCTATTATCATCGCTGCTGCAACTAATATTTCGCAGTATTTATAGATGATTTGATTGAAATAGCGATTATTTTAAAGCAGATATTGTTTTGCTGAAATGGACAAAACATTTTTTCCGTGTACGAATTTGAAGTTGAATTTGAAAGAAAATATTTTATAGAATTAAATTAAAATCGCAAGATGTTTTTTTTCATTATTTCGAACCGTGAATATTTGAAATAAATAAGAAACGTTTTATGTGGAATTTTTCGATTCCATTAATTAATTTTTGTGGTTTTCGTTGTCACCGGATTTGGTGCTCGTTGTGAACCTTAACCTTAATTAATAGACAGAAGTCTATAAATTTAGAAAAATTAATTTATCATCAGACGATTGAAAGAAACTTTATCTATTGAAAATAGATAGAATCCATTTTTGTGACGTTTCATCCTGGTCTGTACACGCTGGAATGATTACCAAGGCTTTAAGGCACAGACCTGCCCTGTACGTCTACATTTAACCCCTTCGCTGCGGATGACAAAGATCTTTGTCATTTAGGACTTTTCTCTGACTGCGGCAAAAACGCAAATCTTTGTCATGACATAAATTAGTCTAATGAAATCAATAATATATCCAATTTAAAAACTTGACCATTCCTAACCAGCCTAAGGTATACCGAACAACATGCCGTTGTCCTTTTCCAAAAACAAGGCGTCAAAAAAAAGATACAAGTTCTTAAAATATGTTGTTTTTACGATTTTGTAAAAATCTTTGTCATGAGCTATGTTGCCGTATTAGGTCAATTTCTGCATTAAAAATTAATGAAATCGGTTGAAACTTGCTACTCAGGGGTTTTCGAGGTCGCCGATTACAAATCTGATGATATATTTTGAAAATTCAAAATGGCGGATCCAATACCGCGGGTTAATGTTAGCCTTCCACCGTTAGCTTCGATATATAATATGTACTTACACACTTTACTACGAGGAGGTTCGAGAAAGGTCTTCAAAGTGCAATTTTTTTCTGTTTTTATATATTTTTGTTTAAAATTGTTTTTAAAATAAAAACTGTAATATATTGAACTCTAAAAATCGGTGTTTTTTCCCACTTGCAACACGATAACTCAGGAGTACATAACAAAATTTTGAAATTTACACGGAATAATCTGGATAGATAATAAACGCTGTAAAATATCTATAATGAAAATTTGCCCGCAATATTGAATCCTCCATTTTAAATTTTCGAAATCTGTTGTTTGGGATATGTTTCGCCTAATACCAAAGCAGCTGCAGATATTTGCAGTGACTTATTTTCGTTTATTGATGCTTTCCCTTGTTATCCCGTTCATCCCGGCAAAGGGTACACTTTAGACCTTCTATTTTCGTCCATACCTAGTACAAAATTTCAAAATAGTCCTGATTTTCTTATCCCCACTGACTCTCATCATGTTCATGCATTTTTTACCCTACCATGTATTTTAATTCAGTCTCCCGAAATCAATTTTATTTCTTATAATTTTAAAAGTGCAGACTTTGCTGGGCTGAACGAGGATTTGTCATTGGTTGATTGGCATTTTGTCTTGAATGTAACTGATCTTGAGAAAGCGTTATCTAGTTTTTACACCACTTTGGATAAGGTCATTGCGAAACATGTCCCAAAGATGCGTTTGACTTCAAGCCATTTTCCGTATTGGTATAATAGGGATTTAAAAAACTTGGTTTTTAAAAAGAAAATGGCACATAAACAGTGGAAAAGAACAAAGTCTCAAGCGGACTTCATTAAATTTAAGATGCTTAGGGCTCATTGTTTAAAGATTTCAAGGTCATTGTATAAAGATTACATATCAAATATCGAGCTTAGAACCAGATTGAATGTCAGTGCTTTTTGGTCATTTGTAAATATGTCTCGTAAATCTAATGTGTTGCCGTCAAGTTTTTATTTCCAGGATAAACATTCGTCCGACATGAATAACTCTGCTAATTTGTTTAACGAGTATTTTGGTTCCGTATACCGACAAGGATCTGATTTTATGCCGACTCTTGATTATTCTGTTTCTGATAAGGCTATACAGAATTTTAGAATCTCTCGCAATGAACTTGCTACAGCTATAAACAATTTAAAACCAACGTTTACCACCGGATCAGATGGAATCCCTTCTATTTTTATTAAAAACTGTAAATCGTCGTTATTAGATCCACTATGCCATCTATTTAACGAATCTCTGAATCGCGGCATTTTCCCTACATGGTGGAAGGAAACTTTTATTACCCCAATTTTTAAAGAAGGCGATAAATGTAATGTCTGTAACTATCGTCCCGTCGCTGTAATAAGTAGTATATCGAAACTTTTTGATTCCATCGTAGCTGGTAAATTGAGAGAGGTTCTAAAAAACACGATAATTACAAATCAACATGGTTTCTCGAAAAACAAATCAACGGTAACGAGTTTACTACTCTTTTCGGATTTTGTATCCAATTGCATTGCGGCGAATTGTCAGGTCGATACTATTTATTTAGACTTCTCAAAGGCATTCGACAGAATCAATCATGAGATGCTTTTGAGTAAGATGAGCCAGCTTGGTTTCTCGAATGCGTTTTTGAGATGGATTGAATCTTATTTAACTGGACGAACTCAACGGGTACGAATCAAAGATATTTCGTCGGCACGATGTGACGTTTCTTCGGGTGTTCCTCAGGGCTCACACTTGGGCCCAATTCTATTTAACATTTTTATTAATGACATCGGTAACAACATCTCGTATTCAAAATTTTTACTTTATGCTGACGATATGAAAATTTTTAATAGGATTCTGTCACCCATTGACGCTTCGAGGCTACAGAGAGATATCTATGCCGTGGATAGCTGGTCAAAACTTAATGGCCTCGATTTAAATATCTCAAAATGTAAAATTATGTCTTATTCACGTCGCCCTGATAAATTTGAATTTGATTATATTATATCTGATAAGTCGTTGTCTAGAGTTAATAAACATAATGATCTCGGTGTGGCTTTGTGTGACGATTTCTCTTTTGGGGACCATTTACGGCAAGTCCGTAATAAGGCATCAAAGATGCTTGGGTTTATTCAAAGAGCCACTAAGGATTTTAAAGATCCAATGACTATAGCTTATCTTTTACGTACACTATTTCTGCCTCACTTTATATACGCTGCTCCAATATGGTCTCCATATACACAATCTGATATTGAGTTACTGGAAGGAGTCCAGCGTAGAGCCCTGAGATATTTAGCCTTCAAATCTAGTAATCCCATGTCCCGTTTTGACCATAATTTCCATGACATCTCCTTGAAATATAAATTTCCTACCATAAATTCTCTTCATCGCTATCACGATTCATTAATAGTTTTTCGCGTTCTAAATTTTAATATAGATCCAAACTTGTCGGCAATGTTCCCTATAAGGGAGTCACGGTATCCAATCCGTGAATTTAGAGTCATCAAAGAATCCACGTGTAAGCGGAATTTTGTTTACTATCAACCAATACCGCGTCTCAAACGAGGATGGAACCATCTTGATGTATCCACTCGTTCACTCGATACGTTAATTGGATTTAAAAGAGCTGTATCCCTGTTATTATATCGCTATTACGACGAATAGTTTGTAATTTATACATGTTGTAATTTTTTGCGTGTTAGTTAAGCATACCAATTTCTAGATTTGTGGTCGGATTTTAGCGCTGTTTAATTTATTTATATATGTAATTTTTAAGACTTATTGTGAATGAAGTTTTTTTCTTCCGTTATACTTGTTTTTATTTGCGTTTTCTGTAGATTTATATGTATAGGATCATCTGGTCCGTTTATTAATAAAATAAAATAAATAAAAATAAAATCTGACTTCAAATTCGTAATCGGCGTCCCAAGAAACCCCTATACACCAAGTTACAGTAAAATCAAACCAAATTTTTTTTCCCGCATTTTGGGCACTTTTTGTGAAATTCTCGCCGCAGCGAAGGGGTTAAATGTTAATTTTCGATGTCTTATATGTGGCTATGAATTTCGTTGATTACGAAAATATCACACTCGCAATTTAGACATCTAGCGTTCCAAACTACAAGTGTGAAGTGCAAAATACAACTCACTTGATAAGGTCGAAAATTAATATAATATATATATTAATAATATACTACTGGAAATATATATATAAATAACCCGATAACTGACGATGTTGACAAAAATATAAACAACCAAAATTTAATATAAAGAACATATTTATTACTTATCAAAATCAATTTATACATATTTACAAATATTATATTTTACACTTAAATTATTAAATCTTATTCACTACATTACATAGAAATGGAATAAAATAACTTGGATTAAAATTATTATTCAATTTATATCAAATGAATTATTAAACTGTAACAACCGATACAAAATTCTTCAGATATATAGAATTATTACTTAAATTAGAAATAAATTAAACCCAACGGGCACGAAGGACCCAAATGTTGCTAAAACGTTTTTAGAATGTTCCAGAAACGTTCCTAAAACGTTTTATGTCTGCAACTTTTACGGAACGTTTTAGAAACATTCGGGCCTTTCGTGTCCGTTGGGAAACCTTTATAATTGTAAAGGGCTGTCACACGGTAAATTATTAACTGCACTGAAAAAAAAAAGGTAGCTCTACCGTACCTGTCGGTAGTACCACCGGCTTTAACGAGTTTCGCCTACTTTACCGACCGTTTGGTGCTGCTATTGTTCCCGAAAGGGAGCACATTCTGCCCTTCGCATAGTCTGCGTGCACGAACTTAGTACATATACGATAGAGTTACCACGTGAAGTAAGACTGCAGGCTTTCGAAAAGAGACGTATGCTGTACCTTTTCAAAGTACGATTCATTTCTGTTTGTGTGAACAATTTTCTGCTGCGGAAACATGGACATGGATGTTGACGAAACTCATTCGGAAAGTGAGTATATTTTTTATGTATTATATACGTGGTTTTTGTTTTATTGGACTTTACGTTTTGAGGTTAAACATTAGTCCAGTCATTATGTACATTTAAAAAAGTAATAATTTGAAGCAGCAATTTTATTTTTGGGGCATGTTGGGGGAGTCAAGAAAAGCTTAACTTCAAGTTTTCGACCTCTGAGGTGGCTTGCTTTTTTTTATAACCTAAAAAATGTAATAAAATCGTATTTTTTAAATAACTCGGCTTCTAATGAAGTTAGAAGGTTCACTTAGGGCTCATTTTAAAGATTTTTTTGCGCTTTACAACTTTTTCTAAGAAAATTGTTTTATCCGATCGATAGTTTTCGATATATCGAAGGATAAATGAAAAAAAGACGTACTTTATTTAGTTTTTTGCTTTTTACGTGGAATTGGAAACGGAAAATAAAAAAGTAATGTAAGACAAAGTTGTAGAGAATTAAATAACGAACAATTTCTTTTTTTAATCGTTTCGTTTCGATGAAAATTGCGCCTTGTAGAGCGTCACAAAGTAGACAGTCGGCGTCAGCGTGTAAGCAGCGAGTTGTTCATATCGATATGCTGCGACGGAGCGTTTTCGCTGAAATAAATTTGTAACGTGTAGCTCACAAAAAAACCTTCAAAAAATACATATTACATAATAATTATGCTTGAATAAAGTCTTTTATTTCAGCGAAAACGCTCCGTCGCAGCATATCGATATGAACAACTCGCTGCTTACACGCTGACGCCGACTGTCTACTTTGTGACGCTCTACAAGGCGCAATTTTCATCGAAACGAAACGATTAAAAAAAGAAATTGTTCGTTATTTAATTCTCTACAACTTTGTCTTACATTACTTTTTTATTTTCCGTTTCCAATTCCACGTAAAAAGCAAAAAACTATATAAAGTACGTCTTTTTTTTCATTTATCCTTCGATATATCGAAAACTATCGATCGGATAAAAAAATTTTCTGAAAAAAAGTTGTAAAGCGCAAAAAAATCTTTAAAATGAGCCCTAAGTGAACCTTCTAACTTCATTAGAGGCCGAGTTATTTAAAAAATACGATTTTATTACATTTTTTAGGTTATAAAAAAAAGCAAGCCACCTCAGAGGTCGAAAACTTGAAGTTAAGCTTTTCTTGACTCCCCCAACATGCCCCAAAAATAAAATTGCTGCTTCAAATTATTACTTTTTTATCCCAAATTTTTGTACATAATGACCGGACTAGTCCAGTCATTATGTACATTTAAAAAAGTAATAATTTGAAGCAGCAATTTTATTTTTGGGGCATGTTGGGGGAGTCAAGAAAAGCTTAACTTCAAGTTTTCGACCTCTGAGGTGGCTTGCTTTTTTTTATAACCTAAAAAATGTAATAAAATCGTATTTTTTAAATAACTCGGCTTCTAATGAAGTTAGAAGGTTCACTTAGGGCTCATTTTAAAGATTTTTTTGCGCTTTACAACTTTTTCTAAGAAAATTGTTTTATCCGATCGATAGTTTTCGATATATCGAAGGATAAATGAAAAAAAGACGTACTTTATTTAGTTTTTTGCTTTTTACGTGGAATTGGAAACGGAAAATAAAAAAGTAATGTAAGACAAAGTTGTAGAGAATTAAATAACGAACAATTTCTTTTTTTAATCGTTTCGTTTCGATGAAAATTGCGCCTTGTAGAGCGTCACAAAGTAGACAGTCGGCGTCAGCGTGTAAGCAGCGAGTTGTTCATATCGATATGCTGCGACGGAGCGTTTTCGCTGAAATAAATTTGTAACGTGTAGCTCACAAAAAAACCTTCAAAAAATACATATTACATAATAATTATGCTTGAATAAAGTCTTTTATTTCAGCGAAAACGCTCCGTCGCAGCATATCGATATGAACAACTCGCTGCTTACACGCTGACGCCGACTGTCTACTTTGTGACGCTCTACAAGGCGCAATTTTCATCGAAACGAAACGATTAAAAAAAGAAATTGTTCGTTATTTAATTCTCTACAACTTTGTCTTACATTACTTTTTTATTTTCCGTTTCCAATTCCACGTAAAAAGCAAAAAACTATATAAAGTACGTCTTTTTTTTCATTTATCCTTCGATATATCGAAAACTATCGATCGGATAAAAAAATTTTCTGAAAAAAAGTTGTAAAGCGCAAAAAAATCTTTAAAATGAGCCCTAAGTGAACCTTCTAACTTCATTAGAGGCCGAGTTATTTAAAAAATACGATTTTATTACATTTTTTAGGTTATAAAAAAAAGCAAGCCACCTCAGAGGTCGAAAACTTGAAGTTAAGCTTTTCTTGACTCCCCCAACATGCCCCAAAAATAAAATTGCTGCTTCAAATTATTACTTTTTTATCCCAAATTTTTGTACATAATGACCGGACTACATGTCACTTTTTTGCACGAAGCTTGTTTATGCATGATTAAAAAGTTTGTCACTTTACCCAATCATTTCATTTCTTTGCACATAAAATATTCCATTTCTCATTATATATACTTGTTACGATATATAAAATACGATTTTAAAATAAAGATGTTCTTTGAATTACAATACAACAAAAAACTTTAAACTTTTATTTGGAAGTGCAATAAAACAACAACCATGTATATAAAACAAAAAAAATAAATATACTCACTTTCCGAATGAGTTTCGTCAACATCCATGTTGATGTTTCCACAGCAGAAAATTGTTCACACAAACAGAAATGAAGAAAACCCCCAAGTAATGATTTTCAAATAAATTCTTTCATTTTCGAAGCAATTTTCAAATACCCCCCCCCCCCTCCCTCCCTCTTCCCACAACAACACGCAGGTTTTTTTACGCGAGCACAATTTCGTCATTACAATCAAAATTAATTCGCTCAAAAACTCCCAGCAATGATTTTGGAGCCAAATCCGTTATGTTCAATGTGATTTTTAAATTTTAACCCCGTTCATTAAACTGCATTGTTGGTATGAACATTACATATTTGTCATAAAAAACGAAATCATCTCTTTAAAAAAAAATCCGAGTAACAATATTCAAGGAAAATTTTTTATTTTCAAGGTGATTTGAAATTCTTACACCCTCCATCTCCCTCTCTGCTTTACTTAACAAAGAGTACACAAAATACATTTCGTAAATAGTTAGTATATTTATATTATCGTTTGCAAAATTCAGTACGCAGCTTTAATGTAGAATTTATATTAAAACATTTATATTAAAATCAGAGTCAAATTCTGACCGAAAACTGCATACAATTGATTAACCGAATGTATTAACGCGTATTAGGTATAAGGTAGCGCGAAGGCCCGATCCTTACGTAACCGTTCCTACGGCGATTTGGATCGGGTGCCCGACCAATTTGGGAGCGCTGCCGCTCCGAAGTCGAAGGCCGATGATCGTACTCGCCAAGGAACAGTAGAGCTACCTTTTGTTTTTCAGTGTGTTAATAAAATAAAAATGTTATATGTAAACGAACCGTGCCATATACTTTTATATCCCAAAGGCAAGTAAAAAATTATAAGTGCATATGCCACGTTCGTTGATAAATAACATTTTTATTTTATTAACAGTTACTTTTATTTATAGATTTATTATTGTTATTCTAGAAAATCATTACGGATAAAGCAGGTGGAATTTTTATCATCTGAAATGTGTATTAAAAAAAAGGATAAAAAGGTTATTATAAAAGTTTATACATATCAGATTTGACATTCAATGGTTTTTATTTATACATAGAGCACTCAAAATGGCTCAGCTTATTTGTTGACATTTTTTCTTGTAAAATTCAGGGTTTGGTTGTCTAAGAAATGTATATATTTAAAATTAAATTTAGTATTTGTTTAGTAATTATAAATCATTGGTTTCAAATCCGATCTGAACTTTAAAATTATAATAGAGATACTAAAATTGAGAGACTCGATTAAACCGGAACTTGTCAATAGTTTGAATAATCTAATCGGAGAAATAATGAGGACCTAAATAGATAAATTGAGCATAATATTATGTATTGCACGTTCGAATTATTTTTAAAATATCGGAAAAAAAATTTCCACAATACGTCATCCGGTGGTAGCCCCTCGTGTAGCCGGAAAAAATTCTTCCAAATGACATTTAGTCGCTCATCAAAAACGGCTAAATACTAAATGTTGAAGCCAAAAAATTAATATTAATATTATAAATATCCTTACACATCAAACAAACCCAGACAGGCAGATCTGGCTGTCTGGGTGTCCATGTACGTTACCATTCTTTAAAAAATACGATCATAATTCGGCTGTTTATGAAAAGTCTAATTGGGTATAAATGGTTGATGCCACATAACTTAGATCACTTCCTAGGCATGCTGGGTGCTTACTCACACGAGTCATACCTGTATAATCGGATTATTTAGCTTGGTCAGCTGCTAATTGAATTAGTAATGATTTTTACTAACAAATAGTAATAAACGACGCTTTGAAATTCAAAATTCAAAGAAATTTACCCGAATGCATATAGAAGAAGCAACAGGAGGAGGCATTTCAATTATGATTAAAACCAACTTAGATGTCCACGAAATAGGCATAGCTCATTCGATAAAAATAAAAAACATCCAACCTTAGCTTTAAATCTGCGCAAATTATAGACCACTTGGTAATATATCACCTAAAAACATTTGGGACAGTTTCATCGATATCATTAACCCATCTTCACATTGTATTGTACATGGCGACTTTAATGCACATCACTTGTTTAGGAACTATAATTATGAAGCAAGCGGTAATAGGATTTTAATTTACATCAACCAATTTAGACAAAGGCAAAGAAGTACTTGACAAACTAGGTATGCTTAAATCGTATTCAAATCAAAAGTGAAAATCACATAGTGTTTTTCTTTCGACACTTATAGACGATCACTATTAAAAACTTTTAATAATCGCTGGAACCGTTTTCATTCTATATTGAATTCTGTTTTGAAAAATCATTAAGTTTGAAACAAGGATAAAGTTATGAAAATGTCGCTTCTCTAATTCATAGTAGGGGAATGTTGTCAACATTTCAGAGATAGACACGTGCAATATTTTATATTATATATGCATAAAATTTTATTTTACGCACCGTTCGGGCACTAGTGTGTCGTGGTCATCACATCATTGATTGTTAGATCCTGCCTACATGTATGTCATTCTTACGACAGTACGCGCAATTTGCAGCGTTTCTTCTATTTTAGGAGATAAGGACTTGCTTCTATTGGGCCCATAAATATGGAAAAGTACTTTTTGAAGATGACATTACATTTATGCAAAATAATGCAATGACTGAATAGTTTTTGCCGATGCGAAAAAACTCGAAAGTCATTTGGTAATTTATATCAAATAATGATAATATCTGCATATTTGAATGCCTTTCAATTTACTCGACGTAAATTTTGAAGATAACGTTGGATTTAATCTACTTTCTTTGCAATGGTTCCATACAACTACAACATTGTTTATGAATTCGCAATTTACGGTTTTTACATGTTCCTCGAGATTATTTGAAATACGCTGGAGGTAATCCATAACCTGCTCTCTAAATATGAATTAGGTAAAAACTACTAACGAAAGAATGAATAATCGGCCGCTAATTGAATTAGTAATGATTTTTAATAACAAATAGTAATAAACGACTATTTATTAGTCAGATTATACAAATTCATTAGTAAATGTCTACTAATATATTTATGTAATAAGATTAATTTGAGATTAGTAGAATTGGACTAATGAATCAGTAAAATCTAACTAATAAATAGTCTTTTTTACTATTTGCTAGTAAAAATCATTACCAATTCAATTAATGACCGACTTTTCACTCTTTCATTAGTAGTTGTCGATTAATGCAGATTTAGAGTGTGATTACTTGTTGATAATAAGGCTTCACTTTTTCGGTATTTCAAAAAATATTTTTTGCGCGTTTTTCGTCTTTATCAAAAATATGATGGAACTCGGCGAAGAAATCGGGATCGGATATGAACAATACTGATACCACTGATTATTCAGAAGCTACAATGGAACAGACAAGTGTTTGAATTTCCAAAAATCGAAGGCTTGAAAATAATCAAATGGCAGCGAAGTTAGAAACTGAAGAATCAACAAATAATCATATTACAAATGAACATGTTTTTTTTCCAAACTTCTATGATTCGATTACTTCTTTCTTAAGTACGTATAAAAAACGTAAATTGGCGATTCGTAAAAAATGTTCAACTCATTGAAGCAATTTGTTTCAACAATATACTGCACAGATTTTAGGGCACAGTATGCTAACATCCGATTGACTTGAAATTTAGATTCAAAGTAGTTAGTTCAAACGATGTTCATCGAGTGATTTAAACAAAACGGAAACTTTATTCTACTGTTTATCTTGTATTACACTAAAATGCATGTAAATATTTTGCTACACGTGTGCGTCAAGTGCAAGAACCGTTTGCATGTTTTTATACATTGTAAAACTGTAAATGATTGTATGAAAGATAAACTGGGTAGTATATACATATACGTTACAATTCTTTAAAAAATACGATCATATTTCGGCTGTTTATGAAAAATCTTATTGGATATAAATACTGGGAGCCATTGATCACTTCCTAGACAAGCTGGGTGCTTACTCACCCGAGTTCATACCTGTGTAATCGAATTATTTAGCTTGGTTATCTACTGATGTTATTATATTTTGAAATAGTCTTTAAGGTTTCAGGTAATCCTTCAATATATGATGCACCCACAGTAAAGATACTATTATGGTTTATATCAGGAGATTATAATGAATATAGTCAATTGGATTTTTTAACGAGCTCTTTAATGAGTGTAGAAAATATACAAAAGCATTTTCAATTAGCCTGTTTGTACTAGCAAATGTACGTTTATTTTTGAAGACAACATTTAATACTTTCATGAATCTGTTTAAAAATCCGTAAACTGTGGCCACTGTTGGTAAAACATAGTGCATACTATTAAAATTTCAAACATATTCAGTGAATGACGTTTTCTTCTCTTCCGCGGTGTGTTTCTGGAGTGAAGAATTATTCGATTGTAGACAGTTTACCGGTGGTATAATTTTTACTCTGATGATCAACTTTTTGTTGTTTCCGAATAATGTATTTAGTTCTTATGCTAAAAAATGGTTGTATTTGTTTTCGGCATTTAAATTTAATGTTTAGGGGTGATATCTATAAAAAAAAAATATAAATCGATGTAGTTATTTTCACCAACAAAAATATGTGATTTGGATAAAGCGATTGAATTGTTTTCGTCAATAAAATGAGTGATTTAGAAGGTATATTGGACTCGTATTATGTGTATAAAAGTATGTAAATGATGTAAAATCAGGAATTTAAATAATTATAAGTGACAAAATTTTGAAAATTTTATTTAACTATTCGGCAAATATAAACTTTTTGAGTATGGGCCACAAATTGTATAGGATTGCAGCACCATTTATACAGCGGTTTCAACAATTTTTATTTAGATTATTTGAGATTAATGAAATTTTAGAATTATTTAGAGTTAGAGTTACGTTATTTTATTTTTTATTACTTACTTCAATATAACTAACATAAATATCATAAGTTTAAGCAAAAAAGATATGTTAAAAGTTATCTGCTGAAAAGCTGAATTAAATTAAAGCTATTAATTATTTAGCGTTACTATTTCAAGACTAGAAAACACTAAATGCATTTATGGAATAACAACATCTACCATTTGAAAAATAACTTCTGTAATAGATTTTCCAGACAAAAACTGTGCAATACTTCAAATGAAATATTTTTCAAATGTCCAAAATATGAAGTCACAAATAAATCTTGCCGTTATTCGATTTTAAATATTGCGTATAATATATAATTTCCAGAATATTTCATTTGAAAAATCCAGTTTAATACACTGTTAAGAATATCCTAAAATAGTGAACAGTAAACTTAACCGAAATATTTGAAATATTTCAAGAATATTCTCGAATGTAGAGAAATCAGTATATGAACTGTCTCAGTTAAAACATTCTGGAAATGTCCTGGGAATATATGTGTTAAGTGGATGCGACATGCTGTAGAGCAGTTGTTATTATTCAAGAATTATAAGAATTGATATAATAATTATCTGACACATTGTAATGTATTAAAAAAATTAATATATAAATAATCCGCAGTTAAGAGCATCTTTTTTGGATGCCGTTAAAAAGTACCAAAAAGCAACAGTTCACGCTTAAACAAATAGGCCCATATAACGTGTTGACAAGAAGACCCAAACCTCGTTTGGTGTGGGTGCATCATATATTGAAGGATTACCTGAAACCTTAAGAACTATTTCAAAATATAATAACATCCGTAGATAACCCAGCTAAATAATCCGATTACACAGGTACGAACTCGGGTGAGTAAGCACCCAGCATGTCTAGGAAGCGATCTATGGCTCCAAGTCTTTATATCCAATAAGATTTTTCATAAACAGCCGAAATATGAGCGTATTTTTTCAAGAATGGTAACGTAGATGTATATGGGCAAATCCACAGAACTTTTAACTTTCAGCGTGGCGTTATACAAGTTATCAAATTTTACAACATCTAATATCGCTATACACCCGCATGCTTTTTTTCACTTTCTAGGAGTATATAACAAACTTCTCGTTTAATTAGATGTATCAAAATGGCGTTAATAAAGTTATAACAAATAAAGAAAGAATGAAAAATTCTGAAAATGGCTGCGTGTTTTCGAAAAATTCTCAACTCTTAATTATATTTTTTGGACGCCCCTTCGAATTTTGTTATACTCTTCAGTTTTTCAGATAGTCATACGTATAGTATAACTATTCGTAGTAGCTCATATATGTGGCTTTGTTTATTGAAAAGTTACTAGACCTCAAACATGCATACCAATTTAATTATTTTTTTCATTTCTCAGCAGTGTTATGAGATTTACTTGTGCGCCCTTTCAGATATCAACAAATTGTCTTAAGTAATTTTATTTCTATAGAAAATGGAATGTTTTGCGCATGATCTGATAAGTGTGCTATCAATAATGTGTGTACAGCAGCCATTATAAAGTCATAGTCGAAATGGTAAACAATTGCCATAATTCGATTTTTTTAATAGCACACAAAACCTACTAAATATTTTCAGTTCATACCTAGTGTAAATTCAAGTGTTCGATGTGCCTAAATAAAGAAAAAAAGGCGCGTTAAAATTCCATGCATGCATCAGAAGAAAATAGCTTAAGATTATTTTCAATTTTTGTTAGTTCTAAAAAAAGAAATGAAACAAATACTTATACGCTTTGACGACCGTTGAATTTATATCTGTGCTTCATATGACCTCATCAGGCCTAAATTAAGGGTATATTAAGGTGAAAGCAGTCGGTTTGATCCAGCGGCCTTTGGTTGAGTTCATTTTTTGTGAATCTTACTCCAATTCTAATCACATCGAAGTTGAGAAAAAGACATTTGTTTATATGCCTTTATATTCATGAGATACGAGTGTACATGAAAAAACCCGCAGACATATTGACAAAACAAACAGGCGGATGGATGTCGTACAAGATCAGGGACAAAAAGTTTTATTTTTTATAATCTTTCGTATTAATATGTAATGAAAATTTATAATGTAATTTTTTGCTACATATGACCAAATTCGATACTTCATCCGAACTATGGTCTGGATCGAAATATTTACTAAATAAAATTGTCATGCAAATTCGTAATATCCAAATATAATTTAAACGTTCCGGAACTATGTATGTTTTCAATAATTTCTCTCACCATTTTTATGTGTTTATAATTTTCCTTATGTATTAAATAAATGTGTTCACAGTTATTGTTATTTTTCATTT
Source organism: Trichopria drosophilae (assembly GCA_030407085.1). Classification (NCBI taxonomy): domain Eukaryota; kingdom Metazoa; phylum Arthropoda; class Insecta; order Hymenoptera; family Diapriidae; genus Trichopria; species Trichopria drosophilae. Next base: position 21,500,307 of record CM059583.1, read on the forward strand.
GTTTCTACGACTGAATTTTCTTAAGTAATGTACCAATAATTATGAAATGAAAGAACATTTTTTTTACGTTGATGACGTCATAAATTCTGCGCCCTAACCTTCAAACGATAAACGAACATTAAATGATCATCTCGTATGGTAACGAAAAGTGTTCAGCAAAGCTCGCAAATGTGCTCTCATTTTTTTTAATTTTTATTTTATTTCTACAAAGTCAAAAGTTTTTGCCCATATACTACCAAGTTTATCTTTTCATACAACCATTTAGAGTTTTACAATGTTTAAAAACCGGCAAACAGTTCTTGCACTTGACGCACACGTGTAGCAAAATATTTACATGCATGTTAGTGCAATACAAGATAAACAATAAAATAACGTTTCCATTTTGTTTAAATCACTCGATTAACTTCTTTTGAACAAACTACGTTGAATCTAAATTTCAAGTCAATCAGTGCAAAATGTTAAGCAAACTGTGCCCAATCTGGTTAATACATTGTTGAAACAAATTGCTTCAATGATTTATAATTTTAAAATTGGGATCGTATTTGAGACCAATCACGTCATACATACTGAACAAACACTAAATTTAATTGTAAATACTATACATTTCTTAGATAAGCAAACCCAAGGAAAATTGCAGGAAAAATATCAACAAATAATGCGAGCCATTTTTAATGCTCTGTATATAAATAAAAACCATTTGAATGATCTTTGCAAAGAATGAATGTGCAACACTTCGCAGGTACGTCAATGAATAAAGCTCAAGGGAGTAAAATGCAATTTTGTATATGTTACATCAGATAGAAAATGGGTTTTTCTGTTGACTAAATTTTTTTGAATTTTTTAATTAATTTAGCGATTTTTAATATCCTTTATTCGTTCAAAAAATTTGTTTCTCGTTAAAACGTTTAATTTTGCTATATTTCGCCCAAATTCGTGAATCAAAAACTATTTCTAAATTTTTAAAGATATTTTATTTGTCTAAATAAATATTGATATAAAAAATTATTAATAAATACATAGAAAAAAATTATATATATATAAAAGATATATGTATGTACACATTCGTGCGTGTGGGTGTGGGCACAGAAGTTTGGAACGTACTTTTCGCAAAAGGTATTATATTCATCACCATGCAGAATACTTCAATGGCCGAATAATGTTTGCCCATATATAAAAATGCTAAAACTATTCGGTAGTTTATATCAAATATCGATGCAAGTTCGCTTTCAACTTACTAGATGTAAATGTTGAAGAATTGTTGGATTCAATCCGCTTTCTTAACAATGTTTACACACGACTTCAACATTTTTTACGAATCTGCAATTTAGGTTTTTTATACGTACTTCCAAATTATTTGAAAAACAATTTTTCAAACGACTGAAGAAAGAAGTAACCGAATCATAATAAACGCATTTGTAATATGATTACTTGTTGATTCATCCGTTTCTAGCTTCGCTGCCATTTGATTATGTTCAAGCCTTCGATTTTTGGAAATTTCAAACACTTGTCTGTTTTCCATTGTTGCTTCTGAATAATCAGTGGTATAGTAATGTTCATATCCGATGACGATTTGTTCGCCGAGTTCCATCATGTTTTTGATAAAGACGAAAATCGCGCAAAAAATGTTGTTTTGAATTACCGAAAAAATGGAAGCCTTGGAAATAATAAACTTGCAACGAAATTAGAAGCCGAAATAACAACTAGTAATCACACTCTAAATCTGAATTAATCGAACACTACTAATGAAAGAGTGAAAAGTCGGTCATTAATTGAATTAGTAATGATCTTTACTAACAAATAGTAATAAATACTATTTATTAGTCAGATTTTATTAATTGATTAGTTCAATTCTACAAATTTCAAATTAGTAATTTTTTTATATCTTATTACATATGTGAACTAGTAGAATTTTCCTAATTAATTTGTATAATCTGACTAAGAAATAGTCGTTTATTACTATTTGTTGGCAAAAACTATTCAGTCATGGCATTATTTTGCATAAATGTAATGTCATCTTCAAAAAGTACTTTTCCATATTTATGGGCCCAATAGAAGCAAGTCCTTATCTCCTAAAATAGAAGAAACGCTGCAAATTGCGCGTACTGTCGTAAGAATGACATACATGTAGGCAGGATCTAACAATCAATGATGTGATGACCACGACACACTAGTGCCCGAACGGTGCGTAAAATAAAATTGTATGCATATATATGCATATAAATGCAAATAAAATACATATGCATATAAAATATTGCACGTGTCTATCTCTGAAATGTTGACAACATTCCCCTACTATGAATTAGAGAAGCGACATTTTCGTAACTTTATCCTTGTTTCAAACTTAATGATTTTTCAAAACAGAATTCAATATAGAATGAAAACGGTTCTAGCGATTATTACAAGTTTTTAATAGTGATCGTCTATAAGTGTTGAAAAAAAAATACTATGTGATTTTCACTTTTGAATTGAATACGATTTACGCATACCTAGTTTGTCAAGTGCTTCTTTGCCTTTGTCTAAATTGATTGATGTAAATTAGAACCCTATTACCGCTTGCTTCATAATTCTAGTTCCTAAACAAGTGATGTGCATTAAAGTCGCCATGTACAATACAATGTGAAGATGGGTTAATGATATCGATGAAACTGTCCCAAATGTTTTTAGGTGATATATTACCAAGTGGTCTACAACGTGCGCATATTTAGAGCTAATGTTGGCTATTTTTTATTTTTGTCGAATGAGCTATGCTTATTTCGTGGACATCTAAGTTGGTTTTAATCATAATTGAAATGCCTCCTCCTGTTGCTTCTTCTATATGCATTCGGGTAAATTTCTATATCAGGAAATTTGAATTTCAATGCAAAAATATATCACACGCTGACTTATTTCTACGCTTGTTTTTTCGTCAATCTTGTTCAATTATTTAATTATCTTCTATATATGTGCCCTGTTTATGTGGCGTTTTAGTTTCTCATATAGGAACAATAGAAGCATGAAACTCGCTATTTGCTGTAGAACAAGCTCTTATTTCGTTTTGAGGAATTATCAATTCCAACAATCTCTTTACACTTGGATTATGTGTATTCAGAAAATCATTTGTTATATCATTACTTTCATTATTTTTCACAAACTCGGGTGCTTCTTAAATAGTGGAGCATGATTGTGCAACATGTCTGGCTTGTTTACAAATAAAGGACATCACGGATTCACTTGATATATAAGTACGTCCAAAAGGGTTTGTCATGAAATGTTATTTGTATTGTTTTAGCAATATGATTAACATATTCTTCTTTCAAATAAAACTTTCGGCGGAGAGAATTGATATGAGATCTTGCAAGCTTCTGAAAATGTGCTCATCATATATCGGTAATTTGAGATACAGTATGGATAATCTCTCGTTTAAACATGTCTACTATGAGTTCGTCCGGAATATGTGTCATTCAACTGATAGTTGTACAGATGCAACAAAAAATTTCCAATTACATTTATAAAATAGTCAATAGTAATTAGAAAAGAATGTTAAAGATAATTTTTATACCCGATAACAGATGATGTTGACAAAAATATACACACAAAAAATTTATTATAAAGAACATATTTATTACTTATAAAAATCAATTTATACATATTTACAAATATTATATTATACACTTAAATTAGCAAATCTTATTCACTAAATTAAAACTAAAATTCACATCGGTCTTAAGTCGGTGTAATCAACCAATGCTGCTACTGCTGCTGCTGGTCCTCGTGTGTTTTTGCAACTACAGCAGATCAGCATCTTTTCAGTTTCATAAGTCTTTTCTTCATTTTCTTTTTAGACTTATTGAAGTGGATAGCAGCTGCTAACCTCGCTATGCGGTCGTTTTGAATTTGGATCTTATGCCGGAAAGAAACTAATTTCCGTCGGCGATTTTCTTCCTCGCGATTGTTAATTTCGGGATCATCTTCGGAACTACAAGCGTTGCTGTCATGGCTACTACTGCTACTGCTACTGCTGGTGCTGTTATTGCTAATGGTGCTGCTGCTGCTGTTATTGCCACTGGTACTGTGTCTGCTACTGGTGCTAGAACTTCTGCTCCGCTTTCTGCTGCAAATAGCAGTAGGAGCATCATCACACCCCGCAATGCATTTAGCATATCTGATTTCGAATGCTGCCTGCAATTCGTGAGCCAATGTCACGTAATGGTGTCCTGGGGCGAAGAATTTGTAGCAGTTCGTGAATATCTGTCGCATATCTGCAACGAATTCATCTGCTGTATTATAATGGTCATTGTCTAATTTTATTTTAATTCCTTCTAAATCCATTGGCTTTTTTATCACTTTAAAATAATCCTGAAGTCCAAGTCGATCTGCATCGATTGCTTTATAAAATGGCCATGCGTAATCGAAATGCTCAATGGAGAACATTTCTTTTAAGACCTCACGGCACGCTTGTATGTCTGCCCGCAATTTCCGTCTCTGATTGTTGATTGATTCGGAATGGTTATGGTGATGCGATGCTTCCATCTTAGCTGTTTTTGAATCTTCGGCTTCCAAATGGTGGTTGACACGGCAGCTGCAAGGGTAGTACTAGTTACAGAGGTGACTTGGTTACCTCTTAAATACAGTATGCCGACACTGCGCCGCACCAATCATAGAGCTCCGAGGTTCCATACAAACTTTCTCCAACTACAACATTCTTCCAAAGCTCGCTCCAAAGAATGTAGTCTGCGATAAGAAGGAAACAAACATATCTGATGTAACATATATACAAAATTGCGTTTTACTCCCTTGTGCTTTAAGCATTGAATTACCTGCGATTTGTTGTACATTCATTCTTTGCAAAGATCATTCAAATTATTGTTTATTTAGTAATAAGTTCTTATAATAAACTATTTATCTTTTTCTCTTTAAAAGATTTTCAAACATGCAGGATAACGGTGTTTGGTTTGTCATTCACAATTCTTGAAAAAGTAAAATTCGTTTTCGATTGTTGATATTTTTGTTATTTTTTTTTTATTTCGTCTTCTTAAGAAACTTATTTCTAAGATGTCATAGAAACGGAATAAAATAATTTGGATTACAATTATTATTCAATTAATATCAAATGAATTATTAAAGTGTAACAACCGATACAAAATTCTTCAGAGTTATAGAATTATTACTTAAATTGGAAATAAATTAATAAACCTTTCTAATATTAAAGGGCTGTCACACGGTAAATTATTAACTGTTAATAAAAAAAAAATTTTATATGTAAACGAACCGTGTCATATAGTTTTATATCCCAAAGGCAAGTAAAAAACTATAAGTGCATATGCCACGTTCGTTGATAAATAACATTTTTATTTTATTAACAGTTACTTTTATTTATACATTTATTATTGTTATTCTAGAAAATCATTACGGATAAAGCAGGTGGAATTTTTTTTTATCTGGAATGTGTATTAAAAAAAGGATAAAAAGGTTATTATAAAAGTTTGTACCTATCAGATTTGACATTCAATGGTTTTTATTTATATATATAGAGCACTCAGAACGGCTCAGCTTATTTGGTGACATTTTTTCTAGTAAAATTCGGGGTTTAGTTGTCTAAGAAATGTATAGTATTTACAATTAAATTTAGTATTTGTTCAGTAATTATAAATTATTGGTTTCAAGCCGATCTGAATTTTAAAATTATAATAGAGATACTAAAATTGAGAGACTCGATTAGACCGGTACTTGTCAATAGTTTGAATAATCTAATCGGAGAAATAATGAAGACCTAAATAGCTAAATTGAATATAATATTATGTATTGCACGTTCGAATTATTTTTAAACTATTGGAAAAAAAAATTTTCCACTATACGTCAACTGGCCGTAGCCCCTCCTGTAGCCGGAAAAAATTCTTCCAAATGACAGTTAGTCGGTCATCATTTTGGCCCTTGATGTAAAAAAAGGCTAAATACTAAATGTTGAAGCCAAAGAATTAATATTAATATTATACATATCACTACACATCATACAAAATTACACTTTTCAAAATATAGTGCCCTGCGATTATTCGATGGTATTGCTGATTATGAGATAAGATTGCGAGATAAGAACTATGATGGAACTGACTTTCTTTAATCTCTTTGTTTCAATTTCGTTGTGTTTAAAAGACATATTACTTCGACCCAGACTAAGTCTGGACGAAGTATTGAATTTTTTTTTTTTATTTGAGGTCATTTTTAGTCTCCATCATTTTAGAGACCATTATGCCATACATATGAGGTTATAAATACATTTTGCTCTTTCTACACTTCTATATTACAATTTTGAAAATATTCTTGTAGCGCTTTACATATTGAGACCGTAGGCCTCGCCAACAACAAGCGTGCTGTAAGTGGCAAGACATATTTAAACTTTCGTAGCTTAGCTAGTAACATTATGCGCTTATTGTCATAGAGCCTACATTGCCACAATATGTGGTCTAGGTCCTGTGTGTCGCATCCGCAAGCGCACGTAGGATTGTCCGTTATCTTTACTCTATAGCGAGGGATGCACCAAGACTATAGTGATTGGATCGACACCTATTTATAATACTAATTATTTTACGTGAAAGATTTTTCCCCTTGAACCACGGTTTTCTGTTTTTATTGTAATAGTATGTAAAAAATTGAATGCCTTTTATTTGTCCATTTTGTTCGATCCAATCATTTGTATTCTTAATTGCCCTTATTTTTGAATATTCGTTTAGGTCGGTGAATGGTATTTTCCATGTTTCCGCAGATATGTGGTTCGAAGCTTCTTTTGCTTTTTGGTCTGCCACTTCATTGCCCTGAAGCCCCTTGTGCGCCGGTATCCAAACGAATTTTATTTTCTTGTTAATTATCCCACAATCCCACACTTTCTTTTTTATCTCGTATAGATATGGATTTGTCGTGATATTATTTCTAAAATTTTTTAAGGATACCAGCACACTGAGAGAGTCACTGAAGATGATAAAATCATTTTCTGAGGCTGATAACGCAATTTTTAAGGCATTTACGATCGCGATACTTTCCGCTGTAAAAATGGATGCATTTTTGCTTATGCTACAAGTAGCGATTTTATCCAAATTCGGACAGATGCTTGCACTTCCTACCGACCGAGAGGCTGCCGATTTGCTGCCGTCTGTATAGATGGCAATTCGATTTTCCTCGTCAATTAGGGAATTTACAAGGCTATTTGGGTCACAAGAGTTGCGTAATATGCATCCAAAGTTGGTATCTATATCGAGATCGCTGGTAATTATCTCATAATTATATGTATACATATTAAAATGTACGTTTAAATATAAGTTTTCGCATACGTCGTCACCTAGATTTCTAATACATTTGAGGAGCAATCTTTTGTTATTTTCAAATTTCTTTTTTTTACACTTCTCTTTAATTCTAACCAGAGTTTCATGTACTAACAATTGTGTGTTTGAAAGCGCTTTGAAAATGTAGCACTCGCACAAAAATTTTATGCGCTCTTGTACCGTAACTAGTTTGGCTTCTGCAAGAAGAATGTTTGTTGGAGTGCTGATGCGGAACCCGAGAGATATTCTTATTGCCGCGTACTGAATTTTTTCCAATTTTTCGATCCGATTCTTTTGGGTTGGATAGTAAATAAACCCGGCATAATCAATAATGGAACGCACGAAACTTTTATACATTAGTATCAATGTTTCCGCATGAGCTCCCCACCATGTTCCTCTTATGAATTTTAGGATATTCATAGATCTAAGACATCTTTTTTGCACCTTGTTGACCTGCTCCGTGAACGATAGTTTGTAATCGAATACAACTCCTAGAAATTTCACAGTGCTACACGATTTAATTTTTACATTTTTTACATCTATTTCAATCGTACCTGGTTTAATATTTCGCCGACTGAAGTGAATTAAGACAGTCTTGTGTGGGTTTATATCGAGCCCGAGTTCCCATAGGTTATCGTGAATCTTGTTTACCGCCTTTTCCAGCAGTTTCTTACTCGAATCGCGCGATGATCGATTGCACCACAAGGAAATGTCATCTGCAAATTTGGATTTAACGACGCTTTTAGGTAGTCCGTCCGTTATATTTGATACGTAAATGCAGTATAACAGAGGACTTAAAACCCCACCCTGTGGAACTCCTTTCTTTGCTGTTCTAGCAGCTGATCCGGTAATTTCTGTATGAATTGATCTGTGAGACATGATGAACTGTACAAATTTGACTAACTGGATCGGGCATCCTATTAATGCAAGTTTCTTTAAAAGAATTTCAATATTTACATTATCAAAAGCTCCGCTAACATCCAAAAATGCAGCAAGGACATCTTTTTTCTTACTAAAGGAATCTTCTACATGTAAGGTTAGATTAACTAAATTATCAATGGTGCATTGTCCCTTTCGAAAACCCGATTGGCATTTTGGTAAGATATTATTTTGCTCGACCCACCGTTGAAGTCTGTTTTTTATCATGGTTTACAATAGTTTACACACACAAGACGTCAATGCAATAGGGCGCGCGCTTTTTCCAGGTATCTTGTCTATAAATTGAACAAATGAATCTTTCCAGGATTTGGGATACTCACTAGTTGCAAACATCTCATTATACAGGGTGTACGAAAAGTCCCGGGACGGTTGAATAACTTTCGAAAGAATAAAAATTTCAAAAATCGCCGAAACACGTGATTCGATTTTTCAAACAAGCTATCTTTTGAGGGAGGGTTTCGGCCCCCCAACCTGAAGGGGGGCGGGGGGCACGAGGGGGGCTAAAAATCTTAAATGGCAACATGGTTTGAGTGGGGGCTCATTTGAAAGGTATTTTCGAGATGAATTCAGATCACTGGTCATAGAGGGCGCTGCGATCATTTTTCGCAGAGATTTTGTACTTTTTCAGATCTTAGACGTACTAACGTTTGAAAAAATGAAAATTTCGAAGTCGCCGAATCGTGTAATTCAATATTCTTAAAAAACTTAAAAAACTTAAAATCGTGTAAAACAATATTCTTAAACGGGTGTCAACCGTATTAATTGAGGGAATATATCTACTTTTTTTCAAACGTTAGTACGTCTTAAGATCTGAAAAAGTTAAAAATCTCTCCGAAAAATGATCGCAGCGCCCTCTATGACCACTGATCTGAATTCGTCTCGAAAATACCTTTCAAATGAGCCCCCACTCAAACCATGTTGCCATTTTAGATTTTTGGCCCCCCTCGTGCCCCCCGCCCCCTTTCAGGTTGGTGGCCGAAACCCCCCCTCAAAAGATAGCTTGTTTGAAAAATCGAATCACGTGTTTCGGCGATTTTTGAAATTTTTATTCTTTCGAAAGTTATTCAACCGTCCCGGGACTTTTCGTACACCCTGTATATGTCTAGAAGTATTAGCTTGTATTTGATAGGTAATTTTAGGAGCAGATCATAGTCTACTCCGTCCATTCCTGGACTAGAACGGGTCTTTCTACTGTTCAAGGCTATATTAAACTTCGTAAAAGTGAATGATGAACTAATAAAATCATTGTTCCTGCAACTAGGAAGCATGTCTGGATCAGAGGCACACCAGGATGGACAAATTTTATTTAAGGCTGCTTTGATTACGTCTAGGTTTTGGTGGTTTTGAGGAGTGTGACATGGTTTAATTTTCGCCCATTTATTTTTTAAAATTTTGCAGACGTTCCACGTATGCTTTTGGTTTTTTTTATGTCGATACTTTGAACAAATGCTTTATAATGATTCTGACGTTTTGTTTTGAACGTTCTTTTGGCTACAGCGCGACCTTTTTTAAATTCAGTGTAATCATCAATTTTTTTTTAAATTTGCTATTTTTTTAAAGCAGCGGTTCTTAACCTTTTTACCTTGTCACACTCCTCATCCCACCAGGGCACGGGATTTTTATGCCTATAGTTGCCAACATGCATCCGTTTCGGCGTGTTCTGTACGACAGCTTCGGTTACGAATTTTACGAAGATCTCGTATTTATCGTTCGCCTTTGACAAATCATATTCCGCCGAGAAAAGATGGTGACATTCTTTGTCTAAATATTCGTTAACGGCATTCCATTTCGTTCGCGTCGATTTGATTTTAAACGACTTTTTTCGGTATATTGATCGTTTACATCTACAATTACAGGAAGGTGGTCAGATCCCCACGTATCTTTTTCCACGTTAACGTCGATCCTATCTGCAATATTTAAATTAGAAAAGACTAGGTCCAGATTTGAGTGATTGTTGCCTACTGCGTCAAGATGAGTAATAGTTTTTGTATTACGTAGTATCAAATTATTATTTTTGTTAATGCAGTCATACAACCTAACGCCGTTAACGTCGCTATCATTACAATTCCAGCTAATATGGTGTGCATTAAAGTCACCCATGAGGATTGTGTTGTTTTTATCCCTAACGTTTTGAACAATTACACTCCACTGAGCCTCTGATAGCGTGATACCTGGAGTTCTGTAACATGCAATTATTTCTATTGGAGGCGCCAGATTCGTAATGGTTAGTCCAGCCATCTCAACGGAGGTGTCTGGACTTTTTAGGTTTTTGAGCTCCAAAAATGCTAAATTATTGCGCAGAAATATGAGTATTCCACCTCCACGGCCATGCTGGCGATCTTTTCGGAAAGTTTTAAAACCGGCAATATGTACGTGTTTATCTCTGTCAGACAACCATGACTCGACACAAACGAATACATCAACATTTTCGACAACTTTTACCACTTCATCCATTTTTTTCGAAATACTTCTAGCGTTCCAGAATATCACTTTTAAACTATGTTCTTGAACTGTCATTGAAGAGATTTAAGTTGAAATTTAATAAAAAATTTTGAAAAAATTGAAAATAAAAGACAGACAGGAAAGTTAACTGAAGCGTTGTGTGCTACTTATGATCAGATTGAGAATTTTCTGTATCAGATTCTGAGTCACTATTTTGTAAACGGAGCTTTTTCTTCACTCGCGTGATTCTTGTTTTCGTTGCTCGGTCATTTAGATGTGGGTAGATTTCGTTCAGCATTGAGATAACACCTTCCGTATCTTTAGTATACTCTCGAGAGAGCTTGAGAATTTGATCGCATCCGTGTGTCTTTTGGAGAAACTCTTGTATTTGCGAAATACTTAACACATGTTGTGATCCTGACGTTTGCAGGGCATTTTGTGCTGGTAGTGGAATTTCAACATACTTGGAATTGCTTTGTTCTTTGTTGTGTATAACTAGTTTCGCGTTTTCGCTAGTTTTTCGTATTTTCTGCCCTTTTGGCTTTAAAAATAATGGTTGACTTTTCTGGAGTGTTTGTGCTGAAAGTTCTTTTGCCGTGTTCAATCCCGACGTTGGTGTTGCTATAGCTTCATTATTATTCAAGCTTCTCGTACTTCCAGAGCTTACTGTAGATGTCGCTGGTCTTTTGAGTCGATTAATATCACTCAATGTATTGGTCAAGGCTGGAAAAATGTCACTTTCGCCGATAATTCTGCCGAAGAGATTTAAGCTTTCATTTTCATCTTTGTTGTTATTTACTACTGGTGCTTGTGTATGATTTACTTCTTCCTGGAATCTTGGGCACGATTTTGCTATATAACCGTTCTGTTTACAAAGAAAACATCCCGTGGCATCTGTACTCAGGTATAACCAATAGATCGTGTTGTCAAATTGTAATTGTATAGACTCTGGAATTAAATTTTCGTCTTCTTCTTTTACGTAGATTTGTCGACGAAACGATAATATGTGCGATCTGCCTGGTTTAGTCAAGCTGGCTTTAATGTCACTGATACCCGAGACTGGAATAATTCCTTTGTTTTTTAGCGAGTTCAGAACTAATTCGTCCGGTAAAATAGGGTTCACATTAGATATCACTACTCTTTTGTTTTTTTCAAGCAGCGGTCTTATTTTAAGAAGATACTCTTTCACCTGGATTTTTTTGTTTACCAACTCTTCGACTGATTTTTCATTTGATAAAAAGATACAGATTCTACCACCAGATATTTTTGAAATGTATCGAATGTTCTTGAGATCAGTTAGTTTTTCAAGGCCATCTATGTAGTCGTCATTGGAGCATCCTTCTATTGATTCGATGATAACTGCTTGTTCCTTTTTTGGTCGAATAATAGTGGCCGTTGCACGAGAATAGGTTTTTGCTGTAGGTTCATGGGAAGACATGTTATTTTCTTGAAAGGAGTGACCCCTGTACTCAGAGGTCTCCTCCGAGGGTTGCTGCATTGAAAACTGCCTGAACAGTTTGCAATTCTATTTATTTTTTCCTGTTTGTAGAGCTTGTAATGGATTTTTTTTTTACTATGATACTAAGTTCAATTTACTAAATTCACTGATACTCGCGCTAGAACTATTTACACTCGCGCTTGTAAACACGTCCGATTGCGACCGTATCTCAAAGTAAACCAAGTATTGAATTTGGTCACTTCGGGCAAAAAAAATTTACCCTATAGTTTTTCATCAAATGTCGACGTTTCAGACCTTAAGGAACCCAAATCAACAATAAAAAAAATTTGTGTCCGTGATCTTGTACGTACGTACGTCTGTACGTACCGTTTTTTTGTCTCGCGATAACTCGGGAACGGATAAGCGTATTGACATAATTTTTTTTTTAAATACGCGTCTTGGCATAACTTAGATCTGAGTAGATTTTGGCGCAGATCCATCCGTCCATTACTAAAAAAAATTAGCCCCAATTAAGTTTCTTCATAGTTTTTTGCATTTATTTTGAAAAATACAAATTTTATTAAAAAATGTTTCAAACAAAAAAGATAGAGCATGAAATTCTCTACAAAAAAGGTTGTATGCATTTTCTTCCTAAAGTCAACGATAATGCCATAAAAACTGGTTTAAAATGCTTATGAATATTGTCTGAAAAAGTATTGAATTTGGTCACCTCGGCAAAAAAATTACCCTATAGTTTTTCACCAAATTTTGACGTTTCGACCCCCTAGCCCCAAAGGTAGTCTTCGCTAGGCCCTCGGGCGCGGTGATCACCTATGTACGCATAAGTTCTTTTACGCCCTTGATACGAAAATAATCGATATATCTAAAAGATGTCTTATAGTATCTAAAAGATATCCGTCAGAGATCTTTTCGACACTTTCAAGATATCTTTGACGAATTATATGTATATATACTGTATATATAAGATCATAATGATACAGACAGTAATTAGTAAAACACTGTAAACATGTAATAGACATCGAATAGTCTATTACAATACAAGTGCTTGAAGTAAGTGTTTTGCAACTTTTATTTATTAATACTGCGGCTGGCCTGTTGTCGGGGTCGAAGTTTTGAAAATGAAATTTTCACATATATAAGAAACACTATTGTTGTAACATGTCTATCGAAGCCACTTGGACCTAAATGTGATTGGACCCCAAATATCAATATAATTTTATAATATAATTGAAAGCTGTTAGTAAACAAACGAGTATTAAGGAATAGCCGACTCTCCACTGGGTCGAAGTTTCTGAGCGAGCGAAGCGAGCGAGGCACCACGCCAACACTAGTTATAATTGAATATGTATTTTTTTTGGCACATGACCTATTTTAATAAATAATATCAACACAAGGTTTAGTTTACTCATTACTTGGAGCCAAAATCCCTTTCGATCATCTGTTATATCATACAAGTTTTAAAATTCAAAAAGATTTTAAAAAGATATTGAAATATTGTATTTAATTTAGTGTATTATCTATATTTAAAAATAATATATGTATCCGTTGTAAAATTCTACTGTTAAAATGGTTGTTAAAAAATTACTCTTCGTTTTCTAACCTGCCTACGTATATATCTCTCCAATCTCCTATCTCAGTCCTATTGAATTCAGAAAATATTTTATAATTTGTTGTAGGTGCTTATCGGTTACTTTTCTGAATACCATTATACAATCCTGCGTTAGTTCAAACCAAGTTCAGCGAATCTAGAGATTTAAACAAAGCGGAAACTTTATTCTACGTAAATATTTTGCTACAAGCGTGCATCGAGTAAATGAAATTTCAAAAATACCTCCCAATTGATATACACTATCATACAGAGTGAAGTGAGAAAATGATACGTAGAGGAATCATGTTTTGAAAATGATTAATAGCAGTTGGAGAAAAATAGGTAAAACTTCCATGATAAGGTGGTTTTCAGACTATATTCTCCTAGAAATTTCACCTTTTTTTCTGCAAAATGTGTTATGCAATACACTAAAAACTACGTGCATTTAATTTGTGAGTGTTCTTATTCTGGTTAATTTTATTTCGAATCCCAAAAGCAAATTTTACATGCAATGTAAGATATCTGAAATAAATGTCCAACTTACAAATTCCACATTTTTAATCATAATCCCTATGTAACATTCACCCGGTATACTCTCATTCTTCCGCTTTTTGTGAAATGTTTGCCGGTTTTCAGACATTGTAGAGCCGTCAATGATTGTATGAAAAGCTAAACAGGGTAGTACCCAGAGAACCAGCTAGCTGCATATTACCGCTTATAAGGGCAATGTCAGGCGGCGAATATGTCGGCAGAAATACGTATTATGCGCCATCACACAGACAGCAAATTTGCTAGAAATTCTCCCCTGCCGACTAGTCTGCGGCGATTCCGACGCATTTCTGTCGAAGAGATTAAAAGGTTCGGCGAAGGGATTAACGACGCACGAACACGGATTTAATCTCTTCAGCAGAAATGCGTCAGAACCGCCTCAGACTAGTCGGCAGGGGGGAATTTCCAGCAAATTTGCTGTCTGTGTGACGTCGCATAATCCGTATTTCTGCCGACATATTCGCCGCCTGACTTTTTCGTTATACGCGGCAATATGCAGGAGATCTGGCTGTCTGGGGTGCCCATGTACGTTACCATTCTTTAAAAAATACGATCATAATTCGGCATTTAATGAAAAGTTTAATTGGATATAAATGGTTGATGCCATAGAACTTAGGTCACTTCCTAGGCATGCTGGGTGCTTACTCACGCGAGTTCATACCTGTGTTACGTCCTACGTAACGATATACTTCAGCAATTTTTAACTTCATCTTCTTATGCCGAAAACCAGTCATAATGCATCTTTTCTTTGAAATGTATTAATATACTGATAAAATTAATCATTCTATTCCTTCATCGCACTGCTAATAAAGACCAGAGAAGAGATTCAGACAGCCATAAGAGATTCAGACAGGCAGAAGAGATTCCAACAGCCATAAGAGATTCAGACAGGCAGAAGAGGTTCAGACAGGCAGAGAAGAGATTCAGACAGCCATAAGAGATTCAGACAGGCAGAAGAGATTCCAACAGCCATAAGAGATTCAGACAGGCAGAAGAGGTTCAGACAGGCAGAGAAGAGATTCAGATAGCCATAAGAGATTCAGACAGGCAGAAGAGATTCCACCAGCCATAAGAGATTCAGACAGGCAGAAGAGGTTCAGACAGGCAGAGAAGAGATTCAGACAGCCATAAGAGATTCAGACAGGCAGAAGAGATTCCAACAGCCATAAGAGATTCAGACAGGCAGAAGAGGTTCAGACAGGCAGAAGAGATTCAGACAGGCAGAAGAGGTTCAGACAGACGGGAAGAGATTCAGACAGACGGAAAGAGATTCAGACAGACGGAGAGACGTAATACAAGGAGAGACTTCTGTCAACATCTCTGCACCTCCCAACACCAGCCCAGGGACCCGGAGACAACAACCAATTGATAGTGAGTAAATAAACAAAAATAAAAAAACCTCGAACTCAATCCCCATCCACTATCCTTTCCCAACCTGAGACGAACGTGTTGGTTCAATCTAATATTTCTTTTTTTTTCGAAAAGGAGGAACAACACCTTAGGAAATAAATTTCTTTTTTTATTATTTTATATTTTTAGTGAGGATAGGAATTCTCGCGGCATCATTCTCTGAATGACGAACCGGGGAGTTCCGATCATCAGTAGGGACTTGTTTTTTTTTATTAGTGATACTGGCGACTTAACTGGGTGTCGTTCTCTGAACGTCGAGCCTTATTGAGCCGCAAGCATCAGTAGGGACTGTTAGGTCACCCCTATATAATTCTTTTGGGCATTTTAAGCCTCCCCTTCTATAGTTATTTCTTTTTAATTTTTTTTCTCTTCTCCCCCTCACCGGGATATAGTTGTAAGGATCTCGCCTTTTCCTGATCACTAACCACCCCTAATAAAAACCTTTCTCGCAACCCCTTTCTTTTCTCACCATTGGTAATTTTTTTTTTAGTGAGGAAAACCAAGCCGCGAAATTTTTACCGCGTACGGAACCGGGCTATATTGAGAGCCGCCAGAGCCATCGCCGCCGAAGCAGCGGAGGGCGCGGGTCAACCCACGCCTCCTCCCCCCGACCCACTCTTGATTTTGGGCCCATCGCAAACCACCTCGACTTCGTCCTTCCGTCCACCTGTACCAACTGCTCCACTTCCCTCCCCAGAGGAACTTTTCTGACCAACCGACCCACCCACATTCCAAGCTCCTTCTCTCATCCACAAATCCAGCCTCCACAGCCGAAACCTTATTCAATATTTGCGCCAATTTAAATAAAAACCATTTTCACTTAACATACTTGTGATTTATTTGTGTTCACCCTTTTTTTTCCCAATTTTAGTATAGTAGCCCTCGCTATCCTCTACAACCCGAGGTCTACCTTTTGGTAGACACCCGCCCTTTCCACGTCCTCATATGGGTTTTTACACCTCATTTGGACATAACACCTGCATAATCGGATAATTTAGCTTGGTCGGCCGCTAATTGAATTAGTAACGATTTTTACTAACAAATAATAATAAACGACTATTTATTAGACAAATTATTCAAATTCATTAGTAAAATTCTACTAGTTCACTTATGTAATAAGATATAAAAAATTACTAATTTGAGATAAATAGAATTGTTTTTCGATATATTCGATAATAGTTTTCGATTAATTCTGACTTAGAGTGTGATTACTTGTTGATATTTCAGGTTCTAATTTCGTTGCCATTTCATTGTTTCCAAGGCTTCGATTTTTTCGGTATTTCAAATATTTTTTGCGCGTTTTTCGTCTTTATCAAAAATATGATGGAACTCGGCGAACAAATCGGGATCGGATATGAATAACACTGATACCACTGATTATTCAGAAGCTACAATGGGACAGACAAGTGTTTGAATTTCCAAAAATCGAAGGCTTGAAAATAATCAAATGGCAGCAAAGTTAGAAACTGAAGAATCAACAAATAATCATATTACAAATGAGTATGTTTTTTCCCAAAATTCTATGATTCGACTACTTCTTTCTTCAGTCGTTTGCAAAAATTGTTTTTCGACTAATTTGAAAGTACGTATAAAAAACGTAAATTGGCGATTCGTAAAAAATGTTCAACTCATTGAAGCAATTTTTTTCAACAATATACTGCACAGCTTTTAGGGCACAGTATGCTTAACATCCGATTGACTTGAAATTTAGATTCAACGTAGTTAGTTCAAACGATGTTCATCAAATGATTTAAACAAAACGTAAACTTTATTCTACTGTCTATCTTGTATTACACTAAAATGCATGTAAATATTTTGCTACATGTGTGCGTCAAGTGCAAGAACCGTTTGCCCGTTTTTAGACATTGTAAAACTGTAAATTATTGTATGAAAGATAAACTGGGTAGTATATACATCTACGTTACAATTCTTTAAAAAATACGATCATATTTCGGCTGTTTATGAAAAATCTTATTGGATATAAATACTTGGAGCCATTGATCACTTCCCAGACATGCTGGGTGCTTACTCACCCGAGTTCATACCTGTGTAATCGAATTATTTAGCTTGGTTATCTATGGATGTTATTATATTTTGAAATAGTCTTTGAAGGTTTCAGGTAATCCTTCAATATATGATGCACCCACAGTGAAGATGATATTATGATTTATATCACGAGATTATAATGAATATAGTCAATTGGATTTTTTAACGAGCTTTTTAATGAGTGTAGAAAATATACTAAACCATTTTTAATTAGCGTGTTTTTACTAGCAAATGTACGTTTATTTTTGAACACAACGTTAAATACTTTCATGAAAAACTGTGGCCAGATGGTAAAACAGTGCATACTATTAAAATTTCAAACATATTCCGTGAATGACGTTTTCTTCTCTTCTGCGGCGTGTTTCTGGAGTGAAGAACTATTCGATTCTAGACAGTTTAACGGTGGTATAATTTTTCTTCTGATGATCAACTTTTTTTTGTTTCTTAATGATGTATTTAGTTCTTATGCTAAACAATAGTTGTATTTGTTTTCGGCATTTAAATTTAATATTTATTATAAATCGATATTGTTATTTTCACGAACAAAAATATGTGATTTAGATAAAGCGATTGAATTATTTTCATCAATAAAATAAGTGATTCAGAAGGTATATAGGACTCGTATTATGTGTATAAAACTATGTAAATGATGTAAAATCAGGAATGTAAATAATTATAAGTGACAAAGTTTTGAAAATTTGATTTAACTATCCAGCAAATGTAAACTTTTTGAGTATGGGCCACAAATTGTATAGGATTGCAGCACCAATTATACAGCGGTTTCAACAATTTTTTTTGTTGATTATTTGAGATTAATGAAATTTTAGAATTATTTAGAGTTAGAGTTACGTTATTTTATTTTTTATTACTTACTTCAATATAACTAACATAAATATCATAAGTTTAAGCAAAAAAGATATGTTAAAAGTTATCTGCTGAAAAACTGAATTAAATTAAAGCTATTTAGCGTTACTATTCCAAGACTATAAAACACTAAGTCTGTTTCAATATTTCTCAAAATTATGAGAAATCATATACCATTTGTAACTACATTTTCAAAAAACTGTTAGCCTAGTGAGTGTGGCTTCTGTTAGAAAAAAAATAATTGTCATTAATTCATCTGAAACATTTCGGTTGTAAATCGTGAAACATTTTAGAATATTTCAGCTGCGTGCATTTACGGAATAACAACATCTACCATTTGAAAAATAACTTCTCTAATAGATTTTCCAGACAAAAACTGTGCAATACTTCAAATTAAATATTTTTCAAATGTCCAAAATTTGAAGTCACAGATAAATCTTGCCGTTATTAGATTTTGAATATTTCGTGTAATATATAATTTCTAGAATATTTCATTTGAAAAATTCAGTTTAATACACTGTTAAGAATATCCTAAAATAGTAAACAGTAAACTTAACCGAAATATTTGAAATATTTCAAGAATATTCTCGAATGTAGAGAAATCAGTATATGAACTGTCTCAGTTAAAACATTCTGGAAATGTCCTGGGAATATATGTGTTAAGTGGATGCGACATGCTGTAGAGCAGTTGTTATTAATCAAGAATTATAAGAATTGATATAATAATTATCTGACACATTGTAATGTATTAAAAAAATTAATATATAAATAATCCGCAGTTAAGAGCATCTTTTTTGGATGCCGTTAAAAAGTACCAAAAAGCAACAGTTCACGCGTAAACAAATAGGCCCAGATAACGTGTTGACAAGAAGACCCAAACCTCGTTTGGTGTGGGTGCATCATATATTGAAGGATTACCTGAAACCTTCAAAGACTATTTCAAAATATAATAACATCCGTAGATAACCCAGCTAAATAATCCGATTACACAGGTACGAACTCGGGTGAGTAAGCACCCAGCATGTCTAGGAAGCGATCTATGGCTCCGAGTCTTTATATCCAATAAGATTTTTCATAAACAGCCGAAATATGAGCGTATTTTTTCAAGAATGGTAACGTAGATGTATATGGGCAAATCCACAGAACTTTTAACTTTCAGCGTGGCGTTATACAAGTTATCAAATTTTACAACATCTAATATCGCTATACACCCGCATGCTTTTTTTCACTTTCTAGGAGTATATAACAATCTTCTCGTTTAATTAGATGTATCAAAATGGCGTTAATAAAGTTATAACAAATAAAGAAAGAATGAAAAATTCTGAAAATGGCTGCGTGTTTTCGAAAAATTCTCAACTCTTAATTATATTTTTTGGACGCCCCTTCGAATATTGTTATACTATTCAGTTTTTCAGATAGTCATACGTATAGTATAACTATTCGTAGTAGCTCATATATGTGGCTTTGTTTATTGAAAAGTTACTAGACCTCAAACATGCATACCAATTTAATTATTTTTTTCATTTCTCAGCAGTGTTATGAGATTTACTTGTGCGCCCTTTCAGATATCAACAAATTGTCTTAAGTAATTTTATTTCTATAGAAAATGGAATGTTTTGCGCATGATTTGATAAGTGTGCTATCAATAATGTGTGTACAGCAGCCATTATAAAGTCATAGTCGAAATGGTAAACAATTGCCATAATTCGATTTTTTTAATAGCACACGAAACCTACTAAATATTTTCAGTTCATACCTAGTGTAAATTCAAGTGTTCGATGTGCCTAACTAAAGAAAAAAAGGCGCGTTAAAATTACATGCATGCATCAGAAGAAAATAGCTTAAGATTATTTTCAATTTTTGTTAGTTCTAAAAAAAGAAATGAAACAAATACTTATACGCTTTGGCGACCGTTGAATTTATATCTGTGCTTCATATGACCTCATCAGGCCTAAATTAAGGGTATATTAAGGTGAAAGCAGTCGGTTTGATCCAGCGGCCTTTGGTTGAGTTCATTTTTTGTGAATCTGACTCCAATTCTAATCACATCGAAGTTGAGAAAAAGACATTTGTTTATATGCCTTTATATTCATGAGATACGAGTGTACATGAAAAAAGCCGCAGACATATGGACAAACAAACAGGCGGTGGATGTTGTACAAGATCAGGGATAAAAAGTTTTATTTTTTATAATCTTTCGTATTAATATGTAATCAAAATTTCTAATGTAATTTTGTGCTACATATGACCAAATTCGATACTTCATCCTATCTACGGTCTGGATCTAAATATTTACTAAATAAAATTGTCATAGAAATTGGTAATATCCAAATATAATTTAAACTTTCAGGAACTATTTATGTTTTCAATAATTTCTCACACCATTTTTATGTGGTTATAATTTTCTTGTTTGTATTAAATAAATGTGTTCACAGTTATTGTTATTTTTCATTTTTTTCTACGACTGAAGTTTGTTAAGTAATGTTCCAATAATTATGAAATAAAAGAATATTTTTTTTACGTTGATGACGTCATAAATTCTGCGCCCCAACCTTAAAACGATAAACGAACATTAAATGATCATCTCGTATGGTAACTAAAAGTGTTCACCAAAGCTGGCAAATGTGCTCTCATTTTTAAAAATTTTTATTTTATTTTTAAAAACCGACAAACAGTTCTTGCACTTGACGCACACGTGTAGCAAAATATTTACATGCATTTTAGTGCAATACAAGATAAACAATAAAATAACGTTTCCATTTTGTTTAAATCACTCGATGAACTTCTTTTGAACTAACTACGTTGAATCTAAATTTCAAGTCAATCAGTGCAAAATGTTAAGCAAACTGTGCCCAATCTGGTCAATACATTGTTGAAACAAATTGCTTCAATGATTTATAATTTTAAAATTGGGATCGTATTTGAGACCAATGACGTCATACATACTGAACAAACACTAAATTTAATTGTAAATACTATACATTTCTTAGATAAGCAAACCCAAGGAAAATTGCAGGAAAAATATCAACAAATAATGCGAGCCATTTTTAATGCTCTGTATATAAATAAAAACCATTTGAATGATCTTTGCAAAGAATGAATGTGCAACACTTCGCAGGTACGTCAATGAATAAAGCTCAAGGGAGTAAAACGCAATTTTGTATATGTTACACCAGATAGAAAATGGGTTTTTCTGTGGACTAAATTTTTTTGAATTTTTTAATTAATTTAGCGATTTTTAATATCCTTTATTCGTTCAAAAAATTTGTTTCTCGTTAAAACGTTTAATTTTGCTATATTTCGCCCAAATTCGTAAATCAAAAACTATTTCTTAATTTTTTAAGATATTTTATTGACTAAATAAATATTGATATAAAAAATAATTAATAAATACATAGAAAAAAAATTATATATATATATAAAAGATATATGTATGTACACATTAGTGCATGTGGGTGTGGGCATAGAAGTTTGGAACGTACTTTTCGCAAAAGGTATTATATCCATCACCACGCAGAATACTTCAATGGCCGAATAATGTTTGCCCATATATAAAAATGCTAAAACTATTCGGTAGTTTATATCAAATATCGATGCAAGTTCGCATTCAACTTACTAGATGTAAATGTTGAAGAATTGTTGGATTCATTTTTTACGAATCCGTAATTTACGTTTTTTATACGTACTTCCAAATTATTCGAAAAACAATTTTTCAAACGACAGAAGAAAGAAGTAACCGAATCATAATAAACTCATTTGTAATATGATTACTTGTTGATTCATCCGTTTCTAACTTCGCTGCCATTTGATTATGTTATATTCAAGCCTTCGATTTTTGGAAATTTCAAACACTTGTCTGTTTTCCATTGTTGCTTCTGAATAATCAGTTGTATAGTAATGTTCATATCCGATCCCGATTTGTTCGCCGAGTTCCATCATGTTTTTGATAAAGACGAAAATCGCGCAAAAAATTTTGTTTTGAATTACCGAAAAAATGGAAGCCTTGGAAATAATAAAATTGCAACGAAATTAGAAGCCGAAATAACAACTAGTAATCACACTCTAAATCTGAATTAATCGTACACTACTAGTGAAAAGTGAAAAGTCGGTCATTAATTGAATTAGTAATGTTTGCCCATATTTTATAGTAAAAAATTAAATAGTAAAAAATACTATTTATTAGTCAGATTTTACTAATTCATTAGTCTAATTCTACAAATCTCAAATTAGTAACTTTTTTATATCTTATTACATCAGTGAACTAGTAGAATTTTACTAATGAATTTGTATAGTCTGACTAATAAATAGTCGTTTATTACTATTTGTTAGTAAAAACCATTACTAATTCAATTAGCGGCCGACTATTCACTCTTTCGTTAGTAGTTTTTGCCGAATTCAGATTTAGAGAGCAGGTTATGGATTACGTCCAGCGTATTTCAAAAAATCTCGAAGAACATGTAAAAAACGTAAATTGCGAATTCATAAACAATGTTGTAGTTGTATGGACCCACTGCAAAGAAAGTAGACTAAATCCACCGTTATCTTCAAAATTTACGTCGAGTAAATTGAAAGGCATTCAAATATACAGAAATATGCAAATATGCTGTTAATGCTGTTATTGCCACTGGTACTGTGTCTGCTACTGGTGTTAGAACTTCTGCTCCGCTTTCTGCTGCAAATAGCAGTAGGAGCATCATCACACCCCGTAATGCATTTAGCATTTCTTACTTCGAATGCGGCCTGCAATTCTTGAGCCAGTGTCACATAATGGTGTCCTGGGGTGAAGTACTTGTAGCAGTTAGTGAATATCAGTCGTATATCTGCAACGAATTCATCAGCCGTCTTGTATTGGTGATTGTCCAATTTGAATTTAATTGTTTCCAAATTCATTGGCTTTTTTGTTACATTAAAGTAATCATGAAGCCCAAGTCGATCTGCATCGATTGCTTTATAAAAAGGCCATGCGTATTCGAAATGCTCAATGGAAAACATTTCTTTTAAGACCTCACGGCACGCTTGTATATCTGCCTGCAATTTCCGTCTCTGATTCTTGATTGATTCGGAATGGTTATGATGATGCGATGCTTCTATCTTAGCTGTTATTGAATCTTCGGTTTACAAATAGTGGTTGACAGGGGAAGGGAAGAACTAGTTACAGAGTTGACTTGGTTACCTCTTAAATACAGTATGCCGGCACTGTGCCGCACCAATCTTAGAGGTCCGTTTAAACTTCGTTCAAACTCCGTTCAAACAGGTTCCGTACAAACTTTCTCCAACTCCAACATTCTTCCAAAGCTCACTTCAAAGAATGTAGTATGCGATAAGAAGGAAACAAACATATCTGATGTAACAAATAAAAAATCGCGTTTTACTCCTTTGTGCTTTAATCATTGACTTACCTGCGATTTGTTGTACATTCATTCTTTGCAAAGATCATTCAATTTATTTGAAACATTATTTGAAACTTCTCTTTAAAACATTTTCAAACATGTTGGATAGCGGTGTTTGATTTGTTATTCACAGATCTGGAAAAAGTAAAATTCGTTTTCGGTTATTGATATTTTTTAATTTCTTCTGATTAAGAAACTTGGAAATGACTGACATTCGGTAAATTATTATCGGTAAAAATAACTGTTAATAAAATAAAAATGGTAGGTATATGTCAATAAACCGTGTCATATACTTTTTTGTCCCAAAGAAGAGTAAAAAACTATAAGTGTTATGCCACGGTTCATTGATAAATAACATTTTTATTTTATTGAGCGTCACTTTTATTTATAGATTTATTATTATTATTCTAGAAAATAATACTAATAATGGAGATGGGATTTTTATCATCTGTAATGTGTATTAAAATAATAAAAATATTATTATAACAATTTATACATAGAAACAGATTTGACCTTTAATGGTTTTTATTTATATACAGTGCATTCAAAATGGCTCAACTTATTTGTTGACATGTTTCTTGTAATTTTTTCTTCGGTTTGCTTGCCTAAGAAATGTGTAGTATTTACAATTAAATTTAGTGTTTGTTCAGTATGTATGAAGATATTGGTCTCAACTACGAACTCAATTTTAAAATTATAATTCATTGAAGCAATTTGTTTCAACAATGTAGTGCACAGAATTTAGGGTAGAGTTTGCTTAAAAAATGGAATTTTTTTGAAAATGCTTTGAAATTTAGATTCAACGTATTTTTGGGATCGCTATGGATTGAAATTGAGAAACGGGATTAGAACGGAACTTGTCAATAGTTTGATTAATCTAATGAGGCCCTATGTGGCTAAATTGAGCACAATATTACGTACTGCACGTTCAAAATCCTTTTGAACTAACGGAATTAAAATTAGCCACTATAGGTCCACCTGTTGCAGCCCCTCGTGTGACCGGAAAAAAATCTTCGTCTTCTTTAATTACTAAATGCTGAAGACAAAGAATTAATATTAATATTATAAATATCCCTATACTTAAACCACAAATACGCTTTTCAAAAAAGGTGCGCTGAGCGGATTCGATGATAATGCTACTCATGAATATGTATAGATTGCGAGATAAGAACTATGATGGAACTGACTTTCTTCAATTTCTTTGGGTTTAAAAGACATATTTTAATTGACAAAGTAGTTTTTTGAAGGTGACTTATTTTAATAATATCAATGCAAAGTTTACTCACGGTTTATAACCATTGCCCCGTTGGATTGTATGTTACATCGTACAAGTTTAAAATTTAAAAATGACTTTGAACGATCTTGAAATGTAGTATATAAATTTTGCATATATATATATCATTTTTAAAATTCTATACTTTTAAACTGGTTGTTCTAACTAACAACACCGTTGTTCTAATGGTCTCAGTTCTATTGCATTCTGAACATATTACTTCGACCCAGACCTTAGGTCTTGACGAAGTATTGAATTTGGTTACTTCGGGCAAAAGAATTACCCTATAGTTTTTCATCAAATGTCGACGTTTCAGACCCTAAGGAACCCAAATCAACAATAAAAAAAATTTGTGTCCGTGATCTTATAGGTACGTACGTACGAAACAATTACTAAACATGAATGTTAATATAAAATGAATTCCCTGAATTTCAAGAAGTTGATTTTCTTTTCCACGGATCGAAAAGAAAAATCGGAAAAATCTTTAGTTTCATTAGTTGTAATTTGATCAATATAATTGGTCTTACTTTAATTTTGCTACAAAGCAGTGATCTGGTGTGGATATTTTGCAGTACTCCAATTTGCGTCGAAGTCACACGGCGAAGAGAAGCCCTTTTGATATGCTTTGGTTTTTTAAAAGGATTTCAACACCTATCTTTAAATGGCTCAGACATTTCAAAACCAATTATTATTTGAAATTAAAAGGGAGATGGGAGTTAATCAAATTAGTAGAATTTAGTTTACTTATAAATAATCGTGAAAATTGTCAAGGTCAGAATTTTGTAAGCAAAATAAAAGTAAGACCAATTATATTGATAAAATTACAACTAATAAAACTAAAGATTTTTCCTACTTCAACACACTAAATTTGAACAATTAGTACTGATATATCCGTGAAGAAGAAAATCAACTCTTGAAATCTTATTAAAAAAATCTAAAATACGTATTCGGTTATATCAGATTCACTGAAGAATAAAAAATACTGCCAAGGTGGCCGGTTTATATAGTCTCGGAGTAACTCATTTTATTAGTGAGAAATCAATAAGATGTTACAGCGCCGCAATGCGGAGAGTAGTGAACTTCGAAAAGCTCATGGAGCAATTTAAATGCCCGGCGGTAGCTGATTTTGTAAGTAGAAACGTTGCCCACAGATTTCGGGCGTTTTTTGTAGTCATGTATTGAAAATTCATTATTTCATTCAATGCACCTGGTAGAGCATTAAATTATCTTTAAAATAAAAAATTTATTTCGACCAAAATTGAGTGAGATAATCGATGTTGAATTTGAAAACAATAAGTCCCCTGTATCATACGTTTTACACATTAATCAGGGGACTTCTATTTATTTACAATTTTTTTATACGGCCATGGAGACAATATATTGAACCTTTTTTTCTGAATTTTTTTAGAATTTTAAAAAGTGTCCTTCCTTTGAAAAATGTAAATTAGAAACTTTAAAACCATTTTTTTAACCTCATCCTATAACAATACGTGAAAGTAAATATTTTCACAAGAAAGGCCATTAAAAAAACTGCAAAAAATATGTGTTACATTAATTTTTAGACCTGATACTTTTGCGCTTAAATAAACTAAACGTTGCGAGAACAGAAAATGACATATTTCTAAATATCTTCACAACTTTCACTACAGTCAATTTTAAAATGTTTCATATGGCCAACAATACATCTTTTGCATGTACTAACGGTATACAATGATACATCTAAAATTAAAAATGGTGTGAAAAAAAGTTGCCGATTTGACGCGGAATGCCCCATATAGGATATTTTACGGAGGTTCAATATTTAACGAAATTAACGGGAGTGATGAAAAATAAACTTTTTTATGGATTATTCGCGAAAAAACTTATGATCCATTTCATATTTTTTCCAGTAGGTACCATATTACTTCGACCCAGACTATAGATCTGAAGGAAATATTGAATTTTGTTAGACAGACAAAAAAATTAGACTATAGTTTATCATAAAATGTCCACATTTCAGACCATAAACTCAAAAATGCAATAAAAAAATGTATGTCCGTGATCTTGTACGTCCGTCTGTCCGTCCGTATCTGTTATTTTGTTCTGATTAGTTTTTGGAGTCGATCCATACTAGATTCCAAAAAGGTCG
The DNA here is from genome assembly GCA_030407085.1 of Trichopria drosophilae. Lineage (NCBI taxonomy): Eukaryota > Metazoa > Arthropoda > Insecta > Hymenoptera > Diapriidae > Trichopria > Trichopria drosophilae. The sequence goes on from CM059583.1 coordinate 21,527,687, forward strand.
AACAAGAAAATCTAAAAAATCAAAAATAAAAATCACACAGAACAATAGAGCATTGAATTCCCTATGCAAAAAAGGTTATATAAACTTACTTAAAATCAGCGGTTTTGCCGTAAATGAGGAATAAGTATGAAACAATAATGTTTTATTCTTTTAATTTCAAAAATACAAATCACGTTAAAAAAATGTTTCTAACAAAAAAGGTGGAACATCAAATTGTCTTTAAATAAAATACTAGTGTTCTACAAAAAAAAACTGTGATAATGAGTTTCAAAAGAGCCAAACACTTTTTAACAATTCTGACGCAAGATTCGTAATCAGCACGGCCCAGTACAAAGACCATACAATGGTATATTTCGCTGCCCAAAAAAAAACTTTTTTGCCATCTTTTTCGAGGGTTTCGACATTAGCGGCGCCGAATTCCAGTCACAATTTTTAGTTTTCCAAAACGAATATACACCAAAAAGAACTATACCAATATTTTTTGTTCTTCCTATTGTTGTTTATAAAGTACTATATGCATTATTGTAAATTGTATGAAACGTTCTCAGTGGAACTAAAATTAAAGAAAAATACTCCATATATATTATGGGATTTACTCAAATAATGAATGCAAAAACAGGTAACGCCCGTGCAATCCTAGGATCATCTGGTTGGTTTATTGAAACCTGTGCAAGTCATTCGATTGACTTCAACGGAAAACAAATTCGCGGAAAATTTTCTAGGGCGATAATGCCGAATTTACTCGAAAACTGGGTTGGTTTATTATGATCAACGGAAATCATTTTATCCGTTTGAACGGTTATAAATTTTACTAAAAAGTTTTCAAGTCCTGGAATTCTAAGAAACTCTGTGAAGTCTACTTATTTACACTGGAATCAAAGAAACATTGTTCTATTAGTTTGAGGATTTTATATCTACTACTGGTGACTTTGGCAGGTTATGACACCAGCTCATCATATTTCCGTATTATCTGTAATATTAGTCTAATGTAATCGATCGGATAATTCATTCCATAAACTGTCGACTATAAAATTAGCATGATAAGTCTATTTTTAAAAAAATGTTTATTGCATACAAAAACGATGCTGAAATCCGTGTGCAAATTGTGTGTCTTTCAGCGTTAAAGAGTTAATGACATGAGCGAATCGTTAAACACTTTCTTCAGTTTCCTTCGTACAAATATATATATTGCATTTTACATCACTTATATACTTTTATACATAGTTCTTCAACACAGAATATTTGTGAAATTTCTTATGTATGACTGATAGAACAAAATTCTCAATGTAAGATGACTTTTTAAAAACATTGTAGGATGTGAAATTATTTCGACAATTACTGGGAATTAGACCAAAAAAATTGCACTCAAATGAAGTCTCTTTCACACATATATATCTTCGATCCATTTTTAACTGGACAAAGGACAAAGGACAGGTTATTTCCCCCGCGTTAATGACGATTTGTCTATTTGCGGGTCGGCTCTCGGGTGGAGAGGTACAGGACAGAGACAGACAGTACAAGACAGAACTATAGGCACACACAGCACCCACCCAGAGCCAGTCCCCCCTCCCCAATATCGGTACCACCAGCAGATTCGGCGATCTGTGCCTTAGCGAGTACGACGCGGGGCTTATCCCCTCTTTATCCGAGATAAGACCCACGACGTACCGACCGCGGATAAGACGCTGACGGTACCGATAACTGCCGACGGGGGTCGGCAGCGGTCCCAAATTCGTACCTTCGCCCAGCAAAGTTCCCCGGTTATTCCACACTGGACATAAGCAGAGAAAATTGCAGGACGGGGATTCGAACTCGGGCCCTTCGCGACGCTCAGTTCGGGCGGACTAAGACTGACGCCTTAGCCCGCACGACCATCACGCCGACATTTTTAACTGTTTTTATATATACGCAATTGGATGGATTGAAATTGTGTCAGATGTCGACCAGAATATGATCACTTTCTTATCGAAATCCATTCAAATTAGACACGATCCGGTTTAAAATTGGCTGAAATATGTAACTAATGTAGTTGACATATAGAAAGCACTAGGAAAAACATTGATACCTGGGATAAAATCACATGTACTATTATTTATGGAATGTGTTTTATAATATACGTTTTGATAATGAACATACCTTAGCAACCGCGATACTAACTATCTAATGAAAAGATGAAGAACGTGATTTTTTTATTGTATTACCAAATGCATTACAAGTCAAGCGTCAAATACTCCTGCTGTTGAAGACAAACCTAGAGCAACAGCATCTGTAACGAACCGGGGCTGCAACAATTCTGAATGCAGTAATTATGATAAAAGCATTTATGAAGTCAGTAGTTCTAAAAGCAGCAGTTATTTCAATTCTGAAATATGATTTAGATAATAAAGATTATGAAGAAAAGCAGCGGCATCGCAAATTAATGAAAAGTCCTTTTCGATCATCTATTAAAACTGACGAATTTAATTCAAATGAATATGAAAAAGAAGAAAGCAATAAATAATAAAATAAAGAATACAGGCGGTCGATTTCATATGTTCATTAGTGTACATACCTTTGTGAGGATTAGAATATTACGTACATACAAAAGATTAAAAACCATCCACGTTTAGATATCCAGACCACTTTGCTCTATTTTATTAACCACATTGAATAATGATTTATTTTCAATGTTGTATAGATCTAAATGCTTCACGATAAGCTCGCGATATATCACGAGTATATTCGTATAGTGGCGCCGTAGCACTAATTAATTAAGTCGCTTCAACGCACATCTGCGTTTGTGGAAGAGCCACACTTAAGTTACGAACATGCAACAACAAGACTGAACTATCCCAGAACAAGGTGAAACCAGGTGATGAAGGATCACACCAAATTGATTACGTCGAGGCAACAATCCGATAGCGTTTGTGAACCGTACTTCAAGGAGTTCATGATAATCATTGAAGAGGACTACAGAAACTATTATGTGATTAACAACTTAGTCACTATTATAATACGTATGATGCTTTATTTAGCTTAAGAACATTTTTTATTATTGCTTCGAGAGTCAAAGTAGAGTTTCGAGTTCTTTTCGATAGTGCTTTAAACATAGTTTTTGGGACCTAACGTCTTGTATTAGGGATTTGTATTGACTAACTTGTGATACTACTTTCAAACAGATAAATCCCGTTCTAATTTATAATCATTGAGACCGTCGTATGAAAAAAAACTTCTCTTATCAAAAGAATAATTAAATACGCTTATTAGTACTATTTTCTTTCTAAAATTAATGGCATTTAGTTAAAACAAATTTAAATAGCATCAAGACTAAAAAAGACGTCATCCAATTACTTTCTAAACTCATATGTAAAAATTTTGGAATTAGACATGGTAAAGACATATCTGTATTATCTGTTTAAAAAAACGGTAGTATATTAAATCCCTGGCACCAATTGTGATACTTTTCATAAAGGATACAATAGCCACTGAGTCTGCATTCGTTTGTGATGGGTCAACACGACTTTCGCAACTAGCTTTAGTATTTGACTGCCGCATGTCAATGAGGTTCCGTACGATATATACCTATACGAGACTAATAAAAATACCCTCAGTTACCTTCTAGTCGTAACATATTTTGTTTTCATTTTATGGTGTTTTGAAAGTTTCAACTTAATGTCTGTACTAGATAATGTAGAGTGAAAACTTAAAAGATGCCACAAGTATTATTAAGGCAAATATTTTAATAAATTTTACAATACCAAAATCAGCTACTTAGAAACGCCTCTTATTAAGTTAACAGTGTATTTATCATTGATGTTTTAGCATGTATATTTATGGAAAAATAGTGAGATACAGTAATCCAAAATTATAAGATCTTTAGCGAATAACACCAATCAGTTTACATTAATATTATTTTATCGAGAATATCTTAATAGAACGGCTTATTCTGAATATGTCTGGAAGTTTGGTAAGTAGACAATACCGTCTTTCTATGATTATTGGTTTTGCTTCTAAAGCGTATGATCAGGTGTCAAGATCAATCAAGACGAAGTGCTAAATCACAGTTCTATAACAGCCGCACCCAAAGCCGTTTATGGACATTGTCAGGAATCAAAAATACATTATTATTTTTTATAGGACAATTGCAATTATTAATTAATTTATTTATTCTCTTCTCTCGTCTTCGTCGGTAGGTTTGGATAATGGGTAACTAAAAATTACGCATTAAAAAAATAACAACCAAATGTTTTTATTTAAAATGTTATACTGAATATAAAATATTTCCTTTCGTATAAAAATATGGTCTTTTATTAAGAAATTTCTAATTTTTGTCCTTGAGATCCACGAGATGGACGCCGCTATCTTGAATTTCTGAATTTTTATTTCAGATTTTGTACGAGTGATTCCAAAAACAAGAATTTAATAGCATTGCCACTTTAAATATGGCCCTGAAATGGTTAAGGGGTATTCAATCGTTCATCATTCTTTTATATCAATTCTAGAATTATATAATTCTTTTGATTTCAGCATTAGTAAACACATCGAGTGAAGGATGTTTTAAATTGAACCCAAATGTATACAGTGTCTCGTAACGAATTATACATTCGAAGTCACCTATGATCCATTTTTGCAAAATTTAATTTTAATTTTTGTCTTGATAACAAATCTTTATGCAAAGAATGTGAGTTTATTCGTTCCCTTTTTCATTCACAATTAATTATGATAATGGACTTCAGGAATGGAATGTACAAAACATTACTAAATGGAAAACGACGGATTTAATTACGAAATTGCATTATTGTTCTTGGCATTACTAATAAGAATCGTACTGTAAGTGTAAAAGTTGTTTTTATGAAAAAAAGATATTTTATGAGTTTTTATAAAAATAAATACAATAAGAAGCTTGAATTATCTTGAACAGTTATTATTCGATTAGTGATTTTAAATAAAGTAATATGCATCTTTGTGATTTCTCATCTCTTCTAGAGTTTGGGGAATTCATTATCTCGAGATCTTTCAGCAAAAATCTACACATTTCTTTCATGATATTCAAACAGACATTAATCATTTCTGATAGTATTATAAATAGAGGCCGATATGCATATACCTGCTGTACTCAATAAAACTATAATAAATACTAATCTTTTTATTATACCTTTAGATTAGTAGGCAATAAAAAGACATACTCCATTTATTCAAAAACGATTTTTATTAAAATATAAATAATTGGTTTAAAATATATTATTGCCAACATTACTCCTTTGGTAATATTTCTAATTTTTAAATGGAGCATTCCATGTCTTCACAACTTTTGGTCATAATTATCTATTTTTATTTTCCTGCTTCTTTATTGTTAGCCAATACGAATAAACTATTTTAAACCGCATACATTTATACATATATGAAGATTGTAGAATCGCATAGGACTTTTGGCATAATTCGTTTTTCAATTCAGAATTTGTTCTAACACGACTATAATCAGTCAAAAAATATATGTACTACATTTTGCTAATAGTTTTTTAAATGAGCTTTCTGATAAAAATATTGAAGTTGACAAATTTTAAAAAAAATCTCAATTTTATACTTTACTTAAAAATAGCATCCTCAATGGAAGTAATTTTGAAAATTTATGGAAGGTCTAACTCAAAAACTGTCAGCTTCTTTAAAAATTCTAATAACGAAAAGTTCTTAGAATTTATTGATAAATATAGTGGATTTTGTTCAGATTCTGTTAATTATATTTTGAGATATTTGTTATCTAAAATTTATAAAAAGTTTTAGTTATTATTTACCAAAAATTCTCAAAAAAATGTTAGCATATCCCATAATGAATTCTAAGCATTCTTGAGCAATTTTTTCCAAAAGTTTTTGGTTTTCGAGAGAATGAATTTCAAATATTTTATTTAAGGTGTTTTCCTCGTAAACTATCAATTTTTAATAAGAATGGCAGAGAACAAAGATTACATAAAATTCATCAGAGAAGATAGCAAAATCTTTGAACAAATTTTTCTTGAATAATTTAAAGTTTAAAAATATGAACATTACACTATATTTCTCAATGCATTATAAAAACTTTTCATTCCTAGCATTTTCCAAGCAACATTTCAAGCAACATAACAGTTCACACTTTTAAAATTCTAGTGTATTTTTCAATAAATTCTAAGAACTTAAGTTCTTAAGTTAGAACGTCTGGTAATTTTGGACGAAATTTTCATTAAGGACGACATTTTGACATTGTTGTGTAATATAAAACTAACATTTTTTTAAACTTCAAATATTTTGACTATCTTTGTACATAATTTCAATAGAATTTCGACATTTTAATAACTCCAGAAAATTGAGGATATTAAATGTTTGCCAATTTTTTGGGTTTGTTGCCATATCCCAATATGATGGCTGAAGCTGTATTTGATTTCAGAATCTTGAAAAGCGATCTTGAAAGTAGTAGTACGTAACTTTCAATTTTTTTAACTTTGATTTTGAAACGAAATATACTTAATTGAAATTGAAGCAAGAAAAAGAGTCTTTTGAGCGTTAATGGATTAAATAACTGAGTTATGTGCAAATTAAATATATTGTATAAAATGTTAATATACGTGATATTATACTAAGAAAACGAGATGTTACAAATGTCTTTTCATCGTTTCCGGTTCCAGTTTTAAACTTCGATTATCTAGCGGTAAATATGGATAATATGCACGAATTTTTCAAAGACCGTATAGAATCTAAAATCTTTGCAATAGTCTATAATATAATTACAAAACTTTTATCGCCAAGTATTTCAAACAATCATGGGATCGCCAGTATCCTCAATTTTTACTGATATTGTAATGGATGATCTTGAAAAAGAAAGTTTAAAATGATTGTATTGTGCTAAAATATTGTGTTATAGATGTGTAGATGATCTCTTAACTTGCGTTCCCATTGATAAAGTCAACGAAATTCTTAACACTTTTAATTTAGTAGATCATAGATTACAATTCATCCTCGAACTATGACTTGACAAAATTAATTTTTTAAATTTAACAACAATTAATGACAATAGTGTATTACACAAGCCCCGTATCCCGGATTCAAGTCCCGCAGCATTGAATCTAAAAAGTTCGGCATTTATTTTTTTCAAGATCTTAAAACTTAACTAGTAATTTCGATCATTGACAAAAAGTTTTTACAACAAAAAAATTGCAAAAAACTCTGAATTGTACAGACGAGATCTTGCCTTAACGTATAAATGTTGGGAAAAAAATCTTAGAACAGCAATTTCCATCCTTTGCTCAGTATAAGACATTACTATTAATTATTATTTCTCATAAAATGTGCTGAACGTAATTATGATTACTCGATTTATACGTTTTCAAGAATTAAGTTACAGGAAGATTTACAAAGACCTCTACGTACATTTTTTATATAAAAGCATCTTTTTATCAATTTTTACCATTTTATTTAAATTTTTTACCTGAATAAATATTGTACAAAAAAGCTCAACCTTCCAAAAAAGGCAATAGATAACTTGTAAAAACTCAAAAGGTAACGATTTGTTTATCTGTTAAAAAATAAAGGATTTCCCGTTTATTACATGGACCGAACGAACGATGCTGTCCCTCAGATGACTGACATAAAGCATTACACATCTGGTGCACCTAAAGTTTGCAGAGCATTTTAAACAATACGGCCTTTCACAGGGGTAAAAAATAGGTCAATTATTCCAACATTTATTGAAGACACTTCCTTTCGTTTACGATTTTATCTCGGTGTGCACTCGAGTTGATCGATCGCACGTTACGTATCATTCGTTAGGAAGAAAACGGACCATATAAGAACCTAAATTAGGTTGTAAACATTCAAAACAAAAAATCTCATTCATCACCGAATTTTGAAAAAAGTCAACTTTTTATGGTTAATAATTATGAACTTACTCCACCCCTGCCTATCTTCCTCTAGGGAAGTCGATCATTTATACAACGAAGTCTCCCTTGAAGGCACGTGGCTAAACAAGCGAAATTTCGTAATTTCCCCTCGGTAATTTAATGAAATACCACAACCACACGATTGATATGTATGTAATTAATTTTAAAATCTGGCGATGTTTGTTGTATGACAGACGCATTAAAAATAATTGTAATAATGAAGAGATTCTTTGGGATAATGTCAATTGCTTTTGTTAATTTATGTCGCTTGAAACTCATTTTATTCAATTATTATTTTTTAATACATTCAGGGAAGTATTATGTTGTTGATACTGTTAAATCGTGATTGTAACGAGTTGCCGGAAAACTCGAATCAAATATTTCGTTCATGTTATAATGCAACACAATTGCCCGATACAAATGTTTTTAAAACTATTTTTTATGCTTCGTAATGTACAATCGGTTTATGACATCTTATTAGAATTACATACATTTTGTGAATCTTTTTAATAGATAGTATAATAATAAATGTTATATCACGTAAAAGAAAACTTGATAAAGTAAAACGTGCTAGCTAAAATACTTCTAAGTTGATGATGTTATTTGGATCGTTTCGTCGATTCAAATTAGAATCTAAGGTATTATCTGAAAAGGTGAGAACTTTTTAAACTTATAATATCTTCTAGTATACACATAAGTATAAGGTAGCATTACATAATGCATTACATTTGCATTAGTAAGTAGAAGTAGTGCTCTCTTAACCCATTAACGCCGTGAAGGACCAATTTTTGCACTTCAATTTCAATTAAGTATTTCGTATGAAAATCGAACATCAACAAAATTGAAAGGTATGTATCGTAAAATTTTCAAGGTTGTTCTTTTCAATGGCGTTATCAAAATTGAGATATCGCAATTAGAAAATTAAAGTAGCGATTTAAATGTACAAAAAAAATCGGTTATACTTTTGAATAAAACATTTTTTTCTCATCGAAAGAATATTTTCGGTCACAAAATTCCTTTACTAAAGGTGAAAAAAATAGTTGTAATATTAACGTATATTTTTAAAATATTAACAAAAAGTCAAAATAAAATAATTAACGGCTTAAACTTACCAATTGCAGCAGATGTTAAAATGCCATAGTTTGGAAATTTCTAAACGTTTCAAACACCCTAAGAAAATAAGATAATAGAACAAACCATATTATATCAAATATTGACTGTCAGTATACGCAAAATCTAAAATATGGTTATTTTAAATATTACAGCCAGGATATTACAGCTATCATAACTTTAGTTTTCTTCGATTTCTTTTTTTTTATAGGTATTATTTTACGTTGATCTTTCTGAACCCATATAGGACTAAATCGCGACGGGGCATACAGTGTATGAAGGTAGAATCCGAACCACCTGAGCTTTGGCGTTATTAAACACTTTTTCTTCGATTTGAGATATTAAAAATAATTTTCTCTTAATGAATATCTATCTACCTTTAAATTATCATATAAGATGTGAATTTTCTAAGGCAACTTTTCACATTGATATCTAAAAATGATAGAGTAATGGCAGCAGTATTTGAGGAACTTGAAATTGTTAAACTTATTGACTTATCTTTTTTAATTAATTTTAGTAAAATCGACAGGTCTACGATTAAAAAACCGCATTGACAGGTCTACAATTAAAACACCATATTGCGGGAGCAAAATAGCGCATTCTCTCCCTAGAGAGCAAAATGAATTTAACCGGAAACAAAATAAGTTTCTCTCCCTCTGTTTTCAAAATACTATTTTGCTCCCTATATCGTGGGAGCAAAATAGCACGCTCTCGTATGAGAAAATAATACGTGCAACAAGGGAGAACAGGTGTTTGCAGACTCATTCGAATTGCCGATTGCTCCCGAGTTGCACTATGTACTATTTCCAAATCGCACGGAAAACTACAGCACGCAGCCACCCATTAAAGAGTATTAATTTCGGTTTAATTGCTTTCATACACTTTTTCACAAAAATTCCAGGGATACCATCTGGACTACCAGATGATTTCTCTTTCAAATAAATAATTCAATGTCTTCGCGGGTAATTAATAAATAATCCAATGAAACACTAGTGAGTAGGGTAAACAAGCTATAACATGTTGAGGCGAAATTCTTTGAAAAAAGGCCAAAAGTTGGTAAAATGCAATTTGATCATGATTTGGCCATTGCAGTACTATGTCTCTGGTAAAGATGACGATAAAAACTATAATGTAAAAAAAAATACACCTTTTTTTTATAATATGTGATACTTCCCTTATTTTAAGACTGAATTAATACTTTGTTGCTTAATTTTAGGCAATTTGAAAACCAGTCATGTGGAAAATGAAGATTTTATTTGTTCCGTGTATAAAACGAACTACGGCAGAGTCCCGGTATAATTCTATCTCGCTATATTTACAACCCAGCATGTTTTCCCGCTTCCGTTAGATTTGCCTGTCACCGGTCTCTTTTCCCCCACTGTGCGGTCTGCGGCCTCAGGAAGAGCCTGATGTGACGTCATGAACATAGCTACTGTACATTAGAATTCCGGTATATTTGCCCGCTCGGTTTCTCGCCTTCCCCTCCCGTCTCCTTATTATTATTATTATTATTATTATTCGACTTTATTGACAGTAAAAGAGAGGGATACAACACGATCTCAGCACTGGCAAAAGGCGAGCCACAGCGACGCTGTTTTACAGACTGACCTGAACACATAATATTAAAATATAAGATTACAATTAAAAGAGGGGGGGGGGGAAATACAATCTAAAAACTAAAAAAAATTACATTACAAGAAGAAAAACAGTACCCGTACACAATGAAGTAACACAAAAAAATAAATGACAACGTAGAATATACAAAATGGAATTATAAAATAAATAAAAAATTAAATGAATGACCTCATAAACAAATGAATTGAAAAAATTGATATTTAATTAAATGATCTTACTGAAGGACACTTAAATTTGACAATTGGACGACTGATAGTGCTGCTTCACTTTATGAATAAATTGATTTGACGAATACACAGATTTACGAATTGCTAACGGTAGCTTATTAAAAATTTTCGCCGTAAAATATGAAAACGCGCCATTGTATTTAGCAGACGAGTGCCTTATATCTGTCAAAAGAAGGGGAGCGCCGATTCTCCTACTCTCCTCAGTCGCGTTACGTTCGTGACGTCACATCAGGCCCTTCCTGAGGCCTCAGCGCGCAAGTTGGGGAAAAAGAGAGCTCGAAAGACAAATATAACGAGACGGAACTGGGCAAATATGCTGAGACGTAATTATAACGAGACGCAAATATGCCGGGACTCTTTTGTCCGTCTTATTAGAACCGTCATTTTGTATTTCGAAAATTCTTTATCAACGACTTCCGATTTAAGCCGGCACATGAAATACCAACAGTTTCGTCGAAATAATTGAAATTATGATTTTTTACTATTGCAGCGCCATATTTCCCTCGAGAATAAAAAAAATCATTGGAACTAAACTTTCGTATTTTTTGGTCATGTATAACCAAAATCCAGTTGATCCTTTTACGGTAGTTATAACCCATTACTTAATATAAAAATTACTTTCAAAATCATATGAAACAGCAGTTAATTCGAATGCAGCTTTTCGGAGCACACCCATTACGATCTGTTATCAAGAATAGTCGGTATATATCCGTTGCGCGCTAAGCCATATACACACCGATTAGTATTATTTTAACGAGACTTCGTATAACTCCCAGTACAGGGCCCTACTATAAATTATACGCAAATTGGAGTCCTCTTAAATGCGCGCGATTAATTTAGTTTATTTTCAGCCAATAACGAACCGACATAAACTACAGCAGCCTCTCTCAGAGGCTACTTTGTCTTTTTAAATTGCGTTTCTAGAGGTCCCGCAAATGCCGGTTTTATTGGAATCAAAGGGTGTGCAGCATATTATGCAATATAAGATTAGAGTTATATCGTTATCGTTGTATAGTGTCGTTCGTAGCTACAAAGAAAATAGGGACGTTTGCATAAAAATAAAAAACTAACATTGTTCTTATAGAATTTTATTTATCATCGAAAAAAATTAAAGCACTCAACTGAAGTAAATATTGATTCATAACAATTCTCTCAGCCTCACGAATTGTACTTGTCTGCCCGATGTTGCTTGTCAATCGCTCGAATCTCTTCATCATGATGACGTTCCATTCGCTCGCTTTTTCCCGATTGCTGTTGGAATCCGTAACATAAAAATAATTTCTCTATAAATACTACTAGCTCAATAGTACTTGCGCATTATATCACTGCAAATCTCATAAACTTTTAAATTCAGGTATACCACAAATGTTTGTAGTGTTTCTATACTTTTAAAAATTGACAGTTTTTCATAACTCTATCAAAGTGCATGATATATCGTTTTAAGCAATAAAATTAATTATATTTACTGCAGTGTTGTGAATTTTTATGGTATATTTAGAGTCCAGTTGAAAAATATTATAAAAAATAAGGCAGTTAAAATATTTCGGCCCTAATTTTTAGTCCTTCATCGAAAAATATTTATCTTCTGTAAAAATTGTAGAAAATGATGTGGTTTTTTCCAATATAAAAATGTTGAATAAACGTATCTATAAATCTTGAACATTACAAAACATTTTTTAAAGATAATAATTGATTTGAACTCTTTCAGATTTTATATGTTTATTTCTTTAATTATTAACGTTTGATTATACTTGCAAAAAATATAATGTCCACGAAACTAGACAAGTAATTTCCTACGTATTTTGGGTTACTGACTACGAATCCACAATCAGAAATTACAAGTTTGCGCTTTTTTTTCATAACTTCAAAACACTTCTTATTATTATATATACACTTATTATTAGCTGCGAGTCGCCAATTGTGCAGCATATTATTATTCTATGTCCAGTGAACCAAATTACGACATCAACGATCCAATTCATATCTTTTCGAAAAAAGTTGGATTTTTTAATCATGAACACCTGGTAAATTTGTGTGAAGATTTTTTTTGTTATACCACTCGGCTTCTCAACATCTTCAAGATGAAGAAATCAGAAGATGTTATTGGATGATTACTTATAAATGAGTATTTACTTGCTTCATTAACCGGGATGACTTTCAACATTTTTTCGAGTGGACTTTTATAGACTCAAAAAAAAAAAATATCGCAAACAAAATAAACAATGAATTGCAAAAGTGATACATAAATGATCTATACTATAATAAATTTTAAAAAAAGCTAATCAATCCGGAAAAATATTGGAAGAATAACAATTTAAAATTAAATTTATTTGTTACTTACAACGATTATAATGTAATAATAGTTTTAGTATAGATGGAATTAAAATTTTAATCAGATCTACACTAAGAAAAAGGTCTTGAATTAAGACCAATAGTTATTAATTTTAAGATGTAACAGACTTACATCTGTAATCCTGTAAGTCTTTGTTGTACGATTCATTTTTTTCTGTAAAGGATATGACGAAAATTTTAGTGATTGGAAATGGAAACATGAAACATACATTTTCTCCGAAAAATTCCGATTAGAAAATCAAAGTGCCCTAAATTCAATACTTCAACCCTACAAAAGGAGCTAAAGTGATAAAAGATGGTTATATGAAATCTGCAATTATTCCCATTGTTATAAAAATACAATAACAATGTGCCAAAGAAAATAGTACACACCAATAAATAATAGTAGATAAATAATAACAAGAATTTAAAGAACAAAAATAGAAACGAAAATAAATGTAAGGAATTCTGTAATGGCAACTACATAAGATGGATTTTTTAATGTCTAATTTTTTAAATTCCTTTTTTGTTCTTCTTACTTAAAAACATGAAATAAAAAAAGTGATTATTCCAATTTTACGATTTGTAGAAAACTCGTATTACATTTCACCAAAGAATGATAACATCCAAAATTCTTCAGGATTAATTGCTTCGACAATAGCGCGTTTAAAATCTGATTGTATTCATGCAGAAACGAGGAAAAATTGATCGAATCGAAATATGATTTGATTACCAGCGAAATGATATCCATTGTTCTAAGTAAACTCCGTTATTCAGAATAAGTGCACGTAAAAAGTGACGCTGGTGTCGCGTTCATTGATTGATCGATTCGGCACTCAGTGTAATTGATTGTCACTGAACGAAACTTCGAAGTGGCTCGGCTTTTTCCGTCTGCGATAAATGCATGGACGGAAATAATTATAATTATTTAAAGTACTGTATTAACCCTCTCAAACATCACTGTTTCGTGTGATTACGAGTAATTGTAAATTTAATCTTTTCTTTCGTCACATCGTTAATGACATAGTAAAACATTTAACAAGTTTTTAATCGATCATAAAATTGCAAATATCTAAACTATTTATAATACGGGTATTTGAATTTGGAAAATTATTTTTAATAGAAAATAAGGTATAAAATATTCAGAACTGAACTTATGGGTCAGGCTGTAAAACAGCTCTACGCTGGGTCTCTGCCCTTCATGCAATATTAATTTTTTGTACAATAAAGAAGTATTTTATAATATTCAGAGTTAAACTTAACCATCATGTTATAATATTGATATTTTGTTATAAATAGCCCAAAAGTTCATGCTATAGGACGATTAGTTATTACAATTTAATAAATGTCAGTGCAAATCACGTTTTGTTGCAATGTCAATTCTTTATTTCATATAACCAATCTCTGTAATAACTTAATATTTGTATAGTAATATTTTTATAATGAGTCCACCAAAAGATTCGAAATCTACAATATAATATATAATAATGATGCTGTGATTACTAATGCTTCCCTTCTTATTCGTTATTTCAAGCAAATACACTAAAATAGAGATGCATTTCATCTTATTTATTTGCATAATATTTAGTTATTTTCTTAATAATCATTTGATCAGAAATGAATATGTTAACCAATTTTATCTGAAAAAAATAACTATGCTTATAAAGTGGATACATAATTGATATAACTTGCTTAGAATACGATTAAGTTTACCGTGAGAGTGTGTCTGACGTAACTAGCTGTAACTACTGCGCAGCTTACGCCACGTGGGTTTTCAGTATTTTTATTCGTTTGTATCCTGACTCAATCCTTGACGAGCAATTTTAACTTTTTTCCCTTGATTCTCGAGAATCACAAAAATATCCTCCCATAATTGTCTAGCCGTTCTAAGAATCCTGCACCGATAAATTGGAAAGAACGAAAAATGTTCATTCAAACGGATATAAACTGTCTGAATATTTGAACAAGTTTATTTCTATTACTGCGGTAGGAATCAACAATTCGTTTTTTTTTTAATTGAAAAAAGTTTGAAGATTTCTGCCATATATAAATGGCCAAATTTTCTCCAAATCCAAAGAGCTCCAATCCAAAAAATCAATGACTTCCGAAAAAGCTCAAAAGTGAATGGTTGCTGTTTTAAGAAGTAATGAGCAGCATAAATTTTATTTCATTTCAGGCGGTATTCATTGAATTGAGAGAGGGGGGTCGTAAAATTGTCTTATACCGTTGTCCTAAACCTCTATCATTAAGCATATATAACGTTTCATTATACTGCTTGAAAAACATCTTACATGGGATATTTTTTATCTATTTTAAAATTATCTACCTAATAATTTATTTGTATTGAAAAAATATAAACCTACAATTTTTTGTACGTGTTGCAACTTTCAAATCTGTCACTTTTATTTTCCCTGTGCACTGAAACAAAGCTATTATCTTGACGATTAGTAAAGTAATTAAACCTTTGAGATTAGGAGATTATCAATTTGTCGACATGTTATGCACTTTATGAAAAGAGCTTGTAACTTTCCTTAACGACAAAAATTGATTTGATCGTGATTAATCTAGTTTTCGTCAAATGCGATTGGGTTTGCCATTGATGCAGGCCTGATTTTCATATTATTTGACTTCTCGAAATCCTCCGATGCAGTAGATCAATCCCTTCTTCTTGAAAAATTACGAGATGCTGATTTCACAAACGTGATAAATTGGTTGCTAATAGAACAGAGGAATACACCGACATTAAAACACACGACAAAATGAAAAAAAAAAAATAATTACACGACAAAAAGACACATATACAAATAACACAACGAAGGTTTTAACCTTTAAACAGCCGGGTTTTGAGGCTTCGAAACCTCCTTTGAAAGTGCGCAAATTCATGTCTTGTATCACCCATCAACTATGTACAATGTTCCTATCATGGACCGAGCTGATATATCAGCTTTCCGGCCCTTTAATGGTTAATCCGATTTTGTTATTTGGATATCAATATTTCATTAATTAAGAAAAATTATATTTTAGATTCTGATGATGATACATTTTTTAATTATGAATGATTTATTAATGTTTTTACTTATTAGGCATATACATTGGGGGGGGGGGGGGCATCGGATATCCATCTATTTTACATCACCATTTATACTTCGCCGTCAATGCAAAAAAAAATTTAATGTTTCCTCACTTCTCATCTTCACTTGTCACCTCCATTGTTTACAATTCTCTTCCTACTTTTTTCTTTCTCTTCTCCTCGTTATCCTTCACTTCCCCTTTATTTCATTTAGCACCCAAACTATCTTCTCACCTCTCCAGATCTCTTATACCTTCATCCGCATTTCTTTTTTCACCTCGTCATCCTCTCTTTATTCCTCCATTTCTTTGCCTCCCTAAGTTCACTCCCATCGTCACAATCTACATCTTCATAAATTCTCTACGTTCTTATTTTTTCCCCATCTCCTGACTTTCATTTTTCCATTTCTATTGCACTTTCACTTTTTAATTTTCCTCTACTTTTTTCTTCTTCGCTTTCGCAATGTTCCTATTCACTCCCTTTCTGCTTCTTTGGATTCCATTACTTTCTATTTTTCTTTTCTCTTTGTTCACTCTCCCTTCTCTGCTCCCCGTTCTTCTAACCAAGGACAGGAACCCCGGTCTGACGTGTACCAGTACATCTGTCTGATAGAGTGTCCTGTAATTTTTAAGAAATTTTCATTTCGACGCCATTTTGGTGATCGCTATATGTTCAAGTTTTTATTCCAGGCCTTACATGTTTTAAAATTAGAGGCTCCAAAACACTTTTCTAATTGGAAAAGTATTCTTCGGTGTCATATAGAAATTTTAGATCTAGAATTATTTTTGATAGAAAAAATCGTATTTTTCTGCAAAAAATTGAATATAACCTTTTAAGCACCAATGCTCACAAGAAATTTTACTTCGGACATCATATATCTGACTTTTTTTTGTAAATACAGTAAAAAAAGAAACTGTTCGAAAGTTCCTCGAAAATTGCCGATTTAGGACTAATGGGTTAATACTTTAATAGGTAACCCTTTAACGCCGGTAGGGTGGTTTTTTAAAATGATTTTCCACGTCAATTTTCTCTATTACTACGAACGTAACAATTTCTCCATAAGCAATTTCTTACGAATATGGACACGTTCTTTCAGAAGCGGCCAATAAATATACAAAAAATGAATTTTCGAAAATATATGGCCATTCTTTTTTAAATGGACATTTTTGACAATTTTGTGTAAAACATGGTTATTTTTCCATATAGCAAGTAATCAGAGCACTGTTTCGACCGAAAATATCGAGTCCACAATATTCAGGCTTCATAATGGTGAAAAGTACTTTTCAAAATTTCAAAATGGTGGATCCAAAATTGGTACAGAAGGATATTTTTTTCATAATATTAACACCCAATGTTCGTTTCTTTTAAAAAGATTGTTATTTTTATGCCATTGCGTATCTAAATATTTTTTGATTCGCTGATTTCGAATCTGAAGACAGATTTCTAAATATCAAAATATCGGATTAAATAAGGTTGTTTTCAGGATCGTAGATACGTTGATCAGGTCTATGTCAAATTTAAAAAATTATCCTGTTTCTGGATATGGAGATCGTCCTTATTTTGCTGGCTTGTGTAATTTTTCATTTCATTCGAGAAAAATGTTTCAAACACTGTTAAGCATCATTTTTCTCTATCAATTCCCTAGTGTCGCATTGAAAGAGGTCAAAAAATCGTTTTACAATGGCATATAAAGGTGTGTAAGCCCAATTTCCCACGAACCATTCGATATTACCTCGAACACTCCGTTCATTAACGACCACATTGGATACTCGCATTCAGGAAGTTCTTTCGATCAGAAACTACGATCGATTCGATTTTCTCGTCAAAAGCGCAATTTCCCAGTTCGCAAACCGACGAGTGGTACCTCTCACGCATCGAATTGTCCTTTTCTGCATCAACGAGGAAGTGCGCTAGATGCGGGATGGAACGTAATTTTTCTTTTTCGTAAATTACGTTCAAACGGAGGCGGGAAAGCACAGTGCGGTGCATTGCGCAAACACTCGGGACAAAATCAGAGCGGCGCCCCGTTCAAAAACGTGTTGACAGCGCACGTATATAAACATCGCGGCTCGGTGGGCAAGATTACATTCACGCCAGTCGCGAATAAAGTTTTTATTCGCGAGATAACCAACTTCCGCTTTTCTTTCCGTCCGAGCTGTATTTTTATGTTTATTCGAATTATAAAACCAGTGAAAGGAACGCTACGGGTCCATTATTTCAGTGATTTTCACTTGTGTAGTCAGCCCGGTGGAGTTGACGACAACGACTATTGTGCGCTGGGGCGGAATTATGTCAATTTTACTTTTTATAAATACACCATCTGTTGTGTACTTTTCTACTTTTTGAATTTCTTAGAAATAAAGGAATGCTTTTTGAACCATAAAGAAGCATTGTCTAGATAATATATATTTACTAATATTACAAATTCTTATCGAATGTCCAATAACACAGGTCTACAAAAAAGAGGGTCTTGGATGTTGTTAGGAAGCTATGGGCCATTTCCGACATAATTGTATGCGTAGAATCAAAACTCGAAGTCATTTTGCTATGTTTGAGGTTACGTACAGGACGCAACAATTTTGTTTGACCTTATGTACTATTTGCATCTTTTAGTACTACATTTATCCTTCAAAATGAGGTTTTATTCAATTATCTAAGATTTTTCTTACAAAGTTACGGCCATTTTGAAATTACGAGATATATTCCATTAACGTTATAAAAAAACAGTAACAATACTGAAAGGTGATTTTAGTTTTTAGTATCCATATCTTATATAGTTGTTTATATTTATATAGGTTTCATGACATTGAATTTGGCCTTGAGCTTGTTCTCCAAGAGCATTTCAAGGTAAATTTGATTATATGTACATCGTAATTTTAAATTGGCGTATCTTGGTGAAGAAAAGTCGTAAAGGAATTCTGCGCATCACATATTAAAGAAAAAGAGTAGTACCACATTATCCAACGAAAGGAAAAACTCCTAAAAATGTCGTGTCTTCTGTACATGACCTTAAAAATAGCAAAAAAAAAAACTCGTTTTTCTAGTAAATAACCTCAAATATCTCAAAATCCTGACGTGATGGGCCACTTCTGACTTCGGATTCTGATCTTCGCACAAAATTACGTTGGAATGACCCACAGCTTCCCAACAACAAAACCATGTTGACCTGTGTAATTCACGTCCAGAATGCGGAGTTGGCATGGAACAACTTGTATACTGCAAAATCAGAAGAAAAATAATTTCAAAAGAACATATACTATTTTCATGTGGTGCGGGTCGAAGAACCGACAAATAAAAAAGCTGATAGGTAAAAAAACCTACAGTCATAAAGCCAACACTCGAAAAGCCGACAGTCAACCAGTAGACACATAAAAAAAAAGAGTTATCTTTTATGAAGTGCCGGTTTTTCAATTGTCGGTTCTTTGACTGTCGATTTTTTATTCGTTTTTTTCCGTGTACTCTTTTCACGTATCGTTTCCTGAGTTTCTCTGTTATTTCTTTTGTTTTATAATTATTATTATAATTATAATTATAAAACAACAATATAATTGTTTTTTATAATAGCTTGCACTGACGCACCTCATAGTGAAGAGCTTAAATATCATTTTCCGAAATGTTGACCTCTTTGTTGGCAAGAACTAACTACTTTTAGACAATTATATAACTAAAGAAACATTTATATGTTTAATTATATAACGAAAATTGCAAACAGCATTTCGATTTTGTGTGATATATAAAGAATATCAGAGGAACTAAAAAAACAAGACGGTGCATTTTTGGTGTAATATTTTGCACCTGTTATGATCTCTCTAACATAAAAGAAAATGCAACATATTGTTCATAGGCTACTAAATAGTATAGATAATCAGAGCCTCAGAATATTTACTTTCGATTTTCAAGCTTTTCTTCCCGAGAATCATTTAATTCTATCTACTAATCGACCGGCTTTTCCGCATCCGAAAGATATTCATAAATGACTGGCTTGAACCAACTTTAAATAAAAAGTCTTCCGAAATGGGATTTTCTTGTTGGTTCTGATACTGGTAACCTTCCTGAGTATTTTCATAAAAAATATCAAAAAAATCGGACTACAAGCAACATTTATTACGCGCTGTTTGCGAATTTAATGGTCTCCATTTTTAATATTTATTGTCACCGATATGTAAAAAAATGTTAATAAATATTAAAATAAGAACGACTAATGATTTATTATTTTCAATGATTTCACGTAAACGTGTTTTATTCGTTTAAGTTGTACAAAACTTTATCCTCATGTGTACACTATATTTCAGGGTTCTTGTGTACAAAACATTAAAAGAAATCTATGCAATTTATATTGTTTTATTCATACCCTGTAATTGAAAACAAAATAACACATGTTTAAAATATTTAAGCATGCATTTTACTTCGTTATTTTATTCATTTTCCTATTTTACTCTAAAAAATCATTTGTTTTAAAAAGTGCCCGACCGATATTTTAAATTTTTTTATGAAAATACTCAGGAAGGTCACCGTACCAAAATTAACAAGAAAATTCCATTTCGGAAGACTAGTTATTTGAAGTTGGTTCAAGCCCACCATGGACACGATTGCTTTATTACGTAGAAACCCTCATTAAAGGTCAGACACACAGGAGGGGGTTTTGCATACTTTCGATATTTCTGCGGTTGTTTTTTTAAACAGTAGTATGAAAAAGCCATATAATATCAGGGGAACTTAAACAACAAGACGATGCATTTTTGTGTAATTTTTGGCACCTATTATGTTCTCCATTAAAAAAACAGTATTTCGATTTTCACAATACGATACGACTTTTATCTACACAACAAGTTAATCTGTGAGTTACGATAAAATCTTAAAAGAAGACTATAATTTCACAGCAAGTATTTCAATCTGCATTCACCCGTTTCGAATTAACTTACGTTCTTGATTTGAATTTTTAAAAATCAGGTTCTTGCAAATTGGCTCAAATGAGAATGACAATAGACCTATCGTAAAAATTTGCTGCTGAATTTTGCACCATAAATCCATACGGTATATAATGGATGGAATGTCAGGCCTCACTATACGGTTAACAAAAGCACGTAATAAGTAGCGGCATCATTCACGATGAACATTGGGCCTGGGGGGTTTGGCTGACATTTCAATGAAAACTCTATGTAAAAAGAATCGTGCGCAGTAAAACTTGGTCAATATAATGTCGGTTACTCATTAAGTTGCACAAGCCTTCTGAAAGTATGTTTACATTTTGGAAGTTAAACATTTTCATTAGAATGTTGTATAGCTCTAGAGTACTGTATTTTATAAACCTAATTTGTTTTTAAAGATGGATCATGCCTTGACGAGAAGTTAATAATATTTTTTAATTCAAATCTATTTTCCTGTTGAGAGGAAACTGTTGGAAAAAATTTGGTTTTGTTCAATACGTTTAATTCTTTTAAGTGAAAATTTCAATATCTGATTAACAATTTACTCTATTTTCTTTTCGAATACTTCCTATATTCGATATCAATTAACATTTATGACAATTTATTTAGAGTTATACGTTTACGGTTGATTATTGTTATTTCATATGGTGTTCAAAATAGTCGTATTGTATTTGAAAAACGTAAAATTGAAAACTACGTTAAAAAATAAACACAAATTAAACGTACCAATCAAGAAAATCAATAAAAATTGAGCACGATTGTGAATATTGAATGAACGGAATGAAATAGAGTTTAAACATAAGTTTTATTTAATGAATGTATTGCACGTCCAGAAAATAAATTAATTTTCAGCACATTGCATACTCAAATCTTACCGTAAATATTCTGGTGTTCAATAACAAATATAAAATTGTTGATATTATTGTGATTTAACTTCCTTATTGTTCGGTCAAAATAAACAACATATTGGGAATAGAATATTAAATAGTAGGGGAGACGGGTTAATTGGCGGCTGGGACACATTGACGGTTTGCACTTTTCTCGAATTCTGCACATTAGAAAATTCTATGCATCATATAGTATATTCATTGTGTCCAGCTTCATCGCCTTGCCTTAGTAACGCCTTGTTTATCGAACTAAATTTGGTTATAGTTCGGTTTGATTGATTTGGCATACGAATTACGAAAGTAACTATTTATTTTCGATTATATAAGCGTTTTTCTCCGTGTTGCTACCGATATCAGAGTAAGTATTTATACATTTAGCTTCCTCTACTTTCACTGCACAAAACCATTGTGACAAGTATTGTAATATTTGTATACATCATCACGAAAATTACGTTTTAACTTATAAACTCGGAATGTGTCATTATTGATTGTAAAATATGTTCTTATTGCAGAGAATGGTTCGAAACTGAAACAACAGGCAAAGAGGCGACAGAAAAAATACTAAATTATAAAGAAACATTTAAGAAAATAGTTATATATTAATTTAAAACAAAAATTGTTCAAAAATATTGTTTAATCGATGAAAAAGTAATGACAAATAATAATATATAATATACTACAAAATTGTTTTTTCTGTAAGTGCAAAATGTATCTTTTATTTATAAACGTATGGATAGTCGACAATAGTCACAAGAGAGTGGCGGTATTCTTACAAAAAACATCTCCGTTAACGTATTTTTATTGCAAGAAAGGAAACTAAGCGAAAGCCAGAGATTTGAATTACTTATTACATCATGCCGGAGTATTATAAATTCATTTATTCAATAAAACACAAGTTTTTGAACTTACCCATTATTTGGTCATTTTCTCTCTTTTTAACAATATTTATGAAATATTACAAAAGGCATTTTATTGCTAGATCTTATACCTTCAAAATGGTATATTGTATTAATTGAATTATACTGTACACCATTTTATAGAAATAGATTAACAATTTTAACGCCAACTAACCCCAGTCTCCCCTATATATAATCAGAGCCTGAAATCATTTATTTCCTTTACTTCTTGAGAGTCGTTTAATTCTAACTACTAATCGACAGGCTATTACGACGTATATTCATAAATTACACGATTACTTTATCCAGTAGAAAACGCCATTAATAGTCAGATACACAAGTGGGAATCTTTCATACTTTCAATATTGTTGAGATTGTTTTGTTAAACACTAGTATGAAAAGCCATACAAAATATTAGACGATTTACTAATAGTCTGCATTTTGTAATTTATTATTGAATACTTCATAGCAAATGTAATATTTTCGTTAATTTTGTTTGAGAATAAACACGTTATTTACATAGATGCAATTAACATAATTGGACTTTGTGGCGGTCGATGACGTGATAATATTTTTAAAATCTCACCGCATGACACTTAATAGCTAAAATTAATGTTCGTAAAATATAAATTCTGTTAAAACGAGCGGGTCGAGTATTAATTTTGAAATTATATTACTGAAGTTGTTCATTTTTAAATCAGGTGTTCAACCATAGCCACATGCATAAATTAATGATTATAAACACGAATGTAGAATGTACACAAATATAGAATTCAATGGCATGCTCGAGTACTTTAGGTCGACGAGGGTTCTTCTCTGATAAATGAGATGAAACACGATTATGGTGAATTTTGAACAACTGATGATTTCCACGTGATTAATTAAAGGACGTATTTTAATGACTACTTACTTACTAAATCTCAAGAGCTGCAGGGTTGCGGACGTCGGAACAGAACGTTAATGAACAACCTTACGATTTAACTAGGAAGAGGTTAGAAGAGCGGTAGTGACGTTACGATATTAATTAGTGTCCTGGCCATATCACGGCGTTATTAATAGAATAGCACCACGGGGTGGCGTTTTCACACACTAAAATAACTGAGAATTTTCTTCAGTAAATCGCGGTAATTTTTTGTATATCGAAGTTATGTTATTAAACTGGTTCATTTCTTGATTAAATTTATAGATTAGTAAGATTAAACTTTTTTCTCGTTGAAAATCGATTGCATCGTAAAAGTAGATTTTAATTACTAACATAAATAAGAGCAAGGTACTTTCTAAGGATTTACGATATGACGCCAACCAAATAAATTTAATAAATTACGTAATATTAACCGTTTGAAGCGGGTTGGCCACTAATGTCCCACCTGTTCAAATGTGATTTTGTAAATATTGCTCGCAAAAACCAATAATTACATGGTTTTGCACTAAGTCATCCTAATACTTAATAAAATTTATAGATTTGTTTGATATCTATAACTTTCTGATTTAAATTTTTTCCGAGCTGCAGTTTTTGAGTTATCTACGAAAAAAGTGTTTTTGCAATTTTGAAGTTTTTTTAGGTTATAATGTACATTCAGAATACCGTAATATCTAAAAACGGCAATATGTCAAACTTGACGTACTCGGTGCACTAGATGTGGTTGTATATGCAAACAGGAAACTACGCATATTTCTACTTAACCAACGATCGGTGTAACATTTGGCCTGTTATCACAAGCCATGTAAACAATACGATCCATAACATTCGTACTTGCAGATAAAATGTAGTTTATAACATATACGTAATGGGTGCAATGCTTTTACCGCTTATGAGAAAAGTTTGGTACACGTATGGTGGATATTCGAAACATCAACCACTCGGTAGTAACAATATTAGAAAATATTTACCTAACGAGTGAAGTTTTTCCCTTGGTAGACCTGTGTATACAGGGTAATCTTTTTGTCTATGCCAACCGGCTAATAGTGGATTCCTGAGTTGATTCTAAGTAACTTTTTCCTGTACCAAAATTGGATCTGAGGCTCAGAATTTAGGTGAAGAGACATTGAAATTTAGAAAAAAAATTACTTTTTTTTGTAATAACTCGGCTTCTTTTCAAGTTATTGCAATGAATGAGGGCTCATTTTCAAGCTCTTTTTAAGCCCTACAATTCATTCTTGAGAACATTTGTCCTGCGGTGAATATTGGTGACAAACCCACATCGTCAGTACCAAACGCGTTTTTCGTCAATTCTACGACATTAAAAGTGTTCCCGCGGACTCAATTTTCATTAAAAACGAACATATGAGGGAAAAAATTCTTCGTCTTTTCATGCTCTACAACTTTTTCTAGTTTGACATTTCGTTAGCTATTTTGCAAAATGAGTTAGATGCGAAAAAACGCAAAAATTTGCCTTTTTTACCATTTTCGAGGCCATAACTTCAGAAATATTCACAGCATTTGGGAATATAACCCTGGGAATGTATATAAATAAATCCAAAAAGTTGCAATTTCTGAATTTATTCTATGGTTGTTCCTTTCGAAAATCATGACAATAGTTTTGTATTTTGCCGGGACCAGCTGTATTAAATTTATTTTCGTCAGACTAGATAATCTGAACAACCGAGGTATGAAATTAATTTTATCTAGAATTTAGCAACTAATTATTTAGAATTAAACAATAAATATATTTATTTTATTCTTCGATTATTCACGTATCCAGTGTTGATTCTCTTCTGTAAAAGTGTAGCATGCTTGCATTTGAGGGAGCTATAGTGTAGGCTCTTTTTGCTTTTTTATAGAACTGAGATGTCCTCCTTCTCTCGAGACTCGAGATATTTTAGTAATGATTTTTTCTACTTAAAACTACTAACTCGTTAGTAACAATTATCAATTCATTAGTAAATTTTAACTAATGCATTTTTTTATTAAAAAATACAATAACTAAGTTGAAATTAGTAACATAACAACTGAATTAGTTGCGTTTAATTCTTTATTACTAAAAATCATTACTAATTTAATTAGTCACCTGTTTTCATAGTAAGTGTCAATAAGAAAGGACATGACATGAATAGAACGTAAGGAATGAATAATTTCGTTCATTCAAGATAATAAATTAAAACGGGACACAACTTTCATTAAAACTATAAAAATATACGAATTAATCATATTGGGCTTACTAAACACGTGCAACATTACTTTGTTCAAATAATAAAAACAATAGTAAAGAAAATAAAGCCATTGAAAACAGAATTAGAATTTTATTAGCTTGTCCAAGTAACTTATTGGTAGGATCAACGAATGAAGATTTGTTACAGAAACAATAGAAAATGGCTCACGGCATGTAATGGTTGTTACAAATATATTCATTAGTAAATTATACTATATTTTTATTAATACACTCAACTTTGTCATAAGTGAAGTTACTACTTAGATGGTAAACTGCGCTAATTGACAATTTTCCTGTGCAACATCCTGGTTTCTAATCAGTCTGCCTTTAAAATATAAACTTCTGTCTGCCTAATGTGACCCTGCAATGAAGACAGGAGATTTGATAAACTACGAATATGTTTTTCAAGTTTGGCAATTTATCTTTACAGAGTAGAATACTACCCAGGTTTCAAATGATTTAAAAACTAGTATAATCCCTTTTCTATAATAAGCCTTTTTTTAATAACAAGCTTTGATAAGGTTCTTTTTAAGACGTTGCAAAAATCATCATTTTCTTGGAGATTCATCAATTAATGATTTGGAAAGGATAAAGGTATCCCTACTCTAAGTGTCGTTACTATTTTTAAGTGTTTATATCAGAATCCGATTTTAGATAATTTGATAACTCTTAATGATGATCATATCTAAGTATCGGATACTGTTTCTCTCTTTAATACCTACTATGAAAGAAATTCTGTTTCCCAATCCCTTAATTTTGCTAAGGGTGTTAAAGATATTGGTGATAAAAACTTTCATTGCGTATGGAGTGTGAAATATCTAAAAACCGAATGTAGACAGAACGACTCAAATTAATTTACCAACGAGTATGTTTTGTAGATGTTCTATGACTAAAAACTTTATACCTGTTTATACAGTTGACTATCCAAAGAAAATATAGTATCGTCTATAACGATTCTTAAACCTTGTATAAATTCACGTCTTTTAAGAGAAAATCAGCTTTTCCGACTATTTTTTACTGTTATATCAACCCAAAAATATCAGCTACAAATTTCATTTCATTTCTACCATGTATGTACATGTTTACAAATAATTCTGAAGTGGGTAAAATTGCAGAAGAACTGCCCCACCTAAAAAATTAATTATACGACATGTTTCTGACGTATTTTTGCCTCCTGATTACGAATATGATTATAAAATTTGGCGGTCGGACATATTGAAACCGCTATCTTGAAAAAACTGTCAAAAAACACGATTTTTTCCAGTTTTTTGCATTTATTTCGAAAAATACGCAACTTACTAAAAAATGTTTCAAATAAAAAAAGTACAGAATGAAATTCTGTACAAAAAAGGTTTTATGCATTTTCTTTGTATTACCAACGATAACCTCGCAAAAAAAGGATAAACCTCAGAATAAGCGGCATAATGGGTTCTGTTCAGCCTTGAATGCTGTCCGGAAAAATTCCCATGATCCTTACTCCGTGATATTTATTTCTACAAATGGAAACTCGCATTGCGTGCTAACTCGCATCATGTGCCCAGGGGGGCTCCGCCACCCCAGACCCCCCCGTAATACTAACCTAACCTCTAACCAATCACATTTCTGCCTAAAATCCCCTAACCTACGTGGAATCTCATGTTTGCCTGTTTGGAATCATCGAGATTCCACGTTGGTTAGGGGATTTTAGGCACAAATGTGATTGGTTATAGGTTAGGTTAGTATTATGGGGGGGGGCATCCCCCCAGGCACATGATGCGAGTTAGCACGCATTGCGATTTTTCATGTGTAGAAATACATATCACGGAGTAAGGATCATGGGAATTTTTCCGGACAGCATTCAAGGCTAAACAGAACCCATTATGCCGCTTATTCTGAGGTTTATCCTTTTTTTGCGAGGTTATCGTTGGTAATACGAAGAAAATGCATAAAACCTTTTTGGTACAGAATTTCATTCTCTACATTTTTTATTTGAAACATTTTTTCGTAAGTTGCGTATTTTTCGAAATAAATTCAAAAAACTGTAAAAAATCGTGTTTTTTGACAGTTTTTTCAAGATAGCGGTTTCAATATGTCCGACCGCCAAATTTTATTATCATATTCGTTATCAGCAGCCCAAAATACATCGAAAACATCTGGCACATTTCATTTTTGGGGTGGGGCAGTTCTTCTGCAATTTTACCTGTCGTTTAGTAACATAATACTAACATATTCGATTTTGCAGATGCCAACGTTCTTTTCGATTAGTGATCTTAGATTATATGAAAAACTGCTTTCAGTCATTCAAAACAGGCCTTATATTATTGGCTTTTTCAGGCCTAAAATCATACTTGTCATATATTGATGCGATGATTCGACGTAACATGTAAATATCTACCTGGCCAAGTATCTTTATGATACTAATTAGCGTCAATAAGTCCATTTTCTTTACGAATACTGCGTAAGTCCAAAAATTGTATTTCATTAATTTATTTCAAGCTTTTTTGAGAACATAATTCTATTGACGAATTCTTTTCTTTAAACTATTAAAGATGTTGAAAATAGTATCTTCGGTATTTTCAGGGTAAGCTAACAGTATGTCATCAACCTATATTATAAAATAGGGATTAACGTGTAATTTATTTGTTACGGACGGAATCGATATTTATCGACTGCGGTACCCGGCGTAGGTTTTTTCCCAGAAAGGTGGTTTTCCCTACACCATTGCACACCCGAATGGGGGTACCTCTTAAAACGAAGGTGTCCTGTTAGGATAATTATGTAAAGGCCCTTCGAAATGGTGACGACCTCGATAAAATGATTTGTAATTCGAATATTATAATATCGATATGATATGACGATTTCGTCCATTTAAATGCTCGATAAATTAAACTGTCGAAGTTGTGAAAAAGTGACGATCGGGTTTTCGAAAAAGTACGTTTCGGGATGACATCGGGAAGTCCGCGTCACGATCG
Organism: Trichopria drosophilae; assembly: GCA_030407085.1. Lineage (NCBI taxonomy): Eukaryota > Metazoa > Arthropoda > Insecta > Hymenoptera > Diapriidae > Trichopria > Trichopria drosophilae. The sequence continues at coordinate 21,556,757 of CM059583.1, forward strand.
GGTCGTCACCAATCGATCGAAATAAATTTGAATATTAGATTGCATTCGAGCCCTTCCACCAGTCGTTTTCAACATTATTAATAAATAATTATGTTTTCTATAAACTTTGTAACCATATTAGAAATATCTGGAGGCAATAGTGAACCTATTGGTACTCCATAAACTTGTTTGTAATGTTGGTTCTGGAATGAAAACAAAGTATTTTTCAAAAGCAATTCTGCCTCGTATAGCTATTATTTCTTGACACTTAATAACTATTATTAGTATAATTATGTCTACTGATAATAATTGTGAAACATAATGACATCACACCAGACATTAATTTGTGATTTCTTTTTTTGCAATGTGAACGATTTCAGTTTTTTCCTGCTACACCAACCGAAGAGTAGATAACATTAATTTACTAAAATTTCTGCTTCGATTGACTTACGTATTTTGTGTAACATTCGAAAAGTTGAGCATGGAATCAAAATGATAACAAACGAGAAAGCGCTTTAGCGTTCGGGTATTAAAATTCGCCAATCGATCATTTCGCCCGGTTTTGAAAGCTCATCAGAACTTGAATGTGAAAATTTAATTCGATTACAATGCGATTGACGCTTTTTTTTTAATTTGTTCGAATTCGAACGTGATAACAACAAAGGCCCGCAATCACGTCACGGCAACCGGATAGTAGTTCGGATCTCATTATCTCGTAAATGACGTAATTATACAGGACAGATTTCGCGGAAAGAGAATTACCAGCGTTTCTCTTTGCACAGCGCCGTTTATAATGCGATCAAATACCTGGCACTCGAACTACTACCCCGCCCGCTGTCACGCAACCGTGATTTTCAATCCAGTCGAAAATGGCTTCAAAAATATGCGTCAACGTCTTACAAGGATGCTGTGTGTGCCAAGAATCGTTCAGAGCTTTGAATTAAGGGTACATTCAGTGTTCTGTCACTTCATTCTGTCATTCATCTGTTACAGATTTAGGTAAGATTAAAATTACAAATAATGAAGAATTTAAAACCTTATTATGCAGACAAATTATGCAGATTGTTGTTTTGAGAAAAAAAAATCAAGAAATTAAACCGACTTAAAAAAAAACAAGCGATAGAATCATTTCACCAGTGTAAGACGACACATGGCACTTAAAGAGGTCGTCCAGAGCTCAATTCAAAGATATCTCCAAGAAGACCTCCTGGAGAGGTCTTAATGATTACAATATATAACACGACCTTTTAAAGAAATCTTACTTCGGACTTCATAAAGCAGTAATCTCGAAGAGGTCTTATCTTTTGAGGTCTTAAATCTATCTCGTTTCGGAAATCCACCCCTCTTTTAGGAAAGGGTTCCTCAGAGTTCAGATCTGTGAATAATGCGCGCCTCTCCAGTAATGCTTTTCTTATTGGTTCAAACCTTTGAAAATTTTTTGTGCCTTCTCGAAAATTTTGCCAAAAAATAAAATTTAAAATTAAAAGAATTTTTTTAAGTAGGAAAGATTGAGTTTTTAGGGTTCAAAAAATTTGTTCTTAAAGGTCACCACAAACGCTACTTTCATGAATGGTTTCAGAATTTTTCGACTCATTGATTTGAAAAAACATAATTATCGAAAAAAGGATTTTTTTGCCATGTGGAGGGGTGCGAGGGGTATTTTGGTCATATGGACCATGGTTACCTTATTTTGGCACCCCAATACAGAGGCATTTCATCTACCTTAAACCTGGATGCCCTTTAGAAATGATCCTATTAAGTATTTTAAATATTGGTTCACTCTTGTCTTTTTAAAATTCAGAGACCCACAAAAATTTATCTGCATAATTTAAACGTTTATTAGTTTGTACTGGTGCTTAAAGAAGAGATAGGTTGCAGAAAAACGTCTCTGTTGTACAATGTTCTTCCTTTTTTTTATTCTTAAATTTAACTAATATTTTCAAAATGGCTCTACAATTTTGGAATACATGGAAGAACATGCGAAAAAAACGTACTGTCAAAATCAGAATCTCCTATTTTTGAAAATGATCTGGTTTGGAAAAGGAAAATTTCCTATATACTATAGTAAATTCATTTATAATTCTCCATTTCAATTATGCTTGACTAGTTTTTTTCTGATTAGTCGGACTACCCAAATATAAAATTGGAACGTTTTCTTAATAGTTGTCTTCAGTTTATATTCTATCTTCGTTGTGATTGCTATTTTATTTCATATTTTACCTCAACCTTTGCTGTCTCTCAATCTGTGCACGTCGTAAACATTTCTTGGAGTTATGTACTATGTACTATGACTTATGTACTAAGTTTTTATTTTTTTTTTATTTCATCTATGGTGTATTACAATCTTTCAACAAGACAATATGTAATTTTGTATAAAAAAGAACTGTCGTGTAAAGAAAATATCAGTGGATACGTTCTTTACACTACAGTTCTTTTTTATATTTTCTATCAATTTAACTTTAACAAACTAAGTTACTTAGAATTCCCAATTAATTGAATCTGTTATGTAAAAATCTGGTGGCTTAAATCTCTTCAATCGCCGTATTTCATTGTCGGTAATTTCGAGCACTCGTGAAACATACTTGTTTGGGTGTACTTTTATCCGTTCCTGATATTTTACACTGATGTTTCTGATTTCTTCCTTCACTGCAGCAACCTGTAGATCTCGATGTATTTGCTGATTGGTGACTAAGAAACATTAACTAGGCCTCTTAATACTTTTGACTGGAACCGTTGTAGAATCTCAATATTAGAGTTCGACGCGGAGCTTCAAAGCTGAATTCCGTAGGTCCATATTGGTTTAAGTATGACTTTATATAATAATAATTTGTTTTCAATTGATAGTTGTGAATTTCTCCCTAGAAACTAGTATATTTTACTATAAGTGAGGCCTAGTTGCTTGCGCTTAGTAAATATGTGATTTTGGAATGTCATCCTTCGATCTAGGTGCAATCCAAGATATTTTACTGTGTCTTCTTGTGAAAGCTCTATATTATTAAAGGTGACTGGTGGGCACGATTCTCTTTTCATTATGAAAGTTATGTGGATTGATTTGCCCTGATTTACTTTGATTCTCAATTTCCTAAGCCAGGTTTCAATTTTATTTAAAATAAGTTGGAGTCTCTGCGAGGCTACAGCTGCGTCGGTATGTGAAAAGAGAATGGCTGTATCATCTGCAAAAGTTGCTACAATGGTACTTTTTGTTGTTGGAATATCAGCTGTATACAAAAGATGTAATGAAGGTCCAAGAGCACTTACCTTACGTGAATCCAGTTACTTACTAATTGATTTATTAATATCTTTAATCTGTGGAGCTCAACCAAGATCATAATAACACTGTTTTACCTCCCGGCATGTCGAACTGAGTTCTTTTCTAATTCGTTTTGGATTACTGTTAGTAGATTCGGGAACGTCCGGTCAGGTACATTTAGGGACTCGAGAACCTTTCATTTCCTTTAAAATATGTTTTCTTAAGAAACTTAGGTAAATGTATATAGCTAGGTATGTTAAGATTTGTCATCTTTACTGCCTTTATTAAGGTGTTGTATTGAGATAGCGGTATAAGTAAATTGATTAAGAATTAAGCTTAATTTGCGTTTCTGACGAGCTCGTGTTTTTCTTTACTACTGCGACCTATATTGGGCGCTATATTTTAAATTAGTTTTACGTATTTTTATGTATCTCCATCGCTACAATAATTGTAGTTTATATGTATTCTTTTAACTTTGTATAATTGTTATTTTTGGCAATACTCGACGGTAATAAATATTATCTATATATCTATTTCGCAAGTACATTGTTAGATATCAATTAAAATTTTTCAATAACAAATTAAAAGGATAATTATATAATTATAAGGATAGAATGATAAATGCTATCAAAGTACAAAACTTAGGTATATTAACGCTAATATAATATTCTTTTCGAAGTTCAGCCAATTCCATATTTATGCAGGCGTTATTATTCATGTGTTTGTTCTTCTTCTTCCCTTTTTCTTTCTAGTACGATATATGATTTATTTCAAAATATTTTTAATAGAAAAATGTTTAAAGCAAATTGAGTAGTACGATGCAGACAGATCTTTCCTTATTTTGTAACTTCTTAACTGAAGACCAACCCGTTAAGTAGTAACAGTATGTATAAAAAAAGAAGTATGGTCTGTGTATTACAACTGAAGTTACGGTTCCGACTGTACATAATTATGGTTCACATATTATTGTTTTTTTCTTTTTTTAAATTGAGGCGCCTGAAATATTCTTTTAAATTCGTGAAATAGAATGTTCGATGAATTTTAATAAATAATGAATTAACTTGAAAAGTATTCTTAAACTTCAAATTACTTTTTGCATGTGTATCAAATATATCCCATTTTTAAAATTGGAGTATTGTTTCGCAATTAACAATCGCAATTTTGGATAATTCTGGTTGTCTAAAAGTAATTTTAATATCGTGCGGAATGTACTGTTGTTGAACGAATTCCTATCATTTTAGAGCTCGCATAATTAAATACAATTAATTTTTTGTCCCATAAAGTACATTTTACTTTCAAACAATTTATTAGAAAAAATTCTCCAGGATAAAATAATATCGATAAAGGATTAGCAAAGTTGTACACAATGAAAAAAATGAGCAATACATTCAAGTGCAGTCTCGTATGTTTTCACTTCATGTAAGTCTCTATATTAAAATCTGTAAATACTTTCAATGATCAATTCAGAATATTTTTATAGTATATTTAGTTTTTCTAACGCTAAATTCGAAAACTTAAAAGAAAATATTCAAATAAATTATTTTTTGTGATAATCCTGTACGGAACAAAAGTTCGATGAAAATATATGGGAGCATATATGTGGCATATATGTTACATATTGCATTTTTGGCAAATACTTTATTATAATTATATTAATTATTATTTAGTTGTTATTCGAATAAGACTGAGAACAAATTTTGTTTAATTTTTTTCCTATCGACTAAATACTTAATAGACTCCAAAATCAAATGCCTGATTTCAAAATATTTTTAGCATCTAAGACCTGAAATAATTAACTACGAACTTTGATGGTTTTTGGAACATATTGTTCATTGGATTTTGAGCATCTCAAATATTGGTATTTAATGTACTTATTTTATAAAATGTCGATTTTCTTGTCAAGTTATATACATTTATAGCACTTGGATTATGACCTTCCATCCACGAACGAGAATTTTATCACCCAATCCTGATTCACGTTCGAACTAAGTACCCATTTTGTTTCATGATAAACGACTGGCTCCAGTTTATGAACATATCATATTTTCCATACAACTGTTTAATATATTTATTATTCTTCATAAAATATTTGGTCATAAAGTATTTTTCAAGCAGAGTTTATTTTGGTATTATTTGTTATATTAATTGAATTCAGCATTCCTAATTATGACAAATAAGCTATGCATACATTTTACCAGAATTAAATCTATGTTGGCAATCTATGAAAATGATGTTCAAAATATATGATTAGTTTAGTTAATTCATTAAGCGAGGGACATCAAATATAGTCAAAAATTTAATCCACATAAATTTGGTAAGATTAAAGAAAATAAAGTCAAAAGAAAATATAACAAATTTGAGGTTATCAATGAAATCGAAAAAAATCGTTTTTTTTTTAGATAAAGAATATTATTAAACTACTGAAGAAAGGAAGAAAACAATATAAAGCCAAAGTAATAATAAATGTTACTACAAATAGCGTAAATACAGAAGCTGTCAAATTACAAAGTTGTCTTTATAAATATGTAATTAGAATGGTACCAATGAAATGTTTCGAAACTTGTAGTGCGGATTTTATCAATTTCTTCATTACATAAATAAGAGCATCAGAACTCATTATTCAACAAACATCAAAAAACACTTCTTTTTCTATAAACGATCATTAGCAATAAGTTTATTTGACCATCTCCAAACGGAATCAAGTTTGAAAGGATTGAATTCAGGAGAAACACGCATCAACGTTTCAATCCAAAATTGCCTTTCTGAAGTGTCATTCGAGATTTGCTTTACTGCAGAATCTAAAAAATTGATTTGTTCTATTAAGTTTATTAAGTTTTATGAAGTTTTTAGTATTAACAAAATTAAGTTATAGCATCCTTAAATTAATTATTCAAAAATATTTTTAATTAAAGTTGAATTAATTAAATAATTTCACCTGTACTTTTGACTCAAGTTTTTTTTAAATTTTGTACATTTTTTTTTAGTAACTGAGATAACAGTTTTAACCAATTTTTTTTTATTCCTCTTTATATACTAATATTATTTATATTTTTATCTAGTTATGAATAATTATTATATTAATAATTATTGTTATTATAATATATGTATTTTTTATTTACTTTTATTTTGTATTTTAGTACATTTACAATTCCAAAATATCTCTTCTAAGGACAATCGAATCTCGGGAATCGAAGTGGTGTTCATATTATTTAATACTTTAAGTTTGATAATAATAACTACGTAGGACGAGAGATCTATAAAATTTGTTAATTTGCTTTATGTTGTTTTTACTAGATAGTGGAAATTCCATTTTCAATAGCGTTTATGATTTCTCGAATATTTCCAAAAATGGGATAGTAACAAGTAGTAACGAGTCAATCCAGGCGGTCAATTGGATTTGCTTCCATATTCAAGCCATCAACATTCAACAGATGAAAAGTTTGATTTAAAAATAGGGGTAAAAGGATTTTTTTCATGAAATAGGAGCAAAGATCATTTTTAATTTATCATTAACTCGTTAACATTTTCGAATTATAAATATAATCTTAATGTTATTTTAATTTTTGATTGACACAAATATGCCAATCCAGACCGAAAATTATGAATATAACGCCACAGAGAATTTTAAAACTGATAAACTGTGAAATATAATGACGTTTCAATGCAATGTAATTTGAAAAATTATAGTTGGAGATATGTTTTTACTAGTTTTTAAGAGATAATATTCACTCATGAAAATGTGGAATATTAATTCTTTGACCAGATCTTTTTTTATTTACACTTCCAAAAATTCAGAGAACTGAAGTAGAAACTGTTTGTATTGTCAAAACAATCTTTCGTTTCAACATATTTTATATGGACTATTTTTACTGTAGTTTATAAAGAAAACAAAATATTATCAATATAAAATTATAAAAAAAAAACATTATGATAAGTAGTTTCTCATAATAGCTAACCTGACCGGTGTGCAAAATTGTAAGAAATATTAAAAATTGAGACTGCTAGAGCACGAAAATGATAATTTTAATTACTTTATAAAAATAAAATAGTCTCGAGTTTCTCAAATTCTTGAAAATATTATATAGCAAATATTGTATCTTTTCTAGCGTTACAACTTCCAAAATAGCTGTTTTGGACCATGGAGCCATAAAAATTAGCCATTATGTTTTTACGTAAAAACTGTCAATTCCACGATAAACTTTCATAGAATAAAAAGTACTTACTTATAATTACCCGTGGAATACGTATAAATTTCTAAAAAAAATGTTTACCACGTTTGGAATTTGGAAATTGGACCATATTTTGACAAACTCAAAAATCTGAAAGATTCACACGTACTCCTCGTATAAATTAAAAACCCTTTGGTTGAATATCATTTTGTTATTAATTGAACCCTTTCGTGTTTTTTACAGATATTTCTTATTATTAAGATATTTCTGAATTTCTAAATTCGGTACAGATTAATAAGCATTCCTTCAGTAATTGTAGGTACTTTTTATGTTATAAATGTTTTTCGTAGAGTTGATAATTTTGGAGTAAAAAATTCATTTGTTATATCTGGGGACGAAACCGTCATTTGAAAAAATCAGAGTACAACAAAAATGTGCTGTTTATGAGTTTATACACGGAAAAAAAACGTTTATAGATTCTGCCGAAAACTCAAGTAAAATTTGTATAAGAAATTCAGTAACCATCATTATGTGAAATTTATATTGTCACTTCGGCAATATTTGCTTGGTAATGTCGAGAGAATGTACCCAATAACTCGTATACGACTTTTCTGCAAATTCTATTTAGTAACTTCGGCAAAAATTGCCGAGTCTCAACGGTCAACTCTTGCTGATCAGCTGATCAGCTGTGCTGGTTAATGCTAGTCCAGACTGCAAACTCCAGTATACCTGCGCGCCGCGGAAAATATACAACTTTTCTTGATTTTCCCGGTTTTTATTTCGATTTCGATGCATGACAACTATTTTTGTAGTTTGAATGGCAAATTTGAATATCATTTTTTTAATAGGTTAGTTTGTCGGGTTAATAATTCAAATATACAATAATTTGAGGTTAAATGTTAATCTCACAAATTAGAAAATCTCCCTTACTCTCTCTTATGTGGTAAAAAAAGGTGATGGTAAATTTACCATCCTAAAATACATTGTATGTAAATTTACAGTCAGTTGCAATGTTACATGTCAATTCAGATTAAGACAATGACGAACATTGTACATTTACAATTCAAATGCTATTTTACTACAATTGCAGTATCGTAACATAACAAACAGTTGAGTTACCACCGGAGTGTGAAATGATGACATTAAACATGAATCGATTTACTTCCAACGTTTAACATAGTTATTTCACACTCCGGTGGTAAATAAGATGTTCATTTTGTTTAGTTACTTCATTTGATACAGTGAAATACCATTTGCAATGTAGATGTACAACGTTCCTCGTTGTGTTACATAGAAAGGATATGTAAAAGTACAGTCGAATGTAAATTTACATACAATGTAATGTGTAAAAGAATCAATTTTTTTTACAGTATATATATAGAATCGTACTTCAGTTGGCGCAATAAAAGTATGAAGCAGTGAATTGTGTGATATATATCATGTATTTAAAAATGTATGTGTAAATGTATATATTATTTTATCCGGTTAACCAAACTAAAAAATCAGGTTAACCTCCTAAAGTGAAAAGTTTTAAAAGAAAAAAAAATATATTTTTGACATTTGCATAATATTGTGTATATATCCCCAGCTCTATCGATTCTTGGCTGCTGAGTCTCTCTTGTCATTGCTTGTTACACAAAGTAAAAACAAAGACAAGTGGAGGACCGATGGCCAAGAATCGATAAAACTAGCTATACTTACAAGGAATACATGTAAAATGTAAATAAAATTTAATGAGCAAAGCCTAAAGAGTAGGGTGTGTCATTGAGGGTTTTATTAAGTAGAATGGAATTTATATTTGTTACGTTTGTGTAAATGATATGCACTCGTTAAAATTCAACTTATGCTCCTGTAGTTGATTGTATATATAAAATTGTTTGAAAACATATATGATTTTTAAATCATGTATGAAAGCGTAAAAAATATCTGCAGAGAAACATAAGAAAATGTAATTTGCATTGTATTTCAGACATCATTTTCTGTTTCATAACGTTCACTTGTGTGATGACATTGTTTTTTCAATTCTGTTCACACTTGTTAAGTTTTCTTACTATCTTTAAAATAGTAATATATTATATTCTTTTATTAATTAGAATTTCTAAATTTGTATTGGAAAGAATGGAGTATGACTTTTATTGCGATATAAAAAATTGAAAGATCTAATTTTCAATAATTTATATCTTATAAGGGAAGTAAATTATACAATTTTTTACAAATATATACTTTTATTCAATAAAATAAGTAACTGATTACAAATACAGTATAACTAATTACAATATATGTCTAATCGCAACATAGTATGACATTTTCTTTTTAATTAATATGCCTGGAATCGCATTCAATGTAGTATTTAGTTTTTTCATTACCCGGTTATCATTATCAAATAATACTGAATAAGCATAATAATGTTCATCGAAAGTTGTTGCTGGTAACAAAATTAGTACAAAATACATTTCAGTTTTGTAGAACTTACTTATAATTACTATGTAATAAAATTTCACGATTAATAAGACTCTCAGCTAATATCGAGGTATCTACTTTATTGGTCTGTTTGAATTTACTTAAAACAAGCCTTCCTGAAAAATCACTTTCCAAGTATTTTGTAAATTCTTGTGCTTCTGTAGTAAATAAGTAAAATATATGCAATACTGCATACAAAAATATATATATGAAATACGTATAAAATAAATGTTACAACTCTGATACTTAACGAGTGGACAGAATCGGTTCCTTCTGTATTTCAATAGTAGAAACTACTATTTCACATGATTGAATCAATTCATCATTTATCTCGATAAATTCTGATTGATTATCAAATGAGTTATTTAAAAAAATGTTCTTCTCTGCATCTTTAAAATCTTTGTATTTTTAAAAAAATTTTTTTTGGTAGCCCAAAATTGGTATCAATTTTTGAATAAATTCGCTGTCCAAGAAGTTTACATAAGAGTAACAAAAGTACAAAAAAATGTTTAAAAAAAGAAGATAAAAGATATAAAATTAAAGAAAATGGTAGGTATGTAGGGAATTGTTATATACCTTCAAATATCTTCATTAATTCCCTTAAATCCCAAGACTCTAAAATATTTTTTACGAAAGAATCCATATTATCCAATACAATTTTCAGGAATGAAGGTTACAAAGAACAAAAAAATATGTTGTTTAAAACTATAATTATATATCGATAAGGGGTCGTTTTCGCGGGGTACTTTCTTGCGTTTACGCTTCGTTAGAACCAATCAGAACGCTGTATAAGAAATCTCCCCCTGTGAACAAATGTTCTGATTGGTTCTAACGTAAGCGTAACTGAAGACTACCGCGTCAAAACGAGTCCTAATTTACCGACGTCGTAGGTATACTGGCGCGGCGCTGAAGTGGCAGTCCATGGAAATCTACATAAGCTGGCTAAGCAGAATGCTTAGAAAAAAATCGGCAAATATTGCCGAAGTTCAGACTCGGCAGATTCTGCTTAAGTGACTTCGGCAGAATCTACAAAAGTTTTTTTTCCGTGTAAGGTTTAAATATCGGGAACCGCGAATCCTGGTATAATTGTAATTAAATTGATAATAGAAAAAAAATGCATTTGAAAAAAAGAAACTGAAAAATCATATTTTTTTGTATTTAATTGTAAAATTAACATTGTATTTAATTTATTTTGAAACACCAAGGTAAAATTTTGAAAGATCACCGTATAAAATCCCCGGGTGTAGGATTTTGATTTAAAAAAAAAAATTTTTTTTCAAATAAGTATGGTTACTTGAAATAAAACTATCGTTTTACGCATTAATGGGTTCAGACTGAATCTCTGATAAGTTCTAACAGAGTATCTTAAGAGCCATAACGAAAAAACCAATCTGATTGTTTTACCGCTTGAAAAGTTTCAATACCGTTGTTTAAATGGTGGATTTTACAGAAGAGAACCAGGAATTTAAGTTGGAATAGTCAGTGTCTGCTGCAAACCAAATACGGACAGACTGTTACTACTTAGATTTCTGTAATGTCGTGCGTAAGTAGTAACAGTCAGCACCTACTGAAAACAAAACAGAGCACCGACTAATACTACTTAGATTCCTGCATTTCTTATGTACAATCCCTTTCTTCAACAACAATTTAAACTTTTCCATTTCATAACATAAATGAATTTGCTATTATGTGATAGATTTTATTACACCATATCGGAATTCTGTCTTGAAAGAAGATCCCCTATTCTCGTGGACATTATCTTTGTTTTGAAGTCATACATCATATCTTGAATGGAGCACAACCGTGTCATGAAATTGAAATGAAAACCTCCAAAATCTTGTTTCATTTATTGCCAAAAGTCGGAGTAGTAGTAGTCGTCGTTATAGTAGTAGTAGTAGTATATACTTATTTCTCTTAAATAGGGAAAAATTTCCCACTGCCAAAAGTCGGAGTATTACTCTCGGAAGTGCTCGTAGGCTGCGGACTATTTTCTTTTCGCAAATGTGTCCCATTCAAATTATACGATGTTTATTTAAAATCTTTAAAAGTTTTGTATGACCCAGAATGATGATATTGGTAAAATTAGATGCAGACATTGGTTAAATAGTGGATTTAAGTATTTTAAAAACTACTGCTTTCTTAGCTACGATACATGATTCTATCATATTTTCTATTAGAATTAAAACATTCCAAGCAATTTGTGAGTGTTACTTTATACTTGACGTATGGTCCACCGAAAAATATATTTATGCATTTAAAATACGTGAGTCCATTGACCGGATAATCAAATCAAATAAATAATGTAAATAGAAACACAGTCATTGAGCAATGTAGTATATCAAATTTCGTGCTTGATTGTGATAACGTATACATAAGACAGACAGAACGGAAATTAGAGACACGTATTCAGGAACATAAAAGAAACATTAAAGGAGATGAAGGAAATTATACAGGTTTAACAATGCATAGAATAAATACAGGTCATAATTTTGATTATGACAATGGTAAAATTCTTGCTTGTGAAACCAATAAGTGTAAAAGAAAGGAAATTGAAAATATTTTCATTAAGAATAGTTCCAACACTGTTAATATTAGATTTGAACAATCTAAATTACCAGCTGCTTACAATATTCTTATGAAAAAATAATCTTTCACTCGCTCGTTTAGTGATTCATTATTTTCCTTATAGGTGACTTTTCCGATTTTGTCAAACCTATGTTTAAATTGTCCGTTTCTTTTCTCATATGTCGTTACGATGAAAAGTCGAATTGAATTATTTAAAAAAATTTTTTATAAATTAAAATATTTCTGAAGAGGGCCTTAATCTGTGGCCAAAAAATAAAAATTTTTTGTTTTGTTTTCCTTCTTTTTTGCTTTTTGATGCATATTTTCCCTAATTTTTAATTTTTGAATTTGATATATTATAACGTCCCCCCTCCCTTTTTTAAATACGTTTTAGTTGATACTGATTTGGTTTTTTTATAAAAAAATGCTTCATTTTACCTTAACTTTATTTTCATATGTATTATCAATAATACTCTTTTCTCTGCTGTTCCCCTTTTGTTTACGTTTGGAAGTCAATGACCGTGTTTCTATTTACATTACTTATTTGAAAATACGTGAGTGTTCACGCACTTAACTGTGTCTTTCTTTTCGTTACTTGTTATCATAATTCCTAGTTTATCTCAAAATGTTGTTTCTCGATGCAACCAAGTTTTACAAAATTAATTTGATGAAGCCCCTTTACCGCTACTTGACAAATAGAATAAAGACACCATAAGAACTGTGCAATTTCGTCTGGTTGGTTTAACCAAATCCGAAAAACCCCCTTGAAATTCAGCTGCTGGGTTTTCAGTACCTGCTGTACGGTCACTCGCGATAAAGTTTCGTACGGGATTAGTTAGCAGAGTGACACAGCGAGCATGCGTTGTAAATCCTGGGAGGATATCCTCCACCATCCCGACACAGCTCATTTCGAAACGTGATAATAAACCTGTAACTGACATAATGCATGGTACTGGCATTTAAAAAATACTGGCAACTGCCTATTCGACGATCCAACGGTCGTAGGTTTAAACGACCTCGATATCCGCAAAAATCCATTAACGTTATCACTAGCCCCGTCATCGTGTACTTCGTGCCCAGCCGCGAGATAAACCCGGCGAGCTTTCCCGCCCGTTTAAATATCGGCAAAAAGTTTTGGTATTGTTTCACAGACTCTTTTGGAGAGTGTGTTAATAGGACTGTCACAATTTAACTTTTCCTTTCGGACAATATTTCAGAGAATGTGATGAGCTATTGTTGTAGGATGTTTTTAAATATGTATTTGTATATGGGACAAAGGAAAAGTGAATCGGTTTTTTTAAAGCCAGTTTCAAAATTTTCCGTGAGAAATTAGGAAATTGAGGTTGAAAAATTTATTTTAACTTTATGTTATCCACATAAAATAAAATGATCATAACAAACTACCTGTTTACAATTGGCTATATCATCATACAAATCGTTTCGTGGCGTGATGTAAAGTTCTTAACAAAGAAGTTTCTAATACACATTTACGAATTTTAATGAAACTAAAATTTAAGAAAAACCTGGAAGAAATGTGCAAAGTGCTTATTAACCTCTTCTGCTGGCCATATGGTACCACCATTGCTAATCAATTTCGGTTAAAGTATGGTGAATATTATTACCTCACACTAACTTATTTTATCATATGTTCAATTAAATGAAAACGCAAGTTATGATGTAGTTTCAATAATACTGGTCAACACAAAAATGTTACAGAGATAAAAATAGCCAATCTTTGTGAATTTTGGGTCGCTGAATATGAATCCGATAGTGAAATATTTTTATTAGGTGTTGTTTTGTTGCAAAAAACGCCCATTTTTCAAGGAAGTATATTTTTCAATAGAAACGCGATAAAAGCTTCAAGGACAGCTTAAAATGAAGCTTATAACTTCTATTTAACTAAAAGAAAATTGTTTTACGACCTGGTAAAAAATTATTTTCTTAACTGGGCATTGTTTTTACGTGCAAAATGTTGTCTCACCTAAACAACCTGTTACTACTGCTCATTTTCGCCGCGTTACCGACCAAAAATCTGACGAGCGGGTTTGAAATCGTTTGTTACAAGTACAAAGCTGCATTTTTATGTAATATAAATGTTTCATAATATGTTTTTAAGATTGCAGATTACGATTCCGATGTTAAAATTAAGATTTATCGGACGACAGCATTTACTTTTTAAATCTTAAAAAAATTATGACTCGCAATGAACATTGAATTTTAATTAAATGCAATTAAAATGATGTCAGTATTGAATTAAATTCATTTTAACGGCCCAAAATTAACAAAGATTAGCTATTTAACATTAAATTGTCTCAAATTTGTTAATAGGCTAAGTAGTAATAGCCAACACGTAGATAATGTACACTATTTTTACTTAAATTTCTGAAAACCATCCTCGTAAACTCGTGTTCAATTGAAAAATCCCAAATAAGAAGGTTGTCACGATTCGTGATAATTAGTCACTAAATTTAATGCCATTAGCCACCAAAGTTTCACTGTGATTAAAAAATGAATTTCATGTCATTCACATCGACGATTTTTGGAAAACTTGGAAACCTTGTAAATTCAGTGGATTTTCGAAATCACGTTGGTCATTTCCATTGCGCCTTATGGATTGACGTAAACAGAACATCATATTTGTGCTTAGCGATCTTAGAAACCTCAGAGTCTCAATTTTGAGACGGATTCGAATAATTTTTATTTTTTACTTCATTTAAGCCGTCATTTTTGTTTCTTCTGATTTCTGGCAACAAGTGTAATGGCTAATGCTTAAAAATGATGACAACCATTTCATGTATAAATTGGAACAGAATCAGAGTGCGAAACGCGAGAGGGTTTATGTGCGATCCTTGTAAAAATGTATAAAAAATTGAATTACGGAGAAGATAAGGAGGTATTATGATTTTGCAATAGGACTTTAGGCATTCAGTTTACAAACTATATTACAAAAATCCTACAAGTGTAGTAGACGTTAGTGATGTCCATGTTATGCATATTAATTTAAAATATTAATTTTTGTGAAACACCTGCAGAATATAAATAATAAATGCCATCCTTACATTAAAAAAAATATTTAAATTTGAACAAAAAATATATATATTCATTTTATAAAGTTGTAACTGTAAAAATGTTTCCTTCCTGACATCCGTACAGGAAAATTTATTAAAATGCTCGAGAAAAGCTGCAGTGAAAGTCATTCGGCGCAATTAGCTTTTCTCACCGGATGTCGCGGCTTCGAGACGGAGATAAACGAGTGAAACGGATTAATCGTCTTCTCGTCACTTTCCGGTGAATCCAGGAGAATCGAAGTTACCTCCCTGCAAGTTTCTGTATAAATAAGCGCCGATAAAATCACCCCGGGCTTGTAATTGCGTTCCATCTCAGAAACGGCGACAAGCACGGAACTCGTCACGAGTTTCGTTCCGGAAACGGATAAACTCTATTTACTTGCAAAAATACATTTGCGGACCGTTTTACTTCGCACCTTACCCTCTCCCCGCAGTCGTCAGCAGTCTCCTTTTATTTAGATTCCTTCGTGTGATTAGGGCGAATAGCCTATTTCCATTTTTACGAAATTTCGAATTTATTTCAAGAACTTTTTTGGTAAAATTCTTGCAAGGATAGTAATAGAACTACAATTTTGATAAAATATATATTTTCCAAGTGGGTATAACTTGTTAAATATTTTAATTATTGAAAAAATTAGAACATTCTCTCCAAATATTTTCGGAATTTGTATCTGACATATTTTGCATGACGAGTCAAACGGACATAAATTTTTCAAGCCACAAAATAAATTTGATGTATTTAAACCCTTATGGGACATGTGGTCCCGGTGATCCCAGACCTTTTTCAATGATATTTTTTCAAATGTTTCCAACAAAAATGGAACTCATAGATCATTCTATATATATTCTGGAACTGATCAATTACTTTACCTTATGATGAGAAACCCAATAGCAAAGACGGGGATTTTACCAATGAATTTCAGTAATCGAAGTAATCGAGTCAATTCAAAGAACTTTACACATTATTTTACATATAAAAATTTTATTTCAGAAAATTTTTGGACGATTTGATCACCTTGTTCTGTCGGCAGTAAGTGCTGACTGTTACTACTTACGCAGATATAAGGCAAACTAAGTAGTAATAGTCAGCATTTATTGCAACAAAAAAAACGGTGACGAAATCTCCCGAAAATATTCCAAAACAACATTTTTGTATATAACGTGTCAATTCCTTTGGACTGACTTGACTATTTCGATTACTGAATTTTTTTCTTACTATTAATACTTACGCAGGCAGACGTCGATCTAAGTAGTAACAGTCGACACCATGTTTTTTCAACAGCAGAAGTAGACTATTATTGGTTTACTGGATTTTTCTACGTAAAATCCGCACCTTTTTAAAAATGGCCAATAACATTTAAAAAACTCAATATTTTTATATTTAACACGTCAATTTGAAAAGGCTTTAAGTCTAAATTTATTATGACATCATTTTGCACTTAGAATTATGTTATTTAATATTATCTAATAATATTTATAAAATATGTTATTAATTTAACTTTATTAATATAAAAAAGTAATCTGTAACAAATATATTATTTCCAGAAAACTATGGAACTAGCGGAATCCAGGCGTTTCGTGAGCTGGCGGAGAAAAATGGAGTTTGCGTCGCCCGTGAAGATTCGGTCCTTTCAACGGCGGAAGATTCAGCTTTTGATTCTGTGATAGCAAATCTGCATCAAGACAAAGCGGCAAACGTTGTCGTCTGCTTTTGCGAGGGCATGACGATGCGTGGGCTTCTCGGTGCAACGAAAAGAATGAACTTGACAGGTCGTTTCGTCTTCATTGGAAGGTAAGCAGTACAAATGGAATACTTTTTACAACTTGACAAAAAATCTTACCTTTTAGAAGTTGTCAGTCTATAAGCAAGAAAATGAATACAATTGTAATAGATACTATCTTTTCATTTTCAGGCTTTTTTATTTCAATATCTTGTATGCAATTACAATACGTTTTTAAAATTGTTTTTATTCTGGATTCTACTCTATTAATATTGCGGCAAAGAATATTTTATTAATATGTTTCAGTGTTTAAAAACATAGATATTTTTGTGCATACATTTTATTTTTTACACTTTTAATCTCCAAACAATTTTTATATTGTATAAATTTCTAGAATATACTTTAACAACAATTTGCTCCCACCAGACGAAATAAATCATTCAATAATCATCAATACCACGACATGAAGCACTGGAAATAATACCGATTCTTATCCTGCATGATCGTGATACGAACTACTGAATTATTAACTATTAATCTATTAACGGACACGAACTCCGAACTCTCTAACTTAAAAGCTTTTTGAAAAAAAATGCGAAAAATGAAATGTTCTTAGAAATCATTGAGAAATAAAGTGGAATTTTTTCAGATTTTTTTAATGATATTTTGAGCAATTTTTTATCTAAATTTTTAAAAAAATTTGAATTCCTCATGAAAAATTCGGAAAAATGTTATTCTATAATAAAAGCATATTTTAAATGAATTCTAAGCGCTTTTTGTAGTTTCCAATGTTTTCCAAAATTTGATAGTTTTCAAGGAAATTAAATTCAAATATTATGTTTTGGATTTTTAGCCTCAAAAACTATCAACTTTTATAAAAATTGCAAACGACAGAAAATGCTTAGAATTCATCAGAGAAGGTAATACATTTTTTTTTAATTTTTTTGTAAATAATTCAATAAATTTTGAAAAAATGTAGATAACAATTTCTGAAAATATCATAAAAAAATCTGAAAAAATTGTACTACATTTTTTAATGAATTTCAAGAACCTTTCATTCTTAGCATTTATTTAAAGCAGCTCATCGTTTCTGAGTTAGAAAATGTTCATTGATGACGGTATTCTAAGGTTGTTATAATGATGTAGGGTATAAAACTACTTTTTTTTTTCCTTAAAATTCAAATATTTTGACCACTTTTGAACATAGTTTCAAAAGAATCCCATTTTCATTGGACAAATCAGAACATTTGTACGGGGAAAATTTGAATATTATAATTTTTGTATTGCTTTTATCGTTAAGTGAGATTTTCCCCATTTGTATCTATGCCCCTTCGAGACATCCTGTTTTTCGAGAATACTGAAGTTAACTGAAGTAAAATCAAAGTAAGTTAGCAGTGATAATATTGCCTCAAAATCGGCCGTAGGGAAGTACGACGAGAAATGTTCGCTATGGGAACTACGTCAGATTCGGATATCATTTGAATTATAATTAATTTGATTATTCGGAAAATAAGATCTATCAGATTATTACTCAGTTACTATGTTGCTTTGTTTATAAATATTTTCAGTAAAATTAAAATCTTTTGTTATGAATTATATGAGTAATTTCATGAAACCTTTAAAATTCGACTTAAATTTATTACATTACAATTTAATTTATTAAAATTAAAGGCATATACTAGACATTGTTTTACTAAATGTATATGAGACGATTCACTTTTAATAAATGTAATTACATAAAAAATGAACATTCTGGGTGCAGGTCGAAAACCCGACAAATCAAAAAGCCGATATGTAAAAAAACCGTCAGTCAAAATACCGACATTCAAAAAGCCGACAGACAAAAAACCGACACGTCTAAGAGCCGACAGAAGAAAAACCGAATTGTCATAATCCCAACAGTCTCATAACCGACACTTCGAAGAATCGACTGCCGAAAAGCCGAAACATAAAAAAATAGACACATCGACAAGAGAGTAGTCAATTTTTTGACTGCCGGCTTTTTGGCAGTCAGTGTTTTGGATATCGGCTTCTTCATTGTCGGTTTTTCGATTATCGGTATTATAACAATTCGGTTTTTTCACTATCGGCTTTCTGACGGCCGGCTGTTTGCTTGTTGGCTTTTTGCCTGTTGGTTTTTGAAATGTCCGAGTATTGCCTGTCGGCTTTATGAATGTTACTTATTTTACTGTTAGTTTTTTGACTCTCGGTGTTATGACAATTGGGGGTTTTTGATACCTACTCTACTGTCGGTTTTTTGATTTGTCATTTTTTCGACTCGCATCCAACATTCTCCATATGAGCATACAATTTATATTTTTAATGTAAATTTCATATCTTCTAATTAATACAGTGAGAGTGGGAAAAGAACTAGTTAAACCGTAAAACGCGGTAATATCTGACCTCGGAGTACTACAGGTTCCCGTGTGTACATAATATTATGTTGAGATTTTTTTTCATCTAAATCAATATCACTGTGGACAATTATGGTAAATAAAACATTCTAAGATCTTTAATAATAACATACCGTATCAGAATATTGTTTTTTGTTAATGATATTATTAATGTAAGTAAAATAATTACAAAAATCTTGTTTTCTTTTTAATAAATTCGATTTCTTGAAAAATGAAAGTAATAAATTAAAATTTGGTACTGGAGTGTATTTCAGCTCAAAATGCGAAACTTCTTGGTATTGTGCGTTTTCCGGATATCTGATTAAGAAAATGTTGTCAGGTTTATAAAATCAAAAACGGAGAGTCTAACATGATAATATATTGCATTTGCCATTTTGAATTTCGAAAATCTGTCATTGGATTCGTAATCTGTGACCAAATCCCTCGAGTATTGTTCGATTTCCATTAGGGACGTAGCATTTGATAGCTGGAAAATGTCACTAAATAATTAATTTTACAAATCCTTTTACATCACCCCGAACATAATTTTTATTTCTTAAATTGTATAAAATTTTACAAATCCAACACTTATATGTATCATTAAAAAAATTATTATTTATATCGTTTCACTTAATTTAAAAATACTAATGAAAATTAAAAAAAAAGAATTTAATTCATACTTTGCTACTTATTCTAAGAAAATTTGTAGGGCAAATGCAGTGGATTTATTTACCATAATCCTGGATAAAATATTCAAATACAATACAGAATTATTAGAAAGTGAAATTATTTCAAAACAGATGATACATATATTCAAAATAGCACTTCAATTAAAAATTATTAATTGCAAAACGTTTAAAATAAATACGTATCGATTTTATCAACTTCATTGTATATTTGTATTGTTAATTATTTGTACTTAAAATTAACCTTAGTTTCAACGAAAGTTGGGTGTTTCGTAAACTCGTGAATAACACGGTATGCAGAACTTTTGAGCTGGACTCAGTCGCACTTTGACATGAATAGTTGATCAGAAATACGGTTGTATACTTATGTTTGTCTTTTTGAGACTGTAATTAATGAATAATTTTAGAGATTTACTAAAGTTGCTAGTGGAACAATTCTGTATGAACAAATGAAAGAAGACTTGAAAGATAGTTCAATCTCAATGTTATTTACGGACTACTTTTATCTAAAGTTACTTTACACAGTTTCGAGGTTTCATTTTTCAATACTTTTGTATCCGAACTTCGATTCAATTTGATCTTAGATAAGCATCTCAAAATTGCAATTTTTTCTTTAAATTTCGAAACGTTATATCAGTGTTGTCCACTTTATTTAAACGATGTTTTAAATAAAAAAAAGTACAATTTCATTTCATTCCTAATTTTTTTCCGCATTTATCGGAGTTTTTATTGTTTTCTATCAGGATTAAAATTTAGAAAGTTGAGCGAAGACTTTCAGCAAAATCAAATCATAACAGATTGCTGTTAAATTCAATAAATTTATTTTTTGTTTTAACCCTTAGTAGTATATGGCGTGGCGGTGAGCTCTAGTGACCACATATTTCTTTTTACATTTTTGAAAATAGAAATTATATTTTGCAGTCATTTTTGGTTCTTTATGGTACCAAGTCTGTATGTAATTAAAAAGGAAACACTTCAATTTACAGTGTAAGTTATTAAAATGTGTGTTCAGATTGCATTCAGGGCTTTTAAAGCTCATGAATGGAGAAAAACTCTCTTAAGAATAGGTTCAAGAATAAAATTGGTTTAAAAGCGCAAGTTAAACAAGTATTAATTAATACGAATAAGTTAACGATAATACGAGATATAAGGTATCTGAGAGTCCACACTACTACTTGGAATCGAACCTGCGCTTTCACAATTTATTATTTATATTTAACACGTAGTCAATATTTTGCCTTTGTAAAAATATATGCAATTAAGTACATATAAATGGAAACAAGAATATGCTCTTCGAATTTAATTGAGTGAGAGACTCTTTATGAAGTAAAAATTGAAATATTTTAGTAAATTAATGAATTCTTATTACTAACGATGAAAATCTCTCCCTTTATGGCGTTAAAATTCACTCTTATACACTGGAAATTCGCTCTTTCATTAGTGTGCTTCTGTTTTCACTCCATAAATAGTGAATTTTCATTTTCATACATTTAGAGAGTAGAATATATTTGAATAAGTATTGTGGACCCACAGACACTTGCTAGTATTAACTCATTGTGACATATATTACACCACTTAATATTTAATAATCAAAGTAAAAGAAGGTTGCAAAGAAATTAAATAAAGTACAATTCCGTAACCACAATCTAAAAATTATGAAATATTTACATATTTGTAATGCATGTTGAAATGTATTCTATGCTTCCTAAATGTTACTTGTGTTTGCTGACAATTCAGTATGTATTCATAGTAAATATATAAGAAAGTGATAACATTTAATATGAATAATGATTTTAAACATTACAAGGTACTTCGCCAAATGAGAGGTTAACATTAAAATCCAAACGTTGCTTGGTCCTGTCACATAATATACGTTTGCGTCCTAGAATTATCCCAATAAGCATGGTCTGTTTCTATACTTTTTGTCAAAATAGAGGTCTCTTCTGTTTGAGGGCTTTCAAGTAGCTAATGGAGTAAAATTTACACTGAAGGTGTGAAAACTAATTCTAAAGAATCAAAATTTGTTACGTACTCTGTAAAGTTAGTTAACACATTAACGCCGGGAAGGACATTTTTTGCACTTCAATTTCTATTAAGTATTTCGTATGAAAATCGAACATCAACAAAATTGAAAGGTATGTATCGTACTATATTCAAGGTTGCTCTTTTTAATAGTGTTACCAAAATTGAGCTATCGTAATTAGAAAATTAAATATAGCGATTTAAATATTAAAAAAACGCAAAAAAATCGGCTATACTTTTGAATCAAAAATTTTTTCTCATCGACAGAGTATTTTCGGTCAAAAAATTCCTTCACTAAAGGTGAAGACAATAGCTGCAGTATTAAGATATATTTGATATATTTTTAAAATATTAACAAAATAACATCGTAATTACAAAATGGCGATGGCAATGAGTAATTTCTTTTTAAAAGTTAACAAATTTTTTTCATGAAAACTATAAACTTTAGACAACATTTTTTTAGGAATAAAAATATCTTAGAATGTATCAAGTATACCCAAAATTTTTCAGAATATATTGATATAATTTTTTTAACATTTTCATAGAAATGAAATTTTTAAAAAGTCGTTTAAAAAATCTGAAAAAATTGTAGTGTATTTTTTGACAAATTCTAAGATAATTTTGTTCCAACGAAATATTGTCTAAAGTCTATAGTTTTCGACAAAAGAACTTATTATTCTGGAAATCTAGAAATGATTAATAATTTTGTTTCTCAAAAACTATAAATTTTAGAGAAAATCTTCTTAGAACAAAAATATTTAAGAATTAGTCAAAGATACTCTAATTTTTTTCAGATTTTTTTCAGAGTTTCGATTTTCCTAATTTTCGAAAAATAACAAATTGTATCAACACATTTTGAATAAATAAAGAATATTCTTTGACACATTCTAAGAAACGTTTGTTCTCACAACATTTATTGTAGAGTTGCAGTTGTTATGAAAAAAATTTGTTAACTTTGAAAAAGAAATTACTCACTGCCATATCCGCATTTTGTGATCACGATGTTATTTTGTTAATATTTTAAAAATATATCCTAATACTACAACTATTTTCTTCACCTTCAGCGAATGAATTTTGTGCCGGCAAATACTCTTTCTATGAAAAAAAATAATGTTTTATAAAAAAGTATATCCGTTTTTTTACATTTAATTTTGTAATTAAGATAGCTCAATTTTAACAATTTCATTGAAATGACCGATCTTGAAAATAGCACACATACATATCAATTTTTTCATATGAAATACTTGATTGAAATTGAAGTTGAAAATATGTCCTTACCGGCGTTAATTGGTTAAGTAGATATAGACTAGAGGTTAATAAATGATAAAATATTTATCTGGTGGAGGGTTTGCTATATAAAAATAGCGTTTTAACAATTTGAAAAATCTGCTTACAAGATAATGCATTCTATTCCGGTACTTTAGCATATGAAACTCTGAGACGCGTTAGCACATATTCTTAATGATTCGGAAGGAATCGATTTTGTTGAAAAGCGAAAAGAAAACGTGTTTACAAATTTTAGAAGAATTCAGAATCAGGGCGAATATTTCTGAAGTGTGTAAGTGTAAAAAACTAAAACTGTCTGATTTGCTCTAATCTTATTAAAGTATTAATTCCTTATAGTACTTACCTTAAAAAAAATTATTCTTCAGATATTATCTAGATAAAGAGGGTAAATTACAGAATTATTGAAGGCGACGGATGCATACATTCCCATATGTAACTTTATACATTTTCATCGAATTTCGTATGATTATGATCGGTTGTTTTGAATTTGACATTTAATAATTGAATTAAACTTTAGTTTTATTTCAATGGTTTATTGAAGTTGAATTTAATAAATGGAAAAATGGAACAAAAAAAATCGTAACGATGAAAAACTTTGGTTACTCTTTCAGGAAATTGATTCAGAAATTTTTAACAGTGTATATTTTTATTTTTCTAGTATATTTTGTAAGAGATATTTAATTTTTTATGTAAATAACTTTTGTATTTTTGTAACTCCTTCAGCGTCACCTTTTCATGGGACTTTCTTAGTGAATTTGGAAAGTAATGTCGAAAATATACATGACTGCCTATAATCTTCTTTCGGTTGATAAAAGTTGCTTTCAATAAAAACTTTTCACCAGCGTAGTATGCACGAATTGATCTCAATGCTTCCTTTTTCGGTTGAAATGTGTACAGACAAAATTCCCATGTAAATGTAACGGAATTAGAATAACATGTTAAGTCATATATCATCATGAAAGTATTGATAAGATGAATGTAAACTAAAATCGGATATTTAATCTTAGTAATATTAAGAAAATTGAGATAACATAGCAACATGATGCTTTCATTTATTATACCTAAAAAGTAATTGCTACATGAATTTATCCAACACGTAATGCCTCAAATAAATGACGTTTTTTTTCGACAAAAGCTCTGTTTAAGGTCATACTATTAATTTTACTTTGGGCATTACACATTTTTAAAACAGATTTTCCTTTGTACATTATTTTAATTAACCCATAACAACCAAATGAACTGATATTTTACCTTGACATCAGCGTTTATTTCTTTCGCAAAAATATATTAAAAAAATAAAACTTTTATGACAAATATTTCGGCATATCGACCGCCATTTTGTTAATAAGCCATTAAGAAAATAGTATGCTGGATTACAAAAGTGGACACATCAATTACACTTTTATGACACATTTCAAGTTAATACGAAATAAGTTTTGATAAAAAATTGTAGGAGAAACGAAAATTTCTTCTGAAAGTTTTTTTTACACATTTCTGCTAAAAAATATTGAAAATTGCCATTTTTAAATAATAAAATACATGCACTCTCAATTTTTTTCTTATTTGTTTCATGTGAGAAAAAGACACTGAAGTCATGGTAAAATTCTATTGCATGTAGCGGTTAATAGACGTAGCAAAATAATGTAATAAAAATTCTGTTGTAAATTTTATTTATTTATTTATTTATCTCAATTAGAAATTCACATTAATCAAAAACTAATTAAATCAACGCTTAAATAATTGAAAGAATGAATATATGATTGTTATATTTTTACATTAAAAGCCTACCATGGCTTCTGGAAATGTATGCAGTTTCATAAATTTGTGGGGTTTTACTATGTAGGTTGTATTTATGATATCATTTTGATATATCCATATAATTAATTACAGTAGATACTTAATGGAGAATAATAAAATCATATAAACGTAACATAAAAAATACAATATAATTATTAAATAGCAATAAAAATGTAATTAAAACAGTACGAAATTGTAATTATTAAATCGTAAATTGCAAAGTTTCGTTAAATCGATAATCATAAATTAGTAATGTTCATCCTGATTTTCCACCTATCTATAAACTTTACGATAACTAGTTAAAGCGTGAAAATGACGAAAGTATATTAGACGACAAGTGTTGACCAAAGTTAAACAAAATTAGTGTATGGGAAGGTCGGAAATCCTTGATTTCTTAATGCAATAGAGACCTCTAGCATGTTGAATTTAAGGCTCAAACTTTCACAATAAATTTCCGACAATTTTACTCGACGAAATTGCAAACAATTGCCTAAAAATTGATTCAAAAAAGTTATTTTGCGTGTAAGAAACAATGTTAAACCTAATTCAAGTGCGTAGTTGTGAACGTACTTTAAGGTTATATAATAAAATTAACAAAAATAAGAATTAGCATACAAAGAAATAGTGTATTATGCAATCATTTACTTATAGGTTTGACACTGAGACATAATCCTTGCTTTCATGGCTGAAATCAGCATCATTTATGTTCTTGTAGTGTGGACTGTAGTAAGATAAAAAAAACGTTGTAAATCTAATGTTGTCTTTATCTTATACACATTTACATATACTTGAACCACGCAGATGGAAACGCAATTTAAGTTTTATTCTTGATAGCACATTCCTCTCATTTTATTACGCTTGTTTAACAAATGTCAGTTTTTTTTGTAACCACAGCGAAATTAGGAGAACTCGAATTACATAAGCATTCTGAAATTTCTTTAACCCATAAAAATATTTGAAGAGTGAAAAAAGTGAACACAACAGTGTTATAAAGTTATATTACATATATATAACCTGTATCTTAGCACAATTACTTTAAAAAATGTTATAATTATTATAAGAATTATAACTGGAATTTCTGAAGCGAAGCAAACGTTAATATGAATTAAAATTCCTTCGACTTCAGTGACAGCCTCTTTGATTTAATAGATTAGTTAACTTCAAATATTAATTTATAGTATATTACTAATCAGACATAAGAATAGACAACAAGGTTTAGACCTGAAAGTAAATTGTTTTTAACATTCCCAGTAATCGAAATTGGATAAAAAAAATATTAAAATGCATTCATTTTTAAGCGTTTTGAATTTGTATTTTGAGAAAAATCCATTTTCATAGGTAATACATTTTTATTTTGAATCCATATTTGTTATTGCGAATTAGAAAATGAAATTTGGCATACAAGTTAATCCAAGTATATTCTGAACTGAACCAATAATATTCTGAAAAAAGCAAAGCTATTAGGACGTGTCTATCCAAGATTTTGAATATAAGAAATTTGTATTTGGATCAATCTTCATCCAAAAATAATATTCTCAGATCTCAATAATAATTTTTTATATTTGAAAAAGTTGATGGGAAATATTAATGGACAGTACTCGTCAGATATAAGAGGAAAAAAATTGAAAAACTGAAACAAGATTTTTTTAAACGCACGATTTTTAAAAGAAATTGTTTTATTATTCAAATATATGAACGAAACAAATATTTATTATAAATGTGCACTCAAATACATTTAAGATGCATGACAAAAAAGACCTTTATTATTTTATATTCAAACACATTACATTATTTACACTTATCAATTCATTTCCATTGATATTAATGAATTTTATATATCCTCGTTTGCAGCCAATATAACTATTTAATAACAGAATTCATTTTAATAGACTTTAATGGATTCAAAGTACGAATAAGAATGGATCAAAATTAAAAAAAAAAAAAATTTAATCCATCTCCGATTACTGGACTGTCCATTTTTTAAAATCGAGTAATCGTTTTTTGAACTCTCCGTATAATAATTGGTTATAATCGAGAATGTTTACGAGAATTAGTAATGGTGTGATAAAAAGAAAAAAAAATTTAATTTAAAATTAAAAAGAAATAAGATATAATTATTTTGGTTAAATAATGTTTAGTAATAGTTGTAAAAAATAAAAAATATCAAAGTTAAAACGCTGCAGATCAATCAGGAAAATCAAACTTCGTAGATGAAAATTCACGATGAAATGAAATGTAGAAAGCAATGAAATAATTATTGAAAACTGTACAACACTAATATCGCAATAAAGTAAAACTATAAAAATTAAGGCTTCACTCATAGTCTGCGGTGAAAACAGTTTCTTAAAAATTTAAAAGTAAACAAAAATCGGATTTAGTTTCGTGAAACTTTCGTAACAGGTGAAAATGCTGAAAGCAAATATTATGTTTTATTACAAAAATAACAAAAAATAATTTCTGTAGAAAATGAAAGCAGTATTGGTTCACTGAAAATTAATTAAACCCTTTAAAATGGTTAATAACTGATAAATTCTTATCTACGTTATATTGAACTTTTTAATCGGAAGTGAAAAGTTTCACAATATCATTAACGGCGTCTCGCTATCACTGCACGTTACTACTTATCTGAATATAACCGGTATGTATTTCGTGGGAAACTGCAGAACTAAATTGCTACTTCGCCTTTAATAGGTAAGCCGCTTAGATATTGCCGAAATTTAAATTCGTAAGAATTCAGTTGCTAAGTGAAATTTGTGACACCAATGATTTGGCACTATTTCAGCTTTTTGAATATGCAAAATTATTTAAGTCAGGAATAATATGACTCCAAATTAATAAATAATTACACGAACGTAATACAAGTAGGCCATTGACCCAAAACTTCTAAATAAAAAAGTAATTAATGAGAAAACACTGGAGGGGTATTAAAATTGTATAAAATAATAATAATTATTAATTTCGGCCAAGGAATTGTTAAATAAATGCTCGTAATTTGTTTTATTTTAAATGAGTTTTGACAATAAAAATAGTCAATTCCAAAATTTTGTTCACTGCGTTTTACTGGTAAAAAGTACTGTCAAACTTCGCGTTAAAGCAGGATGCCATGAGTATAAGTGATTTGCGCCTTCGAGAAGGAACCTCCGAAACAGACGAATTCTGGTAGAGTATAATGATGATAACTAACACCTAACGGAAAATTAGAATGTTTTATCATCTGGGAAAGTTTAAAAAATCGTTGTCAAGGTCGTGGATTATAAATGAAAAAATACTGGATTATAAGTAGTAACAGTCCGCACCTACTGCGAACAACACACAGTGCGGCCTATTACTACTTAAATGACTGTATTTTCTTATGTATAATCCGTCGATTTAACGGCGTTTTTTTTAAACTTTCCCACGTCATAAAACAATCGAATTTGCCATTAGATGTTAGTTGTCATCATACTCTAACCGAATTTGTTAGTTTCGGAGATCCCATTTTGGAGGCAGAAATCGCCTATACTTGTTGGCATCGTCCTTTATGTCCAATTGGTCCTTAAAGGGTTAGAATCGAAAGCATATTACATTTATGGCATTCATTTATTTCATAAAAATCCTAATATTGAAATATTTTGATTGTTCTTTTTAATTTTATTGCTGGAATCATTTATCCAAATATAGACCCTGAAGTAATAATTCTAATTATTATGTACAGACAATATTATTTCCAAAAACTCTAGGTCAGTTCTTAATTAACGTATTTGGCATTCTGTAAAAGTCTATATATAGAAAGTATAAGTATCCTTATAGAGCACAAATTTTAAAAAAGTGATTCATTCTTAATTTACTTTTCTAAATGTAAATTACTACCTTATTGGCAGAATACTTTAAAACCCACTTAAGAAAATGCTTTGCGATTTACTGTCCTTTATAATAATGTTCATTTGGTTCATATTTTATCTGATGACTTCCTTAAGTATTGACCCCTTGACTGCCACGAGAATTTCACCAAAAATTCCCAAAATGTAAAAAAAATAATTTGTTACATTTTACTTTAACTGAGTATATAGGGGTATTTTGGGACGGTGCTTACGAATCTGAAGTCAGAATTTGAAAATTCAAAATGGCGGATTCAATATGGTGGACAAATTTTCCAAATTCCAACCATTTCAGTTGATATTTGTTACTCTGGGGTTTTCGGGACCGCTGATTACGAATTTGAAGTTGGATTTTGAAAATTTTTCAACCAAAATTGTTCCATTTTTTTTTAAATTTCTGCAACATATTATAGCCGTCATTTTAAATTTTAAAAATATATCATCAGATTTGTAATCAGCGAGCTCGAAAACCCCCGAGTAATAAGTTTCAAGCAGAATGGTTTGACTTTTCAAAAAGTGTCCGCCATATTGGATCCGCCATTTTGAATTTCCAAAATGTGACCTCAGACTCGTAATCAGCGACCCTGAAAACCCCTGAGTAACAAATTTCAAGCGGTTTTATAATCTTAAAATATTTACGCATAAATTGATTGAACACAATGTCATACTTCATGACTAAGATTTTGCAAAAATTGTGAAAACTACCATCTTTGTGGATTTATAATTTTTTCTTGACACAGGGATTAGGAAAATGGACAAGGCCATCATATTCAGTACACCTTAGACTGTCTAGAAATGGATTTAGTTTTATTTTACATAAATTTCAGAATTTGTTAGTCTACTTTATATCATGACAAAGATTTGCCTTTTTGTGGCTGTCTTGGGAAAGTACAAAATGACAAAGATCTTCGTCATTGGCAGTGCCAAGGGGTTAAGTAACCATTAAATGCAAAAGCAAATATGTCGCAATAATATTTAATAACTATTTCTTAAATAATGTCATATATAAAATTAAATGAAATCGATTTTTCGAAGTTCCAAGTCTATATTCCTCCTTACGGAAGGTCACTGTCGAATTTCATCGTCCAGCCGCACCTATGCTGCCTGTTATTACTTACGAAAACAAGCGAACCATCTATGTTGGACCTTCGAGCTTCAATATCTTAAAATGTCTCGTTTTCCGAATATTAAAGTCAACATTTATAGCTTGTAAGCAACCTCATTTGACGAAGAGTGTGGAATAAAAGTTTAAATAAATTTGTTTATAATTATTATACGAATAAAATGTAATGTCGGGAAAACTGCCAGGGTATTGTCGCTTCTGTCGACGTCTATAAAAATCACGAAGGTATCGACGATTTTTTTAAGAGGCGCCTTGAAGCTCACTAGTGTAGTAGGGAAGAGGAAAAGCCGAAGTCGAACGAACGGAAATAGTTCCAGAAAGGAAGTCTGCCAGTGCTCCTTGTCTCAGCTCTCGTACCGAAGGGCGTCGGAGAGAACTCGACGCTCTTCAACCCGACTCAATTACGGAACTCTGTAATTACGGTCGCATTTATGGTTACCAATTTCCCCTAGCAGAAATCGCACCAGACTGCCAAGACGTGATCTTTCGCGATAGACTAACCGTCGGGACGTGAGGCACTCTAATTGTTTCGTACAGATTCCCTTTCGGAGGAATCGAAGCGGACTCTTTCGGATGACGTGTGAAAAATTCGATCGTGTCAACTTTTATCCTATTACATCTTGCCCTTCTGGTATCTGATTACTATTAAGTTTATTACTTTTCGAACAATTGTCGTTGATGGTTCTTGTCGCAAACTCTCATATCTGTTTATTACGTCGTCACTTTTCGTTTTGATTTTTTTTATTTTTTGTAAAATGTATTTTTGTAATGTCTGACGCATACCAACTGTTTTCACTTAAAGTATGAATGTACACGACTAAAAATGACATTGCGCAATATAAACAAAATGTTTCACCTATTGTAATAGATTTTGTTCTCGTAGTAAAAATGTGTTTTTATTTGGTTATTCTGCGTATGTTTCAGTGACGGATGGGCCGATAGGGACGAAGTCGTTCAGAGTTTGGAGAATGAAGCATGGGGCAGCCTTTCAATCAGAATACATTCCCCGTATATTTATGACTTTGACAGCTATTACTTTAGCCTTAATCCATTCAACAATTCCCGAAATCCTTGGTTCACCGAATTTTGGCAAACTAGATTCAATTGTGTTATGCCGTGGACTCCGGAGAACGAACAAATTCTTCCTCTTGAGTTAGGAAAAACTTCCGACATTGAACTACCTAATTGCACTGGTGAGTAAATTTTTATTGTCAATTTGTTAATAATTTATGGTAAGTTGGAATCATTATTTCAAAACTTTATTTATATTTTCAAGTTATATACTTTATATATAGTACTTTTGTAACATTGTAAACTTACAAATATTTACTCTTTTTCACTGCTAATGTTTATAATTCTATTACAATTTATAAACTGCCGATCTTTCTATTTTTATTAGATGAATTGAGATAATTAATTCACATGTTCCGGGTCGTGATGATTGCTGTTTGAAATTTAAGCAGACGTCGGTCCGAATTCGCGAATCGCAATTGAAAACAGCATCGAACACGAATTCCGACGGGGTACGAATCGCAGTCGTTAGTTTGCGAAAACAACGAGGTCGAACCGTACCGCAGACGTTAAAAGGAAAAGTCCTCTTGTACCATGCCGATGCAAAATAGGGCGTGAAAAGCGAACTTTCGATAGATTATTCGGGAAATGCCGATCCGGTGAGTTTTGTGTACCTGGAATCCATCGTTACAAAGGGAAATCGAAAAATTGCTCGCATTTCAATACCAAGCTAGAGCTAGAAACGGAGCTTGTGCTGTAAATATCGTTTTACTTTATATCATGGAAAAAGTCAATTGAAGAAAATACGGCACAGAATGGTCGTAATCGGTTAACAATAGGATTTATTACATTTTTTTTAAGCGATGACGTAGGTGTAGTTATAGTGTTGAACAAGTTTGAATTTATTACATTACCAATCATTAATCAATTAAGATGAATGATATATTTTATTAATTTATAAATTTACTAAAAATGAACACAAAAATGGTTTTTATTATAAGTAAGAAATGAAAGCCACAATTTTGTATTACACTGTTTTGAGTTGTATTCATGGATGCAAATATCAATATGCAGAATCGAAATTGGACATATCATAAATCGAGTTGCAACTTGCGAATGCTAAACAGGAGGATCAATACTTTAAAAGGAATACTTCGCCTTTGAAATAAGATCTCCCGATGTATTAAATTCTGTTCTAGATTATTTTTTAATATAGTAAGTACTTCAAAATACTTGTGACTTGTGCCATAAAAAATATAAAACTGATCCAAAATTTAAATTGTACTTCTAAGTTAGGCACACTAATATTCAAAATGATGACATCGCACATAACAAAGTTGAAGTTAGGTCTAAGCTACAGTAGATGAATATAGATTTTGATAGTCTAGTCAGCCACTTAAGTAGTAACAGCACGTGTGGGGTTTGTCTGACCTGAATTATACTACTTACGTAGCAGACTTATAACGGTGAAGAACAGTATTCAAAAATCAAGTCATCAGATATAGTTTTATTCAGAGGCATCACATCTTTTCTTACATAGAATTTTTCATGGATTTGAACGATACAATTATTGTGCTTGATCGCGAATAATCGCTCATGTATAAAGCTTTTACTCTTGGAGCTGAAAGATCCTTTGAAGCGTTTCCACGTGTGGTTTCGGATAAGCAATATTGAGGCTGGTAAATATGCATCATCGCCTCAAGAATTGAATAATTGATTGCGAACAATGCCTGGTGCATTTAGGGCGTTCGCAGATGCAGTTCGCTGGGATACTTGATTGGGAATTGAAAGGTAATCACAGTCGGTTCGCATAAAGGACACCCCGCATTCGATCGCATTTCAATCTGACCTGTGGTACATCGAGGTCCACGCATTATACATTGCACAATATGCCAATTAATTGCCACGTGCATCGTTTGATCTTTACTCCTTCGCGACGGTAATTCGCCTGTAGCATCGAGAATTGCACCTAACAAATTATGTCTGTTTCCATTTGTACCAAATTCCGAGAAATCATGCACTTGGAACAACTGAAAATAACGTCGGCGTTATTCTTATTAATACTTTTTCCATGTGGTCAACAAACTTTTTTCAATTGTTACCTTTTTTGTTATTGAGTTGTGCGCGTTTAATAATTTCAAGAACATAAAAGGTGTACATTGAGAAAGCAACGTTCAAACTTGAAATTCTCCTTTCGTAAGAGCGAATCATATATTTTCTTCGAGTTTTAATATTTTCGTTATCTAAAAGTAAATACTGCAGGTGCCTGTTTAAAAAGCATTTCATAAAATTCGAGTATCGAGTTTACGGTGTTTACTTTTACGTCACTTGGAACGAGTGTAGACAGATGAGAATTTGATATCGTAATTTAGTCACTCTCATATGTCACTGTCCTTTGGTAACATATTAAAAATTTTATACAAATCTATCCCAGGAAACCTTCAAATTTCATTAAAATGTCAATTCTGATACAACAATTGTTACAAAAAAAAAACTATACAAAATTATCAAGAGTCAAGATATCATTTTGAAACTGTAACTACTCCTTTAATTAATTACACAATGACTACCATTAATAATTCCAGAATAATTTATGATTTTCAAACATTTTTGACATATTTGCTGTAGTTATTCATTTGAATAATTTTCATAATACAATAAACGTTCGAGCCATTTATTCAATTTTGGGCAGGAAATGCATTTAATTGTTCCAACGTCAAGCATTCAGAAAACAATAACAAATGTTGAAAATAAAATGAATAGAAAGTAACTGGCGCTTGTCTTCTTGAAGAATTACGAAGGTATTATGCGCACACGATGGGACTCAGCTTCAAAAGTAAAAACAAAAGCAATCACGACTAGTTTTCACACGGAGATTTCGGAATACTGGAAACCTGTAACGATGCAAGCATTGTTTCCGATTCGCGAATGCGCAAACTATGCAAAGTAGCACTGCTGTGGATGCGCGCAAGGAGAAGGAGCTTTTGAATTTATACATGAGTCAAGAATACACTCCAAATAGATTTTATGATATAAGTTTTGATAAATTATAGGTTAGCATCGATTCCATATCAATTGAAAACCAATTCAAGAAAAATAATATCGATTGATTTTAAATGAACTTTTTCGCGTAATTTTAAATATCACTTCATTTCTTTATTTGACATTATCAAGATTATCAAATTTTCTTCGTACCACTTTTTGTTTTTCAATGATTATTACTTTCGTGATTTTTAGTTGACTGTAATCTATGTAGTGTTTTAATATGGGCCATTCCACGCCATATGAGCAACTTAAATAAAATATTAGCTTCCTTATAAAAATATGTATTTTTATGGATTACACAGGCCAACCGGTCTATACTTTTCCGAAGGTTTTCGTTGTGCTAGATAAATTCTAACCTAAATGTGCAAAAGACATCATTTTTGTAAACTTTTTGTGTGTATTTGTTTTTAACCAATCAATTATATAACTGGTGTACCTCTTTGGAAATACTTCCGTTAATTAGTTGAACAGAGTATCCATTTTTCAATACGATTTTTCTTACTCTATTCAATTTTTTCTTTGAATCTGATCCCAGATAAGTATATATCTAGATGAATTATTCCTAATATATCACTTCTTTTATATTATATCGGATTAACAGAAAATATCAATTTCCTTTTCTTATGCCTACATCTAAAAATGTAATATTTCTTGTGTACATTTAATTCTATTACCTTATTTTTCTAAAACTATAAAAAGAGTTATGGGATAAGCTTATAATATATATCCTCTACACAGGCTAAATCTAAAGGCAGTCTAAAAATAAATTTATGTCTTAAAATGTTTTCCGTAAATTCTATAACTATATTGGATACCTCATAGGACAAAGGGGAACCTGTTCGGACTCTTATTGGGATTATAGTATCGGTTATGAAAAAAAAAACATTGGCTTGGATAATCCTAATTTCAGAGCATTATTGAATTTTATTTAGTAATATCATAAAAGGAGGATGCCCACGAGTATAGGTGATTTCCGTCCTCGAGAAGGAACCTCCGAAACCGACAAATTCGAGTAGAGTATGACGAGAACTAACACCTAATGACTGTTATTTTTTCGATTGTTTTATCATCTGGGAAAGTTAAAAAAACGCCTTTAAAGCGGCGGATTATACATAGGAAAATGCAGTCATTTCAGTAGTAATAGGTCGCACTGTGTTGCGAACTGTTACTAATTAGATTTACAGCATTTTTCTATAAAGGGGTCGTCCATAAACTACGTTACCATTTTAGGGGGGGGGGGGTCAAAAATGCCAAAAAAAGGTCTACGTAGTTTATGGATGGCCCCTAATCCGCGACATTGAGA
This sequence comes from Trichopria drosophilae, assembly GCA_030407085.1. Taxonomy (NCBI): domain Eukaryota; kingdom Metazoa; phylum Arthropoda; class Insecta; order Hymenoptera; family Diapriidae; genus Trichopria; species Trichopria drosophilae. The sequence continues at coordinate 21,592,493 of CM059583.1, forward strand.
ACGATTTTTTAAACTTTCCTAGATAAAACAATCGAATTTTCCATTAAGTATTAGTTCTCATCATAGTCTACCCGAATTTGTCTTTTTTGGAGGTTCCACCGGGAGGGCGGAAATCACCTACACTCGTAGGCATCCTCCTTTGATATTTCAGATCACTTTAAGTCAATTATTACTAAGGCAACATCTGTTGCAATGCTATATTTTATTTGAATTTATAATGTTCAATTTGGGCATTAATCTGTTAATAATCATAATAACGTCTAAGAATAAAGATATACGCATAATACTTTACGAGATGCCTTGTTAGAGAGTACATATGATTCATTAAAAATCATTTTATGTAAAGAGAATGAAAATTGGCAAATACCCAATCAAATAACTTCGAAGTTTGATATTTTTTAGATAAAATATTTCCAAAAAATGTAACGGGTAAAAAATATAATATTAGAAAAATTCTACAAATTTCCGTCGGGGGAATTAAAACTCGACATTTTGAAAATTATTGTGAATAAGAAATACTAATATAAAAATGTAGATAAGTGAGTACAAAAATTCTTTTTAGAATGAAGCAAAAATTATTCGACGACCAAAACTGATCTAGATAATTGATTTCAAGTTTTCGAGCAAGAAGACCCCTGTGTTATATGTATTTACACGCAAGTCATTTCTTACTATTAAACTGAAATGGATAATTGACAGGTAAAATGGCCTCTGCCCAAAATGCTATCGTAGATCAACTGAATATAACACTTTTTAGAAACTTTCTAGGAATTTTGAAATCGGTGTTTCTTCTGAAAATATTTTGAAATTATTTCGTATACTTATCAGTATTAATTCGGGAAAATCAATATTTTTATAAGACGGTCTAATACGGATAATACGTAGAAAAACGCAGTAATCTAAGTAGTAACAGTCTGTTTATACTACCAACAAAAGACTGCGGACTATAACTACTTAGATTACTGCTTTTTTCTATGTAAAAACTTCCACAGCTTCCACTAATACTCTATAGCTTTACGAACTTTGACATTTCTTTGTTTTTTTTTTTACGTTTTTATACGTTTTTTATACGTTTATTTTAATTATCAGATATGATTGATAAGCAACAAATTTTATTGCAGCAGAATCAAAGATATTAATACCTATAAATCATTTATAACCAAATAGGAATACAAAAATTTTTGTCAAGTAAGAATTTCCATTTTCAATCAATTTGGATTAAAGTAAATTTTGCATTAGGCGATTTTAAAAATAAATGAGGAAACATAAAAAACTAATATGTTTCTAATCAAACAAATGATTAATTATTTCCAGTTGCATGAAATACTGAAGGAATTAAATTTTGTAGTAGTATTTGCATTATTCCAAAAAATGTTTTTTTGTGTTATTTCTCAAAAACATCTAAGTTGACACTCCGACTCTCTTTGACTTCAAAATTCTTGACATTCCGCGACTAAAGACGACTTGCAATGAAACAATTAAAAATACTAGTCCTTATAACTTTCTTACTTTTATTTCATAAGCAAAGTACACCTTATAAAATTTTGGAAGAGAATAAAAATAGGTCTTATTCAATTCTCTTTAACGCCAAAATGTGAAATATTTGCATATAGATTTCAACATCATTTTATTTACAAAATACATTTTTTTTAAATTATGACCTAATTCGTCTAATTTTTATTAATAGTATTTCAAAATATTAATAAAACGCAATGTTTGAGGTAAACTTTAGTTTTAAAATTGCACTATTTTCACTGTAATAGTTGTTTATAATCATTTTATAACTTATCAGAAAGGTGGGCTTCAAAAAAATGCATTTACATGCATGCATTTTTTGTTAATTTCTATGCCCAAGTCGGACCGACAAAAATATTTCAAAATTTAATATATCGCAAAATTTCCCGGTTTGGCAAGTTTTTACATATATTAAACGTAAAAATAAATTTTTTAAAAGATATAAGATTCGTTTATTTCTGTTTTCTTAAACAATATTGGATTCCGTTAATTTCTAACATGGCGACAGCATCACTATGAGTTAGAATTTGGATTCTGTAATGAAACGTGCTAATTGTTTTGGACAAAAAAATTTGTTAAATCATATTTTTTAAGTAAAACCACCTGGAACACGCTTTTATAGTCACATAAAAGAGCGTCCACGAAAATAGTCCGATATGGATGTCTCCATTTCTGTTTTTAAATTTGTATTTTATAAATAAAACGATATAGTAGTTCGTATCCTAATTCTGAACATTTCGACGTTAGAGACTAGAAGTTAAAATTTTAGTTATTTGGAAAATACTTCTTTAGATGAATACACGCATTAGCTCTTTTGTTCGCCAGGAATTCAAAAGTAATGAAACAGTTAATTCGCAGTTTAACCGTATAAAGATATGGAGCAAACAAAAATAATTTTGTATAAAATATAAGCGTAATTTTCATTCCATACGTGTTAATGAATGTCGTCATAAGGGCCCTTCTAACATGCGCAAAAAGAAAAAGTGAGCGACGTTGCGTGGTCTGGCGGTTTTGTGGTAATTTTGCTTGGTTTATTTTTTTCCATCAAGAGATTCGTACATACACAAACAAGTGCCTTAATTACGGGTATACAGCTCTTGGTTATTCAAGTTGGATGCTACAGAAAGCGCAAAAGACGAACGAATAAAGCAGAATGTTTCCATAGTCGTGGTTTCCTAATAACTAATTAATTATGGCTTCAATGGATATATTTCTTTCATTAATTTCGAACCAGTTTCAGAATTTATTATTCATTATTTTCCAATATATGTATATAATCGTCAATAAAAAATTTGAAAACTTTTTTTTTATTATTTCATAAAATGAGTATTTTTGTGTTTCAGTTTCTAACATTGAACAATTAAAATTTAGAGTGCAAAATTTTATTCGATTTAACGCCTGGAATGAAATTGTTAGAAAGATTCATCGGTATAAATCACTTCTTTTTTGTTCTCGTCAGGACGTTTAATCTAAACGGTGATCAAAAGACGTCGTAAAACGACAATATCGCCGTAGGGGCGAAAGTTTGTTAATACGAAATTAGTATTGCGAGACCGTCTCGGTATGTGTAAGCAAGGGATAAGCGGTCGCAAAACATCGATGTGCAATTAAGCCCTGAACGGTATACAACCGACAACCATACGACATTTTCACGTACGATACGAAGTCCCTTAAATGGGCTGTGTCGCACATATTCCAAATTGATCGAATACGTTGCACCGTCAGATAACAGTCCGAAATTAAACAATTTTGCGAATGGCTTATTTTGAAAGTTTTCCATTTATAAAGTGTCATAAAGTGTTCTGTGAAATTGGTTATTTGTCCAAAAATATATATGACATATGCAAACTCTATTTTCGCAAACATTACAAACTGTGTGGGAATAGTACAAGTGTGCAAAATAGGTGATTTCCGCACGAGACCGAGTTGCTTGGAAATAAACTAAGGATAATATAATAAAATACCGTAACACGCTGACCCTGATTGGTTATGCCATTATGACTTAATATGTAATTTAGTAACTTGGTCTGCAAAGCTTCGTAGGACTGAGAATCACGAATCAAAGGAAGGAATGAGTTTGGCGCCACTGCTTTTTTTTGTAGCAGAGGGTTGTCCTTAAAGTAACGCTTTTTCAAATAATTTTTGCTCCCTATCTCCCCAAATGTAAATAAAAAAAAACATAAAGACATTAGCCGGATTTCCGCCTCCCCCCCTCTCTCGAATGTTACGAAACATTTGAAATGTATGTAAAATTTAAAATATTTGAGTAAAGCAGATGTGACATTTCGTATTTATGGTGACCGGAGTTCATTTCCCAGAAAATCCCCGAATAAAATGTCCCTGTGCAAATATATTCTTTTAGGCATTATTAGGGGTAGGCAGAGTTCTGACTTGTTAGGTTAGGTTAGTTTTAGGGCACGCTTATGCTTTTAGGCATTATTAGGGGCAGGCGGAATTCTGACTGGTTAGGTTAGTTCCGTGACGACGGACGGGGCCAAAACATCCTTGGTAACTCATCGTGTTAGATCGTGAGCTACAAATTAAAAAATTGAGTTCTACAAACTTCTCAAATCGGTCTCACTTGGTTTTTTTCTTACTTATCAGGGTGATAACCAGCGATATTGGATGATCGGGGTGATCTATATTCTTCGATACACACAAACTATGGTGCCACAAGGTTCTATTTTGGGGCCACACCTGTTATCAACATATTTAATGACCAACCAAGAATACGCCAGTACACTCTTGTCACTTAATATATGAAGACTACACTAAAATATTCCCTTAAGTGTCATTGTTAAAAATATTACAGCTATGCTTGTAGGCAGCTGGTATTACGTCAATTCGATTCATTTTTCGACTTAGAAACGTATAATATTCAAGAGGGATTGTATTCATGGGGTGAAATCCACGAAAGGGGGTGGCTCCCCGACTCCACCTTATGTTGGAATAAGCAATTTGCGCAAATGTCGAGAAAGTTTTTTATACCTAGCAGAGATGTAGACTAATCAGCATTGTATTTGAACAGATAATTATACTTTAGTTAGGAGGACACTTTATTTTATTGGTTTTCTCACTTATAATATACATAAATATAAAATTCCTTACTACCTTTGTAACGGGACTAGGGCCGCAGTAAAAAATACACCATTTAAATGGTAAACGAATTTATTAATTCCGTATATTTACTTACACTATGGGACCTCTCCAACGTGCACTATTACAATTGAATCTTCACTTGATCTAACTCTAGATAGCGAAGGGTTCGCGCGCACAACACTAACTAATTATTATTGCGGGGCCGCGTTACGCAGAACGCGTCGCCCCCACTCTTACTCTCTCTCTCTCTCTCTCTCTCTCTCTCTCTCTCTCTCTCTCTCTCTCCCTCTCTCTCTCTCTCTCTCTCTCTCTCTCTCTCTCTCTCTCTCTCTCTCTTCTCTCTCTCTCTCTCTCTCTCTGCTCTCTCTCTCTCTCTCTCGCTCTCTCTTCTCTCTCTCTGATTCTCTCTCTCTCTCATCTCGCTCTCTCGCTTCTCTCTCTCTCTCTGCTCTCTCTCTCTCTCTCTTCTCTATTCTGCTCTCTCTCTCTTCTCTCTTCTCTCTCTCTCTCTCTCTCCTCTCTCTCTCTCTCTCTCTCTCTCTTAATCTCTCTCTCTGAACGGTGTCCGTTACACCCCCCCCCTCTCTTGTGTGTTCTCTCTCTTCTTCTCTCTCTCTCTCTCTCTCTCTCTCTCACTCTTTCTCTCTCTCTATTCTGTAACGGCTCCGATTACACCCCCCCCTCTTTGTGTGTGTGGTGTGTGTGTGTGTGTTGTATGTTTTTTTATGATTTTGTTAATGTATGGTTTTCCGTTGTCTGATAGTATTGGTTTTGGGGGTGTGCCCCATCTCATTATTATGTGTGGTTAGTAGGTGTACTTTTATCGTTTGTGCGTTTAGCTTTTTTATTGGTATTTAGTTTCTAACCATTTCGTTGTTATATCTGAAATACCAGTAAGTATTGATTACGTTTTTTGTGATAATGGTTCTGGTTCCCATTATATCTGTTGTTATTGTTTGTCCTATGGTTCTCTCTATTTGTGCTGTTTGTCATGTGTCCGGCTGGTCGTTGTTGTTATTATTTTGATTTTTTGGCATTATGTCGCAGTGTTTTATGTATTTTACTACGTCTTTGTATAAGTCTGGCAGTAATATGATTTTGCTAATTTTTTGTATGTTATGTTTCTTATTCCCATGTGTCCGGCTTGTGCTGTCGTCGTGAGTTTTCTTGTAGTATTTTTTGTGTTTGTGAGTCCGGTATTACTAATTTCCATGGGTTTGGGTCTGGTCTAATGTTGCTGTGTAGGCGGGTCTTGGTATGTACCTTGTATGAGTTTTCGTTCGTTTTCGAATTTCCATTCTGGATATAAGTCATTCATTGTTTTGTACTGTGGTTTTTTGTTTGTTTGTACCAATTGTCTGTTTGTCTTTCTGGACAGTGGTGGATAGGTGTTTTTTGTTCTGTGTGTTTTGTGTTATGTGTTTCATATTTGCGTGAGAGTGCGTCCGGTATGTAGTTTAGTGTTCCTTTCCTGTACTTTATTTTCGTAATCGGTATTCGAGTAATTCCAAGTTTCCCCATCTGGCTAGTCTGCCTGTTGGATTTTTTTAAATTGTGTAGTCCATTTTAAGGGATTTCATGGTCTGTGTATATTTTTAAAGTTTGTATCGCTTTTCTATATATTGCCTGAATTTTTTTATTGCCAAGGGACTACTCCTAAGCATTCCTTTTTCGGATGCTGTAGTATTTTCTTTTTCTTGCTGTGTGAGTGCCCTACTTATGTAAAGCTATGGCGTTGTTCTTTTTTTTCTTACTATTTGAGATTAGTACTGCTCCTAAATCCTGTGTCACTTGCGTCTGTACTTATGCCCCCCCCCCCCCCCACCCCCCCCCCCCCCCACCCCCCCCCCCCCCCACCCCCCCCCCCCCCCACCCCCCCCCCCCCCCACCCCCCCCCCCCCCCACCCCCCCCCCCCCCCACCCCCCCCCCCCCCCACCCCCCCCCCCCCCCACCCCCCCCCCCCCCCACCCCCCCCCCCCCCCACCCCCCCCCCCCCCCACCCCCCCCCCCCCCCACCCCCCCCCCCCCCCACCCCCCCCCCCCCCCACCCCCCCCCCCCCCCACCCCCCCCCCCCCCCACCCCCCCCCCCCCCCACCCCCCCCCCCCCCCACCCCCCCCCCCCCCCACCCCCCCCCCCCCCCACCCCCCCCCCCCCCCACCCCCCCCCCCCCCCACCCCCCCCCCCCCCCACCCCCCCCCCCCCCCACCCCCCCCCCCCCCCACCCCCCCCCCCCCCCACCCCCCCCCCCCCCCACCCCCCCCCCCCCCCACCCCCCCCCCCCCCCACCCCCCCCCCCCCCCACCCACATCTCTCCTACTACTCCTTCCACTCTCCCCTCTTCCTCCTCTAATCCCTCTTTCCCTCCTCTCCCCCTCTAAACTCACCCCTCCCTTCCTTCTACTGGTTCTCTCCTCCACTCCTATTTCTCAATCTATCCCCTTTCCCCGTACCTCTCTCTCCCCCCTTTCCTCTTCCCTACCTCTACCCCTCTTCCCTCTCACTTACAACTCATTCCTCTCTCCTTCCTCCCTCCACCCCTCTCCTACTCACTCTACCTCTCCTGATTCTCCTCCCCTCTAATCTCTCTCACTTCTACCTCTCTCATACCCAACACTTCCTCTCTACTTATCTCTTCTCTCTCTCTTCTTCTCCTTACTCTCCCTCCTCTCTCCTCTTCTCATCTAACTCTCAATTCACTCTCCCCTCCTAATCTCTCTCATTTCTCCTGAATCCTTCCCTCTCCCCCCTTTCTCCGCTCTCCTCCCCTACCTCCCTCAAACCTCTCAGTCCTCTCCCCACCTCCTCTCTCCTTTCGCATCTTCTTCACCCCCTCTTTACCTATACCCTTCTCCTCTCATCGTACCTCCTCATACCCCTCATCTTCTCCTCTTCTTCTCGCTCTCCCTCTACCTCTCTTCTCATCTCCCTCTCTCTTCTCTCACTCCTCTCCTCCACTTTCTCCTCTCTCACTCTTCCTTCCACACTCTCTCCAGCCTCTCCACTCCAACCCCTTCTCATAAACGCCCCTCCCCCTCTCTACACCCCACTCCCCTCACCTCACTCCCCCCCCTCACTCCCCCCCCCTCCCTCTCCCTTCTCCCCCTCTCCCTACTCTCAATCTCCCTGCACCTCTGTCCCCCCCCCCTCACCACCTCCCTTCTCTCCTCCCACCCCATCGACCCCCCCCCCTCTCCCCTCTCTCTCCCTCCCCTCTTTTCCCCTTCCACTCTCCTCCCCCCCCCTCTCACCTCCCCAAACCCTCTCCCTCCCCTCTCTTTCCTTTCAACCCCTCTCCCCCCTCTACCCCCCTCTCTTCCCCCCCTCTTCCCTCCCCTCTCTCCTCCACCCTCTCTCCTCTTCTCTCCACCTCTCCTCCGCCTCCTCCCCCCACTCTCCCCACTCTCAACTTCCTTCTCCCCCTCCCCTCCCCCCCTCCCCAACCCACCTCACTCACTCACCACATACCTCCTCTCCCACCCCTCTCCTCTCCCTCCCCTCTCTCCAGCCCCTTCACTTCTCCTCAAGATTATCTCCAATCACACATCTCCCATCCCTCTAATTCTCTCCTCACTCTCACTCCCTCCCCCCTCTCCCAATCTATCTCCTCCTCCTCCTTCCACCTCCCCACAACACCCTCTTCTCCCCCACTCTCCTCCCCCTCACCTCTCCCTCCCACCCAATCTTCTTCTACCCCACCTCCTCCTCATCTACCCATGTTCCCCTCTTCACACTCCACACCCCCCCATTACCTTCTTTCATACTCTCCTCCCCTCTCCCTCAATCCTCCTTTTCTCCCACCTCCAAATTCCTCTTCCACCCCACCCTACCACTTCCTATACTCCAACACTCTCTACTCCTCTCTCCCTCTCAAACCCCCCTCTCAACGTCAACACACGAATCCAGATCAAACCACTACCCCCACATCCCTCCCCCTCAAACCTCCTCCTCCAACCACTTCCCTCAACCAAGCCATCCTAACCTCTCGATTCCCCCCCCATTCCACTCTCTTATCTCATCACACTCACCCAATCTAGAAATCTAGCACCCTTACCTTCTAATATTCTCGAAACCCCACACAAGGTACCCCCCCTAAAATCTCTCCATCTCTCTGCTTCCCCAGTAAACCAATAATGAGAACCCCATGATCCACACTCTTCACAAAACTCCTCTCTTCCTGAACCGTCCATTCATGGATTTCCCTTACAAACACTCTCTCCTTCCCTTCTCGTCTTTTTTTTTCTACCACCATTACATAAAGTCACAAATCCCGATGCTCCCTCAACTACCCGCCCACTCCAAAATCAATCACCACGTTCGCTCATACCCTTGAAAAAAACGAACCCTGGTCATAGACACGTCCCACAACGGTCCAATCATTCGGTAATTCATTTTAGCGGAAACACCGCCTTACCCAACGTCTCCTATCCACAATCCATCCTCCGCCTTAAAAAAAACTCACGACCTTACAAGAATACCCAACTACACAATTTAAAATGAAAACTTACCAGCATAATGGCAGTACTCTCCCACAAAACGATCCGATACGTTGATGAAGCCATAGATCAATCTAAAACATCCCTACTGGATATGCAGCATGAGTAGAGACATACGTTTATGATATCTCTTCTAACTGTACACGCCAACCTACAAAGCGCTCTCTCTCCCACGCCCCTTTTTCCCAACAACACAAGACTCTGGTACAAACTCAACGGCAACATTTTGTCGCCCCACTCAACCACGAAACTAGCAAGCGAACGAAGAACACTCACAACACGCGAATCACGACACAGTAATGCAAGTTCGACTTCAAAATAAAAAACTCCCCTCTAAAAAAACACCAATCATGAAATGAGATCTATCAATAATTGTCACAAGGTCAATCACTTAATTCAAACACTCAACGTGATAACTAATCAATCTACATATCCATAAAAACTTCAGACACCATGTCCTAAGCTGACAAACAACAACCTCTCGTCAAACACAGCGACTTCGGAAAGACATTGTCCAAACTACTAGTCGCATCAAATTAACATAAAGAAAAACCCGTTCAAGTCAAAAATTCTCCATACGCTGGACTTACCCATTTCGCACTTCAAACAACCTTGCTATACAATAGACTCACCCTATGAAAAAATAAAAATTTCCAATAGGACATAATAATCATAAAAACAACACCCATCATTTTAAAACAGATTCTCATTCCACATCACAAATTGTTTTAATCGAACCCAAACTTCTTCCACACGAAACAAAGTAAAAACCACCTTGCTCTCCGACGTCAAACACCACACCTATTCCCTTTCTTTCTAATATAATCGCTTCCATCCATAAATAGATAACCATTCACGTCTCTCAAGCAAAGCTGCACGCATCTTAACACAAACAGTCTCGTAATTAAGCAATCAAACTCTTATTAAATACTAAATTATTGTTATCAATCCTACTTATCTCCGAATATTTGTTAGTTTTCTGTAATTTCTACTTTCCCCAATCAATAGCAATTAGCATTCCGACCTAAAAATGAGAACGAAAATAATACTCTCCACTACAAGTAAACAACGAATGAGGCAATCAAAATCCATAAGGAAGAATTTCTTCGAAGTCACCTGCATCTTAAAGGAAGGGCATTAATATCTTTCTTCTTACACCATCAGCCCACGGCGATCCTTTTACTCACTAGAATACACATCTTATTCTACTTCCTCTCATTACATCTAGAAATCTCTGTCTTAAATATTCCCTCCTCAATTCCGCAGTAAAATAATACACATAAAGTAGTACACTATCACTCACACTCATCCTCCCCTTCTCCTCGCTCTCCACAATCAGTACTCCTCTTTTATTGGCACATCAACTTCTCGTTCACCCCACTCAATCGCTAACACTACTCTTGCGACTCGTTCTCTCCTCACTCTTCCCTCTCTCTCTCTTGCTGCTTCCTCTCTCTCTCTCTCTCTCTCTCTCTTCTCTCATCTCTCTCTCTCTCTTATCTCTCTCTTCTCTCTCCTCTCTCTCTCTATCTCTCTCTCTCTCTTCTATCTTCCGTCTCCACCCCTCTCTCTCTTCGCCTCTCTCTGTGTCCTTGTGTGTGTGTGACTAGTGTGTGTGTGTGTGTGTCCTCGCCGTCTGTGTGTGTCAATTTCAGTATGTCTTCATTTTATTCCACGTGTGTTTTCTCGCCATGTTTATGTAGACCACGTAGTTGTGTTTGTGGTTCATGGTATTTCCCTTTTAAGTATTTTTATTCTTGTAGTTTTTTGTGTCCTGTGTTTTCTTCCGTGTCAAGTCTATAGTTTTTTTTTTTATTTTCTTCTCTCTCTCTCTCTCTCTCTCTCTCTGTAACGGTCCGTTACACCCCCCCCCTCTCTTGTGTTGTGTGTGTGTGTGTGTGTTGTTGATGTTTTTTATGATTTTGTTAATGTATGGTTTTCCGTTGTCTGATAGTATTGTTTTGGGTGTGCCCCATCTCATTATTATGTGTGTTAGTAGCGTGTCTTTTATCGTTTGTGCGTTAGCTTTTTTTATTGGTATTAGTTCTACCCATTTCGTTGTTATATCCTGAAATACCAGTAAGTATTGATTACGTTTTTTTGATAATGGTTCTGGTCCCATTATATCTGTTGTTATTGTTGTCCATGGTTCTCCTATTTGTCTGTTTGTCATGTGTCCGGCTGGTCGTTGTTGTATTATTTTGATTTTTTGGCATATGTCGCAGTGTTTTATGTATTTTACTACGTCTTTGTATAGTCCTGGCCAGTAATATGATTTTGCTAATTTTTTGTATGTTTTTTCTATTCCCATGTGTCCGGCTTGTGCGTCGTCGTGGTTTTCTTGTAGTATTTTTTTGTGTTGTGAGTCCGGTATTACTAATTTCCATGGGTTTGGGTCTGGTCTAATGTTGCTGTGTAGCGGGTCTGGTATGTACCTGTAGAGTTGTTCGTTTTCGAATTTCCATTCTGGATATAAGTCTTCATTGTTTTGTACTGTTGTTTTTTGTTTGTTGTACCAATTGTCTGTTTGTCTTTCTGACAGTGGTGATAGGTGTTCTGTGTGTTTTGTGTTATGTGTTTCATATTTGCGTGAGAGTGCGTCCGGTATGTAGTTTAGTGTTCCTTTCCTGTACTTTATTTCGTAATCGTATTCGAGTAACTCCAGTCCCCATCTGGCTAGTCTGCCTGTTGGATTTTTTAAATTGTGTAGCCATTTTAATGATTCATGGTCTGTGTATATTTTAAAGTGGTATCCTTCTATATATTGCCTGAATTTCTTTATTGCCCAGACTACTCCTAAGCATTCCTTTTCGGATGCTGAGTATTTTTTTTCTTGCTGTGTGAGTGCCCTACTTATGTAAGCTATGGCGTGTTCTTTTTTTTCTACTATTTGAGATAGTACTGCTCCTAATCCTGTGTCACTTGCGTCTGTACTTATGTGGAATGTTTTTGTAAAATCTGGTCGTATTAGTGTTGGTGAAGATGTGAGTCTGTGTTTTATGTAATTAAATGCGTTTTTGTTGTTCTTGTCCCCATTGTAGTTTTGTGTTATTTTTTAATAGTCGTGTTATTGGTTCTGTTATTTGTGCAAAATTAGGTATAAATTGTCTGTACCATGATGCCATTCCTAACAGTCTGCGTATTTGTTTGAGTGTTTTGGGGATTGGGTAGTTATGTATTGCCTCTGTTTTTTCTGGATTAATCTGTAATCCATGTTTATTTACTATGTAACCTAAATATTCTACTTGGCTTACGCCAAATTCACATTTTCCCGTGTTTAGAATTAAACCTGCATCTTTTATTGTATTTAGTGTTTTTGTTTAGTAGTTGCTTGTGTTCTTCAAATGTTTCTGATACAATTATAATGTCGTCTAGGTATGCGAATATGTGAGGATTTTCGTCGTGTCCTATTATTTTGTCTAGTAATCTTTGGAATGTGGCTGGTGCGTTTGTTAATCCGTATGGCATTCGTTTAAATTGGTAAAGTCCTTTTCCTGGTACTATGAAAGCGGTTAGGTGTTTGCTATTGTTTTCTAGTGGTATCTGGTAGTATGCTTGGCTTAGGTCTAGTTTCGATATTATTTTTGCTGTTGGTAATGTTTTTAGTATGGAGTCCATTTTTGGTAGTGGGTAAGCGTCTTTTTTTGTTACTGAATTTAATTTTCGGAAATCTAGACAAAATCTGTATGTACCATTTTGTTTTTTTATCATTATTATTGGGCTTGACCAATCGCTTTTTGATGGTTCAATGATTTCATCTTTTAGCATTTCCTCTACTTGTTCATGTATTTTTTTGTTAATAATTGGTGATACTGTGTACGCTCGTTGTTTTATTGGTTTGTGATTTTGTACGTCAATTGTGTGCTCTGTCAGTCTGGTTAGCCCAATCTTTTTATTTTCTGTTAATTTGTGTACTATTGTTTGGATTTCGTGTTGTTGTGTTGGTGTAAGTTCTATCAGTCCTGTGTGTGTTTTTGTACGTGTTTTTTTCCTGTATACTATATAGTGTTCTATTTGGTAGTGTGTCTGGTGTTGGTAGTAAAGGTTTTTTTTTGTAAGTGTGTGTTTGTTCTTGGTTTTTCATCGGTTGAATATTTGTCGGTGTTTTCTTTAAAGAACCATGTTTCCTGTTCATAGTCTGGTATTATTTTTGCTTTTTTTATGTAGTCTATTCCTAAGATGCATTCTATTTTTATGTCCGGTGCTATTCTTATGTTTGTGTTGAGTGTTTTATTTTTTAATGTAATTGGCAGTTCTACTATTCCTATAATTTCTATATTAGTGTCGTTTGCTAGTTGTACTTTAATATCGTTGTTTGTAATTTTAATAATTTTTTTTTGTATTTTGTTTCCTAATTTTTGTATGCCTGTTTGTCCTATGTATGTGTTTGTTGCACCTGGGTCAACTAATGCAGTAATTTGAGTGTTACCTATTTTAATTTGTGTGTACCAACGAGGGTCGTTTTCTATCTCTGAAGCTAAATTGACCCATTCTTTTAGCCTCAGTGTCGGTTTCCCTGTTCATTGTTGTTTGTGTACTGTTTGTATGATTGTTGTTTTGGGCATTGTCGTTTGTAGTGTCCTCGTTGTCCGCACTTGAAGCATTGTTCTACTGTATTTTGTGTTTTTTCTTTTTCTGTCTGTTGTCTGTAATTTTTGTAAGTTGAGTAATTATTTGTTTGTGGTGTATATGTTTTTGGTTTGTAATATCGTGTTTTTTGTGTGTAAGTGTGTGGTGTAGGTGTGAATTCTTTTGCGTAGATGTTTAATGGTGTGTGTGTTTTTGGTGTGTAATTTTGTGTGATTTATTTTTCTCTGTTTTTTTGAGTTAGTCTTTCGAATTCTGTCCCTATTGTTTGTAATTCTTTGAATGTGTGTATTTCATAGCGTCTGATGTGGTATTGGTATTCTTGTCTTAAGTGTTCGTATGTTTTATCTAATTGTTTTTCTAGTGTGTATGGTGGGTGTAACTGGTTTAATAATGTCCTATAGTGTAATATAAAATCTATTATTTTTTCTGTTGGTTTTTGAAATTTCTCTTCTAATTGTTTTTTTATATTAGTTCTATATGATTTATTTTGAAATGTGTCTAATAATGTCTCTGTAAATTGTTCCCAGTTATTCCATTCGTTTTTATTTAATTTATACCAGTCGTATGCATTTCCTGATAATAATATTGGTATTGTTTTGTATAATTCGTCATTTGATAAATTATATCCGTTTTGTAGTTCTGTTAGTCTTTCTAAGAAGTCATATATGTTTTCATTTTCCTTTCCTTCAAATTTTAATTGCCAGTTTTGTACCACTTCCATAGGTGTTTTTTTTTGTATAGATTTGCCATGGAATGAAGTTTTGATTTTGTGTGTGTAAATGTTGATGTTGTGTATATGTGTTTTCTCTTTCTGTGTTTTGGTTCTGTTCTTGTCTGTGTGGTGTATTATTTTCCTCTTCTATTTGATCGTAGTTTTGTGTTTGTCGTAAAGCGTATGCGTTGTTTCTTTGTAAATGTGTGTTCCTACCGTTTTCTGAGTATTCGTCTAATAGGTTTCGTACTCTTATATTTGGCATAATGTGTTGTGATTGTTGATTTTGATTATTTATTGGTGTGCCTTGTCTGTTTATGTTTGTATGTAGTTCTTTATTTAGTTCTTCTATTGTCATGTCTAATAATGATTTGTTGATGTTATTGTCTGAATTGTTTTGATCTGTTTGCGTCTCCTCTATGTTTATGTCTATCGTCGCGCCTGCTCTTGCTGGCGTGAATGCCGGCGTTCGTAGCATGTTTATAGATTTATTTATTCTCTCTAAATTTGTAATTGAAAATAATAATTTATATATTTTTTTTTTTTTTTACACTAAGTGTTTTTGTCTGTAATGTTTTTAAGTTTGGTGTGTAAAAGTAAGTTGTGTGATTGTATTGTGTGGTATGTTTGTTTTTTTTTTTTTTTTTTGTTTTGTTTTGTTTTTTTGTGTGTTTATGTTGTGTGTATTGTATGTTTTATGTATAATTTTTCTATTCGTTTTGTGTAATATAATGTATTATTGTTTGTTGTATGTGAGAGTTTTATGTTTGGTTAGTTGTGTAATGTGTATCTATGTATGTGTCAATTTTTCGTTTTGATATGTTAAATTTATGTGAGTTTTTCACGTTGGCGCCATTGTAACGGGACTAGGGCCGCAGTAAAAAATACACCATTTAAATGGTAAACGAATTTATTAATTCCGTATATTTACTTACACTATGGGACCTCTCCAACGTGCACTATTACAATTGAATCTTCACTTGATCTAACTCTAGATAGCGAAGGGTTCGCGCGCACAACACTAACTAATTATTATTGCGGGGCCGCGTTACGCGGAACGCGTCGCCCCCACTCTTACTCTCTCTCTCGCTCTCTCTCTCTCTCTCTCTCTCTCTCTGTAACGGTCCGTTACACCTTTATAATTGTCATGTTCTCCGTCAAAATTATTCTGCCTCGATTTCGGGCACAGGATTTAAGAATTCCAGCTCATAGATCAATTAGGAATTCCTCTTTTATCCTAACAAGTAGAGTATGGAATTACACTACTAGTGAAAGTTAAAATTTATTCTTAAACATGGCGCTGATAGACAATGTTTTTTGAATAATTGTCGTAGTCTGCAGCTCATGGATGCAACAGTTTTCGTCTTGTTGCATATAGAATTGCGGACATAATATTTTATTTGTTTATGGTACTTGGTGTGGTTTTTTCTGGAGTTTTCCCCACAATATTACATTCACGAATGGAGATACTCCTCAGATGAAGTGGACTGCAGACGAAACATGAATGTCTATAGTTTACCATGTGGGCCCTTCGTGAATGTCGACGAATCAATTAATAACATCCGGTTAATTAAATGTAAGAATCGGACAAGTTCAGATTAGCTTGTGTACTTCTTTTTATTAAAATTAGCGGTTAAACACCAAAAATCCTCTTGGAGGATAAGATATGAATGTTCTCTCCTGGACGGCTAAGCACATATTCTTTTTTCGGGAAATGTGAGAAATTGTCTTTTGGTGGGAAAGTCGCGGTACATCCTCTTGGAGGAAAGGGATAGGAGATAACCATTTTCTCTTGGAGAGACAAAGGTGGGAATTCCTCTTGAAGGAAAGAGAAAAACGCTCCATTTTGGAAGGATAGAAATGGATTCCTCGTGGAGGAATAAAGACACACATGTCCTCTTGTAGAAAAAAAATAGGAATTCCCTTCGACTCTGCGGCAGAAATTTCGATCCATGTTAGGAATAATTTCGTTAACTTGTTGCAATTCTTTCCTTATCAAATAAAAACGCGGTTTTGGTTTGCCAATGACTTTTTTTCATAATTCGATAATCTCTCATTAGTAATGTCTCTTTTTGTACATGATTATGTACCATTGGTCAAAGAGGCTTAAAACCCAAATCAAATAAAATAAGAAAATAAATGAATAATAAAGTCTGAAGAAAAAATAAAAACCGTCGTATACGATTACTAAATAAATATTTACATCCTCAGCAAAAATACATAATAGACAATTTTTTATTACAGGTGAAGAAAGTCTAAAGCACGATCGTTACAATCAAGATCCGAAGATGAGTTTTATCATGAAATCATTTTGGACTGTGGCTCATGGACTTCACAAAATGTTGCAAGACGTATGCGGTATAAATTACATGGGGGCCTGCAACGAGATGTACCCTTTCAATGGATCACTATTTAAAGTAATGTCTATTATAAATTTATAAAAAACGCATTCTTAAATGTCCAAATACTGTAGCTACAGTAGCGCCAAAATAATCACCGGGAATCGACAGAATTCTCATATCCGTTTGAGATATTTTTTAAAGATTTAGATGTTAGTTTCATGTTTAAAAATCTAAAACAATTCATATATTCAATCGTTTTTAAATTGGGAATTAGAAATATTATTAGGAAATTTCTTTGAAATAATTAGTAGTTTACTTATTTAACATCCAAGTGCTTAAAGTATTTCGAAAACATTATATGATTTTTATATAATTATTTGTATTTGTTGGAATATAGCATGAACAAAGACAATGAAAGTGGTATTCCACGTACATTAACATTTAAACAAAATGTTCACATTTCAATATTAAATTATTTTCAGTCTAAATGACGGAGATAATTGACAAAAAATATCAAAACAAGTGCTTGCGTTTTTATAATATAATGGCGGATTAAATCTACTCACGTAGATCATTAATTCTAATCCTCTTATTTGCAGCGCTACTTGTGGAACGTAAGCTTCAAATTTCTCGACGACGACTCTGTACATTTTGATAAACGCGGGGATCCACCGGGCAGGTCGGTGCGTATGTCTATTTCCGTAATTTTTATTTCATAAAACGTATCGTAATTTATACCATTTTTGTTTATTCTACCAATAATTAGATCACAATTATAACTTTCGGAGGCTAATTTTGTGTATTCCTCGAGTTGGAAACGAAAATTGAAATATTAATAAGTACTACCTCTAAAATATTTTTGCTTTTATTATAAATTTTCATAAATTACCTTGCAAATTCGACATTAGTTTTCAAATACATTGTTCTTGATGTCAATAAAGGGTAATGTAAAAATTTTTATTGTGTAAAATTGAAAAAAATAAAATTATGTTTCTCAAAAATGAAAACTTTAATATTCAACGAAATATTGGTGTATGAATATGTTTCATGTATATTACGCTACTGTAACAACAAATTTTCGAAATGTACATTAATTGTTATTAGGTGTAGCAAAAAATACTAGAGATAAATTATAGAAAAGTAGGACGTCCATAATTTCTACTGTAATGCATTTGCGTACTACATTTGGATATAAGTAGAAATAGTCATTATTCGTCAGACACGACTTTTCATGAGAAAGATAACATGGTTGAATGAAAGAAGAGTGTCTGTAAGTTAAAAAATCTGCAACATTAAAAAAATATCCTGCACTTTCAAAATAAATTATATGATACATTTATGGATTAGCTACCTTCTTGTAATAAAATACGATAAATAATATTGACAATATTAATCAAATTTTAAACATAAATAATAAAATAAATAAAATCTAGTAAAAAGATGCTAGTACAAAAGAATATGATATTTTTATAGAGGTCTCAGTTGTATATATTTTACACAATAAATAACGCTTCAGTAAACGTTTGAAGTAATTGGGTTCGTTAACCAGAATTCGCGCATTCGTGCAGACCGCATTTATACTATAAGTTGATTCGGTGATCTCAAATTAGAGCATGAAAAACGCTCTTATTCGTTTACAAACTTTTAATCTCATTTATAATTTTCGGTATATTTCATATTACGAACTAAAATATTTATTATTTATTTGATAGATAATGTGATTTTTAATTTTTCTAATTTGATTATTTTTTGTTTAGTGCTCTAACGAGCTTTATTGTTCTTTACTTCGCTTCATACCTTTTCCTCCTTTCAAATGATCTGCTCCACTTTCATTTTCACAAAGCTTAGCGTTTTTTCTTATTTTTGAATGGGGTTCGAAAACAAAACACTCAAATGTATATTCAAGTATTGATGGATACGTATTATGCGATATACGCAATCAGAAAAATATGATGGTTTCAATTTAAAAATGATACAAAAGGCATCATTTGCCTGAGTGTCGTTGCACGTGCGATTAAATTGATCCCAGAAAGAACAGGGCCAGAAATGAACTCGGAGCAAACGGAGAATTAATTAAAAATCGACGATCGAAAGTACGTCGTTTTGGTCGGATACCTTCGTCGACGGAAGCGACGACCTCGTTCGTGCTTCCGGATCGTCGAGCATTGATCCGTGTCACTTCCACGTTTTTTTCCGATTTATCGAAAAACCCACGTACGAAAACAATACCTTCTTCAGGACAATTTTCTTTAACTCTAATTCACTTACATTTGAACAATTTTATATTTGAATGCTAGTAGTAAACGTTCCTTGATTTTGTTCAACTCTATATTGAACGGTATTCATCTGAACAAGGCTTATATTTTAAGTTGAAAAAATCGATGCTACATAACTTCAAAAATAGTATACAATATCACTGTTTATGCACGTTTAGGTTAACCTCCGAAAATGAAGACAATTTAGAGAAATGTATTCACCGAGTCACAGAGTTGACCTGATTTTGTCGGGATGTAGAATTTGACATTGTATAAAAAGCATCGAATTCTATTTTATGCTGCCCCAGAATACTCAACAACAAAGGAACATTCCAGAAACTAAATCATTATTATATCATTATTATAGTTCCAAAAACTCCGTTGTCTCCAATGATTGACAATGGATGTTTCAGAATTGTTTTCAGCTCAAATGAGTTTCCGCTGATAGTTAAAAATGAAAAGAATAACTGATATTTTGCAAATAATGATTATAATACAATATAATACAAAAATTGCCTTCAAAAGTTACTTGTGTTTATTTATCAAATCGGTTTTACCTTTTCACTGAAAGACAACTGGGTTCTTAGAACCAAGGGATAAAACTATCTTACTACTAACGGATTCGCATTGCAAATTGAAAGGGATTAACTGAATTCATCTCCGTAACATTGTAAATCTTCAATTGAGTAACTAAACGCTTGGTATTCACTTTATCAATACAGTGCAAATCAATTTTGAATGAGACCAGATAATAACTATTTATTACAATTAACTATTAATCGAAGGAAAATATTTGCGTCCATAGTATCTTATTGTTTTTGTTTGTGAGAGAAAAGAATTATGGGTTGCCAAATAATTATTTAGAATTTGAGAAGGATTAAATAAGTACCACTGTACTGTTAAAAGTAACTAATTTTAAATTTGCTAATTATGAAATGTTATTTATTTAGGACAAAACCAATTCATTTCAATAATCAGTGTAATAAAAATAGATGATAACAAAACCATTACAGCTAATAATCTTACAGGTACGAGATACTTAATTATCAATTAATGTCGAATGGGACCTATGCATACGTACAAATTGGCGATTGGAATAATGGCATCCTTAAATTCTCAAAGTTTCCACAGTCACGCAATTCGATTCTCACTGAAAGTGTGTGTTCAAAGCCTTGTCCACCTGGGTTTTATAAGGTAACGAATACGATCTTTTCTTTTAATTTATTTTTGTATAGTTACAAATTTCTTTAAAAAATTTAAATAATGAGCAGTGATCAGATACAATTACTTTAAATTATACGGAATCTATTGTGAATTTGCAGAATTTTAAAACCGGTGGGCAAGAGAAACGGTGTTGCTGGGCTTGTGCGGCGTGCAGTCATTATCAATATACGAATACAAAACAAATGGAATGCATTGACTGTGAAAATGGAACACTTCCAAACCGTAATAAAACTGGTATGTTTTCATGATTAGTGGAAACTTTTCTAAAATTAAACAACCTACTAGAGTTAGACGTCATTAATAATCGTATTTTTAATTCAATTTCAGCTTGCGAAAAAATTCCGGAAGAATATTCGTCGTGGGCCGATACTGGAGCAATCACTGCAATGACTTCGAGCGTGATTGGATTGGTAGCAACTTTTGTCACTTGTCATATTTTCATACGCCATAATAATACGCCAGTAGTAAAAGCCAGTACGCGGGATCTCAGTTACCTTATTCTCGGGGGAATGACGTTGGCCCACATTTCTGTAAGTTTCGTTTACCGTCTATAAAAATTAAAAATAAATTAAGTCAGATTCCTCATTAGACATATTGTTAATTTTGTTTTACTTGATATAATTAAAAAAATGTAACTACGTTCATTTATGTTCATAGGTTTTTGCTATTTTAATGAAACCTACATTAATTACGTGTACAATAAGCCGAATGATGCCAGGAATCAGCTTTGCTATGATATATGCCAGTCTTTTTACGAAAACGAACAGAATCGCGCGTATCCTCGCAGGTTCGAAGAAGCGATTTCCGAAGAGAAAACTTCGATTTATGTCAACGACTGCACAGGTACGGTTTATCGATCATTCGATTGTACTAAATGTACCATCGTATTCATAGACATCCCCTCGGGATCTATGTTGCTCCGAATTTCCTTGAAAGCTACGAATTTTGCCCGCTTCTCGCGGGTTTCAATCAAGTGCAATGGTATTTGTTTAGAGTGTAATATTCCAAAAGTAAAAGCGTTTCTGCTGTCATGAAATGAATTCTTTTAGAATTGCAGGTAAATAGTCGTTTTTTTTTAATGTAAAACTCTTTTACAACGTATAAATATCTATACATATCAATAATGCAACTGCGAAAACATTTTGAAACCATATTTATTTAGCACTGATAACAACGCCCTCTTGACAGCCTTTAATAAATGCATTTCAGATTTTCTTGCACATATTGTTTTTTTCTGAATGCAAAAGAATTTTGAAATTTGACTTGTTCGAATACCTAACGCATCTTATGTTTTACATTGTAAGCTGTGTTGCAAGATCATTTTATGGTGGACATATGAAAATGTAAATAAAACTTTTCAGATAGCGATAACGTGCGTCTTAATATTGATCGAAGTTGCGGTCACGACGACGACGTTGTTGATGGAGCACGCAAAACCGATCGTCGAATATCCGGCACGTCACCGAGCTGTACTTACTTGCGCGACTTCGCCAAGGGCCGTCTTGTCGCCGTTGGCATTCGACGCCCTCCTGATCGGTCTTTGCACGCTTTATGCCGTAAAGACGAGGAACGTGCCAGAGAACTTCAACGAAGCCAAGTTCATCGGTTTTGCAATGTACACAACCTGCGTCATTTGGATCGCCTTCGTCCCCATATACTTCGGAAGCGAAACTAAGGTATCGTTCTTGCATTTTCAATATTGTTTAAAAATTTACGTCGCTTCGTCCGTTTGTTCGCTGTTGATTCATTATTCACGCGATAGACGTAACTCGAGGTCGTACCTAACGTTCGTGACCGGGAAAACCGGAATTGTTGTAGGAAAATGTCACCGTCAAGAATCTCGTCGACGTTTATAATTATTTCTATGATAATTGTTTCAATTTAGGTTCCAGAAGTATAATAATAGTTAATATTATAAACATAAACTTTGTTGCCTTATGATATTCGTCTCAGGGATTCTCAAACAAAAATTCTTGTTTATAGGTTACAGATCAAATAACTAACAATTTTTTAGTACAAAACATAACTTTTATTATAAATAGCTTTGACTATTATTAACAATAAAACATTGTTTTTAGGTAGTGACAATGTGTATGTGTGTAACTCTAAGTGCTTCGGTGACGCTGATCTTTTTATTCCTGCCAAAATTGTACATCATCGTATTAAGACCAGAGCGAAACAATCGGGCTTTGTTCACAACCAGCAAATCTATTAGATGTCATATTGGTGCACGTGTAGCCGCCGCCATCGCCGAACCTCCAACGAAACAAGCTATCTACGGATTTTCCACTTCGGATGATGCCGAATCGTCCGGTAAGAAATGTATACTTGGCAGCTAGATAAGTTTGTTTTTGCAGAACGATTTCACAATAGCTTGAACAAGAAAGTAGAATCGCAATTTGATATTTATCGCAAGATTTAGAGATAAAATTTCTGAAATAAGATAAGATTTATTATATAATAAATAGACAAACGAAGTAATAAGGCCTTAGTTAATCTATCATTAACTGCAGACGTGATTCTCTAAAAAAAAATAACCATTCTATAAGAGAATTTTCGCGAGAATTAACTGTTAACTGATTGTTTTTATAAATAGGTTACCGTTGCAGTATTCAGCGACGAACTCTCTCAGTTCAAACGGGCGCTGAGCTCATATGTAGCTGCAAGTTCTCCTCGGCGAATGACACAAAAGCGTTGCCTGAAAAAAAAGACATAGAAACGATCTACAAGTGCAACGAAAATGGTCGAAATTCCAATGGGTGTGTTCAAAATTCGAATTTCGCCTGCGATAAAGTGGCGAACTCGATAAAAAACCTCGCGACATCGGAAACTAGTCTCGAGATAGAAAAAAACTACCGTAATGGTAAAGTTCATGGGGAGGATTCACAGCTGGAGCTTTCGCAATGGGCCGAATTAGATGTTAAAAGTTTGATCGACGACCTGCGAAAAAAGTAAGTTTTAGCTAGCTTAATCAATATCTTTACAGTTATGGTTATTAAATTGAATTAAATGATATATCTCACTTAAAATTATATTGGTAGAACAACCGCTACTAGACCCTTCGTTGTTAATTTTTTCGTTATTTTAGGAGAAATCCAATTAAAATCAGTTCCTTTATACTTATCCAGTCAATACTACGGCATTTTATTTTGAACGGAAACCTTTTTCCAGTAAGATATTATATAAAGTCTATAATGATAATATTATCATTTTTCAAGATCTCCATCTCCGGTGTCGGGGTGTTCGGACTGTTCTCAACTAAACCATCATTGCGGGTCGTTAGTAAACGAGAAAATTAATGGATCGGCCCGCAACGAGAACTACACCTACGATCCGGAAGTGAAGTCGATGACGAATGATTGTTGGGATGGAAGATTAATGGGCCTAACTGCAAGAATTCGCGAAGAAAATGACTATCAATCGGGCACCGATGACCCGGTCATCAACATCACAATTACTTTAGATACTAATATGTCCGAATATCTAGACTCGAATATGTCCGGATACCGTGACAGACATAGCAGCGTTTAATCTCGCTCAGTCTTTTGATGTGCATCATTTTACCGTTATAAAAATTGAGATTATTTCGCACAAATATCTAAATGAATAGACTCGTTTTTTTAAATATTTTCTGGGTGAATTATGTTATTGTCCAATGATTATTTGGTCGAAATTGAAATTAGGAAGTAACTTCAGGATCTTCTTGTTTCTATACTCAACTTTTTTTAAGCTTACAAGATCACTTGAAAATTATTATTTCGAAACTTAGGGAATGTCTTTAATGGATGTATATTATGGTAGGCTTAAAACTTTGATAAGAAATTCTACTTTCATAATATTTCAATTAAATATTTTCTAATACCATTTTAAATTCGTGATCGATATCCTCTTGACTGTCATATCATCTGACCAAAACATACATTCATAAAAATATATCGAAGGCTGATTACTAACTTTTTAAATGAACATTCAAATTAATTTTTAAAACAAAGTTCAACAACAAAATATATTCTAACGGGTTTCTATACTTTTCAATAAATTAATTTTTACTTCTAATAATATCATTATTGAAAATTATCTAACAATGTAATTATCGTCAATTATTAAAATTAATTCAGTGTATTCATCGTTTATAAAAATGTTATAAAAAAGACAAAGAATCCTTGAACGGATTCTTTAACCCGTTTTTTCTGTATTTCAGTCATCGATGCAACAGTATTGACAAATTGTACACATAATTTCTCTGCAATTTAGCGCTATTATTTTAATGAAAACAATATGTAAAGGATTTAATAATTTTATAGACAATTCTTTCACATTTAACTTAAAGCTGCTACATAATATTTTATAACTTTTCTAGCGCGTATAAAAAATTTCAACAAATCTTAAAACAATCAAATCCTTTATGTATTAAGAATAGTATGAAAGCAGAAACATTTCAAACTGCTGATATGCTGTAAGGAATTTTCCGGCGCGGAATTCTCGATATAAGGAGTATTTTCAACAAAAAACATTTTTTTCCGTTCATGGGCAATTTTTGTATGTGTCTACATGAAAATTAGACTTATTTTTAGATACCTATTCCTTATATCGATATTCCGCACAGTCGGAATCTGTGTATCTACAAATAATTAGTACGTAAATTTTAAACATTATTTTTAAGTACTTACGGAAATGTAAAACGTCGCCTGAACGTACTTGAGATTTAGGCAAAAATTATAGTAGGATAAATTACGGTCTTGACAAAAAAACTAACTTCAAGTACATGTATAAAATGATATATAACCACGAAAACAAGTATTCTTCCGTTAAAAACATTTGTAATAATGAAAATCTGTACGTGTAAATAGTTTTAAAAAAACAAGAGTTTTATATTAATCAAAATAACTCAACATTGATCTCAGAATAAATAGTCATTAAAAGGAATTATTGTTGGGTTTGTAAGGGGATATACGTTTAACACAATCAATCTGCTGGTAACAAGATTCTTATTATTAAAATTTGTTATAACGAAGTATCGTAGCAAATTATTGTTATACTTCATTAAATATATAAAGTTAGAATGTACAAATAGCTATACCTGACAAAATAGTTTGTCTTTGACAAGTTGATTTTTAAGCCGCTGTCGAACAATGCTAATCACTCCCATCTCGTTATGAAAATCATTTTTCATCTATACATATCATGATGTACTAAATAGTTTACATAATGATAAATTGTTATATCATTTGTAAATTCTGTTGACCTATCAGTAAATTATATATTCATCTGAATTATATTTACTACACGGAAAAAATATTTTTTCTGAAAATTACCGAACTTTTTAAGAAATATTTTAGCAATCATTTTGGTAATTTTGATGGAAACTATTTTTTCGATGTAGATTTCTGTATGATCTGTAAAATGTAATAATAAGATTGAAATATTTGTTAATTGAAAATGTTAATTAAGTAAAATTGTTATGACTGCGTTAATCGTTTTCAATTCGCATTAAAGTGTATGTAAACAAAAAAATAAGTAGGTATATTGTATCGAGAAGTAAAGAGTAACCTGAAATATAGTAAAACGATGTACAATGTTCTAGTCGAGTCAAAATATGTTATATCTGTCTTTCTGTACAATTTGTTTATCATTTTTTAGCTACAATAATGAATAATAGAAATGCAGACATATTTTAAGTTTCTTATCTTAGGCCAGTAATGTTCGAAACAAACGACGTTCGAACTCACGCATACAATTTTAACTGACGGAAATATAAAAATTATACATTGATTAAATCTAATTATTTGTCTAATGTTATTAGATTAATATGCAGTCGATTTTAAATGCGCTTCCATGACTTAGGTTTTTGATATACGAAAAATTGTTTAAACTTAGCCTCTACATGGATGACCAATATACGGTTTCTCCTACATTGTAATATATACGTAAATAAATGCGAAAGTGGAGTTTATTTCAAAAGCTTTTACTTAGTAAATGTAGAAAGCGTTTTTCTATCATTAGTTGGCAACTGACGTCTTTACGACCATTAAGACAAAATTCTAAAATCTTCATATTTTCCTATATCGAAATTAATAGCGTTATTTTCGAAACTTGAGGTCAGTTCAGTCGATATTTAAGTAGTGAATTGGAATTAGTCTCATATTCTACAAATCCTCATCTTTCTTACTCAATTTCCACCAATGCTCGAAAGTGTATTACCATGACTCAATAGTTTCATATTGGCAAAAATATATGAAAATATATTCATTTTTGTATATATTAATAAGTCATTTTTTTTTAACAGAATACACTCTAAAATTACACAGGCCAACGAAATGAAACCAATCTCTATACCCAGAAATCTGAATCCAAATCTGGTCGCAGAATTGTTCCATCGCGTCAGGATTTTCAGATATCCTAACCTAAAAGAGCAAAACACGCTGTTTTTCTTATTCAGTAAGTTTATTAAGTAAGTTTTTGTGGAGGAACAAAATCCTTATCCAACAAACGAAAAAGAATTGAAACGAATTGCATACGTTTTATTTCGGTTTCTGGACCGATATAATGCGTGAGTAGAAAATAAACATAACCTAAAAACATTAACTATTAGTTTTTTCATGAAAACACGAACTAAAATGTAATGAATTTCACAGGCACAAAGTAATAATAATATATGCGAAAGTAAACAATGTAAAAAAGAAACATATTATAAAACCCAATGGATTAAAACGAATTTTTCCGAATTCAAATATTCGGAAATCCACGTGAATGTATTAAATCGTTGAACTTCGAATTGTGTTGAGACGTTTCTCAATTCGAAATATCAAGAAACCGGATTGGAAACGTAATTTTCTGAATTCGATTTTATTCTTTTTCGTTTGTTGGATATTCACACTTTGGCAAAAACCAGATTAAAAAAAAGCGTTATTCATAAAATTTAAAATGCTTTTGTAGTCATTTCGGACATTTTTATTTTTTTCAATTTTAGGTTAGAATATCTCAAAATTTTGACGCCATAGAACAATTATACGACTGGATTTTGATTCAGCAATAAAAATTTATTCCGTCACAAAAACTTGCTGGAAATGGGCAAAAACTGTTTTTTTTTTCACTTTTAGGTTAGGATATCTCAAAATCGTGACGTGATAGAACAATTCTGCGGCCATATTTGGGTTTAGTGCATCGAAAACCGTTAAATTTAACTTCTGCATGCTTCAACTTTACTCTCATGGAGTCAAATTTATTGCTTTGATGTATTTCATGCTAGACTTGAATCCCTCTACCGGTGTAGTTATATACTGTAACGAAAACTGGTTACTACATGGCCGTCCGGCAAACATGTTTTATTTAAATTCAGTTCTGAGGATTTTGAATCAAATAAAAAAATTAATTATTCGTTAGAATTTTTTGCAACTAATGAAAAAATAACAAATTATATATCCCAAGAAACAATGAAGTTATTCAGGGACTCGAAGCACATGACGGATTGGTCATCATCGGCAACCAACTTGAAACATTCATTACTTCTTAAGGGGGTTCGAAAGTGGTGCGCCAATAAAGTAGAGAATTACAGTTTCCTCGAAAATACCAAAGTCATTGATTGAGAACTGACCGAGAATCTTCGGAAATAAGTGAGTTTTATTTATTTAATTCAATCATTTTGTAGGATACCGTCTATAGTAATTAAATTGCCCTTACAGAGCCCGAATTTCGAAAAATCGATTATTATTTACGGTTTTTAGTGTAAATTACTATATTATCGGACGAGCACTTTAGAACCCCCTTAACTATTAGAGCAATGAAGATAAAACTTTCCAGAAAATTTGTTCACACCTGGATGAACAACTTTCTCGATGACAGTTTTTGGATACTCGAAATTCGCTAGGTAAACGAGGAGCCTAAAGGTATATTTTGCAGTTGCGTAAAAAAAAAATTAATAACATTGGATGCGGAAATCTCAAATGAACAATTTCTTTTTTTTATTTGTTTCAACACCTTCCAAATTGACTGTGCTGTGAGTTGAAATAAAAAAGCTGGCCGTGTAGTAACTAGTCCTATCCACACAGTATTCAATCGCCTTTCTTTATTTCTGTGTTTATTAATGCCATATTGTCGTATATTTTGACTTTAAGGGGGTTCTAAAGTGATCCGTAGATAAGGTAGGAAATTTCACTAAAAAATATAAATTCAAGATGACTGAATAAAATTTTTTTAATTCGTGCTCTGTAAGGGTATTTCTAAGCTCTATAAACAGTTTCCTAGAAAAAACTAAAGATATTGATTGAAAATTGACCGAGAATCTGCAGAAATAAGTGAGTTTTATTTATTTCCGAAGATTCTCGGTCAGTTCTGAATTAATGTCTTTGACATATTCTATGATACCATCTATAGTAATTAAAATTGTCCTTACAGAGCCCGAATTTTGAAAAATCGTTTCAGTCACTGTTTATTTAAGGTTTTTAGTGAAAATCCTACATTATCGGCCGAGTACTTTTGAACCCCCTTAAAGGGTCCGCTGGTAAGGTACGAATTTCATTAAAAAAAAAGTAAATAAAAGATGATTGAATAACATTTTTTAAATTCGGACCTTGTAAGGACAATTTTAAGAACTATAAGCAGATTCAGTCATTTGTTATTTACGGTTTTTAGTGACAATTCCTACCATATCGGCCGAGCACTTTAGAACAATTTAAAGAACTCAAATGTAAAAAAAAATAAAAATTATTTCAGAATGATTTCTAATGTGCTCTAAAAGAAGTCAGATGTCCGGCTTTCTCAGGGTTTTTTAAACATGATGTCATTATGAGATCTTTATGAACTTTTTTATTTACGGTTTTTAGTGAAAATTCCTACCTTATCGGCGGAGCACTTCAGAACCCCTTTAAAGGTACTTTAAGGTACTTTTAAGCATTCCGTTTGCGCAGACGCTTCATGTACTCTCTCCGTACATTTAAATATACTGAAATGTATTTTCATTTTTATCAGCGTGGATATTATATTATTATATACAATTAGTTTTCCATTCGTGTCTTGCATGTACATTTTCTTTGTAACCTGAGCAACGAAAAAGAATTTAATCAAGTTTATTCCGGTTCAATTCAATTTCTTAACTTCACAAACATAACCTACAAAAATATCCACTTGCGCTTTATGCATTTAAAAACATTAACAAAACTTCTCTCGTAATACAATGAATGGGTTTAAATTCATATTAATTTAAAATCCTCATGAATTTAGTAATTCAGACAATTTTAAATTAAGTTAATATAGTTTTAGTACTGTCAAGAAAAGGAATTAGAAATGTTGATTTTTCTCTTCCTGTTAATTCTTTTTCTGGAAATATAATATGCAAAACAAAATAATAAATAAAATAAAAACTAATATATAATTCAAACAACAGCTACGAAAAAAAAGTGACTCGTCTGAATATTCGTTGGTTATACTATTTCGGAGCTGTAATTTCAATTATGCTACAAAATCCAAATTTTTAAATTCCGATTTTACATTTTACTTCTCACTTTCACTATAAGCAAAGTTGTATGTTTTGAAATTATTCGAAAGTTGAGTTATACGAAATAGATAATTTTTCATTCTGAAAACAGTTTAAAGACTCCATGAATACCCTGCTTAAAAGAGTGAATATAATTGGACTCGACCGGATAGAAACGGATCGAAAACAGGATAAAAATGGATTAAATGTCTGCATATTTCTATCCTAATTTCGATTCGTTATTTACAGTTTTATGCAGGGTAACTTCAAAGGGTAGACGATTAAAAGTACTAAAATAAAAGCGAGATAATCTCACTAAATTTTAAATCAGTTTTCAAATTGAGTTTTCAAAATTGGAACTAAAATTTCATCTAATCAGTACGATCTCATAATAAACACAAAAGAAATTAAATAGTCGATAATTTCATTGGGATTTTTCATTGTTAAGAAAATGAAATGTATTTGTATAAAAATGATTCTGAATTCAGATTTGTTACATTTCAATTATTTTTTGATTACGAAGAGATTATTAACTCACGACTTTAGAATCAAGAATAACATGTACATACAGTAGCCCTTCTCTTATTCTAATTTGTCCAGACAGGCAAGATGGCGTCTCCTTCTCGTATTCTAATTTGCCGCTAAAAACGTTTGCACTTTTCTGGGATCTTGTGAGGGGTTTTTACATCAATGTTAATTTACACAATATTATTTATTAGACAGAAATCACTTATTGTTATATGTTTTTGTTTTTAAAAAGAGTTTTTTTAGGTTATGTTTGTATGCATGAAATTAGATTAGAGGAAGTGAAAAAATTAGAATAAGAGAAGGACTACTGTACATTATAGTCAACGATGGCAATATTCTGTATCGTAATGGACTGAAATTGTCAATCGTAACAACTAACACATCGCGATACTCTTGCCTGTCTGTTAAGAACATTTCTTCAAGGAATACAGCTTATATGGTAAGTACATTGTGCCACAAAACAAATATATTTTCTAAAATATTTCCTTAGTTCAAACTAACCTGAATTCTACCCTTGCAAACACAAAAGTAACAGTTACAGTGGTCCTTCCCTTATTCTAATATTTCCCTCACGCATTTTCCCCACCGACATCTGTTGACGTGTGGATTTTCTAAATACAAATAACGGCGCATGTGCAACAAAAGAAAAGGAGACAAAAGTGAGACAGCAAATCGAAGTAGTGGGGGAGAGGGGAAAATTAGAATAAGGGAAGAAGGCCGCCATCTTGGCTGACTGGACAAATTAGAATAAGGGAAGGACTACTGTATGTACCAACTACAGTGGCCCTCTCCTTATTTTAACTTCTATTATTTTAACTGCTTCCTTTATTTTAATTTTCTTTTGTCCCTTATGTTAACTTCTTCCCCTCGCGAGTTCCCCCACCATTCGCCATTTGAAAGTGTTCAAGAGTTCGGAATGCTGTTTGCGCTTGCGCATACAGGTGAAGAAAGACGCAACTATATCTCCTCTCTCTGTTTTTATTCTCTCATACCGCCAGTGGTGAGGATGAGGGGAAGCGGTAAAATAAGAGAAGAAGCTGCCATCTTCCTTGACTCGAAAAGTTAAAATAAGGGGAGGGTGACCATTACGTAATAACAATGTAACCATTACGTAAATATTACATAACTGTTGCTTTCAGTGTTTGCAGGGACGTTCATGTATTATTTATATTTACACAATTTTTTGTTTTTAAATCTTGCAAATATCAAAAATTTTGATTTCGAGAAAAAACAAACACGACTACAAAATCGTTTTAAATTTCGACTGAAATGCCCATAAGTTTCACTTAACGATGTCTCCGCTACATTTGGATTTTTCACATTTATTCCTGTTTTTTTTTTACGAAAGTTTCCGTTTGCGTACATAAAACAATTCCGAGTATCAGCGAATAATTAAATTTGTTATTATATACATTTCTACCTTCGGTTCTCACACAATTCTTATACAAGGCTCGGATTTCAATAATTTCGTAAGGCCATTAATTGTTTCAAAATAATTTAAGATGTTACGAAACTAATTTATATAACATTTCATACCAAGTACTAATTTACCACTTACGTTACGTTAATTAGAGACGCTGCCAGTCTTGTTTTTCACCTGTTATATTCGTAAAACAAAAGTGCACTATTTGCGAAAAGATAATTGCAAAACACCCTCTAGTCCTCCTATTAAATAGGAAAAAGTATTGGAAAGAGAGTGGTTTTTGAAATGCCAAAAGACACTTGATAAAATATTTAGAAAAAAGTGCATGATTATGACTAAATGTGCCTAACTGTTTTAAAATCGAGCAATTACAGTAGGACCTCTCATATTCTAATTAGTAAAGTTTTTCAAGATGGCGCCGACCTTATTCTAATTTTCCCCTTACCCCCACTTACTTTGCTTGCGAGCTTGTGATTCGTGGACAATATTTTTCGTTGATTTTTCGTGTGATAGTGGGAGAAGACTTGTGGCAGAACGATTAGAATAAGAGAGGTCCTACTGTACTCGTATTTTTTTTAACTTGGAATCCAAGTCATTTTTTACCTACTTAAATAAAATAAACGGGAATGACATTTGAAATACTGCAGTTACCTGCGAGTTTTTCATAAATAAAATAACATTTTAAAAACATATTTATAAATTTGAGGAGATATCTTATCTATTGAACTTGGAATCCAAGTTTTCCGTTACTTGCGTTAAGAAAACTTCCATGGCAGAGCAACCAGCTTTCAGAGAATTTTTTTCCACGCTGTTCCATATCGAACACATAAATAGGGAATAACATAATACTGCAGTTAGGAAGAATTGCAAGATATCGAGCCCAATGCCGTAGCCAATGGAGTTTGAGGTATAATTCGCAGCCATCGCCCACATTATTGGAACCACTAATATCAAACTTAATACTATATACCACACACGTTGTCTTTGTACGCTGCTCAAAGCAGCTTCGCAAATGCCAATAGCCTCTTTCAGTGTTTCTCGTGTATTAGGAAAATCTATCTCGTTTCGACCTGAAATATACCGTTCAAAATATTATTTGCATAAATAATATTGGGTGGTTTATTTTATTATATACAAACATTTTATTAATTTCAGCGTTGCCATAACTGCTTCGTGGTCTGAATAACTGAACGGTTTGTCGGGTACACGATCCGGAAACGGTTGTTGGAAGTTTACGACCTCAACCTATCCCAAAGAAAAACATATTTGAAACATAAAGATAAAGTATATAATTAAGGAACATTACCTTATATCGCTTTGAACCCAGGTATAAAATGTGATCGATTCGTTTTCCGTCAGGCATTTTTGTAGCCATATGTCCGCTAGTATAACTATTCTTGGCACATTCGTTGGTCCCAATGTGGCTAACGCTATTTGAGCAGGCATCGGATAAACCACCAATGCCGCAAATTATTCGATATGCTAAATCTTCGGGTCCGGTATTGAGATCTCCACCGAGTATTACAGCATCTACGCCACCTCTGGTCATCCGAATGAATTGAGCCGTGTCGTATGCCTGTAATACTCGATGAGCACTGTACTCGTCAAAGTCACTATTGTACTCGGCGTGCAACTATAAATAAATTATTTTTATAGTTATACTGTAACTTCTGTTCTTTTTAAATCTTATGAAACTTACGTGGGCAATATAAACATTGACAAGAGCATTTCGAACTTTAATTTTACAAAGCCCGACTCCTTTTCCACCGAACCAATCTCCGTGATGAACTTTATGAACATATCCATTTAATGGCCATTTATGAAAAATTACATCAAGAATTGGATATCTCGATAACAAACATACACCCGAGCCAACAACCCCACTAAAAATATGAATCAAAATTTAATATGTTTTTAAATCCAAAGAACATGATGAAGAATATATTCAAACCTAAAAAAATAATGTGAATATTGCAGTTGTTCTCGAACATGGGCCTTGATCATTTTAAAATCATGAATGGACCATACTTCTTGTAAGCACACAATGTCATAGTCCCCATTTGTAAGCTTTTCAGCTATTGCGTTCATACGAATTGAACGATTCTTTGATACAAAAGGTATTCCCCTAAAATGATTAATGTTATATGTTATTTATGTTATTTATAATATCTTTATTCAGGTAAAAATATATAGTTTGTGAATGTACAAAAAATTTAATAATAAATGCAAATTAAAACTAAAGCGAAAACTAAAATATAGTAAAAACTACAATTAATTGTCAAAATAATTAATTTTAAGTAACACAGTTTTCAGCATTTACATTTTTGGTATTTTTTGTAATTTTTTGTAATTTTGTAATCTTTATTCAGGTATTTGCTACTTGTTCATGGCCTGAATTAAGGTGTTGAAACCTAAATTATAACTATAAATTTATTATATTTTATTGTGATTTCGGTGTAATATCTGATGTAATACGTCTATTTTTAATGGTGACGTAAGTTCAATACGTAAATTTTGTTTCTTCATACGAGAATAATGCAGAATCGGTTACGAAATATTGGTATCTGGTATATTATATTTTTCCGATGTTAAATTTGCAATATTTATCACTTTTATTTATTTATTTTATTATTTAATAAGTTAACATCCAAGAACAAATAAATAAAGTCCAGTATGAATGCAAATTAACGTAAAAAATATATAATGCTAGATATTAAAAGCATCAACCCACTAAACATGTAACGTAAATAAAACGTTACATGTTATCCCATTTATGGCAAAAAAGTAACGTTTCGTAACAACGTTTTGACGCCGTTTACACCACGTTCCACGATATCTAAATACGTAAAGGTAATGCGTAACATTACCAGAATGTCAATTTATAACAGTTTCAAAAACGTTTTATGGAATCGTTTCTGCAACGTCACAAAATCACCAAGGAAATTTAAAACGGCGCATTCAGGTTACTAATGTAACATTCATGTAATGTTACGAATGCGACGTTTCATAGACATGATTTATTGCATATCTTCTATCGTTTCGGCTGGTTCCATCTCAGACTTTGCCTTCAAGATTCGGAAGCAGTATTTGTTTTCGTATATTAGCACGATTTACAAGCAATCTTTTTCTTCTTATAATTCTTCTTTTTTCTGGTGCATAATATTATTTGCTATTATTAATTTTGTTCTTTTTATTTCTTATACGTGTGTAACTTGAATACATTGATGTCCATTAAATTCAAAATTTTTTTTGTAATATTATTGCAAAACTTAATTTAAAATATAGAGTAATTTGAGACTGAGACTGCAAAGAAGTGAAATTTAACTAATGTAATACTTCACATTTGAAATTGAAACGGGTTTTGTAATATTTAGAGAATATGCATTTTTTATATACAGTGTATTTATTTTAAAAAACTCGCTCCCTTTTAATATATTTATGTACAAAATTTGTAAATTTCCGTCACTTGTCCAGAAAAAAAACTCGCAACGTATTATTTTTAATGTAAATTGTATTAAATTTAATTCATAATTTAAAAATTGGTTCACTTATGTTAAATTTAATATCTGCGTAATTTTATAACTTATTTCCAAGTAGGGCATTTGTAAAATATACGTGTGTCAATTAACTTTACATTTTTTAAACAGTGTCTATTAATCAATTTCGTTTAAAAAAAATACTATACGGATATGATTAAAAATATTTATTTAAATTACAATAAATTACTACAAAATAGTCAAATAATACTAAAATACTATTTTTCCTGATATAGAAATGATAAAAGTAATTAAACATATCTTGTTTAAACTAAACCCGCATTTATCAAGAAGCCTTCTACGATTGAGTATAAGAGCTCTCGTTCGCATGGTAATACGTATGCGAGCGTAGCGTAGTGGTTAAAACGTCAGCGTTGTAACCGGTAGACTCGGGTTCGATCCTCGGTCGGGATGGATTTTTCTTAGATTCATAGATTTATTTGCGAGCAAAATTATAAAACTACATTCTTTCATAACATATCTAACGATACATAAATAATAATAAAATTCGAATTG
The DNA here is from genome assembly GCA_030407085.1 of Trichopria drosophilae. Classification (NCBI taxonomy): domain Eukaryota; kingdom Metazoa; phylum Arthropoda; class Insecta; order Hymenoptera; family Diapriidae; genus Trichopria; species Trichopria drosophilae. The sequence goes on from CM059583.1 coordinate 21,628,201, forward strand.
AATAAAATAATTCGTCAAATTTCTTATAATTTTTATTTATGGCTGGTTAATGTACCGTTTTTGGATGTATATTATTTACGTTATTTAAAAACCGTAAATGTGGCAGGACATTTCTGGTTCCAAGGACGTCACAAAAATGTTTTTGCAATGAAACAAGTTTGGTCACATGGCTATAATGCGACGTTTCAAAGATGTTGCTGTAACCAAATATTGTTTAGCGGGAACAAAAACAAAGCATAGCCAATGCTAAATTGAATGAAAAAAAGAAAACTTATTTGCATACTTCCAAATCAAATTCATTTTTTAATCACTCATATTCAGGAGCTGTCAAATCAAAATTTATAAAAAGAATTTTTTTTATTTATTGATTTATTATACATATATACAGACATTTATGCCCCAAATACAATAAGAGTATAAATCATAATAATAATAAGAATAGAATGACACTCAATAATATCTCGACAGATTGACTAAAATACATAATAATAACTCAAATATAAATTCTTGCACAAATTTGCAAATACCGCAGGAGAATCTAGGTCTCAAATACTAGTGTCTAAATTATTCCAGAGTTTTGATAAGCGATACACTAACGAACAGTAACAGTGATTCGTTTTACATGATTTTTCGATCAATATCTTGGTTTTGGAATTCCCTATCAAATGAATTAAGAAATATTGAATCCTTTACTAGATTTATTAACTTATGTAGAGTTCACATCGCTGTATATTATGATTAACTCGAATAATGTGGCATCTATTTCTATAAGTAACTTTACTTTTTATATTTTATACTTTCTTACGAATTGCTATCTTTGTAACGGTGTGTTTTGTTATGATGCACCATGCTTTAGAGGTGGAGGTATTATAGAGGAATATAAAGAAAAATAAGAGATAGGGAAGGAATCTTTCAATTGTTTTGTTTATATTTATTATGCTTGTTTACAAACCTGCATGACAATCGTATAAATATCAACTCGGTTGATCAATATCAGTTAGTTTGTGTCGCGAAGAAGATCACTAAGGATCGGTGGCGGTTCCGGTTTTGCGCGTCGCGGTAGGGATGTGTGTGAGTAGTATCCTTGATTTTACTATATATATATTTACGATTTACGATTAGTTTCGTGTATTGGGCAGGGTCTGCTCACATAGCCCAACTGACGAGTCCGTGAGCAGACCTGGGACGAAACACCGATCCATATAAAATAATAATTATTTACATAAAATTAATTACACATGCCAAAAAATTATTTTTAATCCCAGAATCATAACAAAATCGTTACAATGGAGCCCGAACAGGGACAATCATAAAAAAATTCGTTACATCTTGTCGATTTAAGTTTATAAAATTTCATAATTTCTATATTTCTTATTTCCATTGAGCGATTTGTTATATTTTGTTAATGGGCCATTTATGCCCGTTTACTACAACAAAATAAAATAAAAAACTTAAAAAAATATCTTATGGTTACGACACATAAATGAATGTTGTCGAAACAAAAGTAAAGTGTTAATAAAATCTGAGTTAATCATTTGAATCTGGTTAAAATCACCAGTTAATACTTTTCTTATAAAAATAATATAATTTTTAAAAGTTTTGTTCAAATACATTATTGAATTTTTAATATTATCAATATTGGAAAATGGATTTGTAATATTTTTCCATTTTCGAGATGATTTGAGATCGTTTCGACAAAGCCTAGCGTTATTGGGAATCCGAGTGACTAAGACGGAAGGTGTTTGCGATAATTTAGAGAATTTCAGACTGAAAGTGATATCCATCTAATGCATTTTTGGAGACATTTGCCCTAAACCTTGTTATTTACTAAGAGCTTATGTAAAACTTTTATTTTTATTTTTGTTAAAGAGAACTTATGTAATAATAACATTTAAATTTGTGTATCGTAGTTTTAACTCTCACAAGTGCACAATTTGAAGTAACGTTAAATAAAAAATCAAAGCCAGTTGAACTTGCATCAAAATTTTCATTAAAGAAATTGCACATTCGTTTCACTGGAGCAGTACGGGTGTAATTCCTTATCGCATTTGATGGATAAAATACTTAATTGGAGTGAAATTGTAAGACGGGTTTGCAAATGGAATCAGATTAAACAATTGTTCACATTTCATAGTTTTCTGCACCACCTTTACTAGAAATCTAATATCGTTTGGCTTTACGTACAGTAGTAACAGTTGCTAGCATCAATTTTGTAGCTATTATAGTATCGTCAAATCGACATAGGCTCTCCAGATATAAATGCTAAATATCGTAAAAGTTTGTGTTGAATCATTTCGATGATATTCGCATTAACATTATATCGAGGTGCCCAAACACAAGAAGCGTGCGTCAAGCCAGGATGAATAAGCACATTGTACAAATAATATATCATTGTATCTTTTATGTAAAAACATTCATGAAATCAAACACATTTGAACGATACTCCAGTCAATGCAATAGGTTAGGATTCTGTGTCATTTAAAGTGAATCTGCTCGATAAATTGTGCTACGAATCGCCATAAAGTCTGTGATCTATCTAGTGATTTTGAATTTGAATAATATAAAATTTCTCTATTCGGTACCAGAAGAAACTCAACCGAATAGTTGGGAAATATTTCGTTTTTATTAATTATTGCAGTGCATTACCATAAAGTAAACTAAAATTGCTTTAAGGTGACTCGAGCAACCCGGCCCTGACATTCAGAGTTTGCTTCCGATTTATTGATTTTTAGTAATTTTTCTTTCTACTAGTGAATTTATATAATTTATTTTCGCCGATTTACACCAATATTTTTCATTACTAGTTACTTTTAATTTATTACTTTATTAATTAATTACTTTATATATTATATTTTTTCAATAAAAATTGTGTTTTATTATGCCATCCTTGACAAGAAAATTTGGCAAGAGCGCTTGAATATCTTTTCTAATCATTCGGAGATCGTATAATTTTAAAATCGTAACGAAACCATTATTAAATGATTGATATACATGTGATTTTTTTACAATGATCTTTCTTTCTAAAGTTTTGTTATTAAAATCGAAATGTCATTTTATACTGCATTAGGTGCATTACTGTGTACTTCCGTGTAAATCAGTGTTACTTTAATATTTTTTTCTCATTAGTTACTTCAATAACAGGGTCTGAAACTTTGCAGGATGACGAGTGGGGTCATTAACTAGAATATAAAATATTTTTACGCAATTCTGTTGTTGGTCGATTCTGTCATTGATCGTTCGATCCACCTTAATTCTGACAGTTTGAGAGTAATAGATTGTTTTTATACTTTTAATACTACCGAGTGACATTACATATTGGTCATATGAACATGAGAAAAGCGACGTATACTCCATGATATAAATTGATCGTTACAACAAATTCTTCGATTATAGGAAATGTTTTATTGTAATAATTTTCCTTTACTGTTAAGTAGTAAATACCAGTCATATGGTTTAAATCGCAATTTATTAAAATTGTATTTGACGCATAAATTTCCATCTTAACGAAGAATGGTATTGTCCTCAAATAATTAGTATTAGAGTTACAGTAAGAACAAAAAAAAAGAGAAAGTTGTGAAATACTATAAATATTATTGTGTTACATAGATAATAAAAAATAATTTGACTTACCAGCAGTTTAAAGTGAGTATATTTAAGGTTATTTCTTCGGACATTTTGAGTTGTTAATTTTGGGAATTAAAAATGTGTAAAACAACGAATTAAACTAATCCAGGATCTCCTAGAAACACTGAGTCATTGCATGACCCCACATTATACACACAGAAGCATATGTTTGTGTGTATTGTAATATAATGATAGCTGATAAAAAGATAAAAGTATTGTTATTGCGATATCACTTGCACATATTGTGTCTATGCTGCATGTAATCTTCGACTAGTTTTATATCCACATGATTACGTGGAACATAATTTTCATTTCCCATTGTAAAATGACATTAAATTTAAAATTATAGTATGAAAAAAAGATTCCAAACAAAAAATAAGACGTGTTTCCCTGTCACAGGTGATGGAAACTTTTATGCGCAACTTTACTGCGCATTCTGCCGCGATTGGCTGCTCCGAATCATATGAAAATTTTTCAACAAAATGCAAAAATGAGAATTTTTAGAAATTGATTTTTACGGTGTAAAAAGGCACTTGAAGGTTACCATTTTTAACTTGAATAATTTTACAAGCTAGGGTAATGTATGAGTATGATTAAGATTTTGAAACATCCTGAATGAAATGAATAAGATAACCGCTTGTATTAAAAATTAATGCAGGAAGTTTTTCTTTTGAAAATTTTCTTGAGAAATTTTTCTTGGTTAAGTCGGTCCCTCTAATAAAAAATATACCTGATCCTACAACATTATTATAAAAAATAGCAGCATTGTAAGTTAATAAAGGATTTTTTGGTTTAATTTATGAATTCCCTGCGTAAAACAATTGAAGGGTGTCAAATGCTTTAAATTTTCTAAATTCACTCTTCCGTTACTCTTTTGTAATGCTTAAGTGCTATTTTAAGTGTGAATTTAGACAAGAAACGCTTAATAAACTCTTCGATTTTTACTAAGGTAAATATAGGTATATTTATTGTTAAAAAGTAATCAAATCATATTTCCTTTCGAAACGAATCATGGTGGTCCTCGATTGAATTCAACCCTGACTTTCTTGCACCTCTGATTTTCTTTTTGGAATCGATTATGGGTTATTTGGGGACCAATTTTAAAAATTTTAAATCGAAGAATTGGTATTTTTTTGTTAACGTGATTTTGTTTTAATCCATCGTTTCAATATAATTATTTCAAAGGTATATGTAAAAAGTAATTAAATACTGAACGAATTCTAATTATTTTGTACATTTATTTAAATAAAATATATATATTAGTTGCGTAAAACTAAATTATAAATGTGAACCCTTATTTTGATACATTTTATTTTTGAATATATTTAATATTTCAAACATAATACGAATTATATTCGCAAACAGTTTGTAGTAATTTTTCATTATAATTAGAGTTGTTTTTCAAAATTTTATACTTGACCGATGTCTTTGAGACATCGTAGTGAACGGCTTCCATAGAACCCTAAGACTTTTGATGTTTCGTACAAAACTGTTTTACATGGTGTAACTAAGTTTTAGATTAGATTAGATTAGATTAGAGTTTACTATGCCATGGGTTTATCCCTTATAGCAAATTACATGCAAGATACAATAGTAAGAATAATTTGGTACAGTAATAATATAATGGAGTACATGTTGATATCGTAGTAACAATAATTTTGAACTGGTAAGAAAACGAATCAATTTTTAACCATATAAACTAGCCTAAGAGAAAGGAATAGTGCAAATAATTCAAGTGGAGGGCAAATAACAAAAACTATACGTTTGTTGGCAATGACCAACAACTCATGATATCCAGATCAGAAATAATTCGGATTAATCCACGGATAGCTTATTAAATAGGTATATGAATAGTGCGGCCTTGAAAGAAACAATATTTGGGGATTGTTTTGTTTCAGTGGGGATAGAATCCCATAATTTAATTGCATAATTTCTAAAAGACCGTGCTTAGGCTTCCGTTCTACAAAACGGTACAATAAATTTCGAAGTGGTTGTACATCGACTGGATCTTCTTATGTCATGGCCAACGACGGGAAATAGTTCGTATAAATAAGCCGGTGTGCCTGATTTAAATACATTGTATAATAGCGATCCTATAAAATAATCTCGTCGTAAATTAGGGGTAAGCCAGTTTGATTTAATTCTGTATGGAGATATATGCACATCACGTTTGAGCCCATATACGAACCGAAGACATGAATTGTGCAGTCTCTTGAGCTTCGTATCGAGATACCCAGAGAGACCATTATAGACTACACAAGCATAGTCAGTCAATGGCAGTATTAATGCAGTGACTAGCATTAATTTGATGGAAGAAGGGAGAGCAGGGCCACTAGATTTAAGACGGTGAAGCACACCGTAAGAACCACGAAGAATCTTTGAAACTTGAGCATTCCATGTTAAGTCAGATATTAGTAACACTCCGAGGTCATTAACACAGGTCTCATATGGGATTTCAAATCCGTCCATGAAAATCGGGGGTGGCAGATTGAGCTGTAGGTACGACAAGTTATACTTACTCCCAAATATTATGGCCTTTGTTTTACTGGAGTTAAATACTAATCCAGCCTCGGACGCCCATGCAAGAATTGCGGAGACCTCCTTATTGAGATGAGAGACAATATTGCCTATATTATAAGGACTACATTGAAGGTGTATCTGGAGATCATCTGCAAATAGAGCAAATGAGTTTTTGCAATGTTTTAGCACCTGAGCTATGGCAATAATATAGATAATAAAAAAGATGGGTCCAGGAGACGAACCTTGGGGTATTCCAGAGGAAGTAGGCCTTGGTTCTGATGGATGACAATCAATGTCAACCCTGGTGAAAATTTCCGTAAAATCATATGATAAATCATATGAGATTTTTATAATTTCTTTAATATCTTAGAGGAATCCAGATGATTGTAATTCATTTTCTCATATTATTATTATTTCTTACAATTACATGAGAAATCACATGAAAAGTTTCCCAGATCGACTGATATTTTAAAAATCTCATATGATTTATCATATGATATTACGAACATTTTCAGTAGGGAATAACTTAGTTTTTTTTTTTTAATTTTAGTGTAATTTTTGGTTATTACTTTTTGCGTGATCTACTTTTGGTGTAACTAAAACGTTCAAACCGAGATAATTTTCTCTGAATTTATTTATATAGTCGGTGAATGTAGGATCTAGAGTTACTGTGAAGTAGTAAAAGTGTTAAAGCTTTGAAAAGCAGTAACATATTTTAAACAGCTTAAGCAACAACTTGAACTCAATACATTTATTTTATTTAATAATATTTTACAAATTTTGCCTTTGATGGGCTTCCATGAGCTATTTCACGTTGAACACAACAGCTCTCTGCCCATCTATTCGCATCTTCTTAAAATTCATTGAACAATGTATTAACGACTCCTATATCAGTGCAATTCTGGAGGAATCAAATCTAAGAAAAGTTTATCATTGCTAGTTTGGATGATTTTGGTTTACTTTTGTACATAAATAATAAAGAATTTTAAACACTACTTATTTTAACACTAAATTACTTTATTTAGTTTATTTAAATTAACGGCATTTACATGCTTATTACATAAAATTATACATGAAAAATTAGTATACGCAGATAAACAATAAAGTGACTAACCCAGCAAACGAAATGTGATTAAAATTGATTTCTGAAATTCAATCAATATTATTATTATCGTTATTATGTTTTTTTATATATATATATATTTTATTTTATTTTTCGTTTTCAGTTTTTTAGTTTTTTAGTTTTAGTTGTAGTTTTATTTTCATTTTATTTATACGTTCTGGGCAGTAAATTTTTGACTACTTTCAGGGCATGGACAAGGATAACGTTTATGTTATACTTTTGGGGTTCTTGTAACATTCTAATTATGTACAGAATTTTTACCTGAATAAATATTATTATTATAATAGATAGATAGATAATATTTATTATTGTCATGGACCAAAGGTTCCTTAGACAAAAATGCAAAATATGTACAATGATAAAGTATAATAATAAATTCTTATAACTATATTACAATCTAGTATAGAACGGTGAGTTTATACAATGCAAATTTTAAATGATCGAGGTAGTTAACGATGCAAATTATTAATAGAGCAATGGGTAATACGATTTATGTTACACTATAAACGCAGTATAGATAAGTTGAGGAAAACAAAGAAAAAAAAATATATACATGAATACGGCGATTGTTAATTTAAGAATCTGAGCAACCCTATCTGAAAAGATGAAAGAGTTCTCAAGTCTCTTAAGAGACTTTGAGACTCACTAAGAGTGAGTCTCAAACTGTTCCAGAAGCAAAGCGCTGTTATCCAAAAGGAATTGGAGTAGTAATCAGTTCGACAAAATGGTAGATAGTATGGAGAAGCTGAAGTTCTAGATGAGCGTCGAAGATATGAGATAATATAGCAGATGAGGAAGTACAAAAGACTTATATAAACACGGAATAAGCCTTTGCTGTTACAATGTTAAGATGTTTGGTAAAATTAAAAGATTGATCAAAATTAACCCCAAGATCTTTTACTGACGTTACTTGTGATAGTAGGTTATTATTTATGTTATATAGAAAAGACGAGGGGGTTTGACCCAAGTAACGATTTATTCATATAAAAAAACCTGTAATACAGCCACTGTCTTTTAACTTTTTGTTTACACATATAAACCATAATACACACACATATATATGTCCAAATTAATTGAATTTCAGTATTTAATTACTTTTTACATATACGTCTGAAACGATTATATTGAAATTATGGATTAAAACCTAAAATCGCAATAAAATAAAAGTATCTACTCTTTGATTTTAAATTTTATTTTTTTTTTATTCTACATAATCAATTCCGAAAAGAAAGTTAGGGTTTAATTCAATCGAGGGACACCATGGAATATTCGATATAAATTTTATGTTTGTAATCGTAATGTATTAAATAAACACCTTGACAATTTTTTAAAGATTTTTATTTAAAAATATAAAAGTTATAAATATAATTATAAAATTAATTAGAACTACTTCGCCTATCTACTATCCGCCATTGAATCCATATTTTCTGCAGTTTCTATAATTCTTTCTAAATTAACAATATCTCGATGTTCTTTGAGAATTTCAAGGAATTCTGCATCTCTGATAACTCTCTCGCACGCAGCACTTATTAAATTTGTTATTAGTTTTTTCATAACATTAATTTTCATTATTGACCGTTGAATTTTCTGTTTGTCACTAAAAACAAATATAATTAATATCATAATATAAATAATACTAATTTAAATTAATAATTTTCTATACATACTGTGCAACACTTGGATTGTTTTCCTGCAATTGTAAATTTCGTTTTTCCTTCTGCTTATTTAAGTAATCTTTATATTCAAAAAGTGCATTTTGACATTTTAATTGTAATTCATATTTCTTTTTCATCAGGTCATACTTTTCTTCGAACATGGATAATAGTTCATTATTTTGTGTAAATAATTTATTTAAATACAATGCAACTTTCCTAAAAATAAATATATATTTTACAAACGTTTTAGACTTTTAATATAAATTCCTACCGTTGTAATTCTGGTTTGCCACTCTTCTTTAACATAATATCTTCGATAGCTTTACTATATATACACAATTCTAACGTCATTTTGTTAATGAGACTATTTGCAGTAGTATCATTAAGATTTCCTAGCGACAATTCCGATGCTGGTAAGTTTGGATTCGATTCTAAAATCAAACATTTTTTGTTATCGAATTCAATCTTTTTTCATTAGCGTATAAAAATTTCAATATACGATTTTCTATCTGTGCTCGAAGTCCTAGCGATCTGCCTTTGATCCTGATTAACGATTCCTTTACAGTTTTAATTTTATCTTCGACCGTTTTAAAATCGTCAGGAGTTTTTGCTCCTATAGGAAATTCTGTAATCGCTTTGTTCAGCATTGCTGCTGCTGCGTTTAGTAGTTTTACTTCCATTTTATTAAAATAATTATTAAAAACACAATTTAAAATTTTTTATTTAGTTTTCCAAATAAAACAAGTATAAAAAATTGTTTGAAGGAACATTAATTTTGTTTATTATTGTTGACGTAATGTAACATTTTTTATTTTGTAAATGTCTTAAAAGAACAAGTTTACACTGTTTACATGTACTATTTTTAGGTTATGTTACCGGTAAACATTTGGGGGAAAAAGTGGGGAGAGGATATTTGAAAACGAACAGCTGATTACAGTCAATAACAATCGAAGAACGTCAGAAGTGCTCAAGACTTCAAGAAATTTTGTTCTTTTTTAAATTCTATAAGATTATTTTTTTATTTATTTTACTCGTGTGAATGTACAATGAAACTTTTAATTTTGATTTCACTCTGCCTAATTTTAAACAGTTGTCAAATTTATGCTTCGAAGAAAAAATTACAAATTGGTATTAAAAAAAGAGTTGATAATTGTACGTTAAGGTCAAAAAAAGGAGATAATTTATATGTGAATTACGTGGTAAGTTAAGATTTTCTCCAGCTGTCACATAAAAAATAAACGAATGTCAAAATGTGTAATCAGGGAACGTTAGAAGATGGTACGGAATTCGACAAAAGTGCTAATTACGAAGATTCTTTCCTTGTTACGTTAGGAAGTGGTCAAGTTATTCGAGGATGGGAACAAGGATTGATGGGGTATGTATCGTTTGAAATCGTCTGTAAATAAATGATTTTATGATATTTATAACATTTCGATACTAATCGTCGCTTTATTTATTCATACATTTGTGTAATATAATAAATATTTAGTATTTAACAATATTATTTCGATAAATAAAACGATTTCGTACTTGATCATATATTAAGAATATTTCGTTTAAAATTATATCTAATAAAAATCTAAAATTTACAATAATATAGATTTAACGTAGGTGTAAATATTAAAATAAAATAATTAACGGCTTAGACCAACCAATTGCATTAGATGTTAAAATGCCATAGTTTGGAAATTTCATAAACATTTCGAACACCTTCCATCGCAATCGCTCGGATTCACAAACGTTTAGTCCTTATAGAAATATTTGTAATCTCAACTAGTAATAAAATTAACAACGAAAAAAAGGAAAGATAAAATTATATTCAATAACTATAAAGTTGATACAATTTCGATTTTGGAAATAAAATTCTGAAAATTTCGTTTTTTTAAATATAAAGCGATTTCTTCTTTTGATAAAAAAAAAGTATTTTCTAAATTCCACCTAACACAGTAGGTAATAAAGTAATTGCAAAAGTTTTATGATTTTCAAAATTAATTTTGTTTTTTCCAAATTTAATTTAAATGTAAAAGTAAATGAATCTTTCGTTCTTTTCTGACTCTTTCGTAAGTGAAATGTTCTTGAATTTTCTTGTATTTTATGTCAGATTTAATTGGTGTTAATAAATTAGACAATTAAATAAATTAAAATAATATAAATTACAATAAAAAAATAAATATTTCTGAAAAACTTTTCATAATCTTTTATTTTGGGTTTTATTTGAATTTTGAACTTGGATTTTATGTAATTGATTTTCTTTCTGCTTACCTGTAGGTTTGATGCTATTGTTTTTGTTTTTGACATTATATGAACCGGTTTTGAATTTTGGAACTGACACTGTAAAAAATTATTTTTGCTCAGTAAACAGAAAAAAAAGAGAATGAAAGAGAAGAAACAAAAAATATAACTATAATTTTAAGAAAAAAAAGATATATCTCTGAAAAACTAAAAAATTATACTTATATTTTTTGTTTCTTCTCTTTCATTCTCTTTTTTTCTGCTTAATGAGCGACAACTCAAAAAAATAATTGTTTTACAGTGTCACAGTTCCAAAATTCAAAACCGGCTCATATAATGTCAAAAACAAAAACAATAGCATAAATCCTACAGGTAAGCAGAAAGAAAATCAATTACATAAAATCCAAGTTCAAAATTCAAATAAAACCCAAAATAAAAGATTATGAAAAGTTTTTCAGAAATATTTATTTTTTTATTGTAATTTATATTATTTTGTATTTTTTGTATAGAAATATATACTATTCTCAAGAGGGTCAAAATAAATGACCGAAACGTTAATTGTCTAATTTATTAACACCAATTAATTTAAATGTATTTAATAATGTCCTAATCCATACAAGTGACTTTTCATTAACATATACAAATGTATTTTAATATTTACTCAAAAATTTTGAGATTACATTTTTTAAAACTGTTAATTTTATTATTTTATTTAAAATTTTTATTTAAATTTCATTCTTTGAAATTTATTTACTTTTTTAATTAGAATAGTTTATCTTAAAAGAGTAATATTTTTATAATTTATATATTTATCACATTCCTAAATTTCTTTTATATTTTGATTAATTATGAAATAATAATGTATTTCTACATCTTATACTACAATTTATGTATTTTCAAGTAATATATAAGAGCAATTTACAAATGTGATAATAACAACAATTAAAATTGATAAATTATAAAATTGGGAATTTATCACTGCTAATTTATTTCATTCTAAGTTTTAAAAATCACAAATGTTTCTACAGGTTTGCGATATGTTTATAAGTTATAAATATTACAAGAAATTCAATTATAGTTTAAAAATATTGTAGTAATCCTTGTGTAAACTTTTTCATCGATATTACGCAAAAGAACAAAATCTAAAATAGTGGGTTTCCGCCATGCTTCTAAGGGTTAACATAGTTTAATGTTTTTCGGAAATAAAATTCGAAAAGCTTCGTTCTTTTAATGAAAAGCGATTGTTTCTTTTGATAAAAAAAAATTATTTTCTAAATTCCACCTACTAACACAGTAGGGCAACAAAGTAACTGCAATTTTGCAATAGTTTTGTTAAGTTTTATGATTTTCAAAATTAGTTTTAATTTTGTTTTTTCCAAATTTAATCAAAATGTATTTACTAATTTCCTAATCCATTCAAGTGACTTTTCATTAATATGTACAAATGTAATTTAATATTTACTTAATAATTTTCAGATTACATGATTTTTACTACTGTTAATTTTGTTATTTTATTTAAAACTATTATTTAAAATTCATTCTTTGAAATTTTTATACTTTTTTTTATTAGAATAGTTTATATTAAAAGAGTTATATTTTTATAATTTATATATTTTATAAAACTTTAGAAGTAATAATTTATTTTTTAATACTCATATAATCTATATTTATCACATTCTTAAATTTCTGTTATATTTTTATTAATTATAAACTCATAATGTATTTCTTCATCTTTTAGTGTAATTTATGCAAGTAATATATAAGAGAAATTTACAATTGTAATAATAACAACAATTAAAATTGATGAATTGTAAAATTGGGAATTTATCGCTGCTAATTTGTTTTATTTTGAGTTTTAAAAATCACAAATAATGTTTCTACAGGTTTGCGATATGTTTATAAGTTATAAATATTACAAGAAATTCAATTATATTTTAAAATATTGTAGTAATCCTTGAGTAAACTTTTTGAGTAAACTTTTTGAACAATTTGTGTCTATATTCAGGGTTGTAACAAAATCTAAAATTTATGTAGTTTTACCATTGTATTATTGCAAATGTTTCTGACCTGCGTTATAGAAATCGTTCAAAGGCGAAGAACATTGTTATATTTAACGATTTGTTCCTTTATTTGCAGGATGTGTGTAGGTGAAAAAAGGAAGCTCGTAATACCACCACATTTAGCGTATGGAACCGAAGGAGCATTACCGAAGATTCCACCAAACGCTACCCTTATATTTACAATCGAACTAGAAAAACTGGTACCGAAAGAAGAGCCTCCATCCATTTCAGAAGCGAAAGAAGAATTTTAGGATTTATCGATTACTTATGTAAATATTGTACTTATTTAAAATACAATTTTTATTTTTTAATCGATGTTATTGATATTAAATTCTTTATTTTTAATATTCGTATATTATTATTATTATTATTATTATTAATATTTACAGTAAGAAAGCTTAAAGCTTATTTGCAGATTACAAAATAAGTCGAATTGTAATTGCACTATTGTGTGCAAAATGTGTATTTTTTTTTGAAAATTGTTTTGAAAATAGTTTTTTTGGAGCATCGAGAACTACGGTTGTGATATTTGGTAATATGTGTAAGTAGTAATTTGGTAATATGTGTGTGCATCATAAATGAGATTGCGAATGGGAGTAAATCCAACCCCTCTACCCTTTCCAAGAATAAATGCAAACACAATGGAGTGAAAGTGCGCGTGTGTAAATTAGCATGAATATATAAAGAAATACCGGCGGATTACCGCGGAAAAATTACATAATACTAACTTAAAAAGTACAAAACACAAATTAACGAAATTGGAGTATGTATATTAGTATTTTAAATTAGTTGTTAGTGAATCGAACGCGAAGTGCAACAATTATATTTTTCTGGGAATCAACAGAGGTTAGAAATCGACGGTAAGCTATATATACAACTGAAATTTAATGTAAATAATTGTAATATTTTAATATAAGTTTTTAGTAAGAAACGAATTTTCATTATTTATTCAAAAATTTAGTATATTTATTAAAGGAAAGTATATAGTTTCATTATTTATTGTCAATTATAATAATTCTTTTAATTCTTGTTTAATTTTTGGAGTATATGAAAACTGATCAATAAATGAACAAAGTTCTAATTTATTTATTGCGAATTTATGTATATTTGTGACAAACATACGAATCGGTTATATAAATTTTAATATTGTGTCATGTATATAATTCTATAATAATGTCAATTAAAAAATAAAAATTAGTATTGAAATTAAATATTCATTGCATTGAATTATTATATTAAACTTTTCTAAATTTATAAGGAGATATAGCGACTATTTCAGTAAATTGGAATACAGCCAGAAGAAAGTAGGTAAAATTTTAATTATAAAGTCTTTGAGGTAATTTATTATAGAAATTAGAGTATAAATTTAAAAATCATTTCTTTCGTTTAAATCAATAATAAAAAACTTGCAATTTTCGATATTCAATTATTAATATTTTTTTTTCTGTTATGAAAATTTTATTTTATTTGTAGTTTAAACATTTTACCTTTATGAATGTTTTAATGGCATATCTTATCTCTTCTTTATCAATTTCATTCGTTACGACCCTGAATATAGTCACAAATTGTTCTTTTGCGTAATATTGATCAAAAAGTTTACTCAAGGATTACTACAATGTTTTTAAGCTATAATTGAATTTCTTGTAATATTTATAACTTATAAACATGTTGCAAACCTGCAGAAACATTATTTGTGATTTTTAAAACTTAGAATAAAACAAATTAGCAGCGATAAATTCCTAATTTTACAATTAATCAATTTTAATTGTTATTATCACAATTGTAAATTGCTCTTATATATTACTTGCATAAATTACAGTAAAAGATGTAGAAATACATTATGAGTTTATAATTAATAAAAATATAACAGAAATTTAAGAATGTGATAAATACAGATTATATGAGTATTACAAAATAAATTATTACTTCTAAAGTTTTATAAAATATATAAATTATAAAAATATAACTCTTTTAATATAAAGTATTCTAATAAAAAAAGTATAAAAATTTCAAAGAATGAATTTTAAATAATAGTTTTAAATAAAATAACAAAATTAACAGTAATAAAAATTATGTAATCTGAAAATTATTAAGTAAATATTAAATTACATTTGTACATGTTAATGAAAAGTCACTTGAATGGATTAGGAAATTAGTAAATACATTTTGATTAAATTTGGAAAAAACAAAATTAAAACTAATTTTGAAAATCATAAAACTTAACAAAACTATTGCAAAATTGCAGTTACTTTGTTGCCCTACTGTGTTAGTAGGTGGAATTTAGAAAATAATTTTTTTCTATCAAAACAAAAAATCGCTTCTCATTAAAAGAACGAAGCTTTTCGAATTTTATTTCCGAAAAACATTAAACTATGTTAACCCTTAGAAGCATGGTGGTAACCCACGTTACCACCTCGATTTCCTTGATATTTGCTATATAATTTAAATTCCAGTTAACGGCCTTTTTACTATTTTCTATTACGATAGTAATAGAAGAATGTATAAAAACAGTTATTACGATATGATGTTTATTATTTATGATTTATAAATAAACAAACATGAAAAAAGGCGATTTTTTTCGAAAGAATTCGTTATTGACGCTGTTTTTTAAGATAATCATTTGAAATTTGGTATAATAGAGTTTTAGATATCGCTGATGACGATACCGATATTGGTTTTACGAAATTCAAAATGGAGGCCATCATGATGTAAAAACGCAACAATTTAATGGATTTTCATATTTTTGTCCGCCATATTGAATCTGCCATTTTGAATTTTAAAAATCTGACACCGGATTCGTAATCAGAAACCCTGAAACCCCCCAAGTAACAAGATACAGGATATTTCAATGGATTTTCATATTTTTGTACGCCGTATTGGATCCGCCATTTTGAATTTTGAAAATCTGATTCGTAAAACCACAATGTAGCAAATTTTAAGTCAATTCAACATAAAGAAAAATGTATGCTTCAAAGGGTTAATCTAATATGTTCTTTCTGATGTTTGAATATTTTAAATGTTTCACAATTGTTTCGAAGTATTTCAGGGTCAAGTCCCGACACGTCAAATTTTTCGAGTTTGATCTTCATAAAAAAATTTATATTGTATAATTATGTCGGTGGGTCTTTTTGAAAAAATAAAAAAAAAAAAAACAGTTATATTGAAAAAAATTTATTTTCGGCCTCTTGTGGGTCATTTTCAGGACTTTATTACTTTTCATTAATGAAAGATAAAAAAGTGTTAACACATTAGCCACGTAAAGTGTCTCTAGTATAATTTTTTTTTAAATAACTGCAAGTTACATTTAGAGTAGTATAATATTACAGATGAGTTAGAAAGGTTTATTTTTTTAATCCTATGGAAAAATATTACTCTTTTAATGTAAACTATTCTAATAAATTTTAGTAATCAGAGAATTTCACCTGAAAATATCGGGTCCGCAATATCCAAGCTTCATAATAATGGAACGTACTTTTCGAAATTTTAAGATGGCGGACTCAAAATGGCCGCATAAGAATGTTTTATCACACAAATATTAATACCCAGTGTTTGAAATGTTTTTCTCCAATGACCTTTTGCAGATATTTACAATTTTTTAACTCAAAATGCTAAGTTAGCAACAAATATCCGTCTAAAAGCTGAAGCAAAACTTAAAGGTATAGAGTACTTTAACCTGTAACATGCACATGTTTCTAAACCCTCATGTTTCAACACCTTATTCATACAATTTGGAACTGCCCTATTTACGAAAATAACAGAAGTAATATGATTAACTCTCTTCTCACTTAAATATTATCCACCTCACAAAATTGAAATTTATCTCCACGGTCCAAACATACCTGCTCTGCTCATTATACAGAAATTTTTAATCGTTAATGATATTCTTATTTAAAAGTGATATAACACCATAGACACAAGTGTAAATCACACAACACAAAACATTTGTAAATCAATGTAAATTAAGTGTAACACTTAATCACTTAATAAATCTGTAAAAGATTTTATAAGATTAATAAATAAAAAAAAATTGAAAAATTATATATGCGCATGAATCTAATCATTCTTGATGACATGTAGACCATCATTAATAATTATTAGAGTTCTGAAGATGGTCCACAAGAGGCCGAAACGTAGAAAATCAATACTAACATCTTTTAAAGAAAAGTTTTTTTTTATTTTTTCAAAAATACCGACACACCGACATAATTACATTATATATTTTAATCTACAGTCGAAGAAGAACCCACACATCATATTAAAAAAAAAATAACAAAAAAAGCACTAAAAAATATTTTCATCGTTCGTCATTTATATTGTTACAAATGTATTAAAAAGTTAACGTGAATTATTTACATTCAATTAAATCGGAGTAAATGCACGCTGAAAAAGTTAAAAAGTGATTAAACGTTTCTTGTTTTCTGATGCAAAAAACAATTAAAAGATTTATACATGTAACACTTTTTGATTTGTGTAATTTATCAAACGTAATTAATAAGTATTACAAGTCTCTTTTATTTTTTTAGCCTATTATCGTTTTCACGCAGACCTTAAAAATTCTTTGAATTCGAATCACTGAAATAATACTAATTGAAAAAAGAAACATGGGTCACCTCATAATAATTTTCATTAATAAAAGATAAACAAGTGTTAACTTATTAACCACTTCAGGTGTCTTTAGTATAATATTATCTATAATAAATATAAGTTACTCTTAGATTAATATAATATTACGGACGAGTTAGAAAGGTTTATTTTTTTAATCATATGGGAAAATATTACTCTTTTAATATAAACTATTCTGATAAATACAGTTGAAAACTATAGTTAAAAAAGTCCATTTAGTATTTAAAAAAATTGCAACTGTGGAAAACTATACATAATTTGAAAAAAAAACAACATGGCTTAATGAAATGTATTTATTTTTTTTTATCTCGTTCCACACTGAAATCGTTTCGGAATTCTTGCTTGATGAAAAAAAATCGTGTCATTGGGACTTGAACTTTAAAATGAGTAGGTATTTTGAAAATAAAGGTGAAAACATCCAAAATGACGTAAAAAACCATCAAAAAGTTCAGGAATTTTTTACTTGAAAATTTTACTAAACCAAAAGTTATTAGAATTGATCAGAGAGTACGTCAAAATTTGTACGGACATTTTTAAAATACTTTTTGAATTTTTCAGAATCACGAAATTTTGAAAAAAATTAAAAAGGGTTCATAACATTCTCGTAAAATTTCAACTTTATTCAATAACATTTCTTTCGAATTTTTATCATGTTCAAGTAAAACATTCCTTTTTAAAAAAGCGAATCGCGAATAGCGTCAAGATACACGTACCATCATTTTTACACCGAGAAAAGTGTATTTTATCAGTTACTACCCCTTGGCTTTTAAAAAGTGTATTATAGCCCTTAAAAGAAATATTATAACTAGTAAAATCCTCCGTCTTTCAACATTTGTTTTTGACAGGTTATACGAAACTGCATTAAACTTTCCTATTTTAAAAGAATGTTTTATTATGACTAAAAGAAGGCATTTTTAATATTTTAATTTGCTAGATAAATTTCCATAAACAAAAATTGCTTTTAGTTAAAGAGAAAAGGCTAAAATAAACTGACTTATCGGTTAGAATAATATAAAATCTTCGTCTTTTAACAGGTAATAGAAAGATGGCAATCCCTATGCGTAAAATACTATCTTTTACGGGACATAAGAATTCTAATACTGGGTAAAAAACACTTTTCTCTGTGTACAATAATAAAAGCGTATTTTTCAGAATTTCGGAAAAAATTTTGGAACATTTTAAATATTAGGATTTTGAAAAATTAAAAAATTATTCAAAAAATCTGCAAACATGTTCATTGTTCATGTCCTTTGCAACTTTTAAGAACGTTGTGTTTAGTAAGATTTTAAAGTCTTAGTAATTATACAGAACTTTTAACTTTTCACTCTTCAAAATCATCAAAAATTATTTTAGTGGCACACTAATGCGATATATTTTTTTATTTTTACAACACTTCAAGAGTAAGGAATAGTTGGCGTAACTCGTTTCTGAATAAAGTTGTATAAAGTTGAAATTAAACAATAGCCTAATCGTAGATGCAGGTGTACTTATATTATATATCTTATAGTTTTTATATTCAAAGATAAAGTACTTGCTACGAGAAATACAGTTTTTTTTACTCATTATTTATTATCGCTAATAAAAAAATGTTAGAATTAAATTTTTCCCATTTTTATTACGGGAGTCTAAAGACATCAGCCGAAAAGGTAGTAATCTATGTTTAAAAAAGTCAAATAATTTAATCGATTTTTTAACATTCCGCCTTCATAAAGGCAATTCTAACCTCTTTATAAGAGCTACTAAAAAACATCTAATTATTATGAGATCATAATAAAGTGGTTAGAATTGCGCCCAATTTTGAAAATTTGATTTAATACTTTTTTTAATGTAGATTATTATACCTTCTCGGCTGATGACTCTAGAAACCCCTTAAATAGCTATTTTCAACCTAGAAAAATGCTTATTTATTTCTTAGAATGTTTGTCTCCTATTATAAACTTAAAAATGTCAAATAATAAAAATTAAAAAAAATGTCAACATTTTTTATTATTGAAATGTCGATTTCACGGTGTAGGATAATCAATGGTAAGTTAAACACGTGATAGGAGATTTATAAGTGCTTTAAAGAAGAAATTACAACGTAGCTTTAAGCGTGCCTAAACGCCCTTTAACTCTTTGATGCATGGTGTAACATATATGCTACACCTTTTTGTAAATCATTATTTACATATTTAAGGTAATTATTAATTAATTTTGCTGCAATTTTTTGTTTCCTTACCTCAAGCACATGTTAGGAAACGTAAATAAATTAATATTTTTAATTAATTATCATATTATATTGTTTAAAAAAATTAAACAAAGTGTAAAAGTGGTGGATATTTTACGGAAAATGTATGTGGAGAAGAAAACGTCACTTCAATATGACGAGACTGGGTACTCGGGGATTTTCGGTGTCGCTGATTACGAATCTGACCTCAGATTTTCAAAATTGAAAATGGCAGATCCAATATGGCCGACAGAATTGCACAAATTCACTTGATCGAGGTGAAATTGGGTACTCGGGAGTTTTCGGGACCGCTGATTACGAATCTGACCTCAGATTTTCAAAATTCAAAATGGTGGATCCAATATGGCCGACTGAAATCTAGGGTGAATCGTGACTTGTTTTTACATTTCGGTCGGCCATTTTGGATCCGCCATTTTGAATTTTGAAAATATGAGGTCAGATTCGTAATCAATGATCCCGAAAACCCCCGAGTACCCACTTTCACCTCGATTAAGTAAATTTTTGCAATTCCGTCGGCCATATTTGATCCGCCATTTTGAATTTTGAAAATCTGACGTCAGATTCGTAATCAGCTGCCCCGAAAACACCCGAGTAACTTTCAGTTATTGTCAGCGTAAAGAAAAATGTATGCTTCAAAGGGTTAAGTGTGTCGCTCGAAAATGTTGTGTATTGGAACGAGTTACGCACTGATTTGATAATTTTTAGAGACTTCCTACAAAGTTAGTTTATGGACACACATATGCCGTGCATCTTATTTTTTGGGGCTTTTAGTGTAAAATTATTCTATGAAACTAAGAATTCAAGGAATGAAAAGTTATTTTCTCCATATTGAAAAAAGTAATAAATTCCCGTATTTGGAATAATCGGTGAATTCATCATTTTAAGCTGCACAATTTTTTAGAAGATAAGCACACTCTTGGCATGTTGATTGAAACTCAAAGATTATACGAAGATTCTCTGAAATTTTCAAAGTGATTGGATAAGAGTTACTTTTTTTTTAAGTGATATCAAAATGAAATTGTTGGATTTTACGTTCTGAAATTCAATAAAAATCGTACTTTACCTTCGGTTTTCTTCTTTCCAGTGGTTTATCCAATAATAAAGAAGCCATGTAACGAAAAATCTCGAAATGTATCGCATTTCTCGAATAATTGTTGTCGCAATAGACTCATGGCCATTGGTCGATTTGAATTTGCCACGTGCTTTCCCGATCGCAACTTCAGGTGCTGTTGGAGAATTTGACAAGCGGAGGTTATGCCAGTATGAAATTTTGGTTATTTAGATTGTCATCAAAATTAACATCACGATTATAAATAAAGTATTCAAATATTATTTTTTTACTTTTCATTGCATCGTTACACATTTGGATAACTTACATATCATATTAAAAAACATCACAGAAAAATGTTGCATTTTGAAATAATTTGCAAGATAGCACTTATTTATATATTGTAAAATAAAAAAGGTTTGTTTTTATTTTTTGATTCCCAGTGGTTTTTATCGAAACCATTTTCGTATTAGTGGAATCCATTGCAATGTTGTAACTTCCGAAAGATTAGCAATAAAATTTTGAAAAAAATTATCTTAACTATAAATATAGTACAGTCCGCTTGAAACTTACATTAATTTTTCTTAACAGTGATAAGAATTAATATTAAATTTCAAATCAATTTTTAATTTTTAAGTTACCTA
Source organism: Trichopria drosophilae (assembly GCA_030407085.1). Taxonomy (NCBI): domain Eukaryota; kingdom Metazoa; phylum Arthropoda; class Insecta; order Hymenoptera; family Diapriidae; genus Trichopria; species Trichopria drosophilae. The sequence continues at coordinate 21,649,957 of CM059583.1, forward strand.
CGCTTCGAATAAGTCTATAGTTATGAGTATTTGCAAATAAGTGTGTACAGAGGTTAGATAAACATCAAACGTAAAATTTTCAGGTTTGAATCGTCTCATTTGTTAGCAACAAATTTTTACTATACAGTTTAAAATAATTAAAATTTGAATCAAATTTTTAACAATCTCTTACCCCCCGAGGATCCTGAAGGTGATTGAAGGTTATTAACTCAGTTTATTTCATTATAATTTCAATGTAACATTGATAACATTAATTATTAATATAATTAGTTTACAATGATACGTTTATAGTTTATGATTTTAAAACACATAAAATTTGTTTAAACCATGTTGGATGGTAACACGTTTTTCAATCATTTGAAATTTTAGAACTGTACAAATTAGCATTAAACATTTAAATTAGAAACTTAACATCTGAAAATTTAGCATTAATAAAGTTTAGTATTAACTGTGAAATAAAATTTGAACTGAGAATTATGAATTAAAAATTGTATTCTTATTAAAATCTAAATTGTGTTTGTATTTACATAATAATAGTATACTCCATGAAAGATAAAAATAAATAAGATTATGCCAAAATGAAAGTTTAACGCACTGTTGAAGAAGAGCAAATATTTCAAGACGAACGTCGAAAAAGAAACGCTGCCAATCAACAACGCCATAATGAAAGAAACAAAGCTCATTCTCAGAGCGTAAATATAGTCAATATTGAACGTGAGTTAAACATAAATGAAAATCAAACTGTAAGTGACATTCCGGTTGTTAGTACACATACGGTTGTAGACGAAAATGTAGTTTTAAATATAAGAGACCCTCATTCAAGTATGAAAAGACAGATTCGTTTGGAAAGCCAAATATATTTGGCACTATTAGAAATGTTGAGAATACGGAAATTATGAATGAACATTATATTGGTACTATTGATGTACGCTGCACTCATTGCAATGCCAAACATTTCGGAGCTGAGAAAGTGTCAAATAAAAATAATTCTTTTCATGATTGCCGTGCTCATGGTGAAGTTGTACTTCAAAATTTACCGCTTCCCCCTCAAAAATTGTGTGCATTATTTAATGGTACTGATGAGCACACTGATAGTTTTTATGGAAATATTAGAAGTTAGAATAGTGCGTTTTATTTTGCTTCGTTTAATGCACATCTGATAAATTTCAGAAATCGTCAACCAGGACCATATTGCTTTAAAATTCAAGGTCAAATATATTATCAAATTAATACTGCCTTATATCCTATTCGAACAGCATGCAATTGTTCTAACAGCATTTGTCCGAAATGGCATATATAGTAGGGTGCATCGAAATAATCGAAATAATCGATTTTTCGAAATTCGAAATGCCTTAGTGACAAAGAAGTAGGTTTTGGCAACACGAATACGTAAGCGACAGCCCTAGGCTGAGAGATACCTTTTATTCCGGTAAACGCCTTGAAATTTAACATGGAATTTTAAATGGAAAATCATTTTATTTTGGTTATTGCACGATAACTGTATAGATAAAAATGGCATCCGAGATGTTTTTTATTTATCGAATTCCTCACCCTTTTTCGCAGAATTTGACCTATTTGGATATTGAAACAAAATTTTCCAACTGTTTTATTAGATTTTGAATTTTGCCTATTTTTCAACAAAAAATTGAAAGACTTCAAAGTTGACAATTTTGACTTATTTCAGAAAATTCTCGGTCAGTTCTCAATTAATTTCTTTGTTATTTTCTAGAGTACCGCCTATCAGAGTCCGAATTTTGAAAAATCGATTCAGTCACTGTTTATTTGCGGTTTTTAGTGAAAATACCTACCTTATCAGTGGAGGACTTTAGAACTACATGAAATCCGTGCTTAAAGAGAGTACGCGTGAGATGACGTCACACGTCTCTCGACCAATAAGGTTGTTTCGTGGACTATAAATGTATATTTGAAATCTGAACATAAGAATAATGGTTTGCACAGAAAACTTTTAATGTTAATACTACAACAGCTATATAAAACAAGTTCATGTATTTTGAAAAGATGGAACCAAATATTTAATTCATTACATATAGAAAATAATAAAAATTAAGAGTTTCTTTAAAATTAATAAATTGAAAAATCATTACATTTGATTCAAAATATACTTTTTGTGACAGTGTGCGTAAAATGTGACGTTATGTATTTTCGGAGTTTTTCATCTTCACTTCACGCACGCTGATACAAAAAACATTGTTCGGCAACACCATGGGTGTAAATACGGAAAATCTTTTATGTCCTTGCATCGAAAACTACTATTATTGTCTTTGTTTCCACCTATATGTCTCTATATATAGGAAGAACCAAATAACAGAGGATAGAATACACAAAAATTGATGGCCTTAGGTGTATCGAAAGGGCAGACGATATAACGCGCGCGAAGCGCGCGTGCATAGCTCTAGTTATCTTAAAAAACATATAACGGCTAACATTTTAATATATCGCAGAAAAAGAATCTTGATCGTTTAGTTTGATATCCATTTGTTTGTAAGATACACCGTCGCGTACTATAAAAGTTAAAGGTTCTGCAGAATTACTCATATAATCCATGCTTTTTAAAAAGTGTGTAGTTTGTCACGATTGCAATATTTGAAAAATCTAATAACAGATTCTGAAAGTTCAAGTAATTAATCATAAGACAGACGTGCCTTCTTGAAAATTTGTTAGATTCTTTTTTTACCCAAAATACAACCGTTGAAAATTGTAGTAAAAAATCTGTTAATTCAAAACTTAATGGGTTAAGTATGTGCATTATTTTTTTTTTTGAAATTGCAATTTCAGGCATTCTTAGTAAAATAAAAAGTAGGACGTAAGAGATACCATAAATATGAACTGAGATATGAATACTTGTCATTAATTAAGAACTTCGGCTATTGTTCAATTGACGAATAAACTAACACTAATATTTAAATAAATCTGAACCTAGATTTGGTTCCAGAAGATCAAAATAAAGGTGTTAACGCCTACAAATATTTTTGCTATGTTCCCCTGCATGTGTGATTTCTATTGCCTTATATAATGTGAAAATATTACTTTGTTAACGATAAACCTTAATCAAAATACAGTGTTCAAAATAAAATATGTTTTTTAAATGCTGAAAATAGGCATTTTGCAGTCATATGCTTTCTTCTGAAGGAACACTGTATTTTGATTAAGTTTTGTCGATAACAAAGTATTTTTTTCACATTATATAAGCCAATAGATAATTGCTAATGTTCGCACCATTTTTTGATTTTTTGGAATCAAATCTAGGTTCAGATTTATTTAAATATTATTTGTTAAAGTTTTTTTATTTGTCAATTTACCGATATTTACCATAAATACATTGTATTTATTTCTCCTACAGAACGTACTTTTCGAAATTTCAAGATGGCGGACTAAAGATGGCCGCATAAGAATATTTTATCACACAAATATTAATACCCAGTGTTTGAAATGTTTTTCTCCAATGAAATGAAAAATTATACTTGCGCTTGAAGCCAATCATTTTTTATGAAATGCAGACAATCATTAATATACAATTCTATAGAGATAAAATTCATAAATATTTATACGAATGTATAAATTCCTATGTAAGTATGTTTATTTGAATATATAGTTGTATAATGTAGCTATGTTAATTGTATACAAATACATGCATATTATTTACATGTGACCAGCGTATCGACGATCCTGAAAACGATCTTCAAAACCCTCGAGTATCAAATTAAAAAAGATGTTGAATCTCTGTCATTTTGATATTTTGAAATCTTCAGATTCGTGATCAGCTAGCTGAAAAAATAATAATGTTTCAAACAAAAATGCCAAAAATGTATTTTTTTGTGGTAATTAGTAGCTACTGAAAAAGCGTGTTTCAATATGTAAGAAATGGATCTTGAAAAAATTGTTATGCACTCTTCTATTGCCAAAATCACGCTCTGGGATAGAAAATATGAAATTAAACAAAAATCACTTCGAGTGATTTTGTTGGATTATGTTTGTGAACATTTTTATACATACTATGTGTTGCTAAATTTAGTTAAATATGTTTTAATTTTGTCTAGAAGTAGAGTTATATTTTTGCAAAATCAAAACTCGACGCCAAATTATTGAATAGCGTATATTACAATTTTCGACAAAAATTGTTCTTAGTAGAATAGTTAGTAGTAATGAGTTAAATAGTAAATACTTAAAAATGAAAATGTACTATTTGTAGCACGCCGATTGAGTCTGTCATATTGCCATACTTTAGGGGTCTTTCGTACTTGTCTCGTATTTCAGTATATTTTAGTTAATAATTATAATGTACAGGTGAAAATGTTATACTTTTTACTTGCATGCATCTCCGGTTAATTGCATTATAAATATGAATATATATGCTGAATTAATAGGAACTATATTTTTCTATATATATTTAACTATATACTATATTAATACATCTTCCAAATACACATACGCCTTTGTAAAATTGAAATTATATTTTTAAATGTGACAATTGGAAAAAATCGCTTGTAGCACATTACAAACTGACATCATCTTCACGTTTTGGTTAAGTTAATCATCCAAAATAATAAACAATTAGATATTTGTACAACAACGAAAAATTTTTTTGCACTCTATATACGTGTGTCACGATTTTCTGTCATTCATGTCCCATCACGTCGTTGATGAGTTAGTTTTAAAATAAAACTTTAACATATGGCTTTTATTTTAACATAACATAAGTCAGTTGACATTCAAGTACAATTTAAAATACTAAGAGAAGTACATAATTTGCTGTTTGCAATCTTTTACGGCATATTAGGTAATAAAACGTGATTATTAATTTAATTATAATTTCGATTTGTAAATGTCATTTAGGTCCTACTATTTTTAAACTAACTAATCGTAACTTTTGTGTACTCTATTTTGTAATGATATGCATATGCATATCATTCCTAAGCTTAGTTCGAGTATGTATGCTTCGTGTAATACTTATAAATGCCTAAAAAATTAATATTAATTGTTAATATTCTAGAAAATGTCATTCATGTTCCATTTTTTAATTATATTAACTAATATGCAAATTAGGACTAATATAAATTGTGAATACTCAGGTTTATGTATTAACCGCATTAATAATAAAAATTGTTTTGTAAATGGTGTTTCTGATTAAATATACATTATGAAATAAAAAGCAAAATGCGCAGTGAAATTATATATTTTGTGTGCATTTACGAAATTTAATCAGGCTGTTTATGATGTCGCTTCTTAAACACAGTGGAGTCTCGGTATATTTACCCACCCTGTTCCTCGCCTTCCCCTCCTGTCTCGTCATATTTATCAAAAGAAGGAGAGCGCCGCTTCTCCCACTCTCTTAAGTCGCGTTACGTTCGTGACGTCACAGCAGGCCCTTCCTGAGGCCCCAGCCCGCAAGGTGGGGGAAAAAGAGAGCGGCGACAGGCAAATATAACGAGACGGAATCGGGCAAATATGTTGGGACGTATATATAGCGACACGCAAATATACCGGGACTATACTTTACTTGTTTTTTCCTTAACATGTATATTTAGATGGTCTCTGAAACACATAAGAAACAAATAGAAACATGCAAAAGTGTAAGAAATGCGAAAATAAATATGTAATCCGCCAATGTTCTATATAATGCAACGTAAGTTCTATATATTCTATGGTAATAAATCAGTTTTAATTAAATAAAATTATTAAGTTATTTCGTGTTTTGACAACGGATTCGCAATCAGCGACCACAACATCACATTAATACCGAATTTGTACTAAATAAACGTTTTCGTATTTTGATCCGCCATATTTGATTCGCTATTTTGAATTTTATAATCAACAAAAAATTTGCATCTTAGTGATATAATAAACATATTATCATCTATATCCCTCAAAAAGTATTATTCGTACCATTCAAACCCTCAAAAATGAAAATAAAAATTAAACAAAATGGAGTTTCTTAAAACATTTTTAAATTCTCCTGAAAATTTGATGACTTTCGCCTTCCAATCTTTTATTCAATAGGAAAAGTAGGCATTCACGGCATGGAGAAACATGCATAAAAAGGGTGTAATAAGGTGTTACGCCCTCTAGATATAACTGTAACAAATTTAAAAATTATAGTTGCGAAAAAAATGTTCATTTCGTTGATAATTGCGGCAACTCTTCAGATGTCTGTCATTTAAATAGTTGTACTTGAAATGTTAGTTTATTTTTACGATATAGACTGATATTATAAATATTACCAAAATTTTTGTTTCATTTGTGCCCAAGTTAAGCTTCTTAAATTTCGCACAAATTATTATTTAACGATATCTGCGTATTTTTTTTAATAAGCTTGTATATAGTCTAATTCATACAGAACATATACTACTTGCGAGAATGTCGGACATCAGCGCACCTATTGGATAATTACAGAACTTTCCCTTACAAATCGTTTAGTATTGGTTCTTTCATATCGGACGTTATGGTATTCTAGTATTATCGACTGTATTAATACTTGAAACGATGTATGTATAATATTTTGTTATTTGTGTGTAATGGAAGGTCTACGTTTCGTACGATATTCTTGCAAGGAATTATAATTTTTCTTGCACGTTTTATTCTTTAATTATTTTTAGCCATTCTATCTTTTTAGATCTTTTCATGCGTATTAATTAACAATACCTTTCGTAATGCATTATTGCGCAATAAAAATACCCTATATATAAAAAATGATAAAATCATCAAAACTCGCCCATGTTTACTAAGAATTACGGAATATTTGCATTGTTAATAAATTTAACGGAACGTCGTAAGATCGTCGGACAATGATCAAACAGTTGTTTATCTAATAGCATTTGTGGAGATCGATAGTAAACATAATAATTTATAAACTACACCTCGCGATGTAGGTTGAGTTACATTTCGATTTCAAAAAACGATAAAATAACCGATCGTTTTATTTCCGATGATTCGCATTTCTTGGGTCAATCAAGATCCCGATACGATCATATAGCATTATTTATTTAAAACTGTTGTCTCCTTACTGATTATAACGAGTTATCATATTAATCCATTAATGAGAAAATTGTTGGATTATTTTTTGCCTCTGCAATCTTAAAGTTATAGTATACTAAATTTTCTTAGTGTTTCGTTTCGAAAACCTCGATTAGAATACTGGATAGCCAATTATTTTTATTGTTCATGATGTACTATTCACTCAAAAATGAAAGAAAAGCAGAACTATTATATGATTTCGGGTATGAAGCATGTTGAAACCAAACAAAAATAATTTATTGATATTTACTGGCTGAAACGAACAGGAAGAGTTAATCATTGATTAAATATCTGTAGAATTCTCATTTTATCAGTAATATCATGTTATTATTGAAAAAAATGCATCAGGAATTAGGGCACTTTCATTCAGCAACGGCTATGAGGATTAACATAATCTGAACCTTGGACTCCTTTATATTTTTTCTCAGATTGTATTAGTCTGGTTACTGGACTTTTTTTCTTAATTCTAGATTGCGTTTCACCATATTGTGCCATTTTCACAAATTTTATTTTCTTGCACCGGTTTGCACCATATCTAAAACCTCTAAAATTAGTTTGATACTCTCTTATAGATTTCTGCTAAGATATATCAATACTTCTTAAAGATATATTCATACGGATTATTTTGAGGATATTTTTTTTGTAATTTTTAAATTAATTTAATTTTTTTTTAAATTTTTTACTGAAATGCAGACATGTCCGTCATTTTGAACATATACATTTTTCTTGAGGTGGAAGGGGAGAAAGTAATGAAAATTTATACACTTTCGTATAAAGGGCAAATTTTACCATAAAATATAGGTTATTTTCATGACTTTTTGTAAAGAAAATTACATTTTTTTAAACGAAATTTACACAATCTTTAAGTACGCACAAACACCTCTCAATAATTTTTAAACTGAAAAATATTGTACAGTTGCGTTACGAATGACCGTCAACAAAATTGTGGTCCTCATTTTTTTTTTAAACTAAGGCGAATTTTCCATCTTTACTAACATACTTTACTTTACCATCATAAAAATAAAAAAAGTGATGTTTACCTATTTCATTCGGATTGACTTGAAATTTAAAGTACGATTCAAATGATGTTAATAATGTCTTAAATCCCAAAAGTACTGACTCCAAACTAATTAACGCCATTAAGATTACCGTCTACGATGTGGATGTTCCGAAGTACCGATTGTGGTTTTTGTAATATTACAGCATCTTTTTTTTTCAAAGAAGATGACGAAAGTTGCGATTTTTACTTATATCAGCAAATTTATTTGATCGATTTGACAATAAAAAATAATATTGTTGATTTCACGTGGAACATTTATCAAAGGGTAAATTTGAAATAATGACGGAGACGCAATTACAGATCTTCGATAAGTGTCGCAAGAGCGCCCGAAAATTTCACTGCAGGGCGCAAAATCGAGTTCTACTCCCGGAGTCTTTAAAAATATATAATGATCACTTTTTGACTTCACTGTATATGACGTTTATGTTATTATTATTTTTTAACCACATTTTTTGGGTCTTTTTCTTATGTAATAGAGAAAATATCGTTTCTGTGCTTGGAATATTTATGAATCTATATATATGTTGGAAATGGTAAAATCTAGAAACTATAAGTATTTTAAGCTCAGCAGTAAACATAAACTAAAAATTACAATATAACTCATTAAGTCCTGAATGGATATTATTTCACTATAAAGTTTTCAATAGTTGTACTTTGAATTAGAACTAAACTTGCTAAATCTTTCAATGGATTTTTTGAAGAATGCAATCATGAGAAACTATGTATGATTATTTCTAAAAAATGTTGTTTCTCTCGGTTTTTTGTATTGAAATTGTTTCAAAATTCCTATATGAAGCAAAGAAATTGCGTCGAATTTTCGTCAGGTGAAAATTTATAATAGACCTCCGGAAAAATGTGGCTGATAAAAAAATTATCTTATCATTAGTCAAAATTAAAATAATTTTTACCGTCTTTGTGTTATATCTTTTTTTTTATAAAATACAACAATTTTGCCATATGATAAAAGTGTTAAAATATTCTATCAAATTGTAAGTCCGTTCTTGGTTAAATTATTAGAACTTCTTGATTGATAACATTTTTAACCTGAGTCTATTATTCTGAAATAAAAAATTACACAATTTTTCACCGATTTTTTCGTGTTTACGAAACCATTTAGTATGCTGTCACCTTCCTTTTCATTAAGTTGATAGACATATTTTAAAGTTCATTACTCGAGAACACGATTTGTTTACTTTATACAGGAATTCTGAAACGATTTTATGTGAAGAAATGAGATAAAAATAAAATATATTGAATAAATTTTTGTTTATTTTGAACTAATCATATATAGCTTTTCACTGGTGTAGTTTTCGAAATATCTAATGAAATATTCTGAAAGTTAAAAAAAAATATAACTGTTAATAACAGTTACAAAAGAAAGTCCATTCTGGGAGTATCCCGTTAAGTAATAAATTTGTCCATGTAACTTTTCAAAACTACAGAATGATTTAAGACTTTTTTTTAATGACGAGTATGGCAAACCTATAAATATTGCTGATTTTGAAATTTTACATTATTAGTATCTATTCGAAATAATTCTTTAATATTTAAATTAATGTCAAGATTAATAACAACTGTTTTATATTCTTTTTTTCAAGTACTTATTTTTGAAGATGACATTATGACTACTGGAGTTTATTCTCTAAACGTATAAATTAATTTGAAAAGTGTTAATGTGTTCACTAAGTAAAATATATCATTCGACACGTGTGCAGATACGTGAATTCTTTTCTATATCATGTACGTCTCAAATGTTGAGTTTTGGAAGAAATACTCAGATATAACATTTCTTATCAGTTTTATGCTTTGGCACGTTTTAACTTTTATAAGTTTCTAGAAATCGCAACAGTATATATTTATTATTCTTTGATATTATGGACTATTTGTAAGTAATTGCCCATTTATTAAAGTTTTGTGGTTTTTACTGACAGGAAGATGCGTAAGGCACATAAAATAATAATTCGCTGACTGTCCTTTAAAGAATTATTCGACATATTTATAATTGTGAATACCGTGCTCAATAACAAGAATGATATTTTAATCATGTTCACACGAAAAAAAAAATAGTTGGTTTTACTATCAACATAGTTGAATATGACTCAACTACTTTTGTTCTTTGCTTTTATTACTATGGCCTTGGTTACCTAATTTGTCGAAGTAATATTTATATAAGAAAATTAACTAGAAACGATGGTCTTATCCTACTAACTAGTTAATAGTTCCGCCTGTTTCTTTTTTCCTGCGAGTGAAGAAACCGTTCATTTTAACTGTTAGTTGAAAGAGAGAAAATCAAAGAGTTCAGTTATGATTAATGTGTTTATTTTATAGTAATGGGAATATAGTTTATGGTAATATCCATGTTTTTGACGGCTAAAAATGGTACAATAACCAAAGAGGATCAAAATAATCCGCTATTTTAAATTATTAACCATTGATCTCGGTTTTGTGACAATTTTGAACAAAACCATTTAATATTTTAGAAATGTCGTCCGACACACTGGACGGCTCATTTTGAATTTTAAACATGTGACCTCATATTTGTTGTCAACGCCCCTAAAAACATAAATTTGGAGTTATGGAGCATTTGGTGATTTAGAAACTTCTATCGGTTGGTAACAGAGAAATAACAAAATTAACTCTTTGAGAGCCATTTTCAAATTTTCAATTAAATGTGTATTAAATTTTTGTTCGATAAAAAGAAAAATTAATAAAAAGTGATTAAAAAACTCTTCAGAACTGTATAAAAAATAAATTTCAAACAACAAAAAAATTAGAGATTTTAAGACCTAAAATTTAAACATTTCAGAGTGATTCAGAAAACTTCAAAATGCTCATGTAACAGTTTTATGTAATATTTAACATGACTTAGTAGGCATTTCCTATTGATTGATGATGGTAAATTGAAAAAAATCTATTTAACAGGAAGTTTTCGACATGTCATCCGCCATTTTGAGTCACCTCGTTCAATATAAATTTTGGAAACTCCTCAGAACCCCGATATATCAAAAAACCCTACATTTAAATCCGACAATTAATCAATCCGCAATTCAAAAATCTAAGATTAAAAAAACGGATAAATCATAACCCGCAATTGAAAAACGCGAGAACACTAATTACGATTAATTATTGTACGACCCAATAGATTCCGGCTTAAACGATGAGGTACCTATTTAATGGTGTAAAATTGAATTAAAAAAAAAATTTCCATTTTTTAATTTGAATAAAAAAAATGACATAGGTTTACAAAACAGGAGGCCTTACATTTTGTAAAGAATATATTGGTCATTTCCAAAGTGATTTTATGCGTAGAATCAGAATCCCAAGTTAGAATCGACCCATGACAACTGGATTTTGAAATATTTAAATTATGTGCACGAAAAACCCATTTTATCGATACTTTTGCGGTTATTTACAGAATGCGACAAATTTTTGTGGCTCTTTTGCATCATTTAGTACTACTCTCACCCTTCAAAATGATTTATTAGTCCACTACTTATACTTAGGAATTTCTAGTTTCCTTAAGTATAAAGTTGGGATAAACATCATAATTTAAAATGGCCGTAACGTTATAAAAAAAAATCGTAGAAATTTGTCTCATTCTGTATATAACCTCGAAAGTAGCAAAAACATGAATTTTTCATGTGCATAACCTAAAATATCCCAAAATCTTGACGTAATGGGCCGAAAAGGACTTCGAATCAATATTCGATTCAACAGACCCTACAATGCATAAAAAATACAGAAAAAATTGATACAACATGTACAGACAAATTGCTAGAGTATCATCAAAAAAACATATCCAGATAATGGCAAAATTCTGGCCCAGAAACTGGACAAAAGCTGATGAGGTTATGTGTTTTAAATATTCCAAATTATACCTATAAACTGGGTAGTTAGAAACTGTCAAAGATTTATCTAAACAATAGCCATGAAATTGGTACATTTCTAGTTGGTAACTGGCCAAGTTTGTTGTCCACAAACTATCAGGTACGCGAGTTTTTTAGCCAAAAACTGGCTAGAATGTAAGCACGACTTCTATGTACCAGGGCTGTGTAATCTATAATCGATTTATTTTTATTTTGAATGTCAGGAATCAAAAGAACAGCTTAAAAATATCCAGATAAGGGTGTATTATAAAATGTACAAATGTATTTCATCAACAAATAATGCATCGTTAAATGCTTAAAGAATGTGACCAACAGGAATTGTGAATTTGACGAACTAAAACTTACGTGATTGCTTCCTCAGTAATTCATTAGTACATGCAACAAACAAAATCGACGCTATTAAACTAATTAAGTAAAAGTTAATTTTTTGCTCTTGTAATAAATTGACTTTTAATTTCTAGTTATCTAAATCTGTGTTAAACATTGCAGATTTAATAGTTGTTTCGTACTAATTTAACCTATACGATTTTTTAAATAAATAACTTTGCATTAATCTCTTGCGCTGTGAAGAAGTATGTTTTAACCAAATTGCAGATACTTTTAAAATTAAATATTTTTTGGTGACTAGTAAAGTCGTAGTCACCGTGATAAGGCGACATTTAAACAGCTCACATGCTTAGTATAATGGTAGGTAATGATGATACTGTTTAAGACACTTTAAACAAGGAAATTTATTTTTATTCTTTTTTAAATGCAGATTACATCTTTTGTGATAAAAGTTGATATTTTGAGTCAAATGTAAAACAGTAAATGCATTTTAAAACTAATATAATATTAATAGATATTTATTTTGATAAATATCACTATAGGAAGTGTTAAATCGAGTTAAATATTGTACGAAAAATTCTTCTTCGATGTGGTTCCGTGGATTTTATTATTTTAAATTATTTAAAGTAATGGTACATGCAAATTTAATAAAATCCAGATTTCTTGAGTATGATTGATGACAATAAGATATATCATTTTTTACAGTACTTATTTTGAGTAATTTCTTTTATTGCATGATAAATAATTTAAAACATTAGTTTACTAATAATGCCTCGCATAAATTAAAACAAGATAATATCACACTTTCGTCACTTTCGATTTCAAATTGTTATTGTTTATATAATTACTTGATGTTTTCGTAAAATAAATTAATAAAATGTACAAATTATATTGTTATAAATCAAAATATATGAACTTAATATAAAAATAACATTACCTTTCTACTATGTCAAAGTTTACGCATTTAAAATAACCTGCGATGGAGCCAATCATTGGTTAAATGAGTTCTGACGAGAGTACTGTAAATTATTTAATCGCGAATTGGACAGGTGATACTGTGGTTTCGAGTTAGTTATTCATACTATTATTACATTTTCGAATTAATTCTAATATTGTTAATAATACTGGTGTAATTTAATCGTACAAATATTCTTTTAGGTTAGCAATGGGATAAAATTACATCGACGAATTCTTTTTGGATCATCGATGTTTATCATTTTGCAGTCATGCTCATCGTTCTTCTACTTCCTCTTCTTAATACTCACAATTCCGAAAAGAAAAATAAATGATAATGGTAATTTTTCGTCGGTGAACCAATATCACGAGTTAAAAATGATCTATAAAATTCGTTTTATGCATAAATGACATATAATAACTAAATTAAATTAATATAAATTTTTGCTTACAGAAAAATGAGTTCCCTGAGGTCTTAAATGCACTAATAATGGCCTGAAAAGTGCCGTTAATTTCGATTAGAAGATTGCAGTATAAAATTGAGGTTGGTTTGAAACTGTTCATTTCTTCCTTTCTATCTTTTTTGTGTTTTATTATCCTTATTTATGGAGTATTGACAGAGAAAATGGTTAAATTTTTCGTCACTTATGGAAGTGGTAAATTCTAAACATAATGTGCAAATTCTTTCAGACGAAAATTTAATGATAATATCAGAATGCAGTGCTAATTCATTGACCGAGTAAGTAATTTAATTGACGAGATTTTGTCAATAAATTGTGGACTGAATATTCTTGTCACTCTAAATTTCGCGTCATCCGGTTAAATGCTTCTGAAACTGAAACTGAGGAAAATGTACAGGTTATTTAGTACAAAATGATATTATTAAATTGTTTCACTGAATAAACTAAAAAGACGGGTTAGACGCTTATAAAAAAGGTAGTAATCAAATATTAAAAATGAACAACGTAACCTATTGCATTGCTGAAAAGTTAGTTTGTAGTTTTAGTCTATTTTTGTTGTTATTCTTATTTTTTTCGTCATTAAAAATGTATGATATTATTTTTAATAATTTTTTATAATTTTCTTCACGGAAATGGATTTTATCAATGAAATGCGTCCATAAAAAGTGATTCCGATCGTTGAACAAAAATAATATGCTACTACAATATTTTTTAGAAGCAATCACCGATTTCAAATCTCCAATGAATGAAAAAAATGTATTCAGAATTCACCTTGAAATAGAGAACATGGAAAGTTTTTTAAGTTTCATTTAGTTTTATTTTCACGTCCCTGCTTACTAGATAGTAAAACTAAGTAGAATTGATGACTGTCTCATCCTACTAAATAGTTTGTAGTTCCAATTACTTCATTTTTTCCATGCAGTATTATATACAATATACAGGGTGATCGGCCAACCATTACCCAGCGGCTAACTCTAGATTCTACAGATAATTCTGAACAACTTTTTCCTCTAAAAAAATGTTCGGGAAGGTAGAGTTTTTAAGTTATTCAACACTAAAATTTAGGTGAAAAAATCACATTTGTTGAAATATCTCGACTCGGTTTGAAGGTACCTTAACGAACCGGAGCTCATTTTAAAGATATTTTAAAGCTCTATAAATTGTCTCTATTGGTTTTTGATCTACAATGAATATCTCTCTTGTTATAGCCATAAAAACGGGATAAATGCCGATTTTTCAGGATTTTCGCGTTTAACTCGTTTCGACACATAGTTACCGAAATATCACACAGAAAAAAGTTGTAGGCCTTGAAAAAACAAAAATTTTTTGTCCTCTAATACGATGCGATTAAATTAAAACTGAACCCTACAAGAGCCTCGTAAAGTTGACAAAATACAGTTCGACAAATAAATCGATATTAATAACAAAATGTTATGAAAACGAGTACAAATAGGGTTCAGTTTTAATTTAATCGCATCGTATTAGAGGACAATAAATGTTTGTGTTTTCAAGGCCTACAACTTTTTCCAGTGTGATATTTCGATAGCTATGTGTCCAAACGAGTTAGACGCGAAAAACCTGAAAAATCGGTATTTATCCCCGTTTTTATGGCTATAACAAGAGAAATATTCATTGCAGGTCAAAAATCAACAGATAAAACTTATATAGCTTGAAAATATCTTTAAAATGAACTTCGGTTCGTTAAGATACCTTCATACAGAGCCGAGATATTTCAAAAAAAAGTGATTTTTTCCCCCTAAATTTTAGTGTCGAATAACTTAAAAACTCCACCTTCCCGGAAATTTTTTCAGAGGAAAAAGTTGCTCAGAATTATCTGTGCAATCTACAGTTAGCCGCTGGGTAATGGTTGGCCGATCACCCTGTATATATTAAAATAATAGTATTAGTATATTATAGTAGTAAATTACCACTACGTTTAGTATTAAAGTGCTTTCGTATTTCTCTCAGTTCGGTTAAAAAATTCCATTCTATAAACATACTTACTTTTGGAAAATGATACGAATTCGTTTTTATATTTTCTGGATCTATTGCGTTTTTGAAATAACTATTACTAATATAACAAAAATGGTTCTATACGGTGGGATATTACTAAATTAGCTTCACTTAAACTAGTTATTCTATTGAATTTAACGACTCTGACGTCATATGTTAATACAGTTTAGTAAATGAATAAAATATGTATCACCAGTATGATATGGAATGTGTAATTCCGTCATAATCACATGGAAGGTAACTTACACGAAGAAATACTTAATTATTATAATAACTTTAAATTATTTCCTCTACTTCAATTAAGACTGGGAAAAAGTGCCAGATGTCTCAGAACATGTGCTTACCGGATGAACAAGAAGTTCGTAACTACGATGGGGCTTTCGGATTTTACGTCTACTTTGATTCATTAAATCGTGAATTAATAGAAGTATTATGCGGTTTTTTTCGAAAGTGCTCGCCACGTGATTGATTCAATTTTTTTTAGACAAATCACAGTTTGTAGCTCCGGTTGGTTGGAATTCCCAAAAAGTCACACGCATGTTCTGTCAGTTATCGGAGAGTGTTGACCTTCTAAAACCAAAAGTCTATATTTTGTAGATAATTGTTGAAAATAAATTTTCATAAAAATGAAGTTAAAAAAGTTGCTAATGATTTCTTATGAAAAAGAATATTTGTTTAGAGCGCTATACTTACTGAAATATTCGAGAAATGCAAGTTAAGTATAAATCATTAATATAAGGCGTTTATCAACACCAAAAACTTTTTATTATTTTCGTATCTTCTTGTAGTGAGGCTGTTAAAAAAATCTTTTTTGTTATTTGTAAAATCGGTTATGCTACAATTGCTACCCTGAACACTCAATAAATTTATATATCGTAAAAGTACAAAATTAAATACCTGAAAAAATCTATTTAAATTTTGCAGTTCAACATAACACTACCAAACCAGAAAATGCATGATATAATAATCTTGATATTTGGACATAAAGATCTTACTTAAGATATTTACACAAACTGTATAATCCGTACATTTATAATATCTTACGAATTTTGTGTTTTTGCTTAATAGATGTAAGTTCAGTAAATTTTTTTCAAATATTTTTCATTTAATCTCATCCCGTCAGGTTTTTTGGCATAACCTTAGAAAACAAATCCTATAATTAGACATTAAATTGTTGAAAATGAAGAATAAGTTGCACATAGAAGTCTATCTATATGTTTCCGTTGTGCTTTTCGGGTCGCTAAAACAGTATTTTTCTATCCTATAGTAGAGTCCCGGTATATTTGCCCGCTCGGTTCCTCACCTTTCCCTCCCGTCTCGTTATATTTGCCAAAAGAAGGGGAGCGCGGCTTTTCCACTCTGCGCAGTCGCGTTATGTTCGTGACGTAACAGCAGGCTCTTCCTAAGGCCCCAGCACGCAAGGTGGGGGAAAACAGAGCAACGACAAAGAACTATAACGAGAGGGAACAGGGCAATTAAGTTGGGACGTAAATATAGCGAGATACAATTATACCGAGACTTTACTGTACTTAATTCGCAAAACAGTATGGGATATCGTAAAATACCCTATAGTGCATAGAAAAAACTAGATTTCAGAAGCGGATAATGGACATCCCCGATAATATTATATCTGCAGTCACTAATCATAAGTATATGAAGATATAATAATGAGTAATGAGATATTAGTGGACGTGATACATATCGTTTATAAATTTGGTCGAACAGATACTAAGGTATAATACCTACGAGACTAATAAGACCTATCTATTGATCACTTTCCTTACCTTAATGATATAGATAGTAACGGTTAGCAGCTATTTCCCTTTCTGCTTTTAACGATTTTTTAAAATTATTGTTAAACATTCTTATTAATAAGCTTGATCTTTACTTGTACGTGATGCAGTTGTTTATTTATTAAGTTGGGTTTTAATTCATTTTTTATAATTTGTATGATGAAAAATGTTAAAAAAGCATTGTAAATAAGATGTTCAAAAAAAAGTTTCACGAATTTGAATCCAAGGCTTCGAAACAACTTTTTAAATTTGTAATCGATATCAAATGAAAAAACAACTTATGTTTTAGTAAAGTTCATTTAATAAGTTTGAGAAATAAACAATTGTAGTATTATCTTACTGTTAAAATAGATTACTATTTTATTTGCATAGTATAAACATATTATCTATTTATCCACGATCGGTGCATAATTTTTGTAAAAATAGCAATTGGAGGGTACATTTCTTCTTTTCAAATTCAATCATTAAGTTTACATTTTAATTTAATGAATAATTGATGTAACAATGTAACAATAAAACTTTAACCAAAAATAAAATTGCTTTATTCATAAATTTTCTGTTGAAATTTTTTGTTCGTTTTGAAAAAGAATTAGTAAATATTTGCAAAGTTAAAATGTCAAATAAAATTGTGAGTTTTCAAATTTTGACCAAAACTGAAATTGGGAAACTTTCGGGTATTGTATTGATTTACGCATTTTCTTATTAACTGAACCAATTCCGTATATTTTTCCAATTTATTCATGAAAGTTTGTGTAGGATTGGTAATTCCAATTATTGTAATAATAAGTACATATTAGTTAAAATTTACCAAACACTGTTTGGTTTTATCTTGGTGCTTTTTACTACTCAAGGAAGATTTTTTGTTTATTAAAACGAACTACCCGGGGACATACAAAATGTTGCTGTGACAATTGCCAATCGCTAGACACGAAGCTAATAACAGTATCTATTTACATAACGCTGTCTGAATAATAAAAGTGTAGTGTATCTTTTTGTTGATTGGATCCTTGAAAAGTACGTGTAAGTAATTAATAAATTATATAAGATAAATTATTAAGTACACAAATCCAAACGTATTTAATTTTGTATATTCCATGTTAAACTTTGCTTGATGCGTGTTTATAGCTCGCTTATGCGTTTAATAGTAACGCCAAACAATTTTTGTTTTTAATAGTTTTGCATTCCTCTCTTAGAGAATATATTTGGATCATTGATTTTAAAATCTATAATAACTAAATATACCAGCTGCATTTTACGGCATTTTACTTTTTTCATACTTCTTTTTCTTAAAAGTATGAACATGCGTACATGTAACCTTACTTTTCATATGTTCTTTTATTTTTTCTTAATATGCGTGAATTATTAGTAACCAATGGCGTCACGATGTCGTATGTCAACTATTCTGTTAATAAGCTACAGTTGGCTGCATTAATTCGTTTGATCTATTTCCTTTTATTTGAATATTAATAAATTTTGGTTATTAATGTTAATAATAAAGGTTTTACATTGATAGAATTGTTTAGTCGTGAGGAATAGTGTATTCAGTTTTCTTCCTAACCCTGAAAAGTATAACCCTCGTGCTGATAGTACAGTTAATTCGACTACACTATACTGACCCTACACCGGTCTATCAGTGTAGTGATAATACCCGAAAAAGTTTCCCATTAACATTCCATTATTTTTTTAATAATTCAGAAAAACTGAAAATTTGTATAAAAAATTCTGTAATTTGTCGAGGTAAATATTTTCGCTAAGAAATAAATTGGATAGTAACCAGTTAGTTGTAACAAAAAACTAATCGATGGTTATTATTAGCTAGTAGATTAGTTATATCCTTAGTTATCCTTAACTATTTTTAATTACCGTGTAGGTTTTGACTAAAATTTATATTTACTATGTGTCGTCGCTTATTCTTACTATTTTCTATTTTCTTAGTGCCGATTCTTGATTACAAAGATTCTGATCATAATAACTCCATACAACGTGTTGATACTTTTACCCAGGATGGTCAATATATAAATTTTAGTATAAAATTAACGTGATTTGTCTTAATTACATAATTTTTATTTTTAAAAACATTTTTTATACTTTCCAATAAATCCAGTGAAGTATTTTGTATCAAAATCAAAGTTGAAAAACATTGATAGGTACTTTTTGCAAGAGTTTTGTTATATTCTTTGATGAATTCTAAGTAAATTTTTTCTTTGGAATTTTATCAAAAAGTTTATACACTACACTGTAATAGTAATAACATGTTATTTGTAGACAATGAACTGCTTCTCAATATTCATTAAGGTTTTTAAAAGAAAAACGGCCAAAACAGTTTAAACAAAAATTATTGATAAAAAATCTTATTTATCAATATCCTTTTTAGGGGCTTCCATTACAAATAATACGAAACACAAAGAGCATATTTAGAAATCAATGAAATATGAAAATACTTGATTAAAATTGAAGTACAAAGTTAATGGGTAGAAACTTCTATAATGCTACCAGCTAATGAACAAAATTATTTTAATAAAAAAATCATAAAGTCTTTTTAAGAAAGAAAATCTCAGAATATTTGTATTTCCAGTTTCTAGCAATTTACACAACATTGTGAGGAGTAATTGCGCTTATGAAATTTTATTTATATTGGCAATGACGTTAAAAAAGATTCATAAACTGTCGCGCAATCGTGATACAAAGAGTTAAGATAATCTAAAATAATGTGTGATGCTTATTTAGTTAGCTTGTATATTTCTTGGATGCTACGAATCTTCATACCGAGTCTAAAAAATAATAATTTGTATTTCCTACTTTTCCACGGTATAAATCGAGAATTATCTAAGTAAATAGCATTGTTATAATTTTGTTGTCCGGGGACCCCAAAAAAGTGATTTTTTGTATAATTTCCATTTTTATCTTTATATCTTTCACTTTTCATTAACATATACAAATAGAGTATTTTTTATTTAAAAATATCCTGTCCATTTTTTGAGATAATATATTTTATGAGGCATTGAAATGTTCCTAGAGATATTTGGCGTTTGAACGTTTATTCTGATCAATTTTAGCCCTTACGTGGTCTAAAAGGAATAATTATACTTGAACTATGTACAATATTTTTTAGAATGTTCTTGGCAGAAAAATGTATGGATAAAAATATTTAAAAGACACAATAAGTTAGAACCTATTACGTTGGACATGTACTGTGGAATGTGCATTTTTTTACGATAAAGTTTTTGTAGCTAAAATCAGGTAAAGGAAATAAAATTTCATGTTTTTCTAATACTCGTAGTGGTAATATCATAAATTGGTATAATAAGGTGGTTTTATTAAAACCAGATTTTAACTTCAAAAAATCAAGATCGCATATTTAAAGCGATATTTGGTTACGTTACTTATTCATTCAATGATAATTGAGGCATGTATATATTGTTTTTCTGTCTTAAATTTACCGATAATAACATAATGTGCAATAATGCGTCATAAATTATTACGTAGAAATTAAATATACAACATATGATTACTACACTCAAACAATGCATTTCATTTATCTATCCAAAAACATATATTAAAAAATAGTTTGTGAAATGAACTGATTTATGTCAGAAGTTAATCAACTGCAATGTCAGAGAATTTTATAGTTGTGGTTGTATTTTACTCAAGTTACTGGTGAAAATCACTATTTAGTTAATTTTATAACCAATAGTAACTAGTCATATAAACTTAATTTTGCTGTAAAATATGTTTGGGTTATCATATTGTTCTCGTAGCTGTAGTGCATTTAAGTATGTGGTAATAGATACTATAAATTTGTCTAAGTACATTGTTTACTGCTCTAGAGTCGATAGTCTAATTAACTATAAAACGACATACAAAATGACATCCAAGCAGTAACTATTTTTAGATCGTTAAAAAAAAAGAAACAATGATTATTTTTCATACTTCATGTTACCTCCATTAAATACTTTATCATGTACCCAATAAAAAAATCATAGTTTAATATAAATTTATTAAACGTAAGTTTGGTTTAAAATATACATTATATTCGGTTATTAAATACGTTTATGATACGTCTTTATTAAACGAAACGTATTTTAAACGTGAAAAAATCGTTTATGAAATACCCCAAATAACATAAATATAAAATGCATTTAATAAAATTGTTACTTCCCAACGGGCATGAAGAACCCAAATGTTTCTAAAACGTTTTTAGAATGTTCCAGAAACGTTCCTAAAACGTTTTATGTCTGCAACTTTTACGGAACGTTTTATAAACGTTTCATCCATGTTGCAGACATAAAACGTTTTAGGAACGTTTCTGGAACGTTCTAAAACGTTTTAGAAACATTCGGGACTTTCGTGTCCGTTGGGTTTGCATTAATATACGCGAATAAAAGACGTACTAAACAATTCTCCAGTTATAAAACGTGTACATTATTTCGTTTAATATTTGTTTATAAAATACATTAAAAACCCGTAAATTTTATACGATTTTTAAACCGCAAATATTTTAAATATTTATTATTCTTTTATTATATTCAAAATATGAAGGCTAATTTAATAACAAGTAAATAAGATTTGGAAAATGGTTTAATTTATTTTAATTTACTAATTACTAATTGTTTGCTAACGTAAATATTTATTATCGCATACTATTTTTTGCACAACATGTACCTAAATAATCTTCAACTTGTTTATTATAATTTAATAAATTATTCGTTAAATTCACTGCGCCTCTTTTGCCATATAATGTACTAATTTCAACTAGATAATCTGGATAAATTAACTTGTGTGCGTGTGGATAAATTAAAACAGGTCACCCTCTACATATCTTCTTGTATGCGAGGATGGATGTACTAAAAGAATCGTTAAATTTTAAAATGTTTGTTTAATTTGTTAATGTGTTAAATATAATTCAATAAAAAAAATAAATAAACGGTTTATTGCGTGTAGCTGATCCTATAAAATAATTCCATTGCCTCATGTTGATTGCACATCGAATAGCAAAATTAACGTCATTACGCTACAAATGTCTGTAAGCCACAAATATTTGTACTCTTCGCAAATATTGATTTATCTTTGATTTCACATATTAGAAATGTCCAACTTCTCGGATGTATATAATAAACTCTGCATACATATAATTGAAAAGTAACTCGTGATTTTTTTTTCATAACGTAAATCTTCGTAATTAGTCTTGGGATTTTTTGTATTTCAAAACCTTTTCTGTTTGAAAATCCATATGTTAGAGACCATTTATTAAGTTTGTTATTAATTTATTAAGTTATTAATTTTAGTGTTTAATTTATCAGTGGACTTTGATTCAAATCCAAATTGTACTGTATTACTGTAGTTTATAGCAACAACAAAAAATTGTACATGATTTATCAAAAAATGACACGTTGATATTTTTCGTTTGATATTATTTTAATTTAGATTAAAACTTGTTTGGATAAAAACTCTTTTGATATAAAAAACTGCAATTATTTATCAAAATTTCTTTTAATTCAAAACTTCATAAGAATGTTGATCAATCGATTGGTATTGTAAACTACTCAGATCGACTAAATTTTACAACCTTGAAATTTAAAAGTGGTAGTGAGAATACTCGAAATCCAGTTTTTTAATTCTTTATACGGGAATAGTGAAACTGCTATGAAAACAAAATTTAATTAAATTGTTCGATGTATTTGAATTTTAAATTATGTAAAGACGATTTGGACAATCTTAATTTTCAAAAAATACAATGTAAAGAAGATGTCTATTCAAAGTGTTATTATAATAAAACAAATCAATCAAGAAAGAAATAAAAAAGTACACGGAAAAATGAAATAGTTGGAACTACTAACTACATACTAGAATAAGACACAGCCGTACTTTTAGTGAATTCCCCTATCTAAAAAATGGACACAACAAATTACATAATTAAGCCTACTATTTAAATCGTAAAACCAACTAAAAAACGCTGTGCCAGATCATACTATTTAGATAGTAAAACTATTTTGTTTCCTTACAGTAAAAGTAATTTTATGTTTTTTTTTTTTATTTAATTATGAATTACTGTTGTTTTTATTGTCGTCATATCGGACCTGCCATTTTCAATTTCTAGAGTCATTTTCATGATAATCAAATACAAAAGATCTACTTATCAAAGAACGAAAAAACATGTAATTACATTATATAAAGCCGCAATACGTTTTTTCCAAACGTGTTGCTGTATACTACAAGATAATTCTACTCCACTTTTTAAATTTTAACTCTATATTATCAATTTTTGTATTGTCGCTATTGAGTATCAAACTTTTTGAATTCTAGAAATATTTTCATGAACATCGAATAAAAAATTCTTATTAATAAATTGAATTAACATTTGGGAATTACGATTCATAAAGTCGATGTTGTATTTTCTTTTACATTTTAAATCCTTCACCTTAAATTCCATAACCTCTGATTTTAATAAGAACTTTTCAAAATATGTCACAGTACATGAAGAGTCTATGCCTTTTATTGTAAAGTCTACAATTTTCTATTTAAGAACACATAAAAATTAATGCGGTTTGAAAACTGTAGATATGAGGGACGATTTTTATGTTTTCCAATTTTTAAATATTGAATTGTTGGACATTTTGCATTTTAGAAATTTCTTAATGAAGATATAAAAAAATACTTTCTTATCAAAGAATAAAATTTCGTGTTATAGTTACATTTCATCAAACATGAAAACATTTTTTTTTCATTTTGAAATACAAATCTTAATGTTGAGAAACTGCAATTTTAATAAAAACTTTTCAAAATGTGTTGTATCACTAGTAGAAAGGACTAAGACGTGTTATTTAATTTTCCATTCAGAGTTACCAACGTTTTTATAGCGGACATACTTTAGCCGACAGTTGGGATTCTAGTCTCTTCGTGGATGGCTAATAAGAAATACTACAAAGAATAAAATTAGATTTTGTAATTGCTTTTCATATAATCGCAAAGCAATGTTGTTTAACATTTTCAATCGGACATACTATTTCAAAAATCTCCGAATTTAGTTTTCAAAATGTATTTCTATACTATAAGAAAAGACTAAAACGTTTTTTTATATTGTTTAGTTCAGAATTATTAATATTTTAATAGTCACCATGTTGTAATTTTGAGTTCTGGAGAATATAAAATACAAAATCTTCTTTCCCTCTAATTTATAATTAGTCGAAAACTACTAATGAAGAATTGAAAAGTCAGAATTAGTAATGGTTTTTATCAATAAAGAATAAAATAGTAATTCGTTAGTAAAATACTACTAATATAAAATAAGGAATTATGTTCTTTACTAAGTTACTAAAATGAATTAGTTAATTTTGACTAATGAAGTAGTAGTGTTTACTGTTTATCAGTAAAAATCATACGTAATTAAAAATGTAGAGATATATATTAAAAAAGAAATATTTTTTATTTACGGTTGATGTAGTCGTAATGCAATTATTTTTATTATTTTTAAAGCGATGTTTTAAAGATCACAAATTTATTAATGAATTTTTCGAAAAATTTACAGAAATTCAAAAAAAAATTATACCAAAAAATATATCGAAATTTTCTCTAAAATTCACAGTTTTCAAGAAAAAAATAGTTTCATTTTAAGAAGAAATTTCTCAATGCGGTTGCCATTTTGTTTAAACAGATAATTTTCGAAGACACGATTTATATAGGTTTTAGATGTAGGGGAACGAAAAACGATTTTTAAAAAGATTCAATCAGAAAATCACGTTTCTTATGGTTAATTTTAAATGTTTCCATGGTTAAAAGTCATTTTGGAAAATTCTATTTCCCACCATTAGAAAGAGCACCCTCTAAAAAATATTGGAAATTACATTATTTCCGGATAAAAAAATCATATTCTGTGTAAAATTTCCATCAAATTGTGTTCTTGGTCGTTTTGTGAATGATTTCGTTGATTCTTAGGAAGAAATTCATGAAATCTGGAACTTATTATTTACGATTGGTACATCATTACTGCGGGGGTCCATCTGATTATATAAAATTATTCATCATATGTCTTCTCACTATTATATCCAAGACCGCCATATTTATTCCGCCATTATACATCGTCAAATATATTAAAAAGTGACCAAGAATATTTAATAAATGGAGATTTCACATTTTAACCCTTTAAGGACCAAATGTACAAAAATTTGACACGAAGTTTGTCAGTATTTTTTAGTATTTAAATTCAATAAAAAAAATTGTGGTATATACGTTTCCAATTGCTCGAACCCCGCTCTTTCGAATGGTGGATGGTAAAATATTGTCAATTTTAAAATGAACGAATTACAGACCATTTTTTAACAAAAATCATGAGATTTTAAAAGTTTTTTTTCATTTATCGTTTTTTTTATCACTTATAGCATTACTATGCCTCAGTTCGGTATAAATAACGTGACAAAAATATCTAAGCTTCAAAATGGTGATATATGTTTTTATAAAATTCGAAATGGCGGTCCCGAAAATGGCGTCCTAAATGAAATTTTTTTGAAAAATTTGAGAACGCTCTGACACAAAAATTATGAACTTTATAAAAAAAATGATAAGAGTAATAAGTTGTTAGAATTCATCGACGAATACACTGGAATTTTGTCAGATTTTTTTTATGATATTTTGAAAAAATTTTTTTTTTTGAAAATTTTTAAAAGTTTACCAAAAACTCTGAAAAAATTCTAGTATACTCTTTGATGAATTCTAAGCATTTTTTGTTCTTTGCAACTTTTTCTAAAAGTTGATAATTTCCGAAAAAATTTTTAATTGTTTTTTCCAAAAATTCTGAAAAAATTCGAGTACATTTTTTGATGAATTCTAAGCATTTTTTGTTCTTTGCATTTTTGTCCTAAAGTCGATAGTTTTCGAAGAAATAAATCTCGAATGTTGCGTATTTATATATATTTTATATTTTTTCCATTGGAAATTATCAACTTTTAGAAAAAATTGCAAAACAAAAAATGCTTAGAATTCATCAAAGAGTATACTAGAATTTTTTCAGAGTTTTTGGTAAACTTTTAAAAATTTTTTCAAAATATCATAAAAAAAATCTGACAAAATTCCAGTGTATTCGTCGATGAATTCTAACAACTTATTACTCTTATCATTTTTTTTATAAAGTTCATAATTTTTGTGTCAGAGCGTTCTCAAATTTTTCAAAAAAATTTCATTTAGGACGCCATTTTCGGGACCGCCATATCGAATTTTATAAAAACATATATCACCATTTTGAAGCTTAGATATTTTTGTCACGTTATTTATACCGAACTGAGGCATAGTAATGCTATAAGTGATAAAAAAAACGATAAATGAAAAAAAACTTTTAAAATCTCATGATTTTTGTTAAAAAATGGTCTGTAATTCGTTCATTTTAAAATTGACAATATTTTACCATCCACCATTCGAAAGAGCGGGGTTCGAGCAATTGGAAACGTATATACCACAATTTTTTTTATTGAATTTAAATACTAAAAAATACTGACAAACTTCGTGTCAAATTTTTGTACATTTGGTCCTTAAAGGGTTAAAGGGTTAAGACAACAATTTTGATTAATGTTGATTTTTTTCAGAAATATATAGGAAACGAATAAAACGAATTTTTCACACTTTTCCCCCATTTTTAATAAGATAAACTGAAAGGAGTTCAATAAAAAAAGGTCCCCTTAAACTGCAACTTATTTGTCTACTGTTATCCATAGTTTGGAATGGATGGCACTTCATTATCCATTTGTGAAAAATGGTAGAAGAAAAACATTTTTCAGATTTTTCGATACTTTTTCTGATAAAATTCGCCATATTGCAAGGAAATGCAATTTTAACCCCATAAATCGTTAGTGCATACCCAAAAATAGTACAGTAAATTGGTTTCATTAAATATTTTAATTTTTCTATTTGCTAGAGACCTTTGAAAATGAGCTAAAAATCGCGATCTTGGAAGTTAATGGGTTAATGGGGTTCTAAAGTGCTCGGCTGATAAGATAGGGATTTTCACTAAAAACAGTAAATAAAAAGTGACTGAATCGATTTTTTTAAATTTGGGCTTTGTAAAGGCAATTCTAATTACTGTAGAGGACTTTCTAGAAAATACCAAAGGCAAATTGAAAATTCTCGGCCAGCTCTCAATTAATTTCCTTGGCACTTTTTTTATTCTAATTAAATTCATTTTTTAAAAATCGATTCAGTCATTTTTTATTTACGATTTTTAATGAAAATTCTTACTTTATCGGCCAAGTATTTTAGAACCCCCTTAAGATAGTAAAAATGACAAAAAGTCCCAGAAATAATGGCAACTTTCTTCACTCTACAAGTCTGTCTCAAAATTACCATTTAGAATAGTAAAATTTCCAAAAAAATGTTTCTTCCAGTAAGAACATCTTCTTCGTCAATATTTTTAAAATAACAATTTAAACAAATTAAAAAATGTTCTGAACAGTCTATAAAAATTGCAGGGTTAATTTCGTAATTTGCACTTTTTAATCACTTTGCACCACTTTTGAAGTATTTTTACGCAAAATTTAACAAAACCAATGAAATCTTGATAAGCTGCCTAATTCTGTGATTTTTTTAATCTAATCCAATCCAAAAATCATGTACAAATAGATAGCAATCAAAATTTGTGGGTGTATATAAAGTCTCGTCCAATCACACACACGGAGCGTTGACGCAGCACGTGCGTTTCAAATTTTTTTTTTATTGTGTTGTCTTCGTCGCCGTTTATCGTATCAGCAGGCGATAAGCGAGGAGGCACGATTGGATCTAAAAAAGTGCAGATAATCAACGACCGACGTTGAAACGAAGTCGCACGCGGCACAGTGGCACAGTAACGTCAAGCGCCTCGTGAGCACGAGGACCCTCGGGGCTTCTTTCCACTAGTCATTTTCTACACGACTTGCTAACATTTTTTTACGAAAGTAAGAAACAGTGTCATGAATCCCCAGGTTTTTTCAAAATTTTGAGTTTGTGGCCGATTGGTGAATTTCGACTTTTTTTAGTTCGGCAGAAGTTTGAGTTCAGTGGCATTCTTCGGGTTGGGAATTTTGGGACCGGGGGTCAAAATTCTGAATAAAAAAATATTCCGAAACTGTCACTTTTTGTAAAATGCGATAAATTTTTTAAAATATTCATTGGTACGTAAATAATTTTAGTGGACTTTTACATTATAAATTTACAGAGTTTGGTACACAATTTTGTACAAGTAATGAAATACATAATTTATTACAATAAATGAGCGAGAAGAATCATAAAAAGAAATTAGTAAAAAGTGAAGCTTGAAGTTTTTCCCTCGTCTTTTGCAAATAAGTGATTCGCATGACCAATTAATAAGTGAACACTGTATAATTAATTTTCGGATTTGTTCAATTTTGGAATATTGACCCATGGTCCATTTTAGTGGTACACTAAAGAAATTGTTTCTTTATTTGTTATTTATTTAATAGAGTAATTGTGGAGGAAGTGAAATAAAGTAGGGTCATTTTTTAAATATCGTTTTGTTTTCGTTATTTTTTTTATCTTGTGTACGTGCTGAAGATTTATGCGACAAGAGAAATGTTGAAATGTTTATCGTAACTTCTCATGGAGGACAATGACAATTAACATTCAGTGTATTTACAACTTTTTATCTTTTGTTGCGTTTTGATGAATCCAAATGTACATTTTTTATGTGGTTGGAAAAATACAGCGTTTAGTTATGGTTAAGCAAAAGTCAAATTCTTTTAATTTCTATAATTTGATGAATCGTTTTTATTGTTGTCTTTGCTGTCATAAGCATTCAGACTAATTTGAGATTTATCATTTACAAAAAAATGTTGTCTTTTAACTAACGACGTATTTTACAAAATTTCATTTAAAAAAAAATTCTATTTTATGTTTCGCATTTTTTAAATTTAATGCCAGCATTCAGAAGATTTTTATGAGTTTAAACGTTCTGAAGTTTTCACAAGAAGACACTCTGAATAATAATCAATTTATTTTAATAAAAATTTGTACAATTTTTATCATTTATTATAACCTTTAACCTATTGTTGATTAATAAAGCGTTGTTTTAATTTTAAGCATTAATTATTATTTACTCTTTCATTGTTCCTAAATATTCTATTTTCCTGGAAATAGTCATTAACGTACATTAGGTATTCCAATTTAAAGACATAAGATTTGACTTAAAAAATAATCATATTAAATGGAAAGCTGAATAATCGGTATAGTTTTGAAAATCAAATTGAAATTTAAATAAATTTGAAGGGTTTGGAATGAATAAATAAATATTTTTGTTATAAATAATTACATTTATATATAATAAACTACTAATAAATTATAAGTTATTTAATTCTATAAGTTTATTTATTATGTTATATTTTTTTATATTTTATATTTTAGTTTTTTTCTTTAATTTCTATTTCTATTTCTACATTACAGATGGTTGAAACTTTTTTTTATAAATTATATTCAAAATGACTTTTGATTTTTAATATCATGATAAATAGAAAATGAAATTGAAAATAAAAGGTTCAAATTTAAATGAAATAAGAGTACAACCCTGGTAGAAAATGAGTCCAGTTTTTGGCCAGTTTCTGTATTGCCCGTGTTAAAGGTATAGGAAAACTGGGCAATGTAACAAAAAACTGGACAGATTTCTACCAGGGAAGGATAGACACGTCAAATTATTACAAATTTACATTCTCTGCTTTTCAATACTGGTTGTAATTTTTATTTTTATAAAACCCTAGTCAGTGACCTTACTTTATTTGAATTTGAACCTGGTCTTGTCGTTTTTATTTTATTGTTTTCCTGCAAGTTGTTAAAAAATGATTGCAAAATAAAAAAAAACTCTAACCAGCTTAGTTATTTAGTTTTTTAAAGAAATTGCAAAGCAGTAACCAATTTTTTTTTACTTTCAAGTAGGACAAAAATAATCATTAGTGATGTCGAAGTCAGAATATGGAGGGACTTCGAAAAATGTGGAGGCGGCCACCATAGACAATTCGAGGACTCATTGGAGGAATTTATTTGCTTATTGGATGCTAGGATTATGCAACAATTATGGTTATGTAGTGATGTTAAGTGCAGCTCAGGATATTGTATCTGAGAAATTTTCGACGTCCAAGCCTGTAAGTACATTTCCAAAACTCTTCTTTACTTCGTTAATGAAAATTTGTATTGTTTTTGAATCTGGTAATACTAATGATAAGTTATGATTGAGGATTTCGTTTAGCAGGGTAAATTTTTATGTTAAACTCTCTAAATTTGAACTTGTTAAAAACGAACAGAAAAAAAAAACCAATACGAAAACTAAAAGATTGTCACCAAATTAGTAATAATTTTTGCTAATAAAAAGTTAAAACCTACTAATTTATTACTAATTCTACAAACTAAATTAAAAAGTCAATATCTACTTGTAGATTAGTAGAATTTTACTAATGACGTAGTATTTGCCAGTAAAACACTTACTAATTGATGGTAACCCACTTTTCGCTGTATATAAGTCGTTTTTTATTAATTCAAGTTTAGAGAGAAGGAATACTTAGTTTTAAAATTAAAAGGTTTTGGTTATTTTCTTATTATATAAATAGATAAATAGCTAATGGAATAAAACCTTGGAATCCAATAGTATGAAAATATTTTATAATTAGAAAAATATTTGTACATTGAATTATACTAACATTGAAGATTTACCATCAAAATGAGTCGAATTCATATTCGTATTTTATGTTTTCATATGCAGAGGGATGTTTATTTATCAAATTATAAATTGTTATTATATTCTGGCTAGACTCATTCGAGGTTTTAAAACATTAAAGAAATATTTATTATAAATGCAGAAGTTACTAAAATTTAATCAACCATTTGTAAACTGAATGTCTTAAGAATGAGAAAGCATTATTATGGTTTATATTTTGAAATTTGTTTTATTTTTGATAGGTTATAAATATTTAATCAGACATTAAAGCATGTAATTTAGAATAAAATAACTTGAAAAACAACATAAATGTTAATAAAATATTGTTAGTTAGTTAGTCAGTCAGTGAGTCTGAATAAAGTTGAAAAGGTACTGATTAAACAAGTAGAATATTTAATTTTGTTTTACTTCATTATGATTCAGGAACTATTTATTTAAGACACTGGAAGTCTTACATTACTAAAATTATTTAAAATCTTACTGTTCTATGCTCCCCATAAGATTAGCAAACCTTAAAAAATGAAGAAATTACCGAATATAATCCAATAACCAAAAGAATTCCCACACATTTTCAAACTTGTATAGAGTTATGTAAACGTTGTCTTAGTCTTAGAGTACGAAATGCTTTTAATTTTGTAAGAGTCAAGTTTTTATCACTTACTTATTACAAAACCATAAATCAATTTTTTATCAAGTTTCAAAAACTGGTTCAATACGGTATGAATTTTAAATTTTGAAATATGATTTTTTTATTCCGCATTATTTCTAGATCAAACTCTAATTTATTTCAAAATGTCTGCTAAGAACCAGAATATGAAAACAGAAATATATACTAGTTGCTCTTTTACGTAAGATAATTCTGGTTTAATTCCGAGTTAATTGTTTCACATTCCAACAAATTTTGTATTGCTGTAATTAATATACTACAAGTATTTTAATTTTTTAATTTTTTAATTTTATGCTTCATTATTTATTGTGATGATGTAAGTATAAAAGTATTGGTGTGTCGTGGTTTTTGATATTACTGCATCGGTATGCAGATTAACAATATGCCGAGAAGAACTTTTTATCGTGTATCTTTGTTTAATGATTTGCGAATTGTATGTGTAATTATATATTACGTGATATGTCATTGTTGCGAACGGATGTCGATGAACTTCCACGTGTGAGATTTACAAAAATTGCACAAAAATAATAAAAATAATTTCTGGTAATATAATTTATTCCATTAACATTTACAGTATTTTATACATTAAAAAAAATAAAGTAATTAAACAGCAATTTATTTTTGTTACATTTTGGGTATAAATTACAATTTTTGTACTCTTTTGAAAATTTATAGAATGATTATTAATCTTGAATTTATGGTAACATTTTTTCTCGGTTTTGTTATTCACATTCTCAAATTTTATTTTTAGTTTTGATATGACTTTTTTGACTGTGTGCTCAACGAGTTATTCTCGAGATAAAGAGAATTAATTTGTGAACAGGAAATAAAGATAGGAACCATCGATAACAGATAAGAAAAAGAAATGCTTTAGTTTTTGAATTAAACGTTTTGTATTGATGGAAAAAATTTTGGACATTGTCATGTATATTTATTAATTTTCAACCAATAATTGGATTTAATGAAATTAAAAACATGCAAGTTAAGCTTTATAATGCATCATTAAAACTGCATTAAAGAAAAGTAATCTACATGCTTCTTAAACAAAAAAAAGTCCATTAAAAATCCTTTGTTTTAACCCGTACGCCATATTAAATTGTCTGATATAATAACTGCTAAGCTATTAAAGGAGATTCGTCGGAACTTATTCTATATATTTTAAAAGTTGTTTCAAATACTACTTGTAAAGAAAAAAGTTTTCTCCTGTCAAAAAGATGTTAAAACTTGATTGAATTATTCCTATTTTTGTCCAGGAAAATGTTAGAAAATTGAAAAACCGCGAAAATATTCAGTAATTTATTAAAAATTCTTCTAAAATATACTATAAAAATGTATTATATTCAATAGCAATTCTGTAACACGAAATAAATCATTAAATTTGTTCAAAGAAATCTGAAAATTTTGTTAAATTTACAATAGTCGACAATTTCGAACCTCAACTTCAAAAATCCTACGACTCAATATGGAAGAATTTTTAAAATTGTACGCTGAGCAAAATTTTCGGTTACGTTTACTGGAAGCCAAAGCTGTGTTAGCCGTACTAGCCCAAGTACCAATTCTGATCGACGTAAAATAGCGATTAGAATTCGAAATAATCCAAATCAATTTTATATGTCGTTACAATATTTCTGTAGTATTTTTATACGGCTTATTATTTATATTTTTCTGTAATTTCCTTAGTAAGTTTTTTTTTATTTTTAAAGTTCTGTCTCCGAATATATCGAGTCAAGATATTGATAATAAACCTTATTGTTAGTAATTTTGTTCATAAATCCAAATAATTTCAAATATACAATTAATCATCCATGGCAAATTTCTGTTTTATGAAAATAAATACTTTGAAGCACTAAACTACTAATTCCAGTACAATAATGATCATTTAACCCCACTATTTTATTAAACTGTTTTTGATTTAATTAATTTTTCGATTTAATTCGATAAGGATGATGTATAAATGAGATAAGTCAAGATTTTTTAATCTACTTTATTATTATTAACGTTTAATTAAACTGATCAATAATTGGAAATTTTACATTTCCTGCAATACTCATTTATATGAAAGTTATTCCGAAATATTTATAGATTTGGGACATGTTCGCGCCATTTCTGAATTGCTAGAATAGATGGAGCTGAACGCGATGTTATTTTTCGTAAACGGTAGCAGTTAAATCCACTACATTTTTCTCATTAAACCTGTAGCGTTACCGTTGTCTTTTACAGATTGTGTTAATTTTATTATTATTGTAATATTTATAACTGTTCATTAAAATCGTATTGGTTCTTCTATATCAAATTTATATCACATTTTTTATTGTATAATTTTTAAAGAACTTCAGTATATTATTTTCCTCTAAAATTAATATCTGATTATCTGCATTTCATGAAAGACATTACGAATATGATATTCTATAAGTTATTCGTCAACAATGATGTCATTTGAAATTAAGGCGACATTGTTGAACGAAACGTCATGTTTATGATAGTCTATGTAAAATTGTATGGTATCGCTTAATTATGAAACGATTCATATAGATTATGAAATTCAATATTTAATCTAACACCTTATTACGGTATTGACATATCGAAAGAATTTTCTGGAACCCCTGGTCAGTGATTGCTTTCCTATTGATTGCATTATCTCTGGTCATTTATTGTAGGTTATTCTATTAATGTGGAGATAACAAGATTTTTAGTATTTACGCCTCGACTCAATTTAATTGTTGAACAAGATATCAAAAGCTGATAGTGGATATTAACTTACTTATTTTTCTTTTTATTTCTGCCGTTCATTATTATGTATTGAAATGCAAAGGAGTTGATCATTTGCAGCAATTAAAACCTTTACAGATACAATTTCTGGAGTTCTTTATATAAATGTGGTTTCTTGACAATTACAGGAATCCACAATATTTTTTATGATGGTAAAGATGGAAGATGTGTGATTGCTTTTAGATTTGTTTTAAAATCCATTTTAACCCATTAACGCTGGGGAGGACACTTTTTGCACTTCATTTAAGTATTTCGTATGAAAATCGAACATCAACAAAATTGAAAGGTGTACTATTTTCAAGGTGGCTTTTTTCAATGGCGTTATTAAAAAATTGTGCTATCGTAATTAGAAAATTAAATATAGCGATTTAAATGTAAAAAAATGCAAAAAATCGGTTATACTTTTGAATAAAACATTTTTCTTTCATCGAAAGAGTATTTTCAATCACAAAATTCCTTCACTAAAGGTGAAGAAAATAGTTGTAGTATTAAGATATTTTTTTTAAATATTAATAAAATAACATTGCGATACAAAATGATGATGGCAGTAAGTAATTTCTTTTTAAAAGTTAACACATTTTTTTCGTGAAAACTACAAACTTTAGACAAAATTTTCTAGGAATAAAAATGTCTCAAAGAGTATGCTCAAATTTTTTCCCTTTTGAAACATTTAATTCTTACTTTAATTACTTTATTTTTAGTAAATAGAAGGAGGTTTAGAGAAGCATTATTCATGAATAAAAGGTTGTTTTAAAAAACCACGACACCTTCAGAAAAGGGGTGCAACAAATTTTTGATGTAAAATAATGTGACCGATTGTTACTTTCTACTAGAGGCAATAAATGATACATTTGAAGTGAAGAATGCTTATAATATACCGTAAATTCTATTTAAAAAAGATTACTTAACTTTTTCGTTAAATTTCACTGAAGTTTTTAGTAGCATCTATTAAAGATTTTGAGGAGTGTTCATAATGGATATCCTAAAACTGTTTTACGTCCCTGTAGTAGCAAATTAGTCCAGTTTTTTTGTTAGTTTCTGCCCAGTTTTATTATTCCTAATCACAGATTTCTATCAGAGATTTGTTTAAAACAAATAATTTTTAATATATATCTATATATAAAATATCATGAATGAATGTAAAAAGTATTATTTACATCTATTTCTCTCGTCGCTTTTATCATCTGGATTGATCAGGACGCTCATACATTGTGATATATATCAATATGTAATTCATGAGATGGCTTCAACATTATTTTATTAGTCGGCTATTAAATCAACTTATTTATTAAGAAATATTTTTTATTACACTTATTGATTATATAAACGAGTCTCAAACGACTGAAAAGAATAGCTTCTACACATTTCGTTAAATATGGTTTTATTATATAAATATGATTTATTTAATATTCTGCCACTTTTAATCAACATTCACAGAAAATATTTTCGGTAAAATTCATTTAAAGTATAATTATAACTTATATTAAGAGAATGGAAGTTGCAAATCGAATTGTTAATTTTAGCTTAATACAAAAACAAACTCTACGAAAACTAAAGGCAAAAGTTATAGTACTATTTAAAACTACATGAAAATACGAAATAGTTAATGCTCAACTTGTACTCTAATAATTTGTTTTAATATTGATAAGTAGAAAATAATTTATTACATTTACGTATCTGGCAGCATTTTAATAGAAAACTTTTTTATAATAATGTTTATGATTTGGGTTATGTAAAGGAATTATAATTTTCATTATAAAAATCGAGTTTAATATCTATTAGTAAAATAATGTTCAAGATATTTTATGGTTTTATTTTATATAAAACATTTACATTCAACGTATTTCAAGTTCGTGGAAACTAATTAAAAAATGAGCTAAAGTTAAATTGGGTACAAAAATTTATAAGTTTGTTATTTATTTGTATTTAAAACAAGTTGTCTTGTAGTATAGGAAATAGTATGTGTGCTCCTTCAACTTTACGACCTACGGCCGACAAGTACTATTTCATACTGCACAAAAAGTATCAATTATAACTAAATTGTTTTAAAATACACGATGAAATGAACGACTAAAAATTTGACCTTGTTTGGGTTTTTTAATTACTCTGAATTCCTAATCTTAAATATTTTAAGATATAGTCGTTCATTCATATGAAAAAGTAATTAGATATTTGGTTCTATTTGGACTAACCATACTGTAATTAATAAAATCGGTGAGTATTAAATTTCTCACCAAAGAAATGTCCGTTATTCACTTATATTTAAGATAATATTTCACTACTTAAAAATGTTTAACGCTGATAATCATCGATGTAATCAATTCTTGGTAAGATGGTCAAATTGATGATCAAATTCATTTCTTCAATTTCTAAAAATTGACTATATTATTTCTATAAAACACGTTATATCGTAAACATAATTTGAAATGTGTATACTAGAATATAAAATAACATGCTTATTTACAAGATGGTTAAAATCCCTAACTTTTTGCCAAAAACAATTCGGATTTTAATCAATTTAGTTCATGATAATACTTCGGCTTTAAA
This sequence comes from Trichopria drosophilae, assembly GCA_030407085.1. NCBI lineage: Eukaryota > Metazoa > Arthropoda > Insecta > Hymenoptera > Diapriidae > Trichopria > Trichopria drosophilae. Next base: position 21,687,142 of record CM059583.1, read on the forward strand.
AAGAATTTTTTAGCATCGTTGAAACTCTTATTAATTTTTAATCTGTTTAATTGAGCGTTTTATACATGAGGTCGACTAATGCATCAAGTGCTAATCTTGAAATAACAAGAATTATTTCTAACTCAAGTAGATCATAATTTACAAAAAAAATTCACAAATCAGCTAAATATTTTGAAATTTAGCAAATTCTGATACTGAAAAATGATAAATATGGCAAGGAATCACGAGAATTGCTAAAAGAATGCTAATGTTTTGAGACTTGTGTCTTATATGCATCTAATCAAAATTGTTTGTTTACGACATCAGTCATGCGGCCAATATGACATCATACATCTTTTAAAGTCAATTATTTTTTTAATATCTTTCATGGAAACAGATTTGAAGTAAAACCTTTTGAAATATTTCTATTTTTAATGTTAATTCAAATATCTCGTCAATAAGTTGATGCATACAAAAATTTAATCGATAATTCACGTGTTATATCAAAATACCCAGAATGATTTTAGCGAAGTATACATTTTCGTAACATGTGACAAAATTACTTTCGTGTACGCGGAAGGCATAAATTAAAATACGCATCCGTCCTCCTCGATCTTGATGTCAAGTCCATAGAAATCATCAGAATATCAATGTTAGGATGACAAAGTAATATAAATGCCTGGAAAACATTGTAATTTCTAACTGGTAAATGATATCACTGCGAATATTCGGTGGCGGAAGTAATTTAAATATAATGAATAATTCAATTATTCGTATCCGTTTTTTAAATTCCACGTTTCACCTACAAATTTTGGAGTGAGGTATATCATTTTGTAAAACCGGCATACAGGAATGAATGTCTACGAATTCTGGAGGTCATAAAATTTTCCAGATCACTTTGAGATCAAACTAGTTCAAATTACTTTTGCTTAAGAGTTTTCTTACTCTCGTAACTGATTTTTCTTGAGTTCTTTCTTGGATTTGTATCCCTTACAAGAGAGTAAAAATACATACTGATTTTGCTAAATTTATGGTATCGTGAAAAAATTAATTGAAAAAATTAGTTTATTTATGAAGTACCAATTGTCCTGTGATTATTTAAACTAATGACATTTATTAATGAAATGTATGGCATTTATGTTCGATAAGTTATGCAAAAGCTGCCGTATAATTCTTATCATCTATATTGAAGGCCAAAACCCAAGTCTTCGGGGTGAAAAATTGTCTTAGTAATTTGATGATAATCCTTCATTGTATGCGTAAATGTATTCTAATTTCAAATAGAGATTAGTAAAATAATATCTCCTTAATATGGCAATACAGTAGAGACCCGGTATATTTGCCCGCTCGGTTCCTCGCCTTCCCCTCCCGTTTCCTTATATTTGTCAAAAGAACGGGAACGCCACTTCTCCCACTCTCCTCAGTCACGTTACGTTCGTGACGTCACAGCAGGCCCCTCCTGAGGCCCCGGCGCGCAAGGTGGGGGAAAAAGGGAGCGGCGACAGACAAATATAGGTAGACGGAACTGGTCAAATATGCTAGGAAGTAAATATAGCCAGACGCAAATATACCGGGACTCTACTGTACCATAAAGGTTCGAATTTTTTCAATTGGAGTAGTTTTTATCAGAAATAAAGACACATTTGGCAATAACGGAAGTGATCATTATTTAAGATCGTCTGGACGATAATGGAACTTCCGAAAACATTTTAATCATTGGATTATATATACCCAATACCCCTGAAAATGTTTTTTTGTAATATTTATTTTCAAATCCTATTGTTATATCCATGTTGACAAGTTGAAACAGTATTACTTACTTCTATTTACTACTTATTAATTCATAGATTCACTTTCATAAATATGGACTTAACTTGCATTAATAGATAAATGGCAATTCTCATTGCAGTAAATTATGACTTCAGATTCCAAAAGGAATAAATTCAAATGTTTTAGTTTAATGAAAATGTTTATCCCGTTTGTTAATTATTAAACGATTCTTTCCAATTAATAATGTAAAATTATGCAGCGAATTTGAAATAATATCTGCATTATAGAATAAACAGTTGAGGTAGTAAAAGAAACTTCATTTTTTATTAGTTTCTTCTATTTTCATTTGTTTCCTTTTTACAGTTAGTTGTTACGGTAGTTAATTACATTTTACGTACAAAATTTCATTCATAAAACTACTAAAAAAGTAAATATTGTTTTTTATACTAACTAAACAATATTTCGATGCAGTTTATAATAATATATGAAATATTTTTAAATTCTGTAGTTAAAATAACATTCAAATTAATATTAAAATCATTTGCTGTTCAGTACATTAGTTCTTTAAGTATTTGAAACCGATTAAAAGTTCTTCTTCTCTATATAAAACCAATAAACTTTCCTCTTCAAGACATTGTTTCTTCGGGGTGCTGACTTTGACATCATGGATGTTTTAAGATGTACAGACGACTTAACAATATCTCAAATATGTGAAATTACTTTTTTGTTTCCCATGAGGTATTATAAGGTAAACATCAGTTTTGCAGATAATTAATCGATAAAAACAAGCAAATGATCAAAATACTCTGAAGACCTTTGGCAACTTGAAAGCAGCCGTATCTTCCAATTAACAAATCGGATGCGGATAAATCAATTATATGGATCATTTTTATCGCTAAGATCATGAGCAAATATCTTTTTTAATTGTAGACCAATAATAATACAAAAAACCAAAGTATCTTATACATTTTTCTCGCGGTCAGAAATGACAGCGGAAACAAAATGTTGTACTTATATAAACCTTAAGAATTACCCTGGAAGAAATTTGTCCATTTTTTTCTTACACTGTCCATTTCCTCTATATACCTTTAACATGAAAATAAGAATGTTATACAAGAATTGTACAAAAAAATGTTTTCATTTCTACCATGGTAAAACTTCATAATATAATTAACAAGATGCCCTGCAATGCCAATATAAGAATATATGCAGAAAATGCGAAAAAAGAGATGAATAAATATTCTGCAGCTATAAATACAAATACAAAATCTAAATATCAGATTTTTGAGAAATTGAAGGAAACCAAGCCATACTATGGATTTGTTATACGCCCCAGAGAGTAGAATTTGAACATTGGTGTTCAGAATGTTATTTTTTATTTGTTATATTATTTACATAAAATCCCTAGAGATTGAAGTCCCTAAAAGTTCTTTAATGTAAAATTTAGTGCAGAATACACGTAGAAAAATATTTTCCAGATCCTACAAGAAAAATCTTTTTGATTCACAGAAAGTTGATTTAGAAATTATCTGTAAATTTAACCAATTTATTTGTAGATTTAACAAATTTACTTGAAGATTAACAGAATTATCTGTAAATTCAAGAAAATAATTCAGCTGGTTTTATATAAACATATAACCATTTTCCATTCCTTCTATATCTGGAGATATATTGTTGTTCTAGAATGTTTCAATTATTTTGATCATAAATTGCTCTACACAATTTTTTTAAGATATGATCTAAATTTGATCATGATTTTTTAATATAATTTCTCAATTGCGATCATAAGATCAAGACATAATCCAATGAAATGCAGGAGTGATGTGAATAATTTGCTACAATTTATTTTTTTTTTAAATTGAAATGTTTTATTGCTTTCTAGAAATAGGAGTTTATTCTTCATCATATCTATTTTTTAAGTACCTTTGGACTCTTTTACTTTTTAAGAACATCTGCAGCATTTCAGAGCAAACTGACGTCACTGCTTCTCTGACAGTGAAGATTTTGATTTTCACTACAATCGTTTTGACATATGTCTGTATTAAATGGAAGAATGCATTTCATGTTCTCGATGCAAAAACTACTTTACTGTAATAATCAAGTTTTACTTGAAAAAACAACAATACAGCAAACAATTGTTAGTATCACCATTTGTACAATCTATAGTCAACATAATTATACATCTAAAAGTAAATAAAAACTAAATATTTCCTACTGGAAATAAGTCTTACTTAGAAGTCAGATAGGAATAATAAATGGTATAGTTTTCAGCTTTTTTGCTAATATTGTATTATCATTAAATCATAAAAAAGTATACGGGATCGACGAAACCTGGAAATGTCATTACATAACAATCGGTTGCTTTATTTCCTTCGAACGTTTTTTACAATTTATTCATCTTTTTGCAAGCAAGTCTTTGAATTAATGACCGATCGAGTGACGATTTTCCAATCGGGAACGAGACGTGGTTATTAAAGTCTCAGGCAAACCAACGACCTAGTCAAGGATTCAGACGGACGGGTCCAGTTCGATGGCCGCATTTTTTGCTATCCTTGCCTGAATTTGCCATTTGCATTCTTATTGAATCACTGAAGCAAGGTGCATACCGAGTTATTATTACCGGCCCAAGGTCGAGTTCTGCGTTTTCGCATTTACCGACTATTACATAAACTACTTGACCGACAGTCGCAAAAGTGACGATTCGCAGAACGTTTTGTTTCCGTTTATTAAAACACGATTCTCACGTTTGTTATGAATTTTTTCACGTTATACCTATGTTGAACACATTTCGAGTGTACGACAATCAAAATATTATCCAATAACGACCGCATTTACAATATATTTCTCGATTATTCATGTACTTCTCGATCCGAGAGCACGGTTGATTATTGTAAGGTCTATTTAATTGGTTCGATTTTGTTTTTTACTGCCGAGATGCGAAAAATATCGTAAAAATCTCACTTTTTCTTAAAGGGAAACCCTATTTTCCACGATTTATAAGGCGAATGGTGTAGTTGTCTTGTCCCCCGTTAGATGCGTGGGCGGGCTACCGTGGCTCTCGTTCGCTCCCGTTGTAGAAATGGCTTTGGTACATGCAGAGAATAGAATGTATATTGTTGAGCATCTTTTTTGGTACAAAAAATTGATATTTTAAGATGTATACGATTGCTTTTTTTTGTGGATAGATACATATTTTTTTGTCTCCTTGATCATTAGATGAAGTACAATTTCGAATAGAGGGGCAAATTTAAAACCCCGTTTGGAGTTCTATCGTTGAAATTAATAATATTATACTGATGTTATGACGTATTGTTCGCTTTTTTTTCATATGTAAATAAATGTTAAAAATTATTGAAAAGTAACTACAAAAGTAAAAATCTGGTTATTTGTTATTTTAAGTTATTGTTAACTTTTGCAGACATTAATAAACTCAAGATGGCATATATCGAAGCGCAAATGTCGTTTTAAACAAATTGATTTTTGTTTGTCGTTTAATCGTAGGATATCATCATTAGATACCACCGTTTAAGAAGTATAGTCTTTCAAAATCAGTATATTCAAAATTCATGATTCTACACTTAATCATCGTCATTTTTTTTTTAAATATGTAGAATAAAATGATTTGTAGGTTTTTGAAAATAAAATTTACAGTTATCGATGAAAGACTGGAACTACTTTATATTAAACACAAACAGGAAGTTAATGACTGTTATTGCCTGCAGTGAATCACATCATGAATATCTCGTGCGCGAAAAATGACCTCGTTAAAAAATCATCCATGAATACAAAATATGTATACAGCAGTGATTTCGAGTAGTTTTAGTATGCAGACACAGATTTGATATTGCTTTATCGATATGTTCTTGCTGGATTCGACGGACGACCTTTGTCACTGACCATGATATAGAAGGTTTTAGTCTCCTCCAATATAACGATAATTAATTACATATTAACGATCGAATGACAGGTGAAATTGCCAAGAAACAGAAACAATTGATGATAACACCATATATTGTTTTTTTGATAAAAGGTTTTCTATTTGTTTCGAATGAAATACTGATTTAACTCACGGATGCCCAAATCCACAGAGCAAATCATTAACACTTGAAATTCATTAATACAGAATTTTGAATATTGGAATTATCGATGATCGCTAATAGATTGAAGTAATATTTTTATTTTGTATGCGGCGTGCATCGCACGTGGAAGTTTACGAGGGAACTAAGTAAGCATAAGTAATTTGATAAGTTTCTAATCAATGGTCGGAATCTGCTAATGAGGTAAAAATAGAAAGGAATTTTGCGTAAACGTCATCTTTCCAGAAGTGAATTTTCAGGGTTATTCCGATCTTTGCTTATTTTTTAATTTTATCACTGTCTTATAGTTTTGTGCTGTCAGTATCTTGAATGAGTTTTATCATCGTGACGGAATTCAAAACGTCATTATTGTATACTTATTCTTCTCTGGTCAATATTTGTATTTTTACCAATAAAAAGAAAACAAATTTTCCTTATTGGAATGACTAAAGGATTCAGATATGAACACATAAAAGTACGTCAGGACTTTTACGCATATTAAGAGATATCAGTTAAAAACTTCATGCAATATCTACTCAAATTAATTAAATAATTCTGAATTTCAAATAACACATTTTGATTCAAATGCAAGTTCTAACATTTTCGTGAAAATAGTTTTGTTTAATTCCCTGTCCATTGTTTTATAACATATTATAAGAATCTCGAATTTTATTATAAAAATATCTGAAACAATTAGACAATAACAGCGAGATATTATTTGTTGCATTGGAAATATTTTTATACCATTTTCTGATATTTTACCCTTTACAATTATTGATTGCTCTTTTTAGTTAATCGTGTTAATAAGTAAAATATTTCCTGAATTAAATGTTTACTTAGAACTACTTAATTCACTAGAATACACATTTTTTTCATTTATAGTTTTATCGTAGTATTTTTTCAATTAAAATTAATTCACATATAGATAAAATTTCGTTAGTTATTTTATAAAAGAGCGAAAATAATATAAGAATAAAATGTCTACTATAGAAAATCTGTGCACCGTTTATGACAGATAAACCCAGGAATGGGTAAAGTTTTTATCTATAAATTTTAGAATTGATATAATTTATTACTGACAAAGGAGTGCTGGAAACATTAAACTGTTATGCAGACTAATGAAACGTTGAAAACGATGTTCCATTTAGGTCAGTAGTCGAGAATAATTTCATACTAAATTTTAAACAGTTGACATATACATGTATATACTTTGACCTCTTAAATCATTAGTTCTATAAATAGAGCTACTTAAATTGTCTGTGATTTTACGTGTCTTCATAAGCGATTGAATTAACAGTAATAATTTAGTACTTCCTTATGCGTTTATATAAAACTAAAAATAAAAAAACCATGAACGCAGTATATTTTTATATAAATTTGTACACTGTTTCCGCTTCATAGTTTTTTTGTGAGACTAATACAAATTATATAAAACTTTTAAATGAATTTTAAAAAATAGGCATATCTTGTTCATTTGTGAAATTTCATTTAAAAGTGTTAATTTTTTTTGGACCCGTGAGGAATAATCGTAAGATACAAGTAAATTCTATAGAATCAAGTATTGTCATAAATCTAACACCAAATGTTACCTAATAATGACTAAAATCCGTTAATATGAATTAATTTTTATTTCAAAGTCTTTAATTAATCAGTAGATTTTACTACTTGCTTATCTATGGTAAATATATCTAGTTAGAACACATCTGTGGCAACGTATATTTTGGTTTTATGACATTTTTCAGATCATGTTTATACTAAATGAAAAAATTATTAACCCAGCACAAATCACTGACTACTTTTGGAGACTTAATGATAACTAATATTTTCACTGTTATGGATTTCAAACATTTATTTGATCGGAAATTGTACATTGTGCAACTACGGAACAAAATTACGGTTTTCTCATACGATATTTTGGTCCTGCAACATAGGGCGCAAAATAGTATTTTGTGCTCAGAGTGTGATAAACTTATTTTGCTCTCGGATATATTTATTTTGCTCCCTATGCAAAGAAAGTGCTATTTTACTGCCGTAATATCGGGAGCAAAATAGCATTTTGCGCTCCGAGTGTGAGAAAAGTTATATTATAAAAAATTACTGGTAACATTTACCGAATTTAAGTAAAATTTATTGAGCCCGAATTTTAATTGAAATTTGCTAGAGTCTATAAGTATTTAACATATTAATTTGCTCAAAAAAAATGAAATGACGATTAGAAATTAGTTAACAATATTCGCAAGCGTATTTATTATGGTCGTTATTTTCTACAAAAATGATTGAACACATTTTAACAGACGGAGAAAAGAAATAGTTGACACAACATATTTTAGTTTGTTCTTAAATAGTAGGTGTGGCTACTCAAATTGAGAAGGCCACTATTTAGATAGTAAAATTACCTAAAAATGATGGCTTATCCTACTATCTAGTTAGTAGTTCCAACTATTCCATTTTTTCCGTGTACATAATTTTTGTCATGCTTTTTTCTTAAGATAGTTTTGCTGGGAATAAATAGTTAATTATTAGAAAAAAAGAATCACATAAATTCCGATTATTAATTTTTATTCAACTATTTCAGTGAACTTAATCCAAAATTTACATAATAAAAATTTCATTACATTCTCTCTAAATCTGAAATCGTTAAAAACGACTAATACGAAATGAACAGTGGGTTACTATGGATCAGTTACTTGTTTACTAGAAAATAGTAAAAAACACATTAATAAAATACTACTAATCTAAAAGTAGAAATTGAATATTTAGTTTAGTAGTTTTCATAATATATGTGTAATTTTTCCTTATCTATTAGTAAAAATAATTACTAATTAATTTAGTGATCCACTTTTCGTTTTTTAATCAGTAATTTTTAAGTAATTCAGATTTAGAGAGTTAATAATATTTATTTAATTTTTAAATAGTACTTGGTAAATAAATCGTTATAAAAGAACTATTATAAGCAAATAGGATTTGTCTTTGGAAACTGAATTTGAATCTATTGTTCCTATTGTCTAATATTTATACAAGGGTTTAGGTAAGGTAACGAAACGACATTTATAGTAAGGGCACTCATCACGCAATTTTGCATAAATTTACATTACAACTTGAATGAGACGATTATCAGAATAATTCCCCATTAGTAAGAAACATAAATAATACAAGTAGATGTAAATTACATGTGATTACTATCGGTTAAATTTCGTCATGATGACCTAAGTCCCGCAATCATCGACCCCCAAATCCGCTAGTAACGATTATCAAATAAAGTTCAGTAAGAATATAACAAAATTTCATAAAGGAATTTTCATGCTGACTCAGTATAAATAAGGATTCTATTTAGTTTTGTAGCAAATTTTTGATAAAATTTGAACTATCAAGAGCGTGATATTCTTGTACAACATTTTTAAGTCAAATAAAAAAACACGCAAGTAGACACTATCTGATAATGGATTTTATTTATTTTCCCAATTTGAATGATTTTTTATGATTTTCACATTTTGTATTAATTTGTAGAAATTATTATTTCTTATTTGAACAATATTTTATATTCCCTAAATTCAAAACATTCTTAAAACCGAGCATTTTCGAGTTAATTTCTAATTTTGGTGGAATGAATGTTAATTTATGGAAGAGTTAATTTTCATTTTAATTTCAAACTAGTAAAGTACTTTTGTTTATGCAAATGAAAATTAGATGCGGCTGAGATTTAAATTGGCAATTTTAAATGTCATAAACATTTAAAAAAAAATGTGTAAATGTTTATGACCGCTAATAGAGAACTTAATTATAAAAAATATGTATCCAAAATTTTCACGAAATTTAATGAGAATTTTTATATAAATAATTGATAATTAGTTGGAGTACCAATCTAAGAGATTTAATCGATTCTTTTTAAGTTATTACTATTAAATAAATTCGACCCATTTTGGAATTTTTTTACTAGTTAATAATGAAGATACATTGTAAAAATTGACGTGGATAAATGAATTTCCGTTTCGTTTCTGACATATGGCAAAAACGTGTTGATCAATAGCGGTACTTTTCCGGCATCATAATTAGTGCAGATAATCTCGGACATACAGTCACATTTTACATAATTTACGATAACAATATCGCGGGGTTTTGAAATGGATGGATATTTTTAGCTAGTCCTTCGAAATTTAATTATAACTGATATTAACGCAAGAATGTATTTTAGAGGAATCTATATTTCATAAACAATGATTGCGTTCAAGAAACATTTCTGAATGTCCTAATGGTGCTTCGAAAATTGAACTGAAGTTTATGAATGATCCGACTACATTTATATTAAAATAAAAGAGTTTTATCATAAGAAATTAAATGTGAACATTAATCTCTTTATAGTGGTAAAAAGACATTAACTTTTTATTTAATTTCCTCAATGCTAAGATATTTTCGATAAAGCATGTTCTTCGTACTAAAAACTGATAATTTTTAAGAATTGATATGATTAAGCAAAATAATTTAGAATCGAGTTTTGATGACGTAGTTTAGATACTTGGTCAAATATTGTATCCTCTTTTAAATATAGTGATTTCAACAAAAACGGTCTGCTTTTATTCTTTGACTAAACTTAATAAAAATAAGTAATATAGAGGAATAAATATTGGGTGATAAAGTTTACAAAAAGTCTTTTAATAATGTCAGTATACAGAAAAATATTGTACTCCTTGCTCGCACTTAAACATTCAAACAAATAGTTGAGTATGCCAAAAAACTAAATACTAAGTCTAACTACTTATTTGTTGGGTTAATCAACTATTTTTCCCGCGACTTCTCTCTCGAAAAATATTGGATTAATATTGTATAGAACTATAATAAAATGCTTTACATTCGTACGCTGAAAAAATAAGTCTTGAATTAAGGTCAGTAGTTTATTAATTTTGAGATGTAAGAAAAACAAGCCTTTTGGACTAAAAAGTAGACTTGCTTACCATGCGACTAAAATCTAATACCAAAAAAAGTCAAATTTTATCGTAATTTTTTACAGACATTTTGGAAATATGTTTTCGGAATACCTGACCTCGATAGCAAATTTATTTTTTAAGCGATATTTGTAGATATTCTATTGGCATTACCTCTAATAAAATTCAATAATTTACAGTAAAATATATAAGATTTTGTGTTTTTAAAGCCCATTGAACGGTTTAAATTTGGACTTTAACAAAATTTCTCATGCTTCTTTGAAAAGAAAGATCTTTGGACAACTAGAAAAGATTTTTGAACAACTTTTCTCACAGATTTTGAATTCTAAAATTAGTGTCATGAAAAAAAAATCTATTTTTAGGCGTTAATGGGTTAAAAGATATCTTTGTATTTATTGCTATAGTAATTTGATGTCAATAGAAAAATTTTACGCATTTGAAGAGGCCTTCAATTTAACTCATTAGTCGTTTTGATTCAAGTTTCAAATTGCGGGTCATTAAGAAATACTCGAATTATTTTGGTCTAATTTGAAAAACATAAAATTACATTTACTTTGAAATATTTGTTAAATCATGCGGGTATAAATATGTTTATTTAATATTCTATCATCTAATAAAGTTCATACCGTTTAAAAAAACGTCATTTAAACACCAATTCAACTATTCGTTAGATTAGTATTCACTAAAAATATAGATATGAAGATCATTAAAAACAATAATTAATATTTGTCTTTTTAGTGATATATTAGGTAAAATTTATATAAAAAAGAAACTTCAGAAAATGTATAAATTAAATGAAAGTTTTGGTAATTATTCAAGATGAAATATACTTTTCTGTTTTAGGTTAATGCAAGTAAAAATTTGGATCATCGAACATGCAACGAAATAGCGACTGGTGCTATCTTACTAGCTGACGTACTACCTAGTCTCTTCGTGAAAATGACCATATCGTTCATGCCATTTTTCGTGCAGTAAGTACTATTTACTATTTTTATAAAATTTCTTTCCCTGTTATTAATTTACAAAACCAGTTAGATCTGTAAAGTATTATTGATATCATTAAGTGAAGTTTAAGTTAATATCGTCTACACTTATCACTGTCCTTCCTAATTTGGATTTTGCATACTATCAGATAACTTAAATTTATATTAAGTATTTTTTATGCAATTTTTTAGATTTAATTTTGTGGGCGAAAATGTCTTAAGGTATCTAATCTAGAATACTGAAAAATTATTATTATGTCTTGGTAATATTTTCTGCACATAACCATTGACTGGATGTAAATTGTTTAGATAATCGTTGTTATAATCTGTCAAATTTCGAAGGCAGTATTTAATTTTGTGTAATAGATTGGAAGGCTGGGTTAAAAGAATTATTTTTTAAGTTTGTATTTCTCTACTTAACTTTAGCATTGTTAATAAGTCAATTTATATAAACATGGAGGTAAATCAATTTACTTCAGTAAATAAAAAAATGTGGTAGTGGCAATAAAGAAAATAAGTGTTGTAGTACTTTAACATTTTATACGTACACAGGGGAGCTATTGCTAAACAAGAAAACGAATGATAAAAAATGACTTCTGTTACAATTCGTGTAATCAGTTAATTACTATGTAACTTATTTATAATTCAGAAAACGAGGAAAAATACTTTTAAAACTACCTTTTTAATCATTGATTTTGTATGGAGGAAACAAAATTTCTATTGATACGTTCAAATCCACAATACACAAAATATACTAATTCTAGATCCAAAAATTCTAGAAAAATATAGATCCAAAAGCCGATTACAAATCAGTTAATAGTTTTTTGGAATTTGGAATAAGAAATTAAAAGGAACGAAAATATTTGAAAAACTGGAGATATCCTCGTGAATATGCCAAAGCGCTAGTAACGAACTAAATATGTTAAATGTAAATTTTAAGAAAATTGTAAATTTTTGAGAAAACATTATTGGTTTCTCTATTTGGAATTTTTAAAAACTGTATTCAGAATGTATCGCATCCTTAAAACTACAAGGAACAATAATTCAATATACTTGATAATTGTCGAATTTCTTGAATTTCAGTAACATATTAAAAATTGATGGAATTTTGTATAGAAAAATAAAAATAAATAAATGACTAAAGGCAAAATTAGATTAATAAATGTTATGATATATTGGGACATCAATAATTAACACATTGAAAATGCAAACAATGTAGAATGTTACGTATAAATTTGTAACGGACCGATTTGCATAGACCCGAAGGTAAATTAAAGGCCCTCCATTATTTATGCGAATTTGTACGCCCAAGGCGATAAAAAGGAGGAAGCAGCAATAAATTTATAATTTCTTAAAATCAATCTGTCTCTCGAGTCCACTTATTTTCCAAACCTGCACGTTTCAAATTGTTTCGTGATCACTAAAATAAAAACAGTGTAAATGATAAAGGCAAATAAATGAACTATGATTTAGAAGATTTTTCTACTTTTAATCGTTTAATATTTTATAATAACATTTTTGTTGGGCCATAACTGTTATATTGATAATGTGTTAAAATATATCATAATTATTTGATTATATTTCTGTTGTTATTCCTATTCCAACATTGGAATGAAAAGTTGTCTTTGAAATTGCTTTTACTGTTCTAAATATTACTTTTGTTTATCATAACATATATTGGTTTTAGCTCTCTAATATGATTCAATATCAGTTGTAAATGCAAACTTCTCCGTTTTATTCGATGGAATGAACCAGAAAACAATGCGCACCATGTTTTTGACGTGCCAAAGTCTACTTTTTCCGATTTTGTCAAAAAATTGGTCCAAAACTCTCTAAGAAATATATTATTCGACTGTTATCACAAGGAGTTAAAAGTTCTATTTTTTGTTTTTATTTTGAATAATTTGTTGTATTTTTTTTTATTTTGTTGAATTTTTTTGGTACCCTATCCTTTTTTGTTGGGTTTTAAATGACTTTAGTTAGTGCAATTTTGAAGAAAATCCATTAATATTTTAGAAATCTCCGCCATTTTAAATTTTAAAATGTGAGCTCAGATTCGCATTAGCGACCCGAAGATCATAAATTTGGAGCTATAGAGCAACTGCTGATTTAGAAACTTAGCTTGGGTTGGCTAAAGAAATAAAATCTAAAATTAGCACTTTGAGCACTTTCAACAAGTCGCCATTTTGAAATTTTGAAATGTTGCAATGTAGGAGGTTCCATTTTCTTGCTATTTCTTTGCATAAATTCCAGATCTAAGAAAAAAACTATGTTAATTCGTGATTGGTTTAGAAGAAGTCATATGTACTTTTTTTGGAATGAGCTTTGGACCAATTATTTTGGCAGAATCTGACTTTTGCAAATAAGAAACATTGTGTGTGATTTGTTAACCAAATAATAAAATGTTTATTAATGTTTGCTGCCGTGTTTATGAAATTAATTCTAACTATTATAAGTAATTTATATAAACTGCAGGTCATTCTTCTTTTATTCTACGTGCAATTGTACAAACAAATGGATAAGCTGTTATTTTTTAATGCAAGCAAAAAGTTCTGGATTTTTCTTTATCATCAGACATAAATATTGATCAAGTATTAATGTATTTCGATCGTTGTTTTTATGGAATTATGTCTTGCATGATGGAATAGAATGTAGACAATCAAATACCCAAACAAATCTTATGATAAGATACGTAAAGATAAATAGGTTGTAGATGTTTTATTACAGCAATTTTTGCGCAATGTAAATAATTGGCACGAATACGCAGTTAATTTAACAAATAACACAAAAACAAGTAATGCAACACCACAGTGGCAATGCGATTTTTATTTTATATTTGGTATTTCAATACACAGTTTATTCAACATGATTATTTTTTACAATACGATATTTTTATTTAATCTTGTTAGGCGCCTACTTTAATTGCCTCTACTCTATGTACTTAGAAAGTGGGGTTATATGCGATTCTTTAAAACCGTCGAATTTTTGGTTATATAAAAGTCAAATTGTCTTTCTGTCTAATCTTCTTGCCATTTATGTCTATAGGTTTATAATTACTAGATAAAGCTATGTGATTCATTATTAACCGACTTTAAAAAGGAGGCGGTTCTATTTTCGACGTCTTGTATACGTTTAAAAAAAAAAAATTTTTAAATTATGCACAATAACCAACTAACGGATACATTTTTCTATTCAATATCATGTTTAGTTTTGCCTTCGTATTCGAAATTTAAAATGTCTAACCGAAATATAATTGAAAATTATACTTGCATTAAGTGAAAATATCGTTTTAAAGTTATATAAAAGTTTAGTAGTTTTTTTTGTTATCCAACGAACACGTATCGTCAATAATTTTCTTGATCAGTAGTCGACCCGTTCAAAAATTTTCGGTATGTTACTTACGAACATGAAACTGACATTTTACGAGATTAAGATTTTTTAATAAACACTTATTCCACGACTAATAAAATATCATTATGACTAAATACATTAGAGATACATTACATAATTTCATTTATTTTTTCTTTTGAAGTTACGAAATTTAGAACATCTGAACCCAATAAATGACGAGGGTAGTATACTTTCTGACATATGTGGAGTATATTCACTTACGTTGAGGATAATGAAAGCATAAAAAACTCGAATTTCTGCTAAATATAATTTAACACAAAATTTAAATGCAATAATCGATTTTTGTTTATTTAACCCGTACTGATCCACATGGGTCATATTGCCCCGAACAAAAGAAGCACATTGCTTGATTGTTCCGTAAGCACCTATATTGCTAAATAAAAAATTTATAAAAAAATGAAATTTATGCAGTTTAATACTTTTAAAAATCGTTCGGGTCGAGTAGACGTATATCCGCAATTGGTGTAAACAAAATGTGGATCCGGTAAAGGTTAACCCATTAACGTCCAAACGTCCGCACTAATTCAGACGTAAAATTTTGTGATCTTTCAAAATCTCTCATTAGAATTCCATAAAAATAAAAACAAATAAGTTATATTTGTTTATTTAAAAAAAATAACGATTTTGTTGAAAGAAAATGTTCCTCAATTGATTATTTCGCGCAGAAATCGGATCAGAAATAGTCAGTAAAAATCTTGTGCCCATGGACCTTGATCTTCAAAATGGGAGGGTGAGCATGTTGAGGTTCAAGATGGCGACGTCCAATATGACAGCTTGAAGGCGAAAAATTTAAGCCGTTCCAAATTCTAAGTACAATAATATATTTTCATAGCATTTCCCTAAATTTTGGTAAATTGTGGTATTTTTTAACGCTGATTACGAATCAGTTATCAGATTTCTCAAATTCCCAATGGTGGATTCAATATGGCGGACGAAAATAAACAATATTTGTTGATGTTAGTAAAAATTTGTATATATAGGTTCTTTGGGTCGCGAAACACGAATCTCTCGTCAGATTTCCCAAATTCAAAATGGCGGATCCAATATTAGCGGCTCGAATTTTGAAATATGCATGGATTTTTATGAAACTAGGTATCAGAAGTTTTTGGAAGACCCCAATTTCGATTACGCACTAAAAATTACAACATTCAAAATAGTGGGTCCAAGATGGACAATAGATGTGCAAACAATAATTGAAATGAGATGAAACCCGATATGCTGATATTTTTCGGACCCCATGCCATGAACCCTAACTGAAAATCGATTAAATCAAAATGGCGGATTCGTAATAGTAAAGTCACGAGAAAAAATTTGGCAATGAAACGAAATACGTCGATTAGCCGTCGATAATTTCTCCCTTGCCTTTATTTTGTATTTTATATAATTTTTAATTGTTTTTCTTTTTATAAATTTTCTATTTTTTTTTTCATTTTTGTTTATTTAATTTTTCATGATTTCTTCAATATGTATAACCTTGTATAAGTATTATTTTTAATTTGTGAGTTCTCTATAGAAAAGTGATACATATATTATTGTTAATTAATGCATTGAGTGCATATTCTTTGTGTTTTACAAGAACACCTTTTGAATTTTGTACAATTTCTTTCATAGGTTATCGTTTGAACCTTGTTTGTACTACAATTGCACGAAAATCATGGGTATATAACGAATTAAATTCCAATTGAACTATTTTTTGCATTTCTACCCTCGATTTTGGATCCGCCATTTTGAATTTTTCAATTTTTAGTTCATAATCGAAATCCGGGATTTCCACAACCTTCTGTTATCGAGTTTCGAAAAAATACCCAGTTTCATGCACTTTTCAGTATTCGAACTGTCATATTGGATCGGACAATTCGAATTTGGTAAATATGAGGACAGATTCGTCTTTAACGACCCATAAAACCCGTTTATACAATTTTTTGCAAAAATCGACAAATACTGTTTATTTTCGTTCCCCATATTGGATCCGCCATTTTGAATTTCGGAAATTTGATAACAGATTCGTAATCAGCGACCAAAAATACCATAATATACCAAAATTTGTTGTACTTTGAAATAGTCTAAATTTGTCGGCTTCGAGCCGTCATATTGAATTTCACCATCTTGAATTTAAAAATGGTCAACCTCCCATTTTGAAGATCAGTGCTCATGGAAGCAAAATTGTTAGTATCTTCACCATTTTTTATCTGATTTTGGTGCGTAATTATCAATTGAAGTTCACATTTTAGTGAAAAAATCGTAATTTATGTTAAATAAACAAATATAATTTCTTTTGTTTTTATTTTTTAAGAAGTCTGATGACAGATTTTGAAAGATCACAAGATTTCACGTCAGAAACGATTATTCCGACATTTTTTTAGGACAGATTTGATACAAATAAGAGCCATTGAAAATCATTTAGGAAATGCGGAATTTTGTACGTTAAGGGATTAAAATGTGTCGTTCATTATTGCCTCTTTAGATCCTGTTGGAAGATCAAAGAAATTTTTGTATCTGTCCAGATTCGTACAAAATGCTGTCAAAAAGTTTCAGCAATGTCTGAACCACTATAAAAAGGAAATGCAACAGAAATGAGAAATTTGTAGCTCAGTATATAACTAGTGATTAGCCAGCTACAAAATACTCTTTGATTGTTCATTGTTCATAAATCTAATGATTTAATAGCCAGAAGAATTTCGAAAGTTACACAAAATTAACTTGGTTCCCAGTTTTATTGTAGACTCTGTAGTTTACTGAACAATAATGAAAAATGTTTGGAATCGTATAATTAATATTTGCGACTTCCAAATATATTCTTCTTATGAGAGAATATAAACTTGGATGATATTAATAAACTTGTTATACAATACTAGATGGTAATGAAATAATGTTCGTGGAAAACGGATTTACTTTATCGAAGGAAACTGCATATCAGCCGTGATTGCACGGAAACCGCCCGTTAATTTGATATCTCAACAATGGAGCATTTGCAATTTTCAGTGTACGCATGGCAACGGCTGTGTTGTTTTCAGCTGCTGGATTTTTGCTGGTGGCGCTGGGTGAAGAAAAATGGGTCGTGGTAATGGGTGTCGTCCTAACCTCAATTGCTGCCGGTATAGGAGAGGTCACGTTACTGGGTTACAGCCGCAGATTTAGCAAGTGAGTTCGCACCGAAAATAGTTTCAATTGTCTGAATTGATAATTGGATATTAGTGTTATCGGTCGTGACCTTTAGGTGGACTAAAAGTAGCTTGTTGTTCCCATTGTCTGATTTGTCTCATCTGCATGATCTATATTGCGTTGATTCCCCTTGGAGAAACGGTAACGTACGCTCCGTGTGGTCAAAAAAAAATTAAATAATATACATTCATCTACATTTTACGTAAGCGTATTTCCTGACGTAAGGCGTGATAACAATTCTGACGTAAATAGACGACGTAGTGTTTCTTTGTAATATATAGGCATTGACGAACTATTTTATATAATGTCTTAGTTTAATTAGCTGTAGAGGATGTTTACTTTCAATTTAATCAAGGTTCTTCTGGTTTAATTTAATCAGCATTTCGTGTCACTCAATTCCATCAAACTATCTTTTTTTTAAAAGTAATTTAAATTTCAGTGTTTTTGATCTTTTCGTCATGGGAGTTCATGGTTAAAATAATTTAATTTTAAAACAAAAAAAATGTTCTTCCTGCTCAGAACTAAATTATGTATAGAAACAATTTTTCTTCAATTTTTAATTAAATTAAACCTTAGAGTAGTTTTTTAACCCATTAACGCCCAAGAGGACACCAATTTCATCAAGATTTTCGGAATATTTCTTGACATTAAAATTCAATTAAAAAAATTTTAGACAATTCGTTTTTGACGTAAAATTGATCGATCTTTCCGAATCTACGGTTAAAAAATCAATCGAGTCCATTCCGAAAAAGTTATGCTTGGTTTTTCACAAAAAAATCAGATTTTTCATTGACAAATATTTTTTAATCGGCATTTTTACATTGGAAACGGTTAGGGAGATTACTGATCGGTGAAAATATCGTGTCCTCCAACCTTTAACTTTAAAATGTACATGATATCATTTTGAAAATGAAGTTGGAAACTGTCAATATAGCGGCTCAAACACGAAAAGAATTACGAAAAGCTTCTGAATTTTTTATACGAAAATGACAGGCTTTTGGAAAAAATGTCGCTGAACAAAAAGTTCTTAGAATTGGTCTAAGAATACGCTCAAATTTTTTCAGAATTTTTAAAAAACTTTTCTTCATTTTCAAAATCGCAAAATTTTCGTATTTAAGTGGTAGAAAAATTGTGAAAAAATTTCGAGGTTTTTTTTTATCAATTCTAAGAACTTTTTGTTCCGTCACATTTTTTTGCGAAAGTCCATCGTTTCCAAATAAAAAATTTCTGAACTTTTCAAAAAATAGGGAAACAGGAATTTTGTTATTTGAATTTCGCAAGAAATGTCGCTGAACTAAAAGTTCTTAGAATTGATAAAAAAAAAACCTCGAAATTTTTTCACAATTTTTCTACGATTTTTCATATTTTTTCAAAATTTTGCGATTTTGAAAATGAAGAAAAGCGTTTTAAAAATTCTGAAAAAATTTAAGCGTATTCTTTGATCAATTCCAAGAACTTTTTGTTCAGCGACATTTTTTTCGAAAACCTATCATTTTCGAATAAAAAATGTAGGAGCTTTTCGTAATTCTTTTCGTGTTTGAGCCGCCATTTTGACAGTTTCCAATTTCATTTTCAAAATGATATCATGTACATTTTAAAGTTAAAGGATCGAGGACACATTTCAGCGATCAGTGATCTCCTTAACCGTTTCCAATGTGAAAATGCCGATTAAAAAATATTTATGAGTGAAAAAATCTGATTTTTTTGTGAAAAACCAAGCATAACTTTTTCGGAATGGACTCGATTGATTTTTTAACGGCAGATTCGGAAAGATCGATCAATTTTACGTCAAGAAATATTCCGAAAATCTTGATGAAATTTGTTTTAAATTTTCGATCTGTCCATTTTTGAAATTGTATTTCCCTCATATCAAATATGCAACTAACCTCATAAAAATCGACAATAATTTGTAGTGTCTACGTTTAGAATAAATGATTGTAATCGTTACAAGTAAGAATACTATTAATTTTATCAGCATTGCAAAACTGAAGTTATGTAATAATAACAGTATGAGAAAAAACATGATATTACTTCCAAGCGATATAATCTTTTTCATAAATATTTATAAAATTTCTGAAATCATGATCTGTTTGTAATTGGAAACGTGTTTTTGAAATAAGCACACATTTCGTAATGGAGCTTTATTATTACGCTTACATAACTGTTTTAAATTTTGAGATAGTAGATTTTGGTATTCATTAAGCTGTAATGACAAAGAATTGCAATTTGTTGATTCAATTTCAAGTCACATTGCGAAAGGATTAGAAATTAGAAAATTAAGTCTTGAGAATTTTTAAAAAACAGATCGTGTATTTTAGCAAAATACTTTTTGTCTGTATCATAAAAGTTAAATAAAAAAATGAGCAGAGATTGGTCATTTATGATTAAATCACTGACAGATAGATGTCAAAATTGAATTCTAATAATTTGTATTGAATTTATTTGCATTGACTATCAAATTTTTTTATATGAATCGTACACGACCTTAATAAATCGAATCATAATAATATCGTTAAGTAAAATTAAGATAATGTTAGTAACCTTCTTAAGACCTTATTATCTTAAGGTTAGGGAATTTATTTTCAATGGAATATCGTTTCGATACTAGGAACTGTTCGTAAACTTATTCCGAACAATGAGGTATGAATTTGAAATATCTTTCAGATTAGTAATTTCAACATGGTCTTCCGGAACCGGAGGTGCTGGACTCATCGGTGCTTTATCCTACCTCGGACTCAAAAAGGTCCTCAGTACTAAACATACAATGCTAGTCATGTTAGTAGTGCCGCTAGTCGAGGCTATCATATTTTGGTTAGTTTTGGTACACTCTTCTTCATCATCGGAGAGTAATAAAGATGGCGCTGGCAGCCAAGAGCAGATTATCAATACACCGAAATTAACGACGCGGCATAAGTTGCAGCTAGTTCCGAAACTGCTAAAATACATGTTGCCATTAGGACTCGTGTACTTCTTCGAGTATTTCATCAATCATGCTTTGGTTGGTATATTTTAACTATGGGACATAATTAAGAAATGTTACTTAACATAAACTCGCAAAACAATTCATTTAAAAATGATTTGTTAACGGATGATTTTATGAAACGTGTACAATTAAATAAACAATGTTTTCCATAGTTCGAACTCATCGAATTTCGAGGAATTTTTCTGGATCACAACGAACAATATCGTTGGTATCAAAGCTGCTATCAGATCGGAGTCTTCATATCTAGGTCTTCGGTGAATCTCATACACCTCAATAAAATCTGGATTATGTCAGTATTACAGGTTAGTAAAGTAGCAATAAATATTATTAATATTATGCGTATCTGAATAGTTTGATTTTGATTTTGATATTGTTAGAGGAAGGAGAGGTATATACGACCTGCTATAACAAAATGTTACTAAATTCATACTTATGAATATTCACATTTTGCCGCTAGTGGCAATGTTTTTATTTTAAAAATTTATAATAGATGATGCCGCATCAGTAAATCTGTAAATTTGGTAGGAGATTAAATTGCAAACCAAAAAAATGTCAGTACTTTAGAAAGTTACAAGTTACCCATTAAGAAAATTGAGTATGCTATTTGATCAATAAGTAAAGTTTTAAATAAATCTCTCCAAATTTACTGATTACATGTTTACTCATTTAAAACTGTTTAATACTTTCAACGATTCTTAGAAATTTTACCATTCCAGATGGTAATTTTGGGGCGGACTTGTAGAAAGGAGAAAATTTCCATTATTTCTGGTAGAATTTACAAGATTTTTGTTTTATTTTTTCTGTCTGAGTGACAAAAATTCAAAAAACTTATAGTCATTTTTATGAAAAAAAAGGGCAACTTTTCTCATTCTGCAATTTCTAATATAATTTTTATCTCTGTAAGAAACTTTGTTCTGAGTACTTCTTGCAGTGGCTATTAGTCTATATTCGTATTCTTATCGTAATTCAAAATGACAAATTCTTTATGGCTAACAACAATTTTGAAAAATCAGAATTTTTTCTTATATTCGGAGTGTAAAAGTTTCTCGGATTACTTATCATGAATCCGGTAATCTGATTTTCAGAATTAAAAAATGCCGGATTCAATATAGCGTACCAACATGTTGAAAAATTGTCATTTTTTCTAAATTTTTTACAAATAGTTTTTAAGACCGCAGAGTACAAATTAAATTTGTAGTAAACTGCTTACAAAAAAACGGATATTTTTGAAAATATTGTTACAATTCAGCGGATTTGATAGAAAGTCGTTACTAGAAGAGTTTCGGGTCACAGATTATGAATCTGAAGTCATTATAAAAAACAATTATTAGAATTAAATTAAAGAGGTTTATAAATAAATTCTGATTTATATATGTATAAGCTTTAGTTGTATTACAATTTTATATTTCAATATTTAATAACAAAGAAATAGAAACCCCATAATTATTAAGAATTAGAAAATGTGGATAATTTTATTTTTTATCTCATAAGTTTTTGTTAACTTTCAGTTATTTGTTACATGTTTTTTCGAAGCCAATGTACCATTTTCAATATTTTTTTTATTTTGTGCAGTATGGTTTCCAGATGCCAAATAAATACTGAGTCATTATACTGTCTTGTAATACTTATAAGATATACATAAGTAAAATTGTCAGAAATAATGAGTCTTTTTTTAAATTCTGGCTAAAATGTTTATCAAAGAATTTGTAGTTTAACAAATATCTTATATTTATTATTATATGTAATCAAATGGGACATAAACAAATAGAACATAACAAACAGTTTTTGTGAAAGTTTTACTCGAAATTAACTATTTTTCCATTACTCTAGCGCACTTTCGGGCCTACTTGGGTAGAAATAGGCACCAACCAAATATTGGAAATGTTTACTTCTGGGATTCTTAATTTTAAATTTTGAAAAATTGTTACCGGAATTGTAATCAGCTATCAACAAAAACTTTCAGAAACCATCATAACTTGTTGAATGTTCCACCGCCATATTAGAATCACAATTTTGAATTTTTGAAAACTCATTTCGGATTTGTGATCAGACTCGAAAACCATCGAGTAACGATTTGCAATGAAGTCCGATTAATTTAAAAACAATTTACAAAAATATTTTTTTTGAATATTCAAAACAGAGCTTGGATTCGTAATCAGCGATTCAATATTGAAATATAAAATTTTCTTCACAGGACAAAATGAACCATTTCGGTATTGATTCTGCAATTTAATTAAACCTTAGGAGGGTTAATTGATCCTTTTTTTAATTTTATTCTAAACTTCATCTTACAAAAATCTCTGATATTCGTGAAATGTAGATGTAATTAAATATTTATAAACTATAGATTAACTAAACAATGTTTATTTTGTGTACTTCCTTCAATTATTGGTTGTATTATTGGCTATATTTTAATGTAAATGATTTATTTATTATGCTTATAGTTTGCCAATGTGATAATTCTAATGCTGGAAACATGGTACTACTACATTCCATCCATTTGGATCGTATTTGCACTGATATTATGGGAAGGATTGTTGGGTGGTGGCGCATACGTCAATACGTTTTACAAAATGTCCAAAGAGGTAAGTTAATCTCATTATACAGACAAATCTATAAGTAATTCTATAAGTAAATCAAATTCGTAATAAAATTTATTTTTGAAACCATACATGGCATACATGACCGAAAGTATTATTAAATAAAAATGACTTGA
This sequence comes from Trichopria drosophilae, assembly GCA_030407085.1. Taxonomy (NCBI): domain Eukaryota; kingdom Metazoa; phylum Arthropoda; class Insecta; order Hymenoptera; family Diapriidae; genus Trichopria; species Trichopria drosophilae. The sequence continues at coordinate 21,711,162 of CM059583.1, forward strand.
AATTATTCAATTCCATTTTATGTTTAGCATTTAGATTTTAGATTTTATGGTATTATTCTTACGCTATTGATGTTGAATTTAGATTAAGTGCCCGTGGAATAAGAAAATGAAACAAGTAAAATAATTTTATTTAATTCTAAAGTGTCAAAAAATGACCGAACTGGTTCCAGAATTATTTATGAAGTAATTCCGTGTTTAATAAAAGTAATTCCTTGTGTTAGTTGTGGCAGTGATTTCGATAATACAATTTTAGGAAAAGATTTCCGTAATATCTATAAAATTATTTTTTTCTCCACAATTATTTACCGTTCTATAGACTAGTAGTTGATATTGTTTCCGCTAGGGGTGCACACGATATAGCATATCATGCAAACTGTGTCATTTGTAAAACATATCGATTAAAATTTCGTCGATTCTCACATCAATTTGATCCTAATAGCACAATTCGTGGCTCTAAACGCCGAAAAACGTGGATTTTTCGTACCTTAATACTATTAATTGAGTAATCCTGATTGCTGGCGCTCAGGATGTTTGAGACATGTGATTTATGCATCATTTATACAATTGCAGATTCCTTGGGAAGAACGCGAAGCTTCCATGGGCATAACGACAATCGCAGATGCAATTGGAATATCGTTAGCTGGATGGGTAGCAATGCCAGTTCATAACTACATTTGCGAACTGCCACTTCCCCAACGACTAGGCGGCTGAGGCACCCAGGGAACGTCGATGAGTATTATAGTCCAATCCACGATATTTGTACAGTGTATTATATTGCAGTTTACGAACATACAACATGTACCGTAACCGTACAGGTGCATCGAGAACCTGCGCAAAAGTCATATTTTTTTACTAGATTTGTACCGCATTGGGGACATATTCTCTCGCAACTATTTGTTCATCATGCACGAAACTTTTTCCAAATTAATTTATTGTTTAAATTTTAACAAGTAGGTTAAAAAGTCGCAAGCATTACTAAAAATTGTTGTATAAAACATTTGGGCTAATCACTCCAGCCTTGACTAAAAATGTATAAAATTGAACAAATATTTGCAGAGGAACTTACCCAATGTTTAATATTGAAGAGTGCAGATTACACCTAAATGGTATTCGAAGGATAGAATAATCCAAAATTCGTTACAAAACGTTACACGTTTGTGACTTTCAGTCTCATTTGCATCTACGCACAGCATAGTGTTGTGCGAGTGCAAAATTTCAATTTCTGCGACCAAAAAAATTTGTACAAGTGGTAGGACTGGTCGCAACAGATGCTTCAGTAAGAAGCTTACAGTATAAACTACGCAGAACGTGTCCTCATCCTTTCGCTGATTTTAAATCGGTGATCTTTTTTCGACCGAGGCAACTGAAGAACAACCTGCAAACTTTTTATACGGATGGAAAGTATTCGGCATTTCCGTGCAGAAGTATTCAATACGATTTGTATGAGATGCTTCAATGGAATAGAGATTTTGCGTTCGCAGAATACTTTAAACGAAACGTTTTTTGTTTCGTCTTTAACTTTACAGACACGAACATAGTTCTGTTTTTAGTAAAGGAATAAGTTACGATTTATTTATATAGATTCAGGCCAAATGAACTAGTGTTACATCAATCATGGAGAAACAAATATTATTTTGAAGGTTAATGTAACATGTTTAGAGAATGGATACTGTTTTAAATCATGCGTCTAAAAAATTCATTGTTGTTCAGAGTTTGATGAGATTTCAAACTTTTGTATTTTTTCATATCATTTGATTTCGGCATGAATATTTATCTTATTTAATTAAACATTATTACAATATTTGTAATGGAAAATTTGAAAAAGTAATAAAATTTATAGTTCTATAATCATTTATGTTTCCTTTTTCCAATTCCCATTTGATTAGGATATTCCTTATATGAAATACGTTTCTATAAAAGTTTTATCTTATTACTTATTGAATTGAATTTGGGCATATCGGTAAAAAAGTTAGCCCATAGTTTTTCATAAAACGACGACCGAAGTTTCACACACTAAACAATTAAAAAATTCAATAAAAAAATGTGTGTCTGTGCTCTTGTACGTACATCTGTATGTAAGTCCCATTTTGTTTTGACTCGCGGTATCTCGCGAACGATAAACCCGGTTTTAAAATTCAACCTCTTTTTTAGTTTGGCAGGGCCCAACTTTCAATATTCGGGGAGGAAATAAAGCTGAAAAATACGTTTTTTTGGTGTGTCGTAAAAAATATTAATCAAACAAAAAAACATCTTCCTACTACAAAAACTCAATACAAAAAATAAGATATTCTATCATTTGACTGTCCGTTCCATGAAGACAAGTCTTTCTATTTAATTTTATAAAGCCGCTAAGAAGAAATTAAGCTTTTATTAATTATAAATATAACAATAGTAATATCCAGTTTGTCATATGGGCGAATTCAAAAAATGTGATACCTTTGTGTCCCGAGTGCATAAATGGTAAATTAGCATTAAATTTTTAACAAATTAAGGAACAAAACATTAAACCGGGGTATAATCTCGTATATCAATGAATATTTATAAGTTATAAGTGACCGCTTGATATCATTTTCATGCTCAAGATAGAGAAAATGTAAACTCCGTCATGTGTCCCCAGCACTGTATTTGAACGTTAACCAACATTTGTAGTATGATTCGTTCATTTTTTTAGAAAACTGGAAAATGTAACTTTAAATATGTGTATCTATTATTCACGCTAATATAATTTTAAAACAACTGATGTTTGTTAAATTCGCTATAATTTGATTTTAATTCTGTCCACGAGTTTTGACAGTCGTGTTGAAAACAGTGTTAAACAAGCTATTTTTATATTTTTTAACGTAATATTTGTGTGATTCAGTTATTGTGCACGTTCTAATCAATTCTTATACATTCAAACTAAAAATCGATATATTTACATTAACATATTTCGAATAAATTATATACATAATACTACGGTAAAGGTAAGTGTCAATGTGAGGTTAAAAATGTTTGAAAACTCCGGGCACAATTTATACATTAAATTAAACAATATAACTGCATTTTGTAACGATGATTTGATAGATTTAGTAAATATCAATTGTACTCCGAGCGGAAATTACATTCTGTTTCAAATTCAAAAAATTATTTCTTATAATATGACAGTTTGTAAACTCCATCATAGTTGTATAGTACTCTTATTTTTAATATGAGAAAATCGTTAAAGCTTTGAATATGAATAATTTAAATTATAAAATACAATATATACTTAATATTTTTATTATATTTTAATTATTTTAGTATTTTTATTAATATTAAAAATTCATTTTATTTAATTTTGATATTGTAAATATAGAAATGAAAACTAGGAAAATAATAGAGGACACGGAAAAACGAGTTGCAATGCAACGGGTTAAGAACAAATTGAAAAAAGTTTCATCAAAGAGGAAACCTACTATTACGCAGAAAGTACAGTCCGAAAAGAAAAGAAAAATTCGCTTAAGTAAAAATCGCGAATTAAAACAATTAGCAAGGCAAAAGCTCAAGAATAATGTTAAATCCATGTTATGTTAAATTGTGTTCAATAAATATAATTAATTTTTAGACATTAAATTTTTTATTGGTGTAATGAAAAAATAATAATTAAAATTAATGTTTATGTTGAAGGGCTATTTTAGTAAATTATTGTCAAAAACATTTTTATTGGTAATTAACAAAAAAAAATGAAATAAAAATCAGATACAGATGCAGTTTTTAATATACATTGCGTATTGAAGATTATTATCATATTATTGTAATTTCTACTAATTACATTTACAGATGTACTCGCTTTTTACAATCGAGTTTGTCATATTAGACGCTGTGTTTAGAGGAATATAATTTAAAATTTACAATTTTAAATATGAATTTTAAAAATCGATTGTAAAACAAAGTTCAAGTGAATTAATAGTAAAATTTGAGGACACTAATTTTCAATACGTAAATGCTGTAAACTCCGTCATCACAAAATTCACTCAAGTCACGATAAAAACTATTTGGAGTAAGTTGTAGTTGCAATATTCCAAATTTACATTCATGTAAACATACTTAACAAGTTCTCTGAATAAAATTTCATTAAAATGCATTTTGAAATTTGAAAGTTTTATAAATCAAAATGTATCACATTTTTTTAATTCACCCATATAGTAATGCTCCTGCTGACATGTACCGGAGGTGGAAGTTTTGTAAATGATCGTTTTTTTTCTATAGTCAATTAAACAGCTGGGTCTATCAAACCCTTCCTAATTGATAATTATATGAGCCAAAGGCCACAGGGTCGAAGTCACTAATCTTACATTGTACTCAGATATTGTCTTATGACTTTTTGAATTCTTATTATCAGTGGACATTTTTTCTCTCCTCTCGATATAAAATAGAAATAGACAGATGACAGATGAAATTTTGTTCACGCCAAGGTTGGTAACAACAAATTTCATCGATGCTGCAAAAAGCAGGCGATATGCTGTTTATTATTAATAGTAGGGGAAGGGCACCGGTTATGGGCAAGGTCCGGTTGTGGGCACCTCCTCGTAAATTCGTACAAGAAGTATCCTGAACTGAGTATTGTAAAACTCGTATGTTGACATTACAACTTTCGTGTTCATACCGTAAGAATATATATACAGGGTGTCCGAAAAGTATGGAAACTGTCCTGTTGCTTTTGAAAGAAAAGATATTTCAAAAATCGCTGAAACACGTGAAACAATTTGTCAAAAAATCTACTTTTTCTGCGGGGTTCCAACCCCCCCGCCCCGAGTGGGGGCTCATTTGAAAGGTCTTTTCGAGACGAATTCAAGACACTAGGCTTAGATGGCATTGCGATCAATTTTTAGCGGTCATGATCGATTTTTAAAACTTTTAATCTAGTAACTTTTGAACAAATAAAGGTTTTGACAATTGCCGAATTAAGCGAAACCATTTTTCAAACATATCTATTTTTACCTGTTCTTGAAGTTAGAAAAAATGTAAGGTGATGAGTGGATTCGTGTTTGGAAGGTCAAAATACATCGGATAGCATAAAAAGCACTATAAACATGCACCGAATTTTTATTTTAGGTAAGTTTTAACATTTTTTCCAACAAATTAAGAGCTTCCGGACGCCATATTGGAGCGGCCATTTCGGATTTTGCAAATGCGCACTCGGCATTCGAAAGTATAGACCTTAAGTTCCTGCGCGAGAAAGAGACAGCTGTATCGCCTTCTCACTCTTTCTCCCAATGCGCACAAGTCCCACTGCGTCGATCGTGCGATGTGGCAACGTTGAGAGCTGCTTAAACTACAAAATTCAAATATGGCGCTCTAGACAACTTCCAAGTGATACTCGATCATTTGGTTCTTTCACAAAATATGCCAAAATCACAGTATCCTTACGCTTCCATAGGCAATAAAAATTGATGATATTGAAATAATTAAATGTAGGCGGTAATAAATAAGTACAATAAATACTGTGTTCGTAACCGATTTTGTCTCAATTTATTACTTATGTGCCCATGTTTATATTCTAATATTCTGCAGTTGCATATCCATAAAATAATAGCAGATATACATAAAAGAAAGTTACTTATACGTATTATATTATTGTGAAATTTTTCACTTTTCAACCACAAGTTTATTTTTGATAGCTGAGAAAGGGATCAGATATTATGAAGGCAGCTCAAAAAACAAATAAATAAAAAAAATTCCTGAATTCAAATATATACAATTTAATTAGTATGAAAAGCCATGAATTTCTACGTAACGAAGTCAAGATATGAGAGAGCAAACCGAATGTAAAATTTCTATTCAGCAACCCAAAAACAGGATCAAAAACTCACTCTTATCGATTTCAACACGAATTTAATTTTCTGATGTTGTATTTAAATTAAAAATTGAAATAAAAACATGATATTAGAAAATTGAACGAAATGAGGTTACAGACTTTACACCTCAATAACCTCAATTTATTTATTTGCTTCACTGTTGGTTCCGTTGTCCTGTTACATACTTCAATGTATTAATAAATAAGTACAGTTTTATAATTTATTATTAAAAAAATTAACAATAAACAAGTCCGATTACATGCATCTGTTACACAAAAACTATGTGTCTTGGTAGAGGTGGTAGCACTGGTCTTGGCTCAGCTGCGAACGAATGCGACGTTGCCACTGCTTCCCGCGCCTTGATAGTTCCGATCGAAAAAGCCGTTCATTGCATACTTTGCACAAGGATATTTCAAAATCTAATATTGAATGCCCTATAGAATTTGTGTTCGTTTTATTTCTTATAGTTTTCCGCATGACATACTAGTTTTTCAAAAAAATCTATAGACAATTTTTTCCGCAATCTAAGAAAATAGCCGTTTTTAATGGCCTTGGTATAGGGAACACATGTAAAAATCAGAAACTTTGAAGCTGAATATCTCAAAATCTGATATTGATTCGATACCTCAACTTTCGCCCACATATAAAGTACACTTAAAATAATCTTTTCGCGAAGTTTCGAGAAAATCTGTAGAAAATCGATTTTGGCAGGAACGTTCTTAAGCTGTAAAATGAGCCCTCATTCGTATTTTTTGGTTGTTTTTAATTATGGGCAGAGCAGTGCTCGGTTGATGTGGAATGTTCCATGTATACATACATTTCATTAATTTAAAATGGCTGAAATAAAATGCCGGATCATTTTTCTGATATGTACTCGGATTTGAATGCAATTCGTTAGTTGCAGACTTGCAATAGACGATGCCGTTTTTGAAATTTGTAGTGGCGAAGTTTGTAAGACTCGTTTCTTTACTAACAGCTTTCAATTATATTATAAAATTATATTGATATTTGGGGGTCCAATCATATCTAGGTCCAAGTGGCTTCGATAGATGTGTTACAACAATATAGTGTTTCTTATATGTATGAAAATTGAAAATGAGCATTTTCAAAACTTCGACCCCGACAACAGGCCAGCCGAAGTATTAATAAATAAAAGTTGCAAAACACTTACTTCATGCACTTGTTCTAATAGACTATTCGATGCAAATTACATGTTTACTGTGTTTTACTAATTACTGTCTGTATTATTATGATATTATATATACAATATATATACATATAATTCGTCAAAGATATCTTGAAAGTGTCGAAAAGGTCTATGACGGATATCTTATAGATATCTACACTACCGGCCAAAAGTTCGTGAACGCTATGAATTTTCCAGCTCGTCAAAAAATGTGTCGGATCTCCAAATCCTTTAACGATATTGAAAAAACTCATAGGACATCTTTTGAAGTACACAAATAAAGCATCTAAGTGGTTCATTCGGTTTTACTTTAGACATTATTGTTTCTTAGCTGTCAAACATGGAAAATGATGAATTTTTTAACTTTTTTCTTCCGAATTGTAACTCTGACAGCAAGTGTAACAAATTTCTCTGGCAATTCACAATTTTTTTATAAATTCTACATTTCAAGGCCTTTAAAATTCATTTTGGAAAAAGTCGCTACGATTTTTTGTTCCAGAGTTATGATTTTTTGAAATTTTTTTATTTTACTCATTGAGACAGAAATCATTGAAAAAAGGCCAAAAGTTCGTGAACATGCAGTTTATTAATGTTTCTCGGATCGCAGTGATTCGTACCTTTTAAAGATGATGCAAAATACTAAAATTAATCGAAAAATACACTTTTTCAATGTTAACTATAATTCAAAACTCCAAGCTAAGATGGTATAAATAACAGAAGTAAATATTAACCCTTTATTGCTACAATTATAGTTTTCCTGTATTCTAAGTTCAGTATGGGTTCAATTAACTAAAACTGGGGAAAAACTTACATTAAGTCCATATTCAACGATTGTAGGTATTCTCTTTTGATTGGCGCATGTTAAAATATCGTAAAACCACAAAAATATGATCATTTTTTTCGATTAAGTTTAAAAAACACGTTTTTTTCGGTGATGAATAAACTGCATGTTCACGAACTTTTGGCCTTTTTTCAATGATTTCTGTCTCAATGAGTAAAATAAAAAAATTTCAAAAAATCATAACTGTGGAACAAAAAATCGTAGCGACTTTTTCCAAAATGGATTTTAAAGGTCTTGAAATGTAGAATTTATAAAAAAATTGTCAATTGCCAGAGAAATTTGTTACACTTGCTGTCAGAGTTACAATTCGGAAGAAAAAAGTTAAAAAATTCATCATTTTCCGTGTTTGACAGCTAAGAAACAATAATGTCTAAAGTAAAACCGAATGCACCACTTAGATGCTTTATTTATGTACTTCAAAAGATGTCCTATGAGTTTTTTCAATATCGTTAAAGGATTCGGAGATCCGACACATTTTTTGACGAGCTGGAAAATTCATAGCGTTCACGAACTTTTGGCCGGTAGTGTATAAGACATCTTTTAGATATATCGAAATAGTTATTTTCGTATCAAGGGCGTAAATGAACTTTGCGCCCGTAGGCGGTCACCGCGCCCGAGGAGCTGGCAAAGACTACCCCTGGGGGGTAGGGGGTCGAAACGTCGAAATTTGTTGAAAAACAATAGGGTAATTTTTTTTGCCGCGATGACCAAATTCAATACTTTTTCAGACAATAGTCATAAACATTTTAAACCAGTTTTTATGGCATTATCGTTGACTTTAGGAAGAAAATGCATAGAACCTTTTTTGTAGAGAATTTGATGCTCTATCTTTTTTGTTGGAAACATTTTTTAATAAAATTTGTATTTTTCAAAATAAATGCAAAAAACTACAAAGAAACTTAATTGGGGCTAATTTTTTGTAGTAATGGACGGGTGGATCTGCCCCAAAATCTAATCAGATCTAAGTTATGCCAAGACGCGTATTTTAAAAAAAAAATTATGTCAATACGCTTATCCGTTCGCGAGTTATTGTGAGACAAAAAAACGGGACGTACGGACGAACGGACGTACGTACGTACAAGATCACGGACACAAATTTTTTTATTGTTGATTTGGGTTCCTTAGGGTCTGAAACGTCGACATTTGATGAAAAACTATATGGTAATTTTTTTGCCCAAAGAGACCAAATTCAATACTTCGTCCAGACTTAGTCTGGGTCGAAGTAAAATGGAAGAAATTTTGAGTAAATAGTGGTAAAACGAAAAAAAAATGAAAAAATAAGAAGAAATTATATCGGTAGAAAGTTAAAAGTAAAATTGTCGTACGAATAAGCGCAGTATTATTGTATCACTCGAGTCACACTCAATATAAATTTTGCTCGATCATCCAGTTAGAATATTTTGAACAAAACGCACTTCCTTTACGAGAAAGCCGTAATCAAGAACCACACGAATGTATTTTGGCGATGTTCGAAATCTTTATTTGTTCAAAAGTTACTAGATTAAAAGTTTTTAAAGTCGATTATGACCGCTAAAAATTGATTGCATGCATAGTGTTTTGAATACGTCTCGAAAAGTCCTTTCAAATGAGCCCGCACGCGACCCATGTTGCTATTTAAGATATTCATCTCCCCTCGTGTCCCACGCTCCCCCTCCCCCTTGGGGCCCGTGTTTATAAATAAACAGAAAAGTGATTGTATACTGTTTTCAAAGTGATATAAATCAGTGTGAATTGTTTCGAAGCGGTAAGTATTTAATATTTTGTACGTAAACCTTCGGAAAAGGCACCTCCTCGCAAAAAAAATTTAAATTACTCTATTCCGACGTATTTTTGCCTCCTGATTACGATTATGAGAATAAAAATTGCGGGTCGGACGTATCAAAGCTGCTATTTTTAAAAAATAGCAAAAAATCGCGTTTTTTTTAGTTTTTTGCATTTATTTTAAAAAATACGCATCTGGCAAAAAATTGTTTCAAATAAAAGTTGTAGAATTTGTCGGAAAATTCTCGACAAAAAAGAATTTATACATTTTTTCCGTAATTGCAACAGTAAGCCCGTAAATGAGAGTTGAAAGTTCCCATGATGGGTTTCTACCGACTACACAGGGTCTCCCGTCAAGCGCCTCCCCAGATAGGGGAATGCCCGCCAGTTATGGAGGGTATCGGGGAAATAAAAAACCCGGGGTGGACCAAAACCCATACAGTTGAATCCTCGTGAGATTGGGCCCTAGGACATAATCAACTGCAAATATGCAAAGGCAATGCGTGGACCTAGGGATACTTTAGTGCTACCTATCGAATAAAAGGAAGTAGTATGTGTTGTGAATTTTCAGTACAATGCGTGAACCTAGGAGGTGCTTGCGTACTGGGGGGCTCCGCCCCCCAGACACCCCTTTTATGCCAACCTAACCTCCAACCACAGAGATGTCGGTGATTATCAAACCATGTGCTACATTAGTATGTTATTTACTACAAACCTAATCTCTGACCATTCACATAGCACATGGTATTGATTCTCACCCACACCAGTGTGGTTGGAGGTTAGGTTAGTATAAAAGGGGGGTATGGGGCGGAGCCCCCCAGCACGCAAGCACCCCCTAGATTCACAATCGGTTCGGGAATTATTTCTACCTAGTACCCGGTAGAAACGCATCATGGGAACTTTCAACCCTTATTTACGGGCTTACTGTTGCAATTATGGAAAAAATATTTAAAATCTTTTTTGTCGAGAATTTTGCGTTCTACAACTTTTATTTGAAACATTTTTCTGCCAGATGCGTATTTTTTAAAATAAATGCAAAAAACTAAAAAAAAAACGCGTTTTTTGGCTATTTTTTTAAAATAGCGGCTTTAATACGTCCGACCCGCAATTTTTGTTGTCATATTCGTAATCAGGAGGCAAAAATACGTCGGAATAGGGTACAAACAAATTTTTTAGGAGGAGGTGCCCTTTCCGAAGGTTTACCATTTTGTACAGTGTGATCATTATATTTTGTGATTTGATGTCGATTTTAACAAACATTTTTGGATCACATAATTTATTGGTGTTTTAAATAATCACTGCCATTCTCGTTTGTGGGCACCTTCATGTAACCGGTAGTGAGCACCTTTGTTTTCTCTCAATTAATGCGTGTTTGGTTCCGAAACATAGCAATATCGTTGTTTATATTGACCTAAAGTTCTTATATTACTTTGATCAGTTGTTAATGAATTAAATGCAAAGAATGTAGTCGACCGATGCATTTGAAGTACGCTGAACATGCAAAAATTGTGATTCTGATTTTGAAGATTAGTGAATGACTAATGTGAAAACGTGTTGTGTTCTTTTTGTCAGCGGAGGCTTTAGAGTAAATAAATTTTTATTTTCTTATTATTTGTGGTGGTTTTCCATCATATTCTGCCATATTTGCCAAATTTTTCAAGGGTGCCTACAACCGGGTACAAATATTTATTGTGTCAATAATCGTCACTTCACTAAATGTATGATAAAATGTTTCTTTTACAAGGAATCGATTTAATTCTTTTACAGAAGTGAGCTAAGGTATCTAGCTTTCCACTGATACACATACGTCTGCATAATATGAATGTTGTCAAAAATTATTCGTTAAAAACGAAAAAGAATGCCCATAACCGGAGCTCTTCCCCTATGTATATTCTTTTTGAGTTTTTGACCGCGATTTGAATAATTTTATCTGTTGGAAGTCTTGCTTGTACGGTTAGAGGAAACAAATTATTTTGACGTTTCGGCCATGATGATAGTCAAAGTTACGCAATTACCTTCGACGGCATTAAGCAATATATTTGGTCGTTAGGTACATAAATAAATGTACTTCAAGTATTTCCTTTGTTATGTCGCACAGTGTTGTGAACCGGTGTTTTGAATGCCGTGGCTGTATGTAAAGTGTTTTCTTCAATTTTATTTTAATTTCGTATAGTTATTATGAATTGTTTTTTTTATTTTGTACATTTTTTTATGGTATTCGTGAACTAGTGCCGTAAAATGAACATCAACCACGAATTATATATTTTATGATGTCATGTTAGTAATTTCTAACAAAAAACTTTATTCCATCTGGTATGTCAGTGTCATCGGACAAGACTAAGTGACAGAGGGAACAATTAGCTAAACTGTGTAATGATGGTGATTGATGGGTTAATTTAACCAAATAATGATTTCAAAAATGTCCTCATAGTAAAAAAGTACTTGAAGTATATTCTGAAAGTAAAATTAACCAAATTTCGGCTTATAACATTGCCCTGAAGGTTTTTAACGAATAGGTTAAATTTTAGTAATAATTTACTAAATATGAACATGTGTTCTGCCTTAAACATCCAGTGGTTTTGAAATGAAAAATTAGGTGCTGATTGAAAATGAATATGCCTTTGCTAAATTCCCTATTCTGAACTTGAAAGTATGATGGCTCTGCTGCTATCCATCGATCGTCGTTTCGACTAGTTTCGAGCTTCCACCGAGAGGTGGCGCATAAGTGCCGTATTTAACACACGGAACACATGCATTATATTTTGTAACATACTCAAACTTTCTCGCAAGCGGTTAGAACATAATCAGGTAAGTATCTAAGAAAGCATATTTCATAGTACCATGTGTGTAAGTAAAGCGTGCGTGCACGTGAATACTGATCTGTATTTATCATATGGCGTCCAATAGTGGTATATGTAAATTAGGTGTATCGGGCGAACGAGCGCGTGTTTGTGATTTTCATGTATGCATAAATGCAGGTAAATAACTTATTTCTGTGTACATAATTAAAACTTGGTGACTATGAATCTGTAAAATTTTTCTGGAAATTATTCAGAAGTTTTTGTTTTAACAAAGGGATCTACTAGGTCAGAAACTGGGGCAAAATTACCAAATTATTATTAATATTCGACTTGTTATAGGTCCGTTCGCCCAAATTGGACTATGCCTTTAAAGTCCAAATGCCCTCCATTATCTAATTTCGACTTAAACTTTACCGTGTTCTTATTCCCCATTTATCTGAAATATACATTTACAACAGAAATACTGTTGATTATACATACAGAGTCATGTTCATCTTACATTCTGTACGGGTTGTGGATTTCACATAAATATTCTGTAGATTATCCATTCCGATGATACGCATATATACTGAGGCACTTTCAACCAATATTTATTAAATTGGAAACGATAATTACACAAAATATTTGCAATTCAGGAATATCAGGAGTTTAATCGTAGTTATTCTTCACTTATGTAAATATAAAAATATTAACGTTCGTAATATTTATTAGTATCTTACAATATTAAAAGTGAACGTTCAGAAAAATTTCACTAAACAAAGTAAATTAAAGATGACTGAGTATAATTTTCAAAATTCGGGCGCTATAAAGCTAATTCTAATTGATATAAACGGTATTCTAGAAATACCAAAGAAATTAAATGAGAACTGACCGAGAATTTTAAGAAATAAACGAATTTTACTTGTTTAACGAATTCTTTTTAGCAGCAGATGTCATTTTTCCTTTTTTTAATTCAGTAAGGCAATTTCAGCATGGATATGGTCGGGTTATCCCTAAATAACAAATTTCCATTTTAACAAATATTGGCAAAAAAGTTTGTCAGTCCAGAGTTATGTCTGATATAATTTTGGTTAAATAAAACCAACATAAATTATATTATATGTAAATAATGACAATTGTAAAAATAAAAATTAGAATAAACAAGATTGAACCGATACAAGAAAAAAAAATGCCTATTTATGCGGTTTCTATAACTTTTTTTTCGCAGTAGTTGCCAAATTTCATTTTCTTTTTTTTTATCTACGAAAACTTTTAGAGCTCGAAAAGACCTACAATTTTCAACCATTATTTGTTGATGATAAAAATTGATGTTTTTTATGGGTGACGACGGTTGATGCTAACAGATGAAGATGATGATCATGACAACGATGATGAACATGTTGATGATAATGTTGCTGATTAGAATAATGATAATAACGCTGACGGGTGACTATATAACGATAATAATTGTGATGATAATAATGACGATGCCGGCTTAAATATAAGTAATAAATGAAGATATCAATGTTTGTAATGTAATATTTTCGACTTTAGAGTAGGTATATTGCACATCGATCTTATTTAACACCGTATTTATTGTTCGAAAGAAATCAATATAAATTTTAGTTCATTCCGCGACTCAAATTTGCACTTCTGACCAGGGTTGCCAGATAGGCTAAGTGGGGATGTACATTCAAATGGGAATTTGGCGATTTATCGTCAAAATCTGGCTACCCTGCTTCTGACGGCCTTCATTTTCCAACCGGGGAGAGGAGAGTTTCCTCGATTTCTTCTTTTGTTCTGCGATGCCGGCACACGGTAATTTCGCAAATTGAAATTTCATTATCGCATGATATAGTAACGCACAAATTAAGGATTATTATGCGCGTTAAAAATAATTATATTTAAAGCTACGATTTCGAATTTTCAAAAAAAAATAAAATACCGACGATACCGAACAAGGAGACTGGGACTAAGCGGCAAACTCAAAATGTGTTCGTAATTGTTTTAAGCAGTTTTATAGTTTTTCTCAACATTTTGGGCCAATTTGAGCCAATTCTAAGTATCTCAGTCAAAACACTTTATTTTTTAGCTGTGTAATTGCACTACGTGAATAAAGTCCTAATTTTAAAATGTTTTAATAGATCCAATTATTATCATTCGAGGAGAAGTAATTCTCGGAACACAGAACAAAGAACGTTATCTTTGTAACGAAAATATATTTTACAAATCATTCACAAATGGTTATTTGCGAAAAAAAAACGTTATAAAATGAGCAAAAACTACATCAAAGGTAACGAGTATGTAACTAACAGTTAGTACCATTAAGTGATCCAGTAGCTATCCTATCGGGACGATTAAAACAGTTTTATCTGCATGGGAAACTCGATTAACATCTCCATGATGAATAGTACATTAGGCAACTAGGGAGCAAAATAACTTATTTTAAGTCAAGTCTAGTAATGTGGGGAATTACTTTCTTTCCACAATCATCATAGCCATTGTGTGAACACAATTATTTTCCTCTTTCTCTGTATGACATCAATTGACATCACAGGAATGCGTGAAGAGGAAATATTAAAATATACGAAGGAAAAACAGAATTGTGGGTGCACTTAAATTACGGAATAAGGCTATACTGTCTCTAATTGTTAGCTAATGAGTAATGTTCTCCTTCAACCAGTTAGCTCACTGATGTTTTCCACATCATCCCATTAACACTGTCAGTTTCTGATTTGTTGAGTAAAATTCTCGTAAATTCCCTTGCTACGAGAATAATTAAATTAGGGAACTGGATTCCAAATCCTCAGGTAATGCATATCCTTACTCACAAATATAAACACATATTACTTTAGGAATTCTTAATCTTATTATGCAATAGTATTATCAGTCACTAACTAAACTATCACCCCAAAGTCAACAACATAATTTAACCCTCCTGAGCATCAGTTTTTTTTCCATATGGAAACAATGTAGTTTGCAACAAATATATTCGTCATGGTGCACAGGAGGATTAAACTCCATACAGTGCACTGTACTGTGTAGACCAGCGGTAGATATAAAGTTTTCAGCACCATCTGGAACATAAGAGATTCTAAGGAAGGTAAGGCACCAATGACTATGAAGGAAGCAAGTCGCAATTTCCAAATCGGAATAAGTCTTGTATATTTTACAAAGTAAATAGAATATAAACAATCTTCAAATCGTCAAGTCATTTGAAAACGTAAGAGTACGAATCTCATTTGCGAACAATCAGTTTTCATATAATATGTCTGTTTATAAAGTATACGATATCAACAGGACAACTCGTTTCTTTGGCGCATATGATTAATCCGAGACCTTGAAAAATGTACGATGACGAATGAACGGGCCCACTTCGATGGCGCTCGCACACCAAAAATCTGCTGCATATGCACGTCTCGTCGGATCCACCGGCAACATTCCTCATTTCGTCTTCATATTTTTATCTCTCTCATTTTTTACTTTTTTGTATAGTTTTGCAGTCTGTAATCGATAACACGGCAAGTTCGAGCAACGCGCTTTTTTGCTAAATATTTCTCGCATTATTTACACCGCGATCACGAAGTCGCGAAGGTTGCGTCGACTTCGATCCAGGTCGCATTCGGCTTCGCTTAATTCAAGCGTGTCGGAGAAGCCCGAGGGTGGATCCAGCTTGGGGATGAACAGGTTGTGCCCTGATCCGTCACGCTCCTGGAACTCCCGGTGGACAACGCCCGACTGGTGCTTGGGATGGCCAGGCCCCCCGCTTGAGAAGCTTGACCTGGCCTCCTCGCCGGTATAACGCGCCAACTGTAACATCCTGCCAAAAACGGTTTTTGGTTTTATGACAAATTACCATAATTAAAATGTTAATAACACGTGCAAGACAAATGCCCAGCATAACAAACTTGATAATCCAAATTTAACTCACTTGGGTCGTCCCCTTCCAGGAAACGATTTTCTCTCAAAAACCGGTGAGGGTTCTGTAGACGTGCTAGATTCTGGTCCATGGTACAGGAAGTCTAAAAACAAAAAGAACATTCTCGTTAGCGCTCTGACCTACTTATTCTCTCATCAACATCCATAAAATATTTAAAATAGTTTTAATAAATTACGGGCACAGTGGAAGTACATATAACACCAAAACTCGTGCCGCGCATTTTTATATTAGGCAAAAACATGAGGTCAAAGCGAATCATGCACCCAGCAAAATTAGAAATTTAAGTAAACTTTTGTCTTTAATATTCTGATATTTGATTAATTATACTTGTTATTATTAGCAGTATCTGCATTATAAAATAATATTAGAGATTGTGCAACGTGTCATCGTTCATCCTTCTTAATAGACCCACACTTTAAATAAGCTTACTTTTACTTCGGTAGTATTGATCAGGCCTACCTGAAACAACTGATGAACAATTCAGCTGAACAAGATACTCTAGACCATGTTTATTAATCAATTATATATGAGGTTCATAAAATCAATTTTTAGGCCATCGTTTTTCTTAACTGAGAACATGTGCATGTGTTTGCAGGAACCATCGAATTAAGACAATAAAAGTGTTGCCATACGGTTTTAGCTTTCTGATCATGACGTAGGCAGCAAACTCCACATCAGCATTGAGGCAGACAGCGAATGCTTGTTTGGCTACTTAGTATGATTACATCTATTCAATTTCCACAATAAATCAAGGACAAATATTATAAAACCGTTCAACATCAGCAGTTGCAAAAATGTTAGGTCTTTTGAATGTGCTAATATGATCTTCAATAACAGACTTTACTTAAATTTCGAAATTTCTTCAGTGCGGCAAATCCAACATGGAAGACACATACAAACACGAGGCAAGCCATTCATGAGTTGTTAGCAAACTGCCAGGAATACACCAATTTAACAGACTGGGAGTGAAAGAAAGTGAAGGGATGAGGATAAACAGGAACTGCTACTCTGGTCCTTTACGCATCCGATCTTCAAAGACGTTTTAGAAATCCACCTCGACACACAGCACATATCTCATACATTGACAAAAGGGTCCACATTTTTGCTTATTTCGTTAATTGACATTATGTTCTACTAAAAATTTTGGAATAGAAATCGAAGCGTTGAGTGCAGGGTCGGAATGTGCTGGAAAAGTGATTGTTTGAGTCATCTGTGCTAACTGACACCTTGCCAATTGAATTGTTGAGATTTTGGCAAAAAGCCTGCAGCAAACGCTTCGATCAGTACAGATAATTGCTAAGGTGGATTGCGTACTGTGAACGCGCGCATCGGCTGCAGAGGCCGAATGGTGGGAATCGACGAGGTGATTGGAAGACTCGGTTCGGCTGCTGGTCCCGACTTCCGTGTCGCTGTCCGAGCCCAGGGTGTCGTACTCCTCCGACTCGGACTTGCCCTGACTCGTCTTGTGCGCTTTATGCAACGGGGCAGAGGACGAACGGCCTCCGCGCACCTTAGTGTACCGGTTGCAATCCGACTGCAATCAGACGGAATTGAATCAATTCAAGATTGCCATGATTGGAGGAATGCGCGCACGATTCGATAGCTATCGAGGTGGCGATGGTGATATAGATGATCGTGTTTTGTTTGTGTCGCCTGGCAAAGGGACGGAGAAGCAACCGATTTGGAAAATGCCCACACTAATGTCGCGAATGTTCCAAGTGTATGTCATGTAGGATAGGGTACTATCGCGACACTAGCAAATTCTGAACTACGTCTAGTTCTGATTGTGGTTTGATATTATTTTAAATGATGTTTTTCTTGCTCCGCGCCTTTGTTTCTGATACTACCCTAGTGGACCTACTTGCGAAGTAGGGGTGCGGGTCGAAAAACCGACAAATCAAAATGCCGACAGGTCAAAAAATCGACAATCGAAAAGCCGACAGTAAAAAAATGACTTCCTCCTGACGATGTGTCTATTTTTTTATGTGTCGGCTTTTTCACCCTCGGCTTTTGGATTGTCGGTTTTCCGACCTGTCGGCTTTTTGATTTGTCGGTTTTTCGACCCGCACCCGTGAAGTAGATGACGACCGACTCATTCCTGCACTTAGCTATTACTAATAAACTATCATTTAAGTAATGATTGTATGGCATTCACTAACAGTTGACTAAAATATTCTAGGCTATTTCAAAATCATTGCGTGATTTAGTAGGTATTCAAATCAACTGGCTAGTTTTTAGTTTGTCAAGTCTACTAGGGTAGTAAAACACTTTATTCTATAAGAGCCGCAACTACTTGTAAATAGCGGAATGTAAGAAAATAACTCCGGCAAAAAGATTATTAATAGAATTGAATTTACTTTATTTTTAGTATTGGTGATATAATTTTAATTTATGTCGAATATAATTTTGCATATGAAACAAATGAGATTCTTTTAAATATTTTATTTCAATCAACTGACGATTTAATAATACTAAATATTAATAACTGGTTTGCAAATATTCCGTATTAAATTTATTCTTTGATTTCGGAAGACATAGTTATTATTGAAATTTTTATATTAGATTTTGATTTGATTTGAAACCTTTTATTATTGTCCTCAACATAAATGTCCGTCGATAATTTGATGTATAGATATTAGCATTGTTTTTCCTATTTTATGTCTTGCAATGATGGTCAAGCTGGAAAGAGTTTGGAAGTTGTAAAACTCTGAATGGAAATGTTAGAATAGAAAGAGTTTTGTGAATTTCCGTAATATTTTATGCTTGGACTGGAGTTCGTTGGACTCCATAGTCTGATGCTCCGAAAGCTGAACCCCGTGACTTACGATTACAATACCAACTCAACGCCTATGGAGTTTTAAGTTTTCGAAATTCTTTTCCGTGTATTCTTTTGGGTGGAACAATAGTTTCCAATATTCCTAGGGTTATATACATACTTTCCCATTTTCTTATGTCAGGGGCATGAATATCTTCGTCACATTCATTTATATGCCATGTCAGTTTAGTGTCATGTCTCATTCCTTTTTGCTGTGAATAAAGTCGGGACCATTAGTCATTCGAGATGCCTATAATTTCACTCACAGTGTTGGCATTGGCAAATTTTTCTTATAATCTTTTTTGGCCAGTAATTAATTACCTAAATATCAAAAGTAGCGCCTGGGAGTCTCCTACTCCTCTTACTGGCGCTTTGCCGCTCCTACTCTCGCTCTTCCTGCTTTAAATGTGAATGTCGGTAGCTGTAAATTCGGGAATATAATAAGGAGTAATCAAAAGATTCTAACAAAATCAAGTGATTGCCAATTTTTATCCTCTATAATATTATACGAAATTGCACAGCTCTTCGTGGGTACTGGTAGCCCCGTGACCTTGTCTAAGGGAATCGGTTTACTCGAAGGTAACTCCAGACCTATCATCAAGTCAAATGAAAGCAAAAGAAAATCTTCTCCATTGCCATTTCTGTTTATTTTCATAGGCTTTTAAAGCGTGTTTCAAGACTTTGATTTGTTACTGTTGGCTATAATTTAAAACCAGCACGTTCTTGGGATACTTCCTTCCTCGGAACACGCTTCCCCTTGTTGATATTGAGTCTACTTCAGGAGTTTCACTTCTCTACAATATATTTGTCTTCTAAGGCACATGACTGTTAAGTATTTCAGTTGCTATCCTCGTTGTCTGTATGTATATCCCCTAGGTCATCAATTCCTGTTGTTGTAATTATTTTCTATTTAGTTATTAGGCTCATGAATATTGATGCGTCGATATGTCGTATATATTGTCATGCATAAAAATAAGATTATTGTCAATGCTCTCGCTATGGAATAGAATGCCCACTAACTGCTGATGGTGTCTATTACGGTTGAGCGTTTGTTGAGATTTGTTTCTTTGTTTACATTTTCCGATGTGGGATGATGAGATTTTTACCTATTGAATCGAAATAGGCTAGTAAAAGTATGCAATGAATAACGTCTAGTTGTCTTTTCAGTGGAAGATTTGTCCTTGCTTGTATTTCGTAGTGTATCCAGTGCTATTTTTACATCTAATGGTATTGCATTGTGTGACTAATGTTAAGTTTCTTCCTCTCAGTTTTCAAGTACGTATTTCCATTTCCGGATAAGCACTGGATATTTCGTAGCAAGCGGATACCTTTTAATTTCAACGAGTTTCTTTAATTCATAACCCTCTTTTTCTTTCATTCTTGGTTCGGTTTTCATATCGTTTCACAGGTCCATGTATTTAGGTCGAACATTCAGAATGTGCTCAGGAGTATCTCTCCCTCCTCACGTGCATGGCCTAACTTTCTTTAATTGTATTTGAGGCGGTTTTAAATCTATATTTGCTCGATAGGTTTGGTAATTATGCAGTATAGTTACCGATTTCAATGGCAGAACAAAGTCTATCCTATGGAAGGACTTATTTGATTACTCGACCCTTCAGTATTGTATCCCATCTATCCTGCCAGTTCTTGATCAAACTATTCCTTATCCATATTCGGATTTTGTTTCTGCCTTGCCTGATTTTACCAATGTAAGCCTCTACCTATAGTTTCCCCACTATATGTATATCTTTCAAGAAAAAGCTTTCATTTTGCTTGAGACATCTATCAATTATTGATCTTAATAATCATTATCATGTAATCATCAATATCATTACTTCCCATAACTTGTTAACCAAGTATTTTTCTTCAGTATCAGGGTGAGAAGGCTGTTGTCAAAGTACCATGCGGTATTCCGATATCGGAATTGGCGCCATTGTTAAACGGATTCCGGTGCTAAGGCAGGGAGAACTGAATCATGACCATTGACTACCGATTTCGATCGGTTGCTAGTGCTACCAGCAAACCAGCTACTCATATATTCCCTCATTTTGTCTATATGAAACATCTTTGAAATCGAGTTATATTTTGATATACGAAAATATTATATAGGTTTAATAAATTGTTTCTTTTTAATACAGAATTACATTCTTCTAAAATTTATACAGAGGTCGACGAGAGCTAGAGAGAAGCTACAATATGAATCATATTTGTCCAGTTTCCCCGTCAGCATTCTGGGGATTCTAAAAATAATATTTCGTGGTAAAATCTTACTTAATCAGCCTGCAGAATGTGAGCTTTATGCGGGTGCAACTGTTAAAAATAGAATCTCTGTGTAATTTTCATTTTATATTTTGAAAAGAAGTATATTCGAATAATTTTTCAAGGTTTGCAAGCCGACGAAGTAAACCTAGGAGCTGCAATTCAGCTAGTTGACGTAGCACTGGCATATCTATAGACAAAGGATATTTAATATGGCTTCCACATTTTCATCTTTAAGATTAAAGCATGTTGTTCTGCATGCATGATGCAATTCATTTCATAATATGCAATCCTCTAAACGCCAGAACAAGATAAAAACTTTTCTTCTTATTGTACCTTAAGTTTTTGTTTAATATCACCCTTCCACATCAAAAGTGCACGTTATTGCCATATGTGCACTATATCTAGGGCATTGGCCGGATAACTGGGTTTCTGAAGAATTTTGCTGATGTGGCCACTAATAGCCCTTTTAAGTGGCTAAGATAGCCTTTGCTCTTTCCTAGTTTTCTCCGTCCAAGGTTCATCTGGATGAAAAAGTGCATGCACTCAATGTGATGCTTTCTTTGGGATGCTTCAGACTCGGTTCTGTTTTTGCAACTCCAGCAATTCTTTCAATCTTTTGTCAGGCATGATGGATCATTTGTGCCTTCTTCCCGTCTCTATTAAGTTAGTGTCGTGTAACTTTGACATTATTTTTTTAACCTGGAAAGTGTTTGTTTGACTTTTATGCAATAAAATGTACCAATTTCTATATTTATAATTCATTTGCAGCGATGTTTATGATCGTTACATATATTCTTTGTTGGATTGTTCGTTTATAACAACAATAACAACTGAAACTTGCCTCGCAAGTCTGAGATCTCCTGGATTCGCATTATTTACTCACTGTACGGATCTCTATGTCTCTATATTGGACCCAAGATTCGAGAACTTGGACCACATCACTGCAACACAAAGTATATCCAATGGTGTGTCCGAAATTCGCACTTAAGCAAGATGGGTCTAAAGCATTATTATTTATAACGTTTTGGAAGGTTCCACCGTATCCCAATTCGTTCTTATCAAGGAGTCCGTTTTTTTTCAACAACTTCTCAGCCCACACCGATCCCAATTCATTTGAAAGACTAAAGACGGTTTTGATTCCGTAATGTTACTCGTTCATGCGTGCCTCAAGAGACTTTTGCCATTTTAGACGACCTCAAATTTTCCACGGTTCGTTTGCCATTTGCTTTCAATATAAAAGCTTTCGAATTACATTTATAACCTTTGATTACGTTCATTTATCTGTGGGAGGAAATATCGGAATCCAGCAGTTGAGATTGAGTTTTTTTGCTTTGGTATCAGGAAACATATTTTATTTGCGTTTATAACTGTGAATGGATCCGCAGTTTTGTGAGGATTTTGAATCTCGTCTATCCCATTGCTGACATAGAGTATTCCCAGGGCTGATACGATTGCAATTGTAATTTGCTTAGACAAAACATTGTTTCAATTATTGGTTTGGTGAGGATGGATTTTGCTATCTGCTTCTATTACTGAGATCGTTGCTCTGGCTCTTCAAATACTTCTTTCTGCTTTAGGAGAAGGATCTCTACAGTAAACCTGAAGAAGTGCAGAAAACCTTTGCACTAACGCATAGGAATGGATTTTACGTAGTTACCAAAGTCGACCTTATTATCTGATGCAAGAAACTTAGTCGACAAACATATTGTGTGTCCAATATTGTGTAGTGGCTTAATGTAATTTCAGTGCCTAATCGCCCTTATGCAACTGGTGAAAATAACAAACAATTCGTAGACTTTTTTATTTATTATGTACCTAAGCTAGAATCGGCATCGTTCAGTGTAGATAATGAGAACTGGCGTTTGCGTTCCGAGTTCCGCCAGTTCCGAGTTCATTTATCTTTCCATGTGCATATTACGCTGCATTTCTTCAAGCATCATTTAGTGTCGCATACTATTTTTGTTCTTTCTTATATTTACTCAGGAAGCGCGCACGTAATTGATCTTAATTTAAGTTATATTGTTAATATGTTTTTTCTTGGCCTCCGAAAAGTCGTCGCCGATACATACGAGTTAAAAATAAATAAAATTATTGCAAATTAAAAAGTGGACAATTATATTTACTATACCTGCATATAAAAATTCATTAATTAATATTCTTTATTAGAATTAACGATTTATTTTGAGTACATTTTTGTTATAAACATTACTAATTAAAGCTATTAAAAATGCTAAATTATTCAAGTATTCAATCCGTTGGTAATTTAAAAAATAATAATTTTATTGAACCAATCCCTGACAAACTGTATAAAAAGTTAAATTGTTAACCATGGATAATTTAAATTTCGAATAAAAAGTCCGACCCTACTTGAAACTCGAAACTTGTGGCAGGAGCAGTGTGACGAAAGCTATGTGTGAAAATTGATATTAAATTCGCGTGGTTTTAGGGCGAGTCGGGACCAGTTTTGTGTGAATTGAAATAATTAATTCCCAATGCACCGGATGGGTCCAAGCTGCTCTTTTTCGAATTTGCGCGAAGCGAATAGTGGCATGTTGGGAAAAATGTATTTTGATATAGACAAAGCTCCACGTGCGTGACATGTGCGAAGAGGGTGATAAGTCATGCTGTGATAATTTGTGACTTTTACACGTACAAGGACCAGTCACTTTAAATGTTTATATAAAATTGTACATATACTAATTAATATTAATTCTATTTTAGAAACTTTTACGTAACTATATAACTTTAGTTCGTTGTCTAATATTTTATGTTATACTTATTAGTACATATGTATGGAAACTACTTGAAAATAATTTTGGGAACTTTACCTTGTCGATTTAGGAAATGATGCTAGACAAAAATAATTTCAAAATTAATTTCTAATAAACAATTAATGGTACTTTATAATACTCTTTATCACATCTCTAAGAAAAGTTCACATTTTGTTTCGTCGAAGTAGATAAGAAACTATTTTGATCAAATTTTATAATTACATACAGAACAAGAATATATTCAATTCTTAATTAAATAATAATATAAAAAGAGGAAGTGCGACAAAAATCATTGTACGCTGTATACCATTAGCAGAATGTATGATCTACTTTCGAAGAATGATTACCGTTGTTCTATAAGATATTTTTGGGGGCAGTAATTTCCAATTACGGCTTAAGATACGTGCGCCTATAACGAAAAAAACGTTTAAATGAAAATTTAGTATCTTCTGTGTAAGGAAATAAAAATTTCAATATTTATACAATTTCCATAAATAATAAAAAAAAAGATTTTAACCTAAAAATGAATGGACTTTATTTATTTATTAGGACGAAGAGCGTAGTAATGATGTTATTATTGATAATTTCAGTTAACCGTAAGGTATTTCGACATTTGTAGGATATCTTGTACACTTTAAATATAATTCGTTTCGATAACATGTTTCGTTTTTTTTATTTTTGGCAGTTTAAGTTGCAAAATATTAGTTTGGAATATTCAACCTTCTCAAAAAGGAGCATGTTGTACAAGGATAGATGACACATGTATTTTACTGAAATATCTCTTATTATATATCGTAACAAAAACGTGAGAATTACGTCTTGTCATATAAGTCAGAGTCGATTATGGTACGATTTTTGCTCCAGAATCCAAATATGCGGGGAGGGCTGCATTCGGGTTTTTGCGGTTGATGACGATCCGATTAGGATTGATCAACAACTGGAGAATAAGGCAGCGCAAGACATCGCGCGATGCTTCCGGTGACTTGGTTTCGGTCGTATTGGCAGAAACTGTATGGGGTCGGATAGTACCTGGTGCTTCAAGTGTGGGAAGGTGGGCTACAGAGCCGCTACCTGCACTGTCGCCTCTCTTTGTTTTCTCTGCCCCGCCAACAAGAATCACATCTCGGGTACAGACGTTCCGCGACGTCCTTGCTGCCAAGCACTGACGCTTATTGTCCAATGTAACAACAATATGAGGAGAGTCGCTCATGACATGCTGACCCAGATCTATGCCGAAGAGTACATTGATGTGGCCATAATCAGTGAGCAATACCGCCGCAGGGATAAGGCTCAAGGTGGTATGAGGACTCACTGGGTACAGCAATCTGGATTCCGAACCTTCGAAAATGTCGCGGGCCATGGATCTGAAGATGTTTTCGTCTGGGTGAGGAGTGGCGGCGAGAATTATGTCAACTGTTACTTTACCCCAAACGAAACCATAGTCTCCTTTCACACCAAACTCAATGGGTTGGAGGACGATCTGAAATTATAATCATGGGAAGGCCGGTCGTCAGTGGCAGGGGCTTCAATGCGAAAGCACTCGAATCGGGGGTCGGAGAGCCCGGATTCAAGGGGAAACCGGGTTCTGGACTCGGCTTAGTGATAATTAACACCGGTCGGAACTCATCTTTAGGAGACTACGGTATAGGGAGACTATCATTGATGCCTCCCTGTCCTTGGAAGGTCTGTCTCGGTACGTACATGACTGGCGAGTGATTGAGTACATCACCTTCCGCGTTCCTGATGTAACTGACCCAGTCATACTTAACGATACGAATCGCCCCCCCCCCCCGCCCCTCTTGTGGAACATGAACAAGATAAATCGAGTGAAGCTTTCCCTTGCCATCGAACGCGGTCGACCGGCTTTGGAACGGATTCCAGATCAGAAAACCGCTTCGCAAAAGGCCGAGGCCATCATATATATGTATATCACGAAACGCCTCATCCATCGTGCCTGTAATGAGGCGGTGTCGAAGAAGATACCCATAGTCAAAGACTCTGCTTACTGGTGGACGAGCGATATCGCCGAGCTTCGGCGCGAATGCAAGAAGCTTCGCCGACGAGAGCTGCGAGCTAGCAGAAATGAAGGCGGGGGTGCCCTCGAGCAGGTGAACTATATCAGAGCCAAGAGTGAGCTCCTACGGGCCATCAGGTCCAGTCAGCGTCAATGTTGGGAAAAGTTGGGTAATCTAGATAATGATCCTTGGGGATTGGAGCATAAGATCGTGCCTCGCAATCTTGGCGTGTACTCAATGAGTGCGGACCAACACGGTCGACCACATTGGGGATACATTCCCTTCACATCCTTTTTACAGGAGAGGAACTGGAAAGAGCGGTAGGTGTGATGAAAAACAAAAGGGCACCGGGTTCGGATAGGCTCCCAACGGACGTGCTGAATGCAGTTGCTGAGGGGTACTCGGAGCTCTTGCTTAACATGTACAACGCGTACTAGAAAGCTGGTACCTTTCCTCCCCGCTGGAAGACAGGCCTTTTGACATGTTCAATACTGCTGGAAAGCTCTTCGAGATCCTACTGCGACCTCGCCAACAGATTTCTGCATTTAATT
Source organism: Trichopria drosophilae (assembly GCA_030407085.1). Taxonomy (NCBI): domain Eukaryota; kingdom Metazoa; phylum Arthropoda; class Insecta; order Hymenoptera; family Diapriidae; genus Trichopria; species Trichopria drosophilae. The sequence goes on from CM059583.1 coordinate 21,737,900, forward strand.
TGAGTGGCGGGTTCAGGCCACTTCCGAAACCAATCCGAGGACTGGGCTGGGAAGTTGTAAGGGCTTACTAAACCCCGTCATTCTCGCGAAGCAAGCTTGCCCGACAATGACTACCAGTCTTCTCCGGTGTTACACGTACACCGGTCTCCACTGGTCAGGGCGGAGTTATCTTCCGTAGCGAACCACTGCCCCCGTGAGTCCGTCACCAACCGACCCCGGGGCCCCCGGGCTACCGCGGTACCTTATCCCAGGTAGGTGTCTTTTTGTAGGTGCTTTTTTGGCGCGTGTACGCCAAAGGGTGCTCGACGACCCTGGTAATTTTTGAATTTCTAAGAGATTGATTTTGAAATTTTAATTTGAAACTCGAAGAGATTGACCAAAAATCAAAATTTCCGAGTTAGAAAAAAGTCGGCGTCTGTTTTGCTAAATGCCAGTTCGGCAAATTTGCGGAACTCCGCATTCTTTTCCTCCGTCTCTAACACTCTCGAGACGTCTCACTCTTTCGCTCCTATCTCTGTGACCACCATTGTTTGTAATCTCCGGAACGGCCCGTACAATGGGCATTCACAGAATGTGAAAGCTCGTCTCAACTGCCTCCATACATTTGCATCCAGGGGTCTCCGACAGCCTTCTGGAGTACCAGAACTTGTTTATGCTCAATGGCCCGTCAGCAGGAACCATTCTCTCAGGCTAAGATTCAGCCAAGGCTACTCCCTGACTGCTGTGACTAAGGAAGCATAACCGTTTGTAACGGCTCCGTGGCTGCCCGCTTGCCATTCGGCCTACCATAATTTGATGACGTTTTTAGCCAATTGGGCACTCTTATCTTCCGCGTCGTCAACTTCCCCTGTGACCTCGCCAACACGGGGCCTTGGGGGCAGATGGCGGAACCGCTGACGGTCAGTATATGCCTTCAGGATGGGGAGGTGAACGGTGGGAGAGATCTCTGAGGCCGTGACCGTTGCCAGAACCATGGAGAGTGGTAATCATTATTCGCGACCTGTCTGCCTGGCGACCGCCCTGGACGTGATGAACGCCTTTAACTCCGTGCGATAGACAAATGTACTCAAGGCACTGGGAAGACTCGAGGTGCCTCAGTAGATTACTCGAATGTTTGAGAGCTATCTCGAGGACCGCTTCCTGGTTTACGGTACTCAAGGCTCGGTGCTGGGAACGGAAATATGGACATCTCATATGACGGCATCCTGCACCTAAACCTGCTTGAGGTCACTTCCCTGATCGCCTATGCTGACGATGTCCTGATCGTTATCATCGCAAGAGACATCGAGAATGATCAGCTGAGACTCGATCAGGTGATGCGCTGTGTGTCCCCCGTCAGGAGGAACATGGGCTCATGCTGGCTGCGGCGAAGACCGAGATCATGCTGCTTACAAAGAAGAGGATATACCCAATTCGATTGATGAGGGTTGGAGACATGGTGGTCCAGATAAAACATTTCATTAAGTAAGTAGTGGTTATGCTAGATAAACGCATGATGCTTTCTGGAGTTGAAGACTGGGCAGATGAGCTGGTGTTCGAAAAGTATCGGAAACGACACTAGCCGCAGTGCAGCGGAGGTGAGCCCTCCGCATTGTGAGCTCCTACCTGACGGCCTCTGAATCGCTGGTGTTGATAGTTTCGGGGGTTATTCTCATTGACCTATAAGCGCGGGAAAGAATGCTCGTCTACCAAAAGAGAGCAACCCTCGGACGGGATAAGGCTGCGACAAGCGCGAGGGATGAAACCCTTCGCGTTTGGCAATCCCAGTCGGGTGAAACTTTTTTTCATATAAATTCACAATAGTAAGTAAATAATATTTATAGTAAGTGTGCCGAAACTAAAAAGTAACTTATTTAATATGCATACTGCGCAATGCCACGTTCAAATAACGAAACATGATTTCGAATAGATGTTGATTGAGGGTTATCCAGTATATGTTTGCATTTACTTTAATTTGTGGTATAACCCTAACGCCCAGGGAATTTGTTACAGGGCGTGTTAGAAAAATCTGTTAGTATTGCTATGATTTTAAGATGACGTTGACTATTCTTCCTCGCAAAATAAGTATAAAATAATTACAATAAACAAAGCATCTTGAACGTGTCGTGAAAGTTACATATTCGTTACGTAAACGTATCTAATATCGATTAGATTCCGTTGCATTTTTTGTGGATGCTTATTCCTACTATAATTAAAGACTTATTATCTATTCTATGTGTGCGCAGACATATTTTTTTGTAATGATTATGTGTTCTATTTGAAATGTGCGGGAGATAAGCATAGTAAAAATATTGAAATTGAGCGAAATATATAATAAATATTTGACATAATAAATGTGGAATTGTAATAACTTACATCTCTAATTTCTTGAAAGAAACTTGGGCACAGTTATTATAATGAAAGTTTGTTTTAAGAAATACAGGGATTGTATTGTTTTTACATTTCACATACAGTGAGAAGTAAGTAGTAAAATAATAAATTACAAGTAAAAGTAAAATATTATCTTTGAACTTTATAAAATTACATTTCAAAAGTTGTCTGTATTTTCAATTCATGTTCTGGAAGTTATAATAGGGTTTACATTGTACGGTAAAAGAATATTCTACGTAATATAATTCGTTATTAGCAGTACTTTATGCGAATAAAAGACAAGAAATTGAAGTTTAGTGACGCTTTGTCTTAAATACTGTGATCTCCACTTGGGAATAGTTGTCGTTGAGTTTATTGATATTACACTGAGATCTCAGCTATACATAAATATCGACCCTAATATATAAGTTTTTAAGAATTCTTCTGACTGTTTAAATGACTCATTTCAAATTTAGTATTGATTTTAAATATCGTAGGCGATTTCAAAACGAAATTTAGGCGTAATAAAAACAAATTGAACAATATCTTTTCATAAATATTTATCATTATAAAAAGTAAAAACTAGAATAAATCACCAACTAGATAGTAGGTTAAGACACAGCCGTCGTTTTTAGTTTATGTTACTATCTAAATAGTGACCTGGAGAAATTAAGTAGCTGAGCCTACTATTGAAATAGTACAACCAACTAAAAGACTATTCAGATGGTAAAACCAACTATTTCTTTTTTTCGACCAAAAATTTCTGTTTCTATTCGCGTTCGAAATCCAAAAACATTTTCATTAATTTTTCAATATGAGCAAAATTCGTTAAAAAACATTGATTGCAAATGTTTCATGTGTTTTATTTGAAAGATGTAATTTTGGCTTTAGAATGTATTTAATTGAAAATCTGCCACAAGATGAAGAGCAGGATCGAAAAATATTCACTGACATTTGAGCTTTAAAAGAGATCCGTTACATAAATTAAATTAAATTGAAATTTTAAATGCGAATTTCTCGAAAACAACTATACTCATCGTTTTAGTTTTTTTTATAAAAAAATGTCCGTTTTATAGGCAAAAACGTTTTCTTTTCAGTGAAAAGTAAACTATTCCAACTTGCACTGTCTATTATTTTATGAAATAACCATTTTTTTAAATCCTTAAATCAACACTACTTTATACCATTACATAATTAAATCCATTGACATTTTTGTTCCATATTGTTGCCACCGCAAATCGCAAAAATACAAACTTTTTGACATTCATTTTGTCAAATAAATGAAAAAATTATGAACTCTTGGGTGTTCATGGGTTAATATAGTATGGTAGAGTGGACTAGAATAATCACCTTCAATTTTAAAAATATTTTCAAATAAATTATTTCAGAAAACATGATCATTGGGCTAAAACCTTGCTATAAATAATTTATGGTTTCCGGTGCCATACTTGAGCTTCACTGTACTCAATCAATCCGATCAAATTATTATCATTAATTTTTCTATGCTTTAAAAAATGAATTTTCAATGAATTGTTGGGATTGTAAAATACTTCGTACAAAAATGATTTGCAAATAATGTTCCTTACTTTTTATAAGTACGATAAGTGTTTAATATTTATTTTTTTGAAATATTCAAATTTTAGAAAATTGCACATATGCTATTAACACCACCTAACCGGTTAATGGGTTAAGAAAAGAACATTTTGTACCAAGGGCGCAATTATCGATCTTCGACGATTGTGAAGTTTGTCGCCCGAGCGAAGTGAGGGTAACAATCACTCGTCGGAAATCGATATTTCGCCCGTGACCAATTATGTATTTTTTGATCCGATTGACGTAGGACTTTCGCCCTAGACCGAGAAATCGAGTTTTACGGCAGGAGAGTAAAAAAATAGTTTTCAATCGTCGCACAATCGTCGAAGATCGATAATTGCGCCCTTGGCACATAATGTACTATTACAGTGGGTAACAAAAAAAAAGTCGATTCTTGTTTATCTTAAAATTTTTATGTTTATGGAATCTTTGGGTCTGAGTGAACAAAAAAAGAGGTTACAAACCTTTTTTCATTCGGTCAGTTACATGCAAATCGAGATAAAAGTGCGAAAAAATGGCTTTTTTAGCATTTTTTGAATTCTCATGTGTCAAAAATGCGATGTGATATACATTTCTAGTAGGGCTTAAATGAAACCTTAAAACATGAACTTTTCGATGAAAAATTAAAAGATCACTATTAAAAGGGACTATAATTGCAGTTTTTGTACATTTTGAAAACTGGACGTTATAATTGTATATGTCGCAAATTTCAGAGGTAAATTTCGTGTTGTATTTTATATAAATGTTTCTCGAATACTATAGCTTTAATGCAATAATACAAATAATGTGTTTGATGTTAATAAAACCATATCGTTCTTAATTTTTACCTGTATCAAAAAATAAATTTTAGATTTGAAATCAGAGTCTTCGAAATCCCTTGGGTAATAAAATCATAAAGAAATTCGAGTAAATTACAAATATTTCGATCGCCATATTTGATCTGTTATTTTGAATTTTTAATAGTGATTAACAACCTCAAAAATATCCGAGTAACAAGTTTTAAACGAGTTCAAGTAATATTTTTAATTTAGTCCGCCGTATTGTGTCCGCTATTTTGAATTTCTTAAGTCTAACTTTCCATTCATTATCAGCAACTTCAAAAATAGCCATTTAAAAAAAGGGTTGTAACCTCGTTTTTTGTTCACTGAGACCAAAAGATTCAATAAACATAAAAATTCTAAGATAAACAAGAATCGACTTTTTTTTTGTGACTCAGTTTTATCAGTGATATAATTTATTTTATTTTGCATTTACTTTTTTACATTTCTATTGTAATTGCTACCCTAAAAGGTGTCTTAATAGATCAGTAATCTCAACGACAACAATCCCAAGTGTAAGATTGTCATTTTTAAGTCTCTGAGCAGGAGTTACCAATTCGAGTTAGAAATGGGTAAAGTGACTGTCCCGTGATTTGTACTACGATATAGAGTGGCATGCATTTCGATAAGTAGATGTTTCTGGTTACCTCTCGCAATTGAAGTGTATCGGCAGCCGATAATCGAGGATCGTGATAAACGAAGGTTTGAAGTGGCGCTGCAGAGTCGCAACGGCTATCTCCGCCTGCAGGCACGCTTTCCTTCAGCTGGAAAGTTGCATAGGGGTAGATGTCTTCGGAATATTCTGAAATCAATCCAAGGGTACGCCCCTGCATTAATAGGACGTCGATTATCGGGTACTACTATTCGTGAGCAGATATCTGAAGGATGAACCGATACTGAATAATTCATGAGTGCGATTACATCCAACTTTCTTTCACCGGTTCATATACGAAGGGTACTTTCCATATGATTTACACCTATAACAGTCTGATCAATTTTGGCTTTTATTACTGAAGTTTTCATCCATAAAAAATGTCGATTGGTTGCTTTAATTTTGAGAAAATTGCATTTTTAGAGGCCCTAAAATGAATGGTGGTTTTGGTTAATTACAGAAGCTTGATGCTGTAATCTACTAGGAAAAATACTGTTTAATACATTGAAAACAGTATCATAAAAATAAAAAAAATAAAACGTTAAATTTTGTTAAGGTAGTTAGACCCCAGAATATGTTTGGGAAACATATGTATATATAATATCGTTTCCAAGAAATTAATTTTCATGTATTAATGATATTTTTGACGAGAGAAGGAATTACAGTTCTTAAAAAAAAATTTAAATCTGCAAAAAATTTGTTAAACAACTTTTATTAATGACTCAAAGATTCTTCTATTCGATAGTCATGAATTTTTTAAAAATAAATTGATTTTAATGAGTGATGGCTTATTTTTCGAGAAAAAGATTGTCTACAACTTTACCTTACGATTTTTAGAAATGTCTGAAGATAACGTTAAACATCTCTAAGTTTAGTGATCAGTTAAAAAATGTGGAAAAATTTGTGCGATAAAGTTGTCGAGAATCTTTTTTCGAAAAAAGTAAGCTGTCATTTGTTAAAATCCATTCATTTTTTAAATTATTAATTGGCGATAAGAAGAAAGTTTAAGTTATTAGTAAAAATTCTTTAACAAATTATTCTTGTAGGTCTTTTTTTTAAGAATAATAATACTTTCTCCCCTAATCAATATCATTATTAGTAAAATTAAAATTCTTGAAGACGTTATTAAGTATTTTTACAAATTTAAATATTTTCAATTTACCGTATCTTGACTTGATATAATGGAAATGCTATGACAGTTTTAATAAACAAACTCTCGCTTAAGTTTACATCAAAAGTTGTATTACTGCAAATGTATTCCAGTAAATTGAATGTTGAAGTTTTCTTTCTATAGATGAAAAAAATTGGCAGGAAGCTTTCTAAAAAAATGAATGTTATTATTTAAACAAAATCATAACTGTTTTTCAATATTGTAATAGATTTATGATATTAGATTTATTCCTTTAGATATATAGTGGATACATGATATATCTCAGAACTTTTTCCTAACTATTTATCAAAATGATTTCTAGAAACCTTGTTTGAAAATGGAAGCTCAGTTTACTCTTTTTCCAAAATTGTTTTACATGACAGAAAACTACATGAAGTTCTAGAGTAATTTCGATTTTTATTTCCATACAGCATTTCTTAAATTATTTCACATGGAAAGAAATATTTTCTGTAGAAGTTACGAAATATTCTGAAGTTAAGCATGTCGGAAATGTCGACAACTATTACTGAACAACCACGAAAGATTATGGAACATTTCCGGAGAAAATTACCGAACTATAACGAAAATTAATGGTTTCTAAAAAAGTTCGGCAATCCTTTCAAAATGGCCAGTCTAAATTCTCAACATTTTCCAATATACTCTTCATAACATTTCGGTAATTTTCACAGACAATATTTATTGCTTAGAAATATTTCTTACTGTATTTTATTATACTACAATATTTTAAAACCGGCGTAAACTGTACCATATTTTATTACATTTATATTTTTCATACTCTCAAAAATGTGCACGTTATTCAGTACTCTTTTATACTAGTTATGTTGAAGGCTGGTTCACGGAAAAAGCTATTTCTGAAAAGATTAATGCCAAATTTTTTCAAAACGTATATAATAATAAAAAGTTTCTAGTGTTTAAAACACAATAAAAATACTTGGTTGCGATTTTGGTCATGGTAGCGATCTTAAAGGCATGCTTAGCTGAGATTATAATATTTACAATATGCGAATACAAGCTTTCAATCAAGTAGAAAAAAATTACAATTACTTATTGGACACGTACAATATATTAAAATAATACTTTAAACTTTATAGGAAGCGTGTACTTGGTACATAATATTATTATTTTATATGTACCAAAGTATCAGCAAACACGAATGGTCGTTCTAAAGCGAGATTGATGTTACGAACAGAATTTCAACTTTATATTATTGAAGTTTTGAAAACGTTTTAAAATCGTCATTAATGTTCAAAGATAAGAATATAAATGAAACATTTTTAGAACGAAATCAAATTATTAAAATAAATGATCTGCCTGCGTAAACGAATAAGTATATGCTGACAAATTTTTGTATTAAAATAAAACCGACGTTGTGTATGTAAGTTAAATTAAGCAGATATTTGCAAATACAAAAGAATATTAAAATTAATTATTTTCATTTACGCTCTTATAACAAACTTGAAAATTATAGATTCATACCATTTATAATTCGAAAATATTTGCAATAATACTTTTGCTGTAATCTTAGTTTACAATTACCGCTCTCTGTGCTTATTTCTTGCAAATGTTATTCTTGAAAATGCTACATAGTACTTTTTAAATAAACTATATTTAAATCTACCCTTTTTCTTTCATCACGTCGATGAAATTCTCACATTTTCGCTTGATTAAATAAAACTAGTTTCTAACGGAGTTTAATATTTGATACCCAAAACCGTTTAATAGCAACTATTGAAGGAGAAAAAAACTTTCATGAGACGAGCATCTTTGTCCAGGATGATGGCACTTAAAAATTTAACTTGTACCACAAGACGAACTTGTGTGGTAAATATTTTGAATATTTTAAATTTTGTTCGTGTTTTTCCAATGCGATAACTTACCTTCTTCAGGTATATTTTGCATAATATTAGTGTTAAAGGGGGTAGAAACTATTTTAATGTTATTGTTTTTGAAGATTTTTGCAATTTTTCAACTGACGGCTTTAATCGTTATTGGCCCGATTTGTCCGTTTTTGTCCTTCGATTTTAATCACGGGCAACTTTGTTATTTATACTTAAAAAATCTAAACATTTGTAGACGGGTATTTTTAAGTGTGTTTTTTCAGAATTCGGCACGAAAATTTTGATAAACAGCCCCTTCCTACTCTATTTTTCAATTAAAAAAAAAAACATGATTTTTTAAGGTAATTTTTTGTAAATCGTATTTTCCATGCTAAATAGGTCTTGGCGATAGCTGAAACCACGAAAACTCCGGCTCAAAATGTCAAACTAATAAAGTTACACACAAAAAATCAATTTCAAGCGTCTTCCGGTCTTCATCCCTCAAACCATCAATAATTGGTAGACATTATTTTATAACTTGTCGTAAGTATTGTCTTTAGTATGTGAAAGAATAAAAGCTCTTATTTCTTTATAGAACTTAATTTATTTGCAATTTTTCGTATCGAAAATAGTATTTTTGAAACACTGGCCATTTTCACCCCTATTTTATGTGATGATAACGAAATTGAGATAACAAAATAAAAGAGTTTTTTTTCTACTATCTGTGAAATGTTTTCAAAAACCGAAACCATTTTTTTCAGAAAAATCCGTAAAATACCGATTTTTTGTAAAAGGGTTATTTTACGTGTTATCGTACAATCCGTCTATGATAAAAAATTAATTTTTTGTGTGTATAACTTTATTATTATTGACATTTTGAGCTGGAGTTTTCGTGGTTTTAGCTGTCGCCAAGACCTCTTCGAAAATACGATTTAAAAAGAAATTACCTTTAAAAATCATGTTTTTTTTTTAATTGAAAAATAGGGTAGGAAGTGGTGATTTTTTCAAAATTTTCATGTCGGACTATGAAAGAGCACACTTGACAATACCAGTCTACAGATGTTCAAGTTTTTCTAAGCAAAATAACAAAGTTTATCCTATGTCCCTGTCCATTATAAATATGAGCACAGCACTCGTTTACCTCCTGCATGAAGATGACCCGAATGCGTTCTTCATAATAACCTGACAACATTTCCAATTTAACAATATTCAACAATATTAATATTTAGTTCCCAAATAGAGAACTTAAAAAAAACACTTCTTTGCCGCTTATATAAAATATTAATTCCATATACGAATTCTCGGTTAGAATAAAATTGTTTATCCTTATATTCTCCGCTTGTTTCCATAATTATTTGCGTTTACATTCGCATTTTGAACGACGCATATTTATTTACATCCCTTTTATTTACATGTTTTAATGTGCCGTCGAACCAAGAATTCGTATATTGAAATAATATTCCACAGAATTATTAAAATAATAACTAACTGCCATCCATTATCTGCTTTAATTCTCATTTTACCTGCATATAACCCTCAGTACTCATATTGTTTATTATTGATTGATTATCGTAATAGACTAAAATACATAATTGCTATTTTAAACTATATAATTTTATAAGCGGGCGAGAAAATAACTGTAATACGAATATGTTAAATATGAAATGAAACTATGAAGCATTGGAAAATGAATACACGAATTAAAAAAAAATTAAATGGAGGATGAAATGAAATGATGTTACCTGGTATCCTTTCCAACGTACCCATCTCGTGTATAGGCGAACGTAGTGGCTTTCGTACGGTTGCGTAGTACTGCTCACGCTGCTCCATGTTTTGCTTATTATCTAAAGCCGCGGCCGTCTGCGCGTCGTGGAGGCTTCCTAAGTCACCCATCAAAGGCCCTATGTTATTAACATTACTATTTAGAATAATAACTATTCGACTAACGTCTTCGAGACTCTATTGGCCGCGAACACGATTCTAGTATTAAGTCTGCTAGTATTTGATTACGAACAGACTACCCACAACCAAAAAATATATCTTTAAGATATCACTTTCTATATAGGTTCAATATGAGTGTTCATTTTACCATGACATACATGTATTAATTTCACATACAATAATGTGAGAGATGGAGAATGTATGATCCCTTCAACGGTCGTCCACGATTGAATTCACCGCAGTCGCCTTTTTACACAAGTTTTTGGTCTTAATGAATTGTGTATGAAATGTAGAAACTGCAGAAACCTACACCAAGTACAGCTGCAGTTATGAGTCAAATTTTCTCGTCTTACCATCAGCGAGCTGCTGCTTGAAAACGAAATCGAAAAATTGTTCAACGGACGGGGATCGAACTCACGACCTACGGCTTCGTAGTCTAGTGCGTTACCGCCTGAGCCACGAAGCCGATTCTTTTGATTTTTCTTTTGAAAATGAATTTGAGACATTTCCGTAATAATTTGTAATAAAATTTACGAAATGGTGAACTTTTTTATCGCGATTTTAAATTTTAGTCCACTCTAAAGCCACCTTCAATTATTACATAATTTCATGCACTGGTCTCAAACATCATAGCAAAAATTGACCACAAGGTCACAAATTAAAATAACTCGATTTTTTTTGCATTAGTCTCAAAAACACAAACCAGATGGAGAACAAATTGAAACAAAGAAGATAAAAACTCAAAATCTCTACAAAAAATGTTCAACATAGCAACGGTAAAGTCTCAATCGACAGATGAAGAGAGAATAATAAGGTTAACGAGATCCTTTTCAGTTCGTAATATCACTTCGAGTTTGGAGACACTTTTTGGAAATTATTATAACAACACAGATGACGATTGACGGTTAGGTTACTATAAAGATAAGGGAAATTACCGTAAACGTTTGTGATGTTGAGAGGGTTCTCGATTGGTTTTGCAATTCTAAAAATTCATTTCCCAAATTACGTAAATATACATAGCATCAAAATAATCAGAGGTTTGAGGCTTTCACTGTAGACTACAAAATAAAAACGCGATAAAACTGCCTCTTCGGTTTTTAAATTTTATAGCAAATTGGTTCTCAATTACCGAAAGAAAATCAGAGGTGCAAGTAAGTCAGGGTTGAATTTAATCGAAGATCACCGTGCTTCTGGAACATTACTGTTTTACATTGAATGATGCAATATAAAATAATGTTATTCATTTATTTTTGTTGTATTCGCTTGTAATTGAGTGCCCGGATGCTAACACAACTTGACCGCTCGGTCTGACTCATCGTAAGTAGTAACAGCCAGTTGTTTGCATTTCGAAGGCTCCCCTGAACACAATTTTCATCGAATCGGAAAGAGTGACAGCTCAAATTAAAGATATTTCAATACCTACAACTTTGTCACTCTCGGCACATTGCTATATATCAATCAAAACAAGATAAATGTAAAAAACTGCCAAACTGACTGTTACTACTTACGATAAGTCAGACCAATCGGCTAAGGCGATTTTGCATCCGGGCACTCAATTAAGATATTTCCGTCATTATTTGTTTCTTCCTATAACTGGAGTTCCCAAATGTCATTCCGAATACCTGTAAACTATCGTATTCGTGCAGTGTCCAGTCTTACTACTAATTACTATTTTATTTATTAATAACTGAAAAAGTACATTTTTTTTTGGAATCGGACGACATTGTATACTACGATATGTTAAAAGTTATAACCTGTAATTTTTCCATATTTTCATATCTTAAGTGTTATCTTCTGTCATCTAAAATCAAGCAGATAAGTTGATCACTAATCCTCTTTACATAATTATTATCCCTAGTAGTGGGTATAATTCTGTATTTTTGGATATTTGATTCTTAATGATATCTTATAGATATTCTTTTGCGGCTATGGGCGTTCATTTTTAAGTGTGAAGTACACTAAGAATGAATTCGAAACATATAGTTATATTCTTCTGGCTACAGTTATATGCATTTGTCAACCATATTTTCTAATATGAAAATTATATGGGTATATAGTAGTGTTAATTATGTGTATTCTAACTATTAAAGTATTTCTATGTTTAGTTTAAATTATAGCTTCGCGAATATATTACAACGGACCCCCCAAAAAAAAACTGATGTCATGTGCAAGAAACACAACTAGGTGTGTCTTATAGATTTTGGGCCGCTGAACCCGAATTTGGGCACAGAATTGGTCGTATACGTCTGAGTTCTATTATATTTGAGGTTTAAAGCGCGAAAAATTTCTTTTTTCAGAAAAATTTATACATTTACAGCAAGGAAAAAATTGTAAGAACAAGACTAAGTTTTTCTTATATTTTTTAAACCTCAAATATAAAAAAACTCACACGTATAGAACCAATTATATGCCCTAACTCGCACACCTATCTAGTTGCATTTCTTACACATGACATAAGTTTTTTTTTGTAGTCCGGTATTATCTAAGTAGCACGGCGTGTCCTAAGAAAAGTTAACTTAGATGAAAATATCAATACAAATGGCTTTCAAGGCTTTATTTGAGAACAGTTATGACATTTTTTCAGATCAAAATCGTACCTGATCCTAATTTCGATATAAGATAATTTTTATAATTCTTTATTTCAGTTTAGTGTGTCTGAATACATCTATATAATTTCGCATATGAAAAGACATTACAAAACTCTTACTACTATAGTATTTAATAGGTAATACTATACATTTTGCCCGTAGAGATTATTTCTCCAATTAACCATAAATCCTTTGAGTATTTTAAGTATATTGTTTTAAATTTTCAGTATCTAAACAATTATCAGATTTCCAATATTGTGAATAGTGCGTAAATTATATTTGATAATATAAAAACATATTGTACATTCGAAACTTGAGAGAAATTCTTATCGATTCCACGTCAAATAATCGAGAGTACAATGGGTAGTAAAAACAATCAATTGAAAAAACAATTGAACGAACGAGAATTGACAGGATTCATTTCGGTCGCGCCTTCGATCGGGTACATTAATGAAAAGAAGAAAACAGAGCGTTAATGCACTAGTGTTCCAAAAAGATGCAAAAATTTATTATTAAGATATGCTTGAAATTTAATAAAAATACTTAAAAATTTTGTAAATTTATCGAATTTGTAAAACTTATTGATTCTTTGTATGCCAAAATTGTCACTATATTATATTGTAAACAATGCAATGTCTTTTTAGTATTTCCGCCTGCAGAAATGTTTCCAATTTTTTAAATATTTTACTTGGTAAATTGTACGTAAAAATTATATTTTTATGGTAATAATGTACGATTCTAAAAAATATGAGAATAGTAGGAGAAAAGTAAATTTTGTAAGCTCCTATATTTAATTTGTGTAGTATGAACCTAAAAGTATTTGTCGTATTTAGTTTGTAGTAAAAGTGATTTGTCAGGGGCCCGAGTTAGCGATGTCAAATTTTTTATCCATCTATCAATAAACTTGGATAAGTAACTGATAAATATTTTGTTGTTGAACGTCTATTTTTAGTTTAGACTACATATCCCTCAAAATGAAACCCTATAATCAATTCTAAATTTTAGCATAAGATAGTATTTACTAAAAAATGTGGCAAAAATACATAGAACTTTATGGATGCTGTTTGAGTTCATCACAATTTCATGTAAAGATAAAGTCCAATGTAGTCGTTCGAGATTACTGTCGAGACTTTAGCGTATACCAACAACCACAAATGCATATAATAGTTTATCTGAAATACAATAATTTGACTGATGAGTCCATGATATAGTTTTTCTTATACTGTATTTTTCCTGTCAAGATACTATTTTTTGATAAATTAAAGAGGAAAAAAACTGGGTCTATTTAAAAAATATGTCTACTCATCTAAAAAAGGTTTTCGCAAATTAGTAGGGGTAAAATGAGTCAGGACCTTTTTTCTGGATGGTAAAATTTGAAGTGACTAGTGGAAGGGTTGGGGTTATCGAGCGTGAAAAGGAGTAAGTAAAAGAGGGATTGCACCCAAAGAACCCGGTTAGGTACTTACGTTTACGGAAGCAATAAAAGACCGCGCCAGCTGCGGTGATGACCGCGAAAGAACTTAAAACCAAAGGTACGATCAGCTTGAGATCGGCGTACACCGGCGTGTGCTGAGGGATGTAATGGTCTATGTCTATAGCAGGCACTGTGGAACTGCTGTGCGGTTGTAACGTCGTGATTTTGTATTCCGCCACCGACGAACCCGCATTATTGTGCGCCCTTATGCGAATCTCGTAACTCGTGCCAGGTTGGAGTTCGCTCAGGGTGTACGACTTTTGTACCTGTCCGGGAATAAATGTCGTGAATTCTTGCAATTGTGTATTGCGCGAAACTTCAATGTGCATTAAACTCAAAGCGAACTTTGAGCTTGTTGATTGTTGAAGTTAATAAAACAAGCTTAGACTTAATTACAATATCAAACTTGTAATTTTTGTCATATACTATTAAAGTATTCATTCCTCTAATTCGTAAATTTTAGGGACTTATCGCAATTTGCTGCAGCAGCCAAGTTCATTTCTAATGCAGTACAGAGGTATTCGCTCTTTTGTTGTTTTGTTTAGAAAGTTAACAACATAGAGAAGGGGAAGAGGAATAGATGGCGTCAAAGTCTACTGGAGGATATCCATGAGCATAACTGATTTCCACCTGGGATATGTAATCTTCGAATCTAATGAATTCAGTTAGAGGATGATGACAACAAAACTTGATACCAAATTCTATTGTTGTGTCACGTGGGAGAGATGAAAAAAATAATCGTGTTTGAAGTCCCGGATTATACCTAAGAAAATGCAGTGATATAAGTAGTAACAGTCCATGACTACTGTGACGCACCGGACTTGCTATTACTACTTATATTACTGCATTTTCCTATGTAAAATCCTCGACTTTATCAACCATTTCTTGAACTTTTTCCCATGATAAAACCAATGAATGTACTTTCAAATGTTAGTTTTCAATATACTCTAATTAAAGGAGGATGCCCACGAATACAAGCGATTTCTGCCCTCGAGATGGAACCTCCGAAACTGATAAATTCTGGTCGAGTATGATGAAAACTAACACCTAATGGAAAATTTGAATGTTTTATCATCTGGGGAAGTTTAAAAAATCGTTGTCAAAGTCGCGAATAATACATAAAAAAATGCTGGATTCTAAGTAGTAACAGACCGCACCTACGACGAACAACTGCCTATTACTACTGAAATGACTGCATTTTTTAATGCATAATCCGCGGATTTAACGGCGTTTTTTTAAACTTTCCATCATCATAAAACAATCTAATTCGCCATTAGATGTTAGTTGTCATCATAGTCTAACGGAATTTATTAATATCGGAGGTTCCATCTCGAGGGCGGATATCACCTATACTCGTGGGCATCCTCCTTTATCAGTTTCGGAGACTTCATTTCGAGAGCAGAAACCAAAGTACTGAAAACATCTTTTGTACTTTTCTTTGAACGAGGAATTGCAAAGAGACTACACTTTTTATAAATAAAAATGGTTGAATTACTTCAATATTATTCGAAACCAGCGTCCACAACTCTTCACCACTTCTCTTGTACTCTAACTCGAAATAGATGATGGGACATCCGCCATCATTCCACATGTTCAGATGTAGTGTGATCCAGGAGACGTTCACCGTGACGAATCGTTCGCTAGTCGCCGGTGAATCAGCGGGTTTGGATCCTTCGGTGGTAGCTTTGACGATGTCGCTAGGTGATCCCATTCCGATCCTGTTGTAAGCTGTAAGATAAATCTGGTAGTCGGTACCGCACCATAAGTGAGATAAGAGGTAGTTGTTGAGCTTGTGCATTAATTTGATTTCCTCCCACTCGCCAAATTCCCTCTTGTAGTGCAGGATGTACCCTCTGATGGTAGATCCGCCATCGTCTCCATTTTTCCATTGGACGTTTATCGAATTGCTCGTAGCGCTTGTCGCCTGCAATAATGGCGCTGATGGCGGGACTGAAAAAAGTGATTTGTGGTTTTAGTAGAGGATTATTGAGACCTCTCAGAGTAATCGTATGATGATAACGCATATAATATAGGCATTCATTCAATGGGATATTGCAATAATGTTTGAACATGACAAAAAGATAATTTAAGAGCTTAATTACTTAAGCAATAATTTTCGTTTGACGAATTTAACGAATTGTCTCTCTCATTTTCGGTATGACTATTCAAATCTATTGTTATAATAGATAACGTTAAGAGATGGTCATTGCTCCGGGAAACATTAATTTTAAATAAGTTAAAGAATTAGTCTAAACTGCCGAATAAATTGTACAGTTTAAATAATAACCCACACAAATAAATCAGAATCACCTATTCACTAAAAAATCTGACTATCATTTTTGTAAGATTACACAGGACCAAAAAAAAATGTTGAAAATCTTTTTAAAAAAATCATTTCAACCAGAAATAGTGGATCTTATAGGCTTTTGGCCGCTGAGAACAAATCTGTTATTCGATTTGTGCCATCACGTCAGGATTTTAAGATCTCATCCTCAAAATATACTTTTAGCAATTCCTGTATAACACAAGACCCCAAATTTCTTTTTCGAGATAACTTGAATCAGAGGTAGTGGATCCTATGGATTTGTGGCCGCTGACTACGAATTTGGTACCCAAAATGACCCATCATGTTAGAATGTCAAGATACCTGTTCCGAAAAATAGCCAAATCTATCCTTTGTAGCAATTTGAGGTTAGGATATAGACAAGTTTTCAGCGACCAAAAATCTATAACCTCCAGTACCTCTGATTCAAGTTATCTCCCCTAAAAAATTGTATTGCGGTCCTGTGTAATTAATCACTGAAGGTACTTCTCGACATAAATAACACAATACCGCAAAATTTTTTATACACAACTTGCATCAGAAGTGGAGGATCTTATAGATTTTTGGTCACGGAAAACGAATTCTTTGTCCAAGTTAACTCATAGTTTCAGATTTTTCACATATCCTAACCTTAAATTGTCAAAAAATATATTTTTGAATATTTTTCGGATCCGATATCTTAAAATCCTGACGTGATGGGCCAAATCGAATAACGGATTTGTTCTCAGCTGCCAAAAATCTATAAGATCCACTATTTCTTGTTCAAGTGATCTCGAAACAAAATTTTTATGATCCTGTATTATTCATACGCTGGATCCCAATCCTGATCAGCAAAAATACCATCAGGTTTTTATGGTATCCTAACCTAGTACCAAAAACATCGGTTTTATTTATTTTTGAGGCTGTGTATGTTCGGTAGGTCTTTTTCTTTCCAACATTGTTGAGTTTGCTTAAACCATACAGGTACAATTACCAATATAATTAATACGCAATTAATATTATTGTTTGAATGAATAGTATTCTTTTGAAGCAAGTCGCACAGTCTGTCGCGCGCGGCTCCCTCGTCGCTGTCGGCGCACAGCTGACGATCAGTATAGTAAGTACCCGTGCAGAGTTATAATTATTTATTTTGGAATTGTTTTGTTAAATACAAAATGTATGTGTCAATGACTGACATAACCTCGAGCTGAAAGAAGTGAAAAAGATTTATCATCCACTTCATTTGTATCCGATGAAGAATCTGAATTTGAAAAGTGAACATTTTTGCTCATTATATCCTTGTAAAATGTGTAATTTTATAAATAAATTTTTATTTTTCACTATAAAATTTAATATAATTTAATACATACCGTTTTTATTTGAAATTTATAAAAAAATTTACTTGAAATACCCGTTGGATGCAAAAACAACCTAACTTTTGCCCTTTTATTTTTATTGTTAAATTAAGGTTTAAAACAAAAATATTTTTATTTTTATTGGATTCGGATGTCAAATAGTGTTACTTTATGGCTGTAAAAGAATTTTGTTTAAAAATGTTATCGAAATCGTAAGATAACAGTATCAAAACTTTAAACACATTTATCTTAAATTAGGGATTTCAGAGTTAGGTTGTTTTTGCACGCAACGCCTCATATAAAGTTCTCTAAAATCTTAAAGGTTTTATACATATAAAACCATATTACAGAATAGGTTTACACAAAAAAATATATTCCATCAAAGTTCCAGGTCAACTATCAACAATTTACCGTAAAAAAGTTGATAGTTGTAACTTTTAATCAGCGAAAAGTACAAAATGTAATTTAACAAGCTACATTTCGAAAGATCGCGACTTTACGATAATGAAATTACTGCAATTAAGGAGTTGTAAATATAACATAACCTAAAATATAGGAGAATTCGAAATTTTATAAAATCAAAATTGTACTATCCTAGCGAAAAAGATATTTGAGCAAACTCAATGCAATTTGAAAGTCTGCGATCAGATTTCCATTCAACGCGTCAAAAACAATCGGAAAACTATAGTCTGGATTGTGGATAAAAGTTCTGTTATCCTTATATTTGTAATTGCAGAACAAGTATAGAAATTATTAACAAAAATTTATTTGTTAAAGGATATACCATAGTACATATTATTCTGATAATCTCATATAAGTGTAAATAAAAGATATAATACTGAATTAAAGTATAAATCCATGCAGCTTTGATTACAGGCGACTGATATTTTACGCCTGTTGAATCGAAAAATGTATTTCGGCTTTGTTTTGTACCTGTCTTTGCTGATATTAGCACTCAGAAAGAAAAAAATGTACATAAGGAGCATCATTATTATTTTGATATTTCAGAGGTGTCTTTGAGGCGATTAATAAGTCTATCGCTTCTTGTTCATGTTATCGGATTTTTTTCGATTTAATAGCCTAAAAAGCTAAAAATAAATTTCGAAAACTGATTTCAAAATCCGTTTTTAAATAGTTTTAAAAAAACTGTGTACAATATTTCATTGTTTATAGCTGTAAAATTTTGAATCGTATTTTCAAACGAGTTTTTCTCAAAATCATATTTTTCAATCTTCTTTTCAGTCTTTTTGACAACTGCGGATAATGCACCTAGGTCCCTAAATATTGCGTATTTAAATATTGAAAAATTAATGTAATACATTTGTAAACTATGCTATGGATTATACATAAACAGTCCACCTAGAGTTTAAAGATTTCTTTAGCTTACTTTTTCCTCTAAGTAGTAAAAGTCGTACCGATCAGAATGCACAATTTTATAATACGTTTTTATTAATTTCCACTTGATTAAACATTAAATACGATACTGAATTATTTCAAAATACACTTTAATTAACTCTACACAAAAATGATGTGAAACGAGCATTGGTTTATACAAACTCAACCATGTCAATAATTAAAAAAAAAACTTGCATTAAATAGAAATAAAATCTAAAATATATAAAAAATGGTAATAATGAATTTTTTTCATTAAATTTGATCGATAAAAGTACTAGTATTCGAATCCAAACTGATTGGTAAGTTACCTTGCACGGTCAAACGATGCGTGATTTGATCGGAACCGTGTCGGTTTTCGACGAAGCACGTGTAATTTCCGCTGTCTTCTCTGTGCAAATCCGTGATCTGTAACGAACCGTCGGTATGGAGCGAGACTCGGGCGGAAGGTTTTACAATTTGACCCCATTGCTTCCACGTGACCGTTGGTTCGGGCTTCCCGACACTTTGGCAAGGTAACGTCACGTCCTGCTTCCAGGCTATCACGAGCACCGAGCCGAAGGAGTAAATCGCAGCTCGAACTATTGGAAAATCAATCAATTACGATATTTTTTACACAACCAATTTAAACTTATTAGGATGCAGTTTATTTATACTTTTTTTATTAATAGCTGTAGTATAATCCATATTAAGAAGTTTGAACCAAACAATTTTCGTGGATGTTATTAGTAATTCCTTAGGAGGATGAATTAAATTGCGCAGGAACTTAACTAGTAGTAATTATTGGAAATATCAAATGAAGATTTAATGAGTTCGATTAATGTTTGGATGCTTAGCAAACAGCTAGAAGGAAAGACAAATTTATTGGAAAATGAAACACTGACCTTCGCTGGATGGCGAAACTACGACGGATGGAGTCCTGGGGCCCTCACCGATGGATGTAACCGCGGCGATGTTGAACTCGTATTGATTCTTCTTGTGGAGGTTCTCGGCGAGGTAGCTGGTTTGACCAGGTTGGAGGGAACGTCTGAACCACTTGCCCTCTGGACCGACTCCTCGGACGTGGACATTGTAGGAGGTGATGATCCCGTTGCTCCGCAACGGCGGCTGCCACGAGACTATAATGGACGTGGCCGAGCTAGCGACCGCCTTCACGCCCGCGGGCACTTCCGGTTTGTCCTCTTCCGTGACGCAATAAAGCGGAGCCGAGGCAATTCCATCTCCAGCCCTGGTGTAAGCCGAGACCTGGACCGAGTAATTGGTGTGCTTCTCGAGGCCGTTCAATACCACGGTCAGCGCCGTCGTTCCCTTCGTCTCGGATCGCGGCGTTTCGCTCAGGGTGTCCATATTCTCCCACATAACCTTATAGCCCTTCAGGATTCCGTTAAGGCTCGAATTCGGTGGTGCATCCCAGGACACCTGCAACGATTGGCTGGACAATGCCGTACACCTGACATCATGCGGCGGACTACTGGGTACTGCAAAGAAATTTCGGGATTCGTTTTAGTTGTCTTGCTGAATCGTCAGATAGGGCTTTAATTTCCCAAGGGTCTTGTTCTTTTAAAATAGAACTAAAGCGTTAAGTCTTCTAGGACCTATTCATGGTCCATTATTATTCGAAGTCATTTTTTTAATTAATATTTATTGATTTGATTTTATGAGAATTGAATTTAAGGTCGTTAACGAAGCATGACTGTGGTATTATCACTAGGTAAAATCTCATTTATTATAACCAATGGACATTTTAAAATTAGTTGACTTTTATAAATGAGAAACAATATTGGCTAAAAAAACCTTGGCGATGGAACTTTGCAAAAATAGATAGTACTGTAGAGAGCAAGCTGCTGGTCGTTCTAGAAAAAATTAAAGTAAATAAGTTTCACAGTAAAGGAAGTTACTAGAAGCGGTTCTTAACATTTTTTTGTCTAATTAAGTCAACCTGTTTTTACTTCATAAGCAAAAGTATATTATCAGATAATAGTTAAAGTGAAACAATATTGCATCAAGCTTCTTGTGAGAACCACTGTAACAGAGAAGATACTCTCTTAACAGAAAACAGGTAGTCGAGCAAGTCTACCCCAACAGTCAGAATATATTAAAAAATCTACTTCTAAGATATTTCAATGCTCGTAACTCAATTTACACGTAGTGATGATGTGATGTGAGGCACCGTTTGAAAACTAGTGAAGTAAGAAATACAACAAATACAAGAACATTTTGAAAAATAGATACGGTTTCTTTAACTACCCATAAAACTCGAACAAACTCGCTTCAAATGATACCTTGTACGACATGGTTCAAATATCTTAAGGGTGACATTTCAAGACGGAAGTATTCGTGCAGTAAGGGCAGTTAATGGATCCCGTACCTATTTTTTGAAAAGCATTTGTATTATTCGGTTATGTTATGAATTTTGGAGTCTACCTATCATCACACATAACCTGGAAATGCCATTTATCATCGATCAGCAGTAAAGAGTACATTACACATTACATCGGCTACATTTTCAAAAGTTTTCATTATTATCTCCAGTAAACATTCGGTCTAGACACTGATCACGAATATAACAATAAAAATTGGCGCTCGGCAAATAATATTAAAAAATACATTAGGTGTATATTCTTGGGGCAATTCATCGTATTTTTTTAATAGTATTCAACTCATAGTAGGATGAACTGTAGTTACCTTTTGTGAACAAAATAAGTTTAATATAATCTCAATTTGGAAATGTATTTAATTCTCAATTAATTATTCTTCAGAATATTACTTTCAAGTCGATATACATCATACACTCTTAAAGCGTCCTCATGTCGCAAGCGAAATACTCTTGTATTGTTGAAGAGCATTATTCTACTTGCGGTCTGGGGATTTGTACTTGCCGCAAGTGGATTCCGCTTGCGACAAGACGACTCAAGATGATTTCAAGTGTGTAGTTCGCAGTAAATTACCACGACGTTTTACAATGCATTATTTTATTTATAATATTGTATGAATAATATTTATATATTGTATGAAAATTGTATGTATCCATATATATGTCAAGGTATTATACATTTATATTATATTTTATTCAAACTTTTTCAGTAATCAGAAAATAAGTAAGAATTTGATATTCACATAATAAGTTACATATTCCTACTTCCTAAGTGGAATATACATAACAATTATTGATTCTACACCAGCTCAGTGTGCACAAACTACTTGCTCGAAATCTGCAACTTTGATAATTATTCAAATCGATTTGAATTGCCGCAAAATACGTAATCAGAAATGAACGTCCAAATCACTTCACTTAGAACTTTCAACGCATTAACATCCATACATACGAAATTCTCATCTCAACAATGAATTTCTACTCGTAAGTGCTAAACGATTCTCTTGAAACTTTACGTTGTGTGGTTTTCTAGAACCCTCTTTCCTGATGTTGCACAAGAGTTAACGTATACTTTACTTAGATATGCAACATTATAACAATATATCTGAAAACGGGATATAAATTTATATTCATTTCTGTTGCAATTTTTATTTAATAGAATGATTAATGCATTCGGACGAAAAAAATTCGGGGTGTTTTAAAATATAATATAATGTAATGTAAATGTAAATATAATGTAAAATATAATGTACCTTTTAAGAGATAAGTTTGAAGAAAATAGTGACTGGATCTGCTTTACTAACAGAGTATTGTAATGAATTCTGAGATTTTTAGTTTCATATGAAATGCTCTTGAAGTCAAATAAAAAAATGTAATGCTCAAGGCACTAGACTGGTATTTAAACGAATTGGTTAATTTAATTTATTCCTTATTTATATCTTTCAGCACGTTAATATATCATTCTTGGAAGAGTTGTCGTGTGTTTTCGAATGTCCAGAATATATGCTCTAACAATTTAGTTGATTCCGGTTATTTTATATGTCTTATCGCCTCTTTGACAAGTTCAGAAAATTAAATATATTTTCTTCATTCCATTATTAACCAGAACTTTATTTTGTTTTTAAGATAAAAAGCAGCTGATTTCTTCAGGAACTAGTCTAAAGTTTTCTCTGATTAGATGGTATTTTGTTTATTGGCGATCCAATAACGATAATAACCAACGGTCTCGGCGTACAAATCGATAATAGCAGCCAATGTCTGATTATGGCCCAAACATTTTTTTCCTTGACGTTTTGAGTAATTACTACTCCTTATTAAGAAGCTAATGCTAATCCAGAGTTGTAACGTTTCGAGAACTAGATTTAGTAGACTTGAAGAAGACGAAATTGAATGGAGAATATTTTCAATTACCAAGATTTTTTCTGTAAATTTTGCGACAACCTATGTCATGGTTTTACTGTCTATTTCATTCCTTACACGATGTAGTTAATAAATAGACAATGATTCATATGTTACAGAAACGTAGATACTTAAATTATTATTCTAGAAAAAATCTGCAACACTTAACGTATTGAGTCCCGAGAGGTAAATTTTTCGTGGTCTATTTCAAAGACGATTTTAATGTGAAATCGCCAAAACCAACAGGATATTATCAAAAATTACTCGATATTTCCAAATCTGACCTCAAACTTTTTTTTAAATAACACTTTTCAATATAAAATAATTTTTAATAAACTTTAGTTAGTATGAAGTAAAATATTAAGATCCATAATAATAAAGATGCAATGATTATTATAGAAACACGATTATAAGATTATTCTATTATAAATTAGACTTAAGGACTTTTACAGTACTTATAGAAGTTCCACCGTTGGCTGTCTTTTTATAATTATAATTTTTTTTCGTAAGAATGAAAAATATCTTTTATACGATTTTGAAATTATATTATGTTAAGTTTTTCTAAAGATGCATTAATAACTGTCTACTTATATAAAAAATTTAATTACCATCCTCGAGCGTCGTGGCTATTACTTCGGGGGTAAGAGGTCCTGGACCCAGTGCGTTGTACGCTTGAACCACTACGGTGTAACGAGTGAACTTTTTTAGATTTTTTAAGTAACACTGACGTCCTGGAATTGCAGTTCTTGCAAGACCTAAGGCGATGCTGGCAGTGGAAATGCGTCCCTCGACAGTACTGTAAACGTACTGTTCCGATGGCAGTCTGTATTGAAAACGTAATAATTAATCCTCTAAGAATTACACTTATTATATTATAAGGTATTAAATTATAGTTAAAATAGAGTGAAAATTAGTCATCCGTGACTTCATTTTCATTACATATTCGTGGAAATTCTCTCGATATAATTAGCAACTAACTATATGATGCGTAACCTGACACTACCCCAGATAGCAGAATAAAAACTAGTTTAGATGCGTCAAATTATGACGTTTTTTTGAGCTTGAGGTCGTAATGGTCTAATAATGATATTACGTACAGAAAAACCTCTTAATTTGACGCATTCTTGTAGAACACATTATGAGATCATTCTAAACAATTTTTATATTCAGCTATCTGGGGCATTACGAACTATTAGTCATCAAGGACTAGACAAGGTAACAGGATAAAAATGTCAAAAAAAATGTTAGATATTTAAATTTATTAAGTGAGGAATGAACAATCCGGGAATTCAGATATAAACTGTTCAAAGTTAAAACAAAACCAATGTCAAAAATAGAAGACGTTTCTGAAAAGAATGTCTGCGAAAAATAAAGAACTGACCTGTAAAGTGAATCGACAGGAAAATAGGACAGTATTGCAAACGTAAACGTTTCCGGTTAACGTCACCCACAACTACTTCGCAAATGGAAAGCTTGGAAGTGACTAAAGTATGTGAGTAGTTTTAGAATACTACATTTCTCACATTCTACCCTTTCAAAATTCATTCGTAAAATGGAAATAAAAAATTCTGTTATGAATTCTAACTTATTTGGCTTATTTTAGAAGTTATTTATAAAATTTGTAAAACTCAAAGTGTATACAGAAATTCAATGGAAACTGAAAAAGTCTTATGTCAATTTTATTTTTACAAAATAATTGAAATATGAAATAACCTTTGCTCTTTGTAACCAACATGGTAACCCAAAATTTCTCCATTCCACAAGTCGTTATCTGGGGGATCCCAAGTTACCCTAAATTCCGTGGAATTAATAGGTTCGACTTTCAAATTTTTCGGCGGACCACCCGGTTTTTCGCCTTCAGTCGTAGCTTCTAAAGTCTGAAACAGAAAATTACTTTTCTAACTTTCAGTTACAAATGGTTATCGATTCGAACATAAACTAGCAAGGAAATTTGATTATTTCATAATAAATTTGGAAAATCCACTCACGTCGCTAGATTGACTTCTGCCGAGTTCGTTCTCGGCGAAAATGCGAAATTGATATGTAATCGCCGGTCGAAGGCCGCTTACGTATGCGTGGGATTGTGTTCCCAGCACCGTCGTGTGAAATGTATGATCGTGCCAAACTTCTGAAAAATCAAAATTGATACGTTTCCATGATTTATCGTCTCGGGGAAAGAGAGTTCAAATTTTGTCGTCGAGTTATTTTACGCAATTTATGACTGCAGCTTTCGAGGCAATCGCCGGATTTTGAAGAAATATTTGATATATGACAAACTGTTTTTATGTTTTTTATTAGACTATCAGATTAACACTAGATTAATGGGTGAATATTGTTAATTCGTAAACTGACATTATATGTTCAAATAAGTGAAGTTATTACAAATTATTTTCAGCTAATTTATTTGTATGTAACGTACCTGATTCAGTTTTGTATTCGATAATGTATTGGGTAATTGGGCTATTTCCGTCTTGGCTCGACATCCATCCTAAGGTAATGTAACGACTTCCTTTTTCCGTAACGCGAAGATTTCGAGGGAAATCGGGAGGTTCTGAAATAATCATAAATCTTCCTTATATACTCATTGTTGAATAAGAAAAAATGCTGCATTAGTTTAAGATATATTTTTTTATTAATTTAAAGCAGAATTTATGAAAAAGTTGGTTTCATACAAACAAAAACGTGGAAAAATGAAATTGTTTCAATAATAAAATTGTAAGGAGAGTCTAAAAATTTAAAAAAATTTAAATATACTAATGGTGACTATACGTAATTCGGAAACAACTGTGATTAACGAATAATTGTTTGTTTAAGGTTTTGTTAAAAATTGTATGATTCGAAAAAGTGATTATTGAATTATTTGGGCTGCGAAAATTCAAAGGAAACTCTGTACATAAAAAGTAAAACTTTATACAATCTTAACAATTTCATATTTATACATTATTAATGTATAAAATAAATTACACTGCAAATTATAATTGTGCGAAATTCACTTAACCGAATTATAGAACGCGATCTATATAGGTTTTAGGCATCTACAAACACGTTTAGAGAAGGAAACGTCATGTTTCAGCAAAGATTTAATGAAAAAATCACGTTTCTATAGGTTAATTATGAATTTCTCCATGTCATTTTGAAAAATTATACAACCAATATTACAAAGAGCACCTCAAAGGGCGTAAAATAATAATTCTCAAATTTTTTCACGATGCTTATTATATGATTACGATTAGATTTGAATGCTAAAATTGAAGGTATGGGCCGAATACAGGTTTCGTGGAGAGAACTGCAATTAAACTGAAATCAAATAATGTCAAAACAAAAAAATGGAATGCTCGTGGATTTACAACTTTGCATGCAGGTTTTGAAGTTTGAGTATTTAAAACTTTTATTATGTGATTGTTTTAAGTGGCAAATAGGCGCTTAAATTTTGCCGAAAGAATAAAATATCCCATACTGGACATAAGCGACTATACCAATCAACTATACCATATCTTTTGGCACCAAATGTTAAATCTGCCCATGTGCCAACTACTACTTAGAACTCTATATCTTCATAGAATACTTTAATGGGAATTCACTAGTTTTTATAGTTATCAGGTGGGAAAGTTTAAAAAATCATTGTTGAATTCGCGGATTTTACATAGGAAAATGCAATAATCTAAGTAGTAACAGTCCGCATCCTCGTTTCTTGGTAACGGATGCACTGTTACTACATACATTACTGCAATTTCCTATGTAAAATCTACGATTTCAACAACGATTTTTTTAAATTTCCCACGTGATAAAACAATTGAATTTGGTATGAGGTTTTTCATCTCATCATATTCTGTCCGAATTAGGAGGTTACACCACGTCTAACAAAACCTGCTGCAGCACTGGGAATCCGTCTTTAAATTACAGCTTTGGAATTGTAAGTCATAACTTTTAATTTTGTTTCCTTTCAGAAATAGCAGTTACTTTTGGTAAATGAGGATGCCCACGAGTATAACTGATTTCCGCCCTTGAGATTGAACCTCCAAAACTGACAAATTCGAGTAGAGTAAGATGAGAACTAATACCTAATGGAAAATTTGAATGTTTTATAATCTAGGAAAGTTTAAAAATTCGTTGTCAAAGTTGCGGATTATACATAGAAAAATGGTGGAAACATAAGTAGTAACAGTTCGCACCTACTAAGAACACACAATGCGGCCTATAAATACTGAAATTACTGCATTTTCTTATGTATAATCTGCCGCTTTAAAGGGTTTTTTTTAAACTTTCCCGGATGATAAAACAATCGAATTTTCCATTAGGTGTTAGTTCTTATTGTACTCTACACGAATTTGTCGGTTTCGGAGGTTCCATCTTGAGGGCGGGAACCGCTTATACTCGTGAGCATCCTCCTTTAGTTAGAGTATATTGAAAACGAACACTTGAAAGTACATCAGTTGGTTTTATCACATTGAAAAGTTGAAGAAATCGTTGTTCAATTCGAGGATTTTACATAGGAAAATGTAGTAATATAAGTAGTAACAGCCAGTCCGGTGCGTTGTTCACAGTAGTCGTGGACTGTTACTACTTATATTACTGAATTTTGTTATGTGTAATCTATGACTTCAAAAACGTTTTTTTTCAACTCTCCCACGTGATACACCAATAGAATTTTGTATTAAGTTTGAATGTTTTCTCATCTGGGAAAGTTTAAAAAATTGATGATAAAGTCGCGGATTATACATAGAAAAATGCTGGATTCTAAGTACTAACAGTTCGCACCTACTGCGAACAACACACAGTGCGGTCTATTACTACTGAAATGACTGCATTGTCCTTTGTATAATCCGCGGATGTAGCAGCGTTTTTTTAAACTTTCCCACATCATAAACCACTCGAATTTGCTATTAGATGTTAGTTGTTATCGTACTCTAACCGAATTAGTTTCGGAGGTTCCATCTTGGAGGCAGAAATCACCTATACTCGTGGGCATCTTCCTTTCAGATATGGTTTCTTCAATTTCTTTTAAAATGGATGTAATTACCATTTCAGTAAGGGTCGTTACGATAATAACGATGATTTTGCAACTGAAAAATGTGATTTTCCGAATATATATTCTACAATGTATAGCTGATTCATTTCCAAGCATTCGACTAAAAAATTGTAAGAGGATATTTTCGACTTGCGTCATGTTTCTGTGAAAACAATTGGAAACTGCATATAACAGCAATTTGAATTTGAGTACGTACCTTGTATGTACAGATGTATTGTCATCTCATCGCGGCCATAGGCATTGGAGGCGATACAGGAATATCGACCGCTGTCGTCCCTGGAGGTGCCAACTAAACTGAGAACACTTGCGGAACCATCGGTCGTGTTCAATTCCTTGACCATGTAACGATAATCAGAGACCCCTGGTTCGAGTTGCGAACCAGCCTTTCGCCACACAAGCTTCAACGGATGATCACCTTTTGCCTCGCAACGTAACGACGTATTCGAACCGAGACGCGCCGTGCGGTTCACGTGTTTCACCGTGAAGTGTGCTGGTGCTTGAAATTAATTACAGCTCGGGTCACGTAAATTCTCAATTACCGAATGGTAATTGCAAATGGCACATTTTGGAAGCAGAATTTGGTAAACTGCTTCGACGATCAAGTGCCATAATCGGTATTGCTCGAGAAAAAGAGTCCATTAATGATCGTAATAGTGACAAGTGTTTCATGCCATGGTTACCAATGTACACTTCAATGTCACGATTTACTCATGGTCGTAACTAACCCTTTACAAGTCACGGGGACTGAACCGAAGGATTTTGGTTTATTTTTAATAATGTAAAATCATTCAATATTTTGAAAACTGGAAAATATTGTGTTGTGATCAATATCTATATGGACAAGTCAACAGAACTTTTTATTATGGTAAAAAAAAATGTTTAAATTCAAAGCTCAAGATACAAATGTTTAAATGGTTAGGTTAGGCCAACCCGTTTCATCCTGAAATGACATAAATTGTCGCCGGTTTTTAGCTACTTAATTTTCATAGAAAGAGTGAATGAATTTTGATATAAGTCCATGTCGTATAGGTCTTAAGTCTGCTCTTTCTGAATCTGAAGTCCATTTTTTAATATATTTAGTCGTTCTTCCAATATGGCGTACAGAATAGCAAAAAAAAAGGAAATAATTGTAGTTTCTTGAATTGAAATCCTTTTTATTTTTATGAAACTGTAGTCCAATCGATACCTACTCTTAGATCTGGTGGAGTAATTGGTTATACTAAATGATAGTGTAATGCGCATTATTGAATTCAAAATGGCGTCATTTTCAACAAAATTTTCGTTATTCAGTTGTATTAATTTTGCAAATGAATATACATTCAAAACCAATCGATAAAAGATAATTTTCTACACTCTCGATACGAATCACTTTTAAAATTTTCAAAACTCAAAATCGCGGATCCAATATGGCGGACAAAAATTCAAAACTTTTAGGAAAGTTTGTAAAAATGAATATATGTGGTTATTTCAGGTTCCTAATTCCGAATTTGTTGTCAGATTTTCTAAATTCAAAATGTCGGGTCCAATATGGGGGTTAAAAATGTGAAAATTTTGTAAATTTCTGTACAAATATGTATAGAAGGGTTTTTGAGGTTCCTGATTACGAATCCATTTAATAAAGAAAGGACTTATATACAAATTCATTCACCTTTCCAAAAAATTTATTTAGCTAAAAACGGCGACAATTTATGTAATTTCAGGACAAAATTAGTTAATTGGAAATAACAATCCATCTCTCTAACTTATTTTTAAGATGCGGCGTTCCATACAAAGGGTTAAGAAACAAAAAGTCTAATTTCATATATGAATTGTACTATTAAATTTACATACATGACGTAAACGATATATAAAAAATAATTATATGTCATCTTTAATAATAAAAATCGGAATAATAATAATGCCGTATATTAATATTAATAAAAATATTAAAAAAACTTTAAATTTGAATGTATTTTTCAGACAATTGTGTTGTTTTGTATTTTTTCACTTTTAATTTTGTTACATTGAGTTTTTGTTTGAAATAACAATAGTAGATTATTTAGTTACCTTTCGCTTGTTATTGTTTATTATGGGATCAGTAATTTTGCAATATTATTATTAATGGGTACTAAACCCAAGAGGGGTCGTAAATTCAGAAAGTGCATGACAGATTACCTACGTAGTCATTTCATGCACGGTAATAGAAACCTACTTACAAGAAGAGGTCGTCAAATGTACATCATTGATGTTGACAGGGTTACAATACGACATTTTCTACCGAAAGTCCACGGGACGCGTATTTTTGAATTGCTAATGGGGAGTCTGTTTAAAAGATATTAGCAATAAACAAACGTTTGTGGCGAAGATTGCTAATTCGAGGTTTTATTGCTTAAGCATAATTAAACAAAAATTGTACATAGAGTCTCTAAAATAAAATGTGGAATGGATTTTTTCACGAGTATTATAAACTTCGACGAAAATACTTTTTTAGCACTACTAAACCTAAAGAGTTTTTCGCTATTTTGGACGTTAAACCGACAGCATCTAAATTATTGTAGAAAAAGACCAATTTAATCCCTTGACACTTTTTGAACAAATAAATATTATAGTACGGTATATAGAAAGTAAATGAGTCCATTCTTTGATCGATGTATTTGACATGTGCATGCAATTGTATGGCAGTCCTCTGCTTTACTTAAAGTAGAAAAATAATACAGGGAGCATAACGTTTATATCAAAGTCGTTCATAAAATTAGTTAGGCCTCTGCAGACACGAGTTTAACCGATTATTAAGTTAATAGAATCAACAAAACAAATATACTCAAAAGAAAACTCTGGAAATTTATTGTTACGAAACAAAATAAAAATATATTGACATTTTATGTTGTCCTACAATTTTTTGATAGTATTGCAAATTTTAAATAAATTATATTAAAATTGAACAAACAACAAACTTAGGTAACTTTTTTTCCATTATGTTCAATTTTGTTCAAAATTGGTACATTTTGCAAAAAAATTGTAATACATTTTTTCACTTCGAAAGGGCCGCCCAATCGCCCAAGAAACAAACAATTGTTTAAATATATGTAAATGCCGTTCTCTAAGTAGTAACAGTCCTACTGCGAACAGAATATCGTGTGCCGTTACTACTTACAACAGTAGGTTAATGTATTTTACTATGCGCGACTTGAAGGGTATTTTTTTTAAATTTTCGATATCAAACAACAAATAGAAAAACCGACAGTCAAAAAACCGATGTGTCTATTTTTTATATGTCGGTTTTTTGACTGTCGGTTTTTCGACTGTCGGTTTTGTTACCTGTCAGCTTTTTGATTTGTGGGTTTTTTGACCGGCACTCATTACAAATAACCTTTCATTCAAAAATATAATTCATTAGTACTGATTTATACATTGAGTCAGACGGCCTAAACTTAATAAATCACCTTTTGAGGTTAATATGAACATTCGAGCAATACCGATTGAAAATATTATCATAGAAAATTTAGTAATATCTAAATCAGTCTTACCATTGACGGTCAAATAAACAACTTTGCTGAGGCCAGCGCCAATACCATTGACAGCTTCGCATAAATAGAAACCTTCGTGATCCTCCTGGACTCTGGCAAACACTAATGAACCGTTCGTATGAATCTTAGGATCGTGAATGTGATCATGGTCTGCGATGTCCTTATAGTCCCCAGGTTTCTTTCCACTGGCTCGACGCCATGTCACTGCTGGTGGAGGAAATCCATCAGCGTAACAGTGCAACATCAGCCTCGACATCCCCTCGGGCGCGTGAACATCTTGCGGTTCCATCACCCAACGAGGGGGAACTGTATATACGTGACAAAGAACATCAATCAACATTCAGTTCTGAGTTTATACGTCGTGGAAACGTCTTTTTCAAAGGCATGGTTTGTAACGTAAAGATTTTTTACTCTTTAATATTTCAGTTTTTAATATAGTAAAATTGCCTTAAAATGCAAAATGTTTAGTTAATTTTTTTATAAATGTAGAATTAAGGAAAATTGTTTTTTAACAATGGAAAATTGTGATAATTGGATAATCATTTCAATATTTCGACATGCATTTAAAACCAGATTAAATTTTATCATACTCGTGACGTATTAAAACCGAAATAATTCAATTTCGTTGAAGTTTCCTCTCAATAAACAAAAGTATGTTAAGTTGAATCCTCTCAAACGCGCAATAACTTTCGCGTATGCTAATATTTGAAATCTGGTGAATATAACACTTGATAAATATTTGAATATTATTTTTTGCATGCCTTTGAAATTTAAAAATTTATGAATTTTAATTTTGTGATATGTAATAAAGTGGTAAATATAGTGCAACAAATAGAGTATTTGCATAAAAATCAGACGTTTCCACGATTTATGGTGCGAAAAAAATAATTGGTGAAGTACAAAAGGTGCCAATTTGTGCTGATTATTTTATAATTATTGTGACGACGTGGCATACCCATTTATCGGTGCTGTGCAGACATTTCGACCCAATAACTGTGCACTTATATCATTAATAATTTTACATTAATGCAATAAAAGATTGTAGTGCGATATTGCGTGTATTAAATCGAAGAAAAGTGGTGCTCATCGTGAAAAGTGACCCGTTAATAAATAGTGAAAGAAAGATAGTATTTGTGCTGATATTGTGGTGCAAATGTTGTGCATTGTGATGACAAATTATTTTTAGATTTGCTTCAATTTTTCAAATCAAGATTTTTTTAAAAATATAATTTTTTTAGTTGCATTTTAAAATTTTGTTACTTGCTTATATTTAGGATAACTATGGAATGAAGTATGAGAAATTGAAGCAAAACCTAGAACACATTTGTGATCGTGTATAGCCATGCAAGGGTGGATGGGGCAAGTGAATCGGGAAAGTTTCTTGTTTCGAAACATAATAATAATGTTCAATTAATGTCCCATTCATACATTGTAGTCGGCTATTTCCGGACAATTATTTACCTTCCTGATAATTAACTTATAATTTACGACGCTTTCCGCATAGAGACATGAAAATTCCGTTATATATTAGCCTTCAATGTAGTACGATCGTAATTATGGAGGTAATGCTTTACCCATTAGTATTTATTAATAATAATAGATGACATGAAATATGACAATCGTAAATAAACAAATCAGTTTTATTACAAACATTTCGTGAACTTCGTTAAAACTTTTCCTTTATTAGTGTATATATAAAATGGAACATTTCGATATATTGTGTTAGTTACTGATATGATTTTAAATATACATTTATTTCAGTATATCAACAATAAAAATGTTCAAAATATCTTAAATGCCGAAATTTGTATGCGAGATGTTAGTTTTGTCTAATATTCCTAATTTTCTAATATAAAACATTTCTAATTCTTGAATGCATAAGGAAGCATAATACTAATATATATAAATGGAAATAAATGGAAAATGTTATAATTGTTTATTTTTTTTTGTGATTGCAGACGAGTTTTATATATGATTTATCAATATAATATTCGAACTAACTACACATATACTATACAACTAAAATCTGCCAATTCTTTGATAGGGAAATCAAATTCTTTCATGTTACTGAATGCAAAAAAAAATGTTTTCACGTGTAAAAAATTCAAGATTTATGTGCTTTCTAGAAAGTAACATTGGTTATCATAATAACAATTTATGTAAACGAAATACCCTGTGAATTATTAGTCCTACTTAAATTACTGCATTCCTCTTGGACACCATTGGGCGGTGACACAATATATCGATAAAATATTCGCGACAAAATATCCGCGACAAAATATCCGCGCGACAAAATATCCGCGGACAAAATATCCAGTAGCCCATCAAGCTTGAATTTTTAGATATTTTAGGTTATGTACCGAAATATGTTTTTCTGTGCTATATTTTAAGTTATTTATAGGATGCAACAATTTTAGTTTGCATTCTTTATCTCTTACTTCAAAATGAGGAGTGCGCCTCAAAATCCCGACAAATCACAAAATAGACACTTAAAAAATCCGACATTCAAAAACCAGACATTTAAAAAAACATACATTTGAAAAACAGACATTAAAAAACCGGACATTTCAAAATGCAGGGTGCACCTCAAAACCCCGACAAATCACAAAACAGACACTTCAAAAACATGACATTCAAAAACCAGATATTTAAGAAAACAGACATTAAAAAAAAGACATTTAAGAAAACAGATACCAAAAAGCCAGACATTTCAAAATGCAGAGATATTTTGAATCTTTATCTTTTTAAATATATGATTTCTGAATGTATGGATTTCTGATGTTGGGTTTTTGAAGTGTCTGTTTTGTGATTTGTCGGGATTTTTAGATGCACCCCTGGTTTTGAATGTCCGTATTTTAAAATCTCTGGTATTTGCATGTCTATATTTTGAAATGTCTGGTTTTTTAATGTATGTTTTTAAAATGTCTGGTTTTTGAATGTCTATTTTTTAAATGTTTGCTTTTTTGAATGTTTGGTTTTTGAAGTGTCTGTTTTATGATTTGTCCGGTTTTTGAGGTGCACCCAAAATCAGCTGTTAGTTTGATAATTTACTACGTTTCTCACAAAGTTATCTGTATTTTAACTGTATGATTCACATGTTCTATTAAAGCCTGTATATTTCTACTCGATAGATTGCCATGAACATTTATTTATATATTTTTTAGAAGTTTCTGGGTTTGATAGATACGAATATGAAGTCAGAAAATTGATATACTTTTACGCCCCAAAAGGTGATTTTAAAAGTGGTTGGTATATGAAGTGCTCACGACTTTGTTACAGTAAACTTAATAATTTCAAATGGCCATAACTTTTATCGATATGTCATCGATTGATAACCTACTTTAAAAGGAGATCCTCGTTCTATAAAAATGCAGAGAATAAAGAAAACAAAACATTATTTCAATAATAGAATGGAATACATGACTTTGATTATGAACTTGAATTCGGATTCTACGCCCTACTTACTTTTCAGTCAACCTGTGTTATCATAACAAACTTTAGTCATGCTCGATTACTTAAGTGTTTGATATTCTATCGGTATTTTAAAATTTAAAGCAAAAAGTTCAAATACGAAAAAATTAACGGAGTTTTCTGTCTCTCTATCCATTTTACACATGCTTGACTTTTCATTTGATAGAAATTACGTGAATTTATCAAAACATTTTATAAACAAAGCAGAGGGAAAATGTTCGAACAAAAATTCTAACATAATGATGATGAATAAATGATTGCATTTGCGTACAAAAATTACCGAACAGTAATCAAATTAATCAAATAAAAACTGGAAATAGCAGCGGTCCGAAACTGATCAATACGTCGTTTCATCTTTAGCAGATAATGACCAATTACAATCTATAATGCGGTAAAGCCAGCATGGGGAAATCCATCTACTGCGGCTTGAGGACTGCGGACGATGGAGTGGGGATTGACGGGATTGATTTCCGGTAATGATTGGAGAATTGCGTCGTGCGTAGTGCGTTTATAAATTGCGGTGGGCTCTTTTGTGCGTCGGTGGCTGCGGCTTCTGCTTTGCTCTTGTGCTCATGCTAACTTGTGGCTGTACAATCACAAATCACAACAGCGTTTTTCACGATAGTTGATTGCAGCGAAATGAAACAAAGAAGTATCGGTGTATGATGACACGAGTTGTATCACCCTGATGCATATTAAAAACATACGCTGCTGAAAAAAAGTGCGAAAACCGATGAGTGCGGAGTCGGAATTTAGAAGTGGTCGTTGAGTTATCGTTGATGATGGATGTTGTGGATCGATCCATTCATTTAAAATTACAGTAAGTTGTAGTACTTGCAATTTTCGGGTTTTATATCAATCGCAGTATGAAAATGTAACATAAAATAAATGTATAAGCATGAAATAGTCTAAGGCAAGTACGTTACTACTACATATTTCACTTAGAAGGTGTCAGTAGTAACCACTGTAACAAACATCCATAATATGTTTGATGCTTTCAGGTTACTAATTTTGTTAGAATACTAGTTCTTATGGTAAATATAAAAAATTCTCAATGTTACTGGGCTGTAAATCTAATTTGATCAACGATAATTCATCAACCGTCATCCGATTTCTAACGCGTGCCAATACATAGTGCTGTCATGATGTGCAGGTGAATCTGGAGCGGATGGATCTCGTGTTATTTACCACGGACGACCAGTTCGGCGGTCCAAGAGACTTCGGCAACAGAGTTGCGGGCATTGCAGGTGTAATTGCCAGTGTGCGAGGCTGTCACGCGTTCCAGTACTATGGTACTGGAATGCGCATCAATACTGGTCACGCGAAGGCCGGAATTCAGACCCAGTTTGCCACTGGAGGAAGGGGACACCCCCGCGACACCAAAAGCACCAGGTACCGAACTCGAGATCGGCTCGCCATCCTTGGACCACGTAATCGTGAAGGGTGGATCACCCTTTTCGATCATGCACGTCACTTGCGAGCGAACTCCTTCGGATAAGTCCTTGTTAAAACTAAAGGGCGCTATCGTAGGCGGAACTGCAATATAAGAAACGAGAAACGAACGTCAATTCGTGGTCACGACATTATTGAATCTTTCCTGGTGCGCCATCTGGAGATTCGATGTTGACATCTGGATCGTGTGTGATTTTAAGCTGGAAAAGCATGAAGTGTTTGATTTTTTAAGTGTCTGTAGAATAATACTGCTGAATGATAGTGATGTTGAGGTCAGCGATGTAGTTAGCGTTCACTTTGTGTAAATTATTGCTGTAGGATGTTAGACAGGAACATGCGCGAGAGTTCATACATCTACTTACAGAGTTCTTGATGATAATGGTCTTATAAGTTAATATGATGGAATGGATCTGCATATACTTTATTAAATTATTATGTAATTAGGGCTGATGAAGAGGAATTGAATGTCTGTTTCCGGCGTGTAAATAACTACAATCTAGAAAATGTAAAGGTTAATTAATGTCTGCAGAGTTGGTGATGGAAATGTAATTTTCTTGTGTCATTTTAAAATGAACATGTAATGTGTATATAAATGATTATTGTGATGATTTGGATTTCAACCTGTTGATGTAATTATATCTAATAAGTGCCTAAAATGTAACAGTAAGCAATATTTAGTAAATTATGTGTAAAGTGTTACGTTAGTAGTTGATACATGTTATTGTAGTTTTCTATGAGTTCCATTCAGTGTAATAGGTTGCGTGTCCATTATCTTGTGGGTGTGTCCTGTTTAAATGGCACGACGGTTCTTTGAATAATCACACTTTAATCTGTAAAAATTATGAAAAAATACATTCGGATTGTTTAATAAAAATTTATTTCAATTTGATGATATAAATATTAGAAATAATTACTTTAAAATCGGTATAACTGCAATATCACTATTTCTCATATTTTCTTTTTGATGTTTTCAACAATATTAATTATTATCGATCAGGATATTGGAACGTAAATAATATGTATCCCTAAGCTTTGTATAAAACTAGAATATTACTACTGAAGATATATTTCACTCATATGTCAATAGTTTACTGCGATCGTTTAATTTCTATGACGTGACAGATAAAACTTCAAAGCTTAGCATTTGTATTCATCGACCGCAATGAAATCGAATAAAGCGAATTGAAACGGCTCGTTTCCCTGGTCGTATGGTTGAATATTTATGAAAACGTCTCCAAAGAAAAGTTGAGAAACACTGAGAAAATGACCAAGTCATGGCCTCGGGGTATTAGAAGTCGAGCATCGTCGCTTGTTTGAAAATAATTCAGGAGCTCCAACGTGGAATATATAGTGTACGTGTAGTATTGCAGGGAGTAATGCCCGAAGAAATCGCAGGACGTGTAGTCGGATTGGGACGTAGCTGTTGTTTGCTTTTGGTTTGGTTTCTGTCGGCACAACACGTCACGTGAAAAAAGCACCTCGAGGCCATTCGCCGAACAAAGCATTGGTTTGATTTGTATCCCTGTGCGCATCAGGGGCGCTGCTTTTTTTTTTAATAGTCTAGTCCAGAATTGCGAGAAACGTCCACCGAACGATGGATTAAATGAGGCGTTAAACGACATCTTTCAAGTTTTTTAGTTTTTTTCTTAAGAAAAAGAATTAATCTGTTCGTGAGTAGTTTATGAAACATTTTTTTCGTCATTAGAAATATATTAGATCACGTTTTTAAGAAAATAACGGGTTGTTTTTGATAAGATTGTTTAGCAATACTATGTTTATTAATACCGTTTTTAATCTAAAAAATGACAATAATTAAGAGAATTCTTATTTTAAGAATGATTTTGTAAGTTTAGTTAAGGGATAATACCACTATAAATCTAGTGAAAAAAAGGAAATTAATAAATTTGATTGCAGTATCAGGATAGATTTAAGTAGTAACAGTCGTCACCGAGGTGTCTGACGAATACGGACTGTTACTACTTACGCTTTTATATATTTAATACTACTTTTTTTTCACTTTTCCACGTTATAAAATAACCGAATTGGCTATTTTTTATCGGCTAAGTTCCATCGCGAGGAAAACAAGAAGATCATGCGTAACCTTTAGTGAAAAAAGTCACATTATAGTAGATATTAATTTTTAATCATTTAACGTCAAGTTCTATTTTTTTACCTGCTGCAGAAAAAATCTTCACTCATTAGGTTAGACGCAAGTGAATGTTGCAAGTTTTATTATTTGTCATAAATTTAAGTTTTTTAATTGGAATAAAAATTTTGTTTATTGACGTTTCTGGCAATCATAAATGGAAGGTTGACAATCCCTCCCATTATTATCGTCCCGGTTTTTTGGGTAAAAATCGTACCATGGACGAGTAAAAGCGCGGTTTGCGAAGCAGTTGCAGCGTCATTTTTAGCGAGGCACGTGTAGTTTCCGTTATGCTTCGGCGATGCTCTCGTGATCCTAAGGGCCAGATCGAATTCTCCGATCTGATTGGTGCTGGCCTGTGAGGAATTTAAAGGTTGTCCGTCTTTTAACCAAACGATCTTTACTGGAGGATCGCCTTCGCTGACGACGCAAGTCACGTGAACTCTTGCACCTTCGTGGATATTCGCGGGAAAGCTAAACTGATCGATTTTAGGCGGGACTGCAAATTACACAAAAAATCGATGCATTTTAGTAATTTACATCAAAAGTATGAAAAGATGGACGAT
Organism: Trichopria drosophilae; assembly: GCA_030407085.1. Taxonomy (NCBI): domain Eukaryota; kingdom Metazoa; phylum Arthropoda; class Insecta; order Hymenoptera; family Diapriidae; genus Trichopria; species Trichopria drosophilae. Next base: position 21,777,795 of record CM059583.1, read on the forward strand.
GATGGTTTTATGATGAGGTATTTTTTCAATCGAATTTGTTTATAGTATAACGATTTCTTAAGTCATTTTTAATAACTTACAAGCAAGACCAATAACATGTTTATATATACTATAGAACACAGGAATTGCTTTGTTAATTCCCATCAATAATTTTCCACATAATGTAAATTTTGCTTTGATAACGTATATTGTATAATTGGGTCACTTTCATTTGAATTTTGTTTTCATTTGACATTTTTATATCGAAGGTGACAAAGAATTTTACTGGAAATTTTCAGACCGCGAGAATAATAATTTACTAAAAGCCAATAAATATGTATTTGCTTAGCACTCACGGAGCTGTTCATTAACTTCCGACTGACGCTTGCTACAGGTATACAAATAACATGCAAATTGACTGCATCATTCGTGTACCCAGCGGCAATTTATAACTTTTCGATGAAAATTTCTGTTTGTCGATGTTTTATTATTAAAATCGGTAAAGTATGCGTTTTTTGACGATCGCAAAATGACGAGGTAATTTTAAAAGTCCATAATTTCATGTTTTTGTTATTTATGGCGGTATTTTATTGCGGTAAACGTATTTATGAGAAAGAGAAATTATGGAATTATCACTTCGAATTTCTGGACTAATCATACTACACATTTTATTGTATTAGCAGTAAAATTCTTAGTTACCTATAATTAATGAATCTAGTAATCTTCATTTACAATAATGATTAAGAAAATTGAGCTTGATTTATTTATTTCTTATTAACTTACTTTGGAAGTCACGATAATTGTATTTCAATACAGTGACGTTCATTATATAAGCTATTGCTAACTATATCGAAGCCGTTAATTTCAAAACTGTTTTTTAATTAAATTTTTAGTTGTACTGCTAAAAGTAGCCTATGTGTTCTGAATAATTAAATTTGTATGTTGTAAGTCATTCATTTTTTTCGTGATCTAATTTTTACTTTTATTTTTTCATCTTTTAATTATAGGTATCAAAAGCTTATATTTGTCCGAGACATCTAATTTTGACTACAATAAGTATTGTTTATATCTACTATAAAATTTGTAAAGTTAATCTAACCCATCCTATCGATTAATTATTAAATATTTTCCGTAAATAAGATTAACAGAAAAATATTTCATCATGCTAAATATTTGGTATTAAAACTATTGGTAAGGTCTTATTACAATGTTGGGTAATATTATAATATTTCACAAATTCGAATGAATAAATATTATTTAATCCTCGAGTTTGAAGAAACCTGAAAATTGTTGTAAAATAATTAAATGTTAGTAGTGTATTTTTATTCAATATATATTATTGTACTGAAGCTTGGAGTTTCCTGAAATAAATTAACGATTTATAATAGAATGATTTTATGTATATAAAATAACATTGTGACCGTCGATACTAAATCATTTTGAAGTCATTCTAAAAGTCTGAAATATCTAATTTTATAGTTAACAAATCTGTGGTCCAAATTAATATTGGGACTAAGATGTGATTAATAAGAATGAAAGTTAACTTATATACACGGAAAAAAATTGTCTGGGTTCTGTCTAAAATCCAGATTTGTGATAATCACAAATCGACAAATATGTATTAAACCCAAACTTATATTTGACAATCACAGCAAATTTTGTGTGACAAACAAAAGAAGGCTGTGATGATCCCAAACCTATGAGTTTGTGATTATCAAAAACCTGGTTTTTGGGAAAAACCTAGTTAATTTTTGTCCGTGTACCGGATAAAATACAATTCAGTATTGTATAATACAAAAAAGTATTATAATTTAGCAGAATTAATTATATGTACACTATTTGAAATCCAATAGTTCGCTTTATTCCTTGACTATTAATCGTCTTTTCTTCTTGACCCATATTAACCGAATAAATAGAGTACTACTAATTACACAAATCGTATTATGTTATGTTACCAGTATTATCACTAATTATAATTGGTGATTTATAAGCTTATTCGTCAAGTATCGTAAATTAAATAACGTTTTTGATCCTGATTTGCTTTATTTTCAGTTTAGGAGAAATGTATCACTGCAATAATTCAGACAAATGAATTCTATGAACAAGAAAATTAACACATATGAACAAACATTAAATTATTATATTCTACAATATATCTTAATTAATGTATTATATATAGGAACTACTGATTGGTTTCTCGAATTATGATCTGAAAAAGCGTAATTTGACTAAAAAATAGCAGAAAGTGATATTGTGATATTACGAAATGATCTTATGTTTACATTAATATACATGTTCTTCAAAATACAACTAAATAAAGCTTTCACCATTTTCAGATAATGTTTATCAAGTAATCTATTAACTACGAAACGTAATAAAGTTATTTATAGGGATCATAAAGAGCTAATATACGGAATGTGTAATATGAATTAAGAAATTAATTTTGTACTTAGATTGAACATTTTGCTAATACTTCAACGTCGTTTCTTAAAAGCACCATTAAAATGGAAAATGGGAATCGGTTAAGTGACGGTACCGCCATAAAAGTTTTAAAACTTTCCTTGCGCTAGTGGGTACTGATGAGGTAGTTGATACTCATGAATTACTTGAGCTTAATGCTTCAACAACTTACATATCAAGTACATTGTTGGTTTCTCAACACGTGAATCGTAGTCTCCAACACAGTAACTTTGTTTTTAGTGCTTTTTAGCCAAATTTAAGCTTTTACATATTTGTGCACAAATTTATTTACGGTTATTTTCATGGACTTTGGGAATAATGAAAGAAAAAATGATGGATGTTTGTTATTTCCTCACAAGACGAAAATGAAATATAAGAAAAACATATCTAAAATTAATAACGAAACTTAAGAATCTTAGGCATTATTCAAAAACGGAGTTGTCAGAATCGAAGATTAACATGAAGTCAAACAGAATTCTTAACTTAAAGTAAGAATAAGGAAACCTATTTAATTGTGTGTTTAATTCTGACAACATTTCAATAATTGTGCTAATGAGCACGAAATAATATTTCATAAAAATTGGTTTTGTATGTTCCATTTTTACTTTCTAAGTATAAACATTAAAAAGCATTGATATTTAAAAATGCTTTTTTGATGAACAAATTACATGGAATTTTAATATGTCCGTCATAAAAAAGGTAGACAAATTGGATTTCCGGACAAAATGAAGAATAAGTTCGAGAATATAAGTTAATCGACACGACACTGGCCTCATTTTACTATCGAAGTTATCCATTTTTTAAAAATAATGTTTATTGAATTTTCAACATGATTGTTTTCTCTAAATATGCAAAAAAAAATTAAAAGGGAATTGAACCCTATTATACTCATCAGCTGGGATGTGTAATATTCTAATTTTATTTTTAACAATTTGAATATTATCTTAACACAAAAGAATAAGATACAAATATATTTTTTGAAATATAAGGGTAAACTTTATATCAGCGGGCTTTGTTTCGAATAACAATAAAATTACAATTTATCAAAGAGGGGTCGAGAGAAAGAGAAAACCCCTTGGGGTCAAAACCTGTTTCGATGCGAAGCCCCATTAATGTTCCTTGAAAACGTGGATGTGGAAATTTCCCGATGTGATTTCAGCGGACTCGATTTCCTAGAATGGTGGCTGGTTCGTCGTCAACTGTTACCTTTTCCATAGGCGAAAATGTTTCACCAGCACTCCTGTTTCGGGGCTACGGGTTGGAGTGAAACTCAAGCAGAGGAGAAATATCCAATGGTTAGAGGCGTTCAAGTAGAGTTCTCCAACATTGTGAATGAACTATGAAAATGAATGCTCACCTCGTGTAATGCCGAGGAGAAAAGATGCTCCTCATGGCCCAGCACTGGGCGCTCCTCGGCTTGTGCATATAAATCGTGACAGCATTCAGATTTTCCGCCAATTGAAGAAGCCTCACAATGCAACTATTGGTGTACTTGGTTGTACATCGTCGGTTTTATTTCCTTTAACTTCTTACTATTATATTTCCAGAAAGGACCTCCAGATTTAGAAGTATAATTGCGACTGACTGTCTTCGCGAAGTGCCTTCTCGCAGCTCCCCCCGTTCCCACTTCTTAAACAATCCCCTCTATCAATCCACTCTAATACAAGTGTTCAACATTTATCCCCATATACATTTTACCACCACTATCCTATTATTCTCTTTCCCTTTACATTCATAGCGCTCTCTTTCTCTTTACAATTATCGCGTATAATGTCACATTACAGATGGAATTTAACCCTCTCCCATAATTCTTAGAAAATCTTTGCGAAATAAGGAATAATATATGCCGATGATTAATTAAACATTTTTTATTACTTTACAAATATTTTAACAACTTACAAACCAAAAATACAGTTGGAATTTCTAAAATATCCCCAGTACAATGTACTGAATATTAAATAGGCACCATTTATATATTCGAAATAACCTACTCTATTGTAAATACTAACAATTAATGTAATGCTTTAAATAATATTCAACCTAAATATTCCTATTATAAATTAACAAAATTTATTAGGAGTATACAGTAAAATTATAAATATATTAAAGAGAAATATTATTTTAAATATCTCGAGTAATGTCGTCACATTTCTAACGTTACCGATTTGTAGGCCACCATAATAGTAAAATACAGTTGTTTTAATTTTATATTGAATGTATTTTTTTGCTTATTGTTATATTAAATTCAAAATGTTGGAAAATAATTAAATAATTCTCCGTGCCACTATTCCTTATTTTTGAAATTCATAATAATTTATATTAGTAGTGTCAATTCTTATTCGTAATTTCATTTTTAATATAAAAAATTCAAAAGAAAATTCCAAACCTCCGACATTTGATTTTTCCGGGAATATGAATGTAACATTTACAGAGAATAGTCCTAAAGTTCCACTGGAATAATCCATACATACTTAGGGAATAAAGTGTGCTACGTAGTTTTTCCTGGCAATGTATGTAAATAAATTCATTAAGCTTTTTTATGCCTTTCTGGTGTACATCAGAATAAAGAGAATATTCTACAAATTTTACTTAGTTTATTCACCATAAATCCGTGGTATAATTATTCTCTTACGCGAATATTTGGATTTGAAACAATGATTACTTATTTAAATTTCAATTTTGTTATTTTTAAACTTTATAGTCGGACACTACTAAAAATAATACTTTAAAATTGGGAATTTTCAATAGTGTTCAAAAGTGAATGCGATTTATTTCCAAATCACAATTTTGTAGTAAAATGAGGATTGTAGAACTATTTGCAATCGTTTTCAATTCAGTATTTTGGTGTATTATTAACTGCCCAACATTGTGCAGAGAAATGGTTTAAAAAATGAAAATAAGAATCGTTGAATTGAAGGATTAAAATAAATGTTTCATATAATATAATATGCAGTATTTAAATATATATATATATATATGTTTATAATGAAATGATGGATTGTTATATCAATAATGCTCCTAAGGAGGTGTTTTTTTCTGTAAGCCGCAAAAATTTTATACGAAAAGAAGTATTTTGTTATGGAGATAAATTAAATAAAAAATAATAATAATAACATTGTGAAGAAATAAATATTCATTTGAAGTCCCTTATTCCGCCTCAGATTAAAACATATTTTTAATTATTTATTTGTTTAATATAAAATAAAGTGAAAACTAATAGGATAAAGTTTAATAATAAATTAAAATAAATTTTGAAAGGAACGGAAAATGTCTGACCATACAGTCTGTTACTACTATACAATTTTATTGCGCTAATCATTTTATACATATATGTTGAATAGTTATTTATTTCTTGCATTGAAAATCACAATATATATCCTTAAAACAAAAATATAATGCGTTTTAGTACTTATAATAGTCATTTTTACTGGTCGCGCGTCCAAAACTATGACCGTAGAGCAATTGCACGTTCAGTAGTAACAGATAATTCGGTCGGACTACATTCTGCGCGCATAAACCAGTAACCGATTTAGGATTTACTTTCACCCGATCTCACTACACTTTTTTATAACAAGTTGTTTGTAAAGTAGATGTCATACTTTTCATTCTCAGTTATTATTAAATCATATATTCCGGTTGTTCTGAAATATATGACTACGCAACCTTTGCAGATTGGATTTCTAAGGAATTGAACTCCATATTACTTAGGTAATAACACATTTTTGTTCGTGTATATAAAGTTAATCATACAATAAGAATAGTCAGAATAATTGTATAATGAGAATAAACTTTCTTAAAATGTATAATATTGTATTAAGATTTATAATACACATCATCATTATTTTAGGTCTTTTCATGAAAATTTAATAGGAATAACATTTCATATACAAATTTTTTAAATGTATGTATGTTTAGAATCATTATGAATTCCTTCATAGTTTAGTCATATAATATAATTAACAAGTCCTCTGTTCAAAAATTTAATTTACTGCAATATAATAATATACTGGTAACATAACTATACATTCATACCGGAAATTGTACAACAAATTATCGATAATAGAATGCTATTAACATTATTTTATTAATTTAGTGTAAATTGAGGTACTATATCGTATATTAATTAAAACTTTGGGATGAATCAAGTTAATGAGCGGAACGTACCTTTAACGTCGATGCGGACGGTCTGGGAGTCGAAACGACCCTGTTGATTTTTTGCCGTACAACTATAGGCGCCTCTATCCGTGTTGCTGTCCACGCGATGCAGAATCAATGTGCCGTTGGACGAGACTTCCTGCCGTCTGCTGGTTGGCAAAACTTGGCCGTCTGCAGCCAAAAGTCACCGAGACGAATTCGATTAAGCGCACGAAACGTGGATGTATATACATATATCTATATACAGGTCGGCTGCGAAACTTTCCGACTAGGTTCGCTACTTTGTCCGGAATACTTTTGGAAAGTCCCGCTGCTACAAGCGGCTTTATACCCCAACCATTCCCTAACCTTATTCCTATCATCCGCGGCATCATAAACTGCTTGAAAATACTCCGTCGTGAGAGAAAATCATAGACTCGTGCGACTTTCGATTCACAGCTCGCTGTTCTAAAGTTTCACTCGTCTTTTTTCTCTTCTAAGTGCACTTTAGGTTTTTCGAATGGCCGAAGAAGAACAATGGTCAATATGTTGACAGAGTTTTTCCTGGTCAGTTGATCAATTTCCCAAGGAAATTGCATTAGATTTTATTTTATTTTTTGTTTGCTATTCATTTATAAGAGTACTCTGTACTTCCTGTTTATATTCACTTAAAGAAGTATGTCTTAATAGGTAAATTAATATGAGTTAGCAATGACATCAATAATAATGAGTTATTTATACCGAGATATTACATATGAAATTTATATTAGACCACCTAACACGAATAAAGGAATTTAGAAGCGTTCGTTTATTATTGTCCTTGTCGTTTTGTTGTTTATCATTTTGCATATTTGTTGCTTTCATAATTCTGTAAGGAAGCACTTTTGGTACTACAGTGAGATGCCTGACCATTGCGGAACAATACTACAGAAACCTATGAAGCGTATTAATTTAAAGGGATTCTAAATCCGATCGACAAATTACAATTGGGTTAGCCTAGATTCCTTCATTATCCACGAAGCGGCAGGTCGGTTGTCATAAATTTCTGAAATGCTATATTAAATTCCCAGTCCTATTTTCGTCGTCCACAAAAAGCATATAAAACCCATGCGGAATTAACTAAACATATTCAATTCTGCTCTTTTTTGAACTATTTTAACGAAATTTTATTTGCATGTCCAAACTATTTTCAGGTTAAAATAGCTCATAATTGAATTGAAATGTAGAAAAATATTACACAAAATTTATTGCAAATCGTAATTATCACGAAAAATTCTCGGTACATCTCCTGGTTCAAAACCCCCATAGAGCCAGTACTGTGAAGTAGTATCGTCCAATTTTAGTCAGACCCTCAAATTCGCTGTATTTTCTGGAAGGTTTCGAACGAACCATAGAAATAAAAAGACGCACTAATTGCATGCGATCGCCTCTTCATTTCCACTCTATTAACTGAAATAATGGACTCTTACCCTTTTCCCACGTAATTGAGAGAATCGGGAATCCAGCAACGGGACATTTAATGACGGTCGTCTCACCGGCCACGGCTGCGTAGTTCCCCATAGGCCTGACATGGGGCGGGCCGTAAATGTTGAGACGCGCACCATGTTGCGTTTTGGCCACTCGATTCACCGCAGAACATCGATATTCCCCTCCGTCCTCTATCCGAACAGCGCTTATGTTCACGTGGGATATTACGTCACCGTGAACCGTCACGTATTGGCCGATCATGAACCTGGATGAGCACCAATGAAAGAACGAGTAATGAAGCGGAAAATTACAGTCTATTATTCGCTCTAATAAATTTTTTCTTCGAGCAAAGATACAGCAGGTCTGAGAAAGATAAAATTAACGTTCAAAATTGGGAAGATTCGAGTTTTATCGAAATCTTTTCGTAACTAATTTTTTGCGGGACTTTTAATGTTTGTGTTGTGTACATTTACTTGGCTCCACGTCTTTATTTCAGGTAAAAACTACTCACACGAATAAATAGAACACGACAATTCATCACAAGACAAAATATTACATGGACAAATAACCACAATCAAACATATTACTGCTACAAAAAACTAGCCCAATAAACAATTGAACATTATACACGGAAATTCATGCAAGTCTTTTGTTGCAGCCGTTTTAGCGCCAGGACGTTTTAGCCCCGCCCTTTTGGCTCCCCCGTTTTGGTGCCAGTCTATTTGACCTGATTGTCCTTGGTTTTTGTCGCAAGTATTATTTTAGATTAAAATTCGTATATTGAAATGGAGGAAGCTGAGAAATGGCATAACGTAACCTAACCAGTAATAACTCCACTTACTCCTAATAATGCATAAATGAACATCTCTGAACAGGGATATTTTTAAATGTGTGGTATTTTGTCGATGTGATATTTATCATTGTAATAATTTCACGTGTGATCAAATGTCCGTGATATTTTCTCGTGTCATCATTTGTCCGTGAAATAAAGACGTAATACCCGTTTGTTTATACAATTTACTTGATGGCTTGTCAGGAATCAGTAATAGGATTTGATAGATTATTCTTAATCTTACACTGAAGTTCTATTAAGATCAATTAATTAGAATTTAGAATGTTATATATTGGAATCAATAATATAATGTTTTTTCGTAAAGGAATTTAATTACTTGAAGACAAATATACTGTGCTATTACGCTTTTTGTAATTTGCTACAAATCTATTAGAAGGAATCCGAGTTTACCTGTCGTTTTGTGGAAGCGCAAAACCATCAAGGGTCCATGTGAAGTGCGGAGTAGGATTTCCAGTAGCGATGCACTTTAGGGAGACCGACGGGCCTGGCTGTATGGTCTGTTCGATGAACTTGTAAACTAGTTGGGGAGCCGCATCTGAATATAACACAAGAGGCACTCTACTTCAATAAATGCCCTCTTATCACGTTTCACAATAAACTGCTGACGATATCGCGAACGTCAGGAAAATGATTGTAATCCATTTTCATTGTTTAGAACTTTCAACAGAATGTAATTTTTAGTAAGAAATATTTTATTATTTATTTACAACATTGTTTACAAAATATATACGACAGGAAATAATAATGACTATAAATATAAGAAATAATGTCTCTTATTCATTTTTGTCACTCTTCAAAGTCGGTAACTTGCATAATTCTACGAAATTTCTTAAAAAACAATTTTTTACTTAGCAGAACAATATTATCGAGTCCATTAAGTCTAAATATATTGTTCAAAGCATGTTAAACTCAACTTAACGTTACTTAAAAAAAAATGTTGAAAAACATTTCGTGGTCTTCTACTAATTCTAAAATGGTTTTGTTCAGCCACAGTTTTTCAAAAAGTCATTTTATCTTTATTTTCAAATTGTTAATATATACATTTTAATGTTCAAATCTCGTAGACAAGATTTTTGTACTTCAAACCAGAATTCTGAAACGATTTTAATGTGAAAAATGAACAAAATGACACTTGGAAAATAAATGCATTTTGGAAATGATTTGGAAATGAGTTCAGTTAATTTCACGTCAGATATCTACTTTGATATTTTTTTAACTTTTTTCATACAAAATACAACTGTTGAAAACCGATGTGGAAAAAGATCCATTCAGAACTTAATGGGTTAAACCACTATAAAAGAGCTTCCATGTCCCGTTGCTGACAGTATATCCAACCCATTGAATTCAGTATTCTGATTCGTAAAGTGATGTTTTGTATAAATAAAAAGTTCGCCAGTCATTTTATCAGAAATTGTTAGAGATTCATTTGATTTATATTTGTATGAAAATGATTGAATTCGATAACGTCGAAATTAAATCTTATTTATTCTGATGTAAGAAGATCAACAAGAAATACGTTTGGACGCCTCCTGGATATGAACGAAGTAGAAGAAACGTAATTTCGTCATCCCATTACTGTAAACACATGTTCCAATGGTGTAAAACCACCAGTTCATTCTCCCTACAACGTAAGCCACCGCACAGAAGAAAGTTTGCTGCTGAATACGAAATCGAGTTAGACTGGTTGAATTAAGTTGGAATTAGTTTGCCACAATTTCGAAGCGAAACAAAAGACAGTGGTAAAATCAACGCGAAATGATTTAAAAGACAATAAACTTTCTTAACGACTTTAATATTAAATAGCTCAGGCAACCTGAAAGCCGCCATTCAAATAGCGCATCCCGAAGGGATTAAAGCGATTAAGTCATTAAACTAGGAGTTCGTAAAGGGGCACACTAGTGTCGTAGGCAAAATATGAATGTCCAATTCCTGAATGATTTATATGGCAGGAGCGTTCTAAGCTATTCCGGGCGAGGAGCAGCATTTCTACCGCACGGATGCGGAATGCGGAATGTGAAGCTCGATATTATGCGAGAGCTGGGCATTTGCGCCACACGTAACATTTGCATGACAAGACTGCACACGGGGGCAGAACAATCGATCTGCGGTTTGACGCCTGAACTCGGATGCCGCCTAGTGAATTAACCCGAAATTATAGAGCCGACAATAAACCGCAGAGGCAAGTTTGCCGATGGCGTAAATCAGACCGTTCTATTGCCTCGAGCCACGCCCGTCCGGGTCGCGATATATCCATGTATATCATATCGGCACTCTGCCCACTATTGTTTCGCCACTCGGCCCCTTCTCTTCATCCCGCTAGATCCATGCATAATTTTTGTTGTAAACGACTTTTGCCCGTAATTTCCAAAAATATGATCAGCTATCTCCAATGAAAGCTTCCAGTACAAGAGAATATTACTGCAAATATCAACAGTTCCAAACAAAAATTCAGATTTTCCTATTTTTATCTTCCTCAGTGCTTATATTTTTTGTGGATTTCTTGTGGTGGAAATTGAAACATTGCCAATCGTAATCGCACGTTTGCATGTTATCGCCGGCGATGGTCGACGTCGATTTACATATCGCCAATTTCAAATTAATACGCCCTTTTTGAAATGGAGATTTCGAACAGGGTGCACGTCGGATACCAGAATTATTTTCTATATCATCGCGGCACAATGGCGCTATTGACGTTTCGAATTTTGTAATGCTGCCTGCACAAATTAAACCGCATCCTCGTCCTGAATGCGGTGCGGCAGTATTTAATTAACGCCGCAATTGTGATGGCTGCGCCATTAATTCCCTGGGCGAGAGCCCTTGATGAACGTGATAATAGCTTTTGTTCCATGGAACAAGTAACTGGGCCTGTACTTAAAATATGCCAACAATAACTGGTTGAAAAAATATGCGTAGATATTGTATCAAGAGATGTTTCTACCAAAACATGACTGAAATGCAGTTAGAGTGTGCATTTGTAATGAGAGAAACCAAGGTTTTATTTGAATGCCTCTTAAATTGTATTTTGTTACGTTTCGATTTCTGATAAGTCATAATGAAATCAACATGAATAATTACGTGTAAAATTACCATCCATGATTTGTTCGATGTTCATGCAATATTTTAAAAACATTTTCAAAATTATCAAGCTCCGGTCATTGGATATGGAAATCTTTGAATGGAGTAATGCAGTGAGTAAAAAAGTGTCTCCATTATATGTAAGGTGTATTGAAAAGAAGACGGAAATGTTAGCACACTTCATGTGTGAGTATTCTGTTTTAATACAAATATGCACAAAATATCCGCAGTCTCTCCAGAGACGAATAAATGGAAAGCGAAGCAAAACAGCCATAATATCTGTACTATTCTGGGAGTTGTATCCAAGATCTGATGAAATTAAAACCAATAATAAAAGCAAAGCACATGGGAGTGTCCTGCCCTAATACAGACATAGAACTTAGATCAATGTATGAGCTTCTCAAAATAAAGTTAGTCGTCCAATTGAACTTTGAATGAATACCAGAAATATCATGTTAATAACCAAGTGTGTTAAATTATGAGGGATTGAATTAAGACTTGTATTAGAAAGTAGTATATCCAACAAGGGAGAATAGGAGTTGCAGACTCATGCGGACTACTTGAGGATCGGTCCTCAAACAAGATAAATTTCAATACTTTTTTTTTTAAGTTTGCATCATATTGTGCAACATTTTTATAACTGCAATTTTGAATGCACCAATTAAATTTGAAAGATGTTTAACTCAAATTCATAATCAGCAAACTAAGACCGCTGCAGATGTCAGGTCCGAACAAAAGCCATTAGGGTACATTTCAAATGTTTAAATCTTGACCTTTAATTACTTATCAGTGATCATAAAACAACTAAATATCACGTAATTAACGTTTCCCCGCAAGTGTACACATTTAAAAGTTATGAATTAAATGAAAATCTTTGACTGGTTCAGGATTTCTTCGATTTGATTATTTCGGCTAAAGGTGCAAGCTTCTACATTGACGCATTATTACAGAATTGTAACACATCACCTGTCACGTGATCAAAACCTAGAAAAAACCAGGGTTGTTAAATCAGATTTTCTTAAAATCTGGATGTAATGGTAATTTTTTGCATACTTTAACTTGACGATTATTCGAAATGATAAAATTTCAATTTGCCACATCTTTTCATTCAATCAAAATAATGCGAATTTTAAAAATGAGAGACAACTTTTCAACTAAGTTTCTCTTTAACATTCGTTCCTGTAAAGTTGGTTAGCGAACGTTAAAATATCCTCTTACCTCCCAGGCGTAGCTCAGCCGTCGCTTGTACCATCTCATAATCGTTTTTAGCGAAGCACTGGTACATCCCCTTGTCATCTCGCGTGATGGAGGAGATGTGGAGGGTCGTTCCACCTTTCCCGGTGATTTTAGTCCTACCCGAAGTGCCTTCTCTTAGCGGCAGAGCGTCCTTAGCCCAGGATATGGTTGGGGTTGGCTGGCCAGTAACGGAGCATTCGAATTCCGTGTCCTTTCCAAGATCCACAGTTACCTGCGACGAAAAATACTTCATACAAAATGTAATTCTGCGAACGTGCCATATTTGTTTCGAAAAGACTAAAACTTGTTTCACATTTAAAAACTTGATTTCTATTAAATGTGAATAGTCAGGGCAATCTCAGAGAAGACTTCAGAAGATATCATGTTATCAGCAACTTATTATCGAACAAAATTATTGACAAATAAGGTCTTAGATATTATGTTGAAGATGTCGGTGCTTTCAGAAGTAATTTTATGCGTGGAGTCCGAATCTAAAGTCGAAATTGGCCCACCATGTCATGATTTTAAAATATTTTAGATTATGTATACGAAAAATTCACTTTTTTGCTACTTTCGAGGTTAAGACTGCGACTAAATCTGGTGGGTAACCTAAATCTTATAAGGTTATTGCGATAAATACTAAAAATTAAGAGGGCCGTAACTTTGTGAAAAAAAGGTAATGGAGTAATAGTTTATTTTGGTGGGTGTGAGTAGTACTGTGCATCTGTAAATAACATAAAATTTTATCGGGTTTTATACATAACTGCACAAAGAGCAAAAAAATTAACTTTTGGAGTACGTAACCTCACATATCTTAAAATCCTGATATGATGGACCGATTCGGATTCCACGCTCAAAATTACTTCGGAAATGACCCTCAGCTTCTCAACAACAAAACGTTCTTGACCTGTGTGAACGAATCTATATGAAGTATGAAGTATGTGTTCCTCTAATTGCCAGTGCATTAATTTAGTTAGTGACAAGCTGCCATTCTTACGTTTGCTATCATGAAAAAAAAAACATATATAACCTTTTTTGGGGAAAAATGAATATTCTATCTTACTGTTGGAACTATTTGTTGTTATGCTCGTATTTTTAAAGATAAATGTAAAAAATATAAACAACCACCTATTTTAGTGTATGTTTAAGATAGCAGTTACAATATATCTGCGCATCAGTTTTTTTATTACACTTGTGATTACGAGGCAAAAATGCATTGAAAACATGATCTAATTTCTTCATGTCGAATCCAAAGACTTACCAAATCATTAAAGATAGCTCAGTTTAGTGCGAAACATTTTGCCTTGACTGCTTTCTTCATTATTCAATTATTACATCTATTTACAAAATTGTCGTAGTGATATATTATGTTTCTAACTTTTATTCTTAGTGTAGAACTCGTATATTATATTTAAAGGATTTGAGAATGTAGTGATGAATGTAAGGATGTAGTGAACTCATTTTCAGTCTAGAACAAGATTTACTTATTTCTTTACGATCAATCATTATGTTTTCGTAAAGTGTATGTTTAAAAATTGCTTAAAACATAAATTGAATTCAATCGTCTTGAAAAGGAAAGATAATTACGAGCATGTGATAAAAACAATTCGGTATACTAGATAAAGCGTAACCAATTTGATGCCACCTAGATGTCTAAAAGTGCGAGTCAATGAACACCATTCAAACATCAGTAGACTTTCACAATAAAACACGTTATAACCGGCCACAGAATGGACGTTGGCCATGTTTTCGATTGGCAAAATGTCAAAATTCTAGATACTGAGATGAATATTTGCAATAGACGTATTTCGGAAATGATGCTTATTAAGATACAAAACAAAAAATCCTCTAAATAAAATTGAGGATTATCAAAATTTAAACGTTGCTTTTGAAAATTTGTTAAGAATTATGAAATCAAGATATTACTCCCCACCACCTACCTAGGGAGTATATAAACGATAACCGACCATCGTCACTATCGAATTTCTCCGGATTTGAAATTTTTGTCCTGAAGAGGGACCATTGTAGATGTTTACAAATACTTGTGTCTGTAGACTGCTGACCCACATTCGGTAGCAATTCCAACCTTGCAGGTTATAAATCCCAACCCTCCAATGCAAATGTTTAATTTAGAATATATCGTGTGGTTTCTATTTTACAATAATTATGAATTCTGAAGTAATATTAACATGAAAAGCGTGCTTTGTTTGCAATAAAACCTAACTCTGGTGTATATTTGTTTCTTTATTCTCTATTTATTCATACTTTTATAATTACGTGCGTAATGAAAAATAGTTAAATTGTCCGATTTTGAGTGGCCATATATTGGTTTTTACGTTTAGAATTTTGGGAATTTGACCTCAAATTTAGATCCAGCAATTAAAAATACTCAATAAAACATAACGCTGGTATAGACTTGTTTGTTTATTCTCTGTTTATTCAGCCTTTTATAACTATGTGTATACACGTAGTCCACACTGGGATCCCACCTAGTCTACTACGTGTATACACGTAGTCCACAGCGAAATGGTTAAAGAGTAGGATGTGTTGGAGGGCATATTATGACTCGGTCTTATTATTAGGATACCTAATCATGTTCCTGATCCACATTTACAAAATCTTCGGTTAGGTTATTTGACCTCACATGGTCCAAAACCCGGCAATAAAAAATCCGACAGTCATAAAACCGAAAGTTTTCATCTAGGTTTCCCACCGTATATGAAAAATGTATGCTAGATTTTTGGAGCTACTGGACAATTGAATGGTCATTTCATGGTCAAACCTACGTAAACATGGGGTTAAATTCTTAGTTTATTTTAGGTCAAAGCTATTGAACCGAGTATCCATCTAATAAAGGGATTTAAATTGATTTGACTTTAACATCACCTACAAATTGGATCACTAGGTCATGTAGACCTAACCTTAAACTGACCTCCAAATTTATTGTAATTCTAATGTCGAATACTTTAAATCTTGGCTTTCCAATTTAATACCGAAGACGGTAACTCTGAAAAACCTGATAAACGATTTATTGGTAATATATGATGAAAAACTATGTGATATCTGAACTCTGTAATTGACAACCTTCGCTAATCAATTTAATATAACTCTTTTTGTCTTTACTTTTAATGTAAAATACTAAGGAAAAATAAAAGGAGTATTAATTTTTGGTATACTATCTTTTCAGGTTTTCGACTGTCGATTATTTGACAAGTGTAGGTTAAAATAATGAAAATTTGTTGTATACCAATTTTCGAAATGGCAAAATTTTTTAAAAGAAGGTAAATTAAGATACACTGGAGCTATGTTCTATTTTCCAATGTTGGCCTTTAGAGATTTTAATATTCGTGATTTCGACCTGCACCTTCATGTCAGCTTTCTGACCGTCGGTCGATTGTTCTTGGTAATTTGACCTGCATGTTTTTTTATTTCCCGACTTTTCGAACCCCACTTGTCAATCATAAGAGTTCAACAGGAAATTTATAATATTAAAATGTTATAATCCTACATTATATATGTCTCACAGTCCAAATTTAAAGCAGTGCCAATGCTTCAGTAGCCAAGACTTATACCATGAACCATTTCGCTAATTACAGTCAAACGAAAATCCGGATAATGGGAATTAACGACGGGCTTCTTCATGGAATGAACGAATGGAGGCTTTGATTCATATCGAGCAGTGTCGAAGTGGAAATGCACGCCAATCAGTACATTATCAGCTCTCCTAGACTACATTGGTACGAGAGATATCTCGAGCATTATTATGAGGGCCTATCTGCATTCGCCCTTAATAACGGGCCGAATCGATTTTCCTGAACGGGATCAAAGCCATACTTCGACTAATCGATAGATACCTCGAAACCGTTATTGAAATTCCAATGTTGCAACCGTGCCTTCCTCTTGCGCTCAGTTTCTATACAAAGCGGAACCGTTGCATCTTCATTTGGAAGCCGTGCTTTATTTATCGGAGCCTAGACGCGAGTTCGCCCATTGCCAAATACGAAATTTTAGCCAGTGCACTTAATGACTTTGCTAATAGATATTACAAAACGTATGGCAGTAATGATACCAGGAAGTTGTACTATTGCCAAGGTGGAAATTGATATTTGTATTTGGAATGAGTTTCAAAACATTTCAAAAGTTGCGGCGCCATTCTTCATGTATTTCACAGTTAAAAAAATCGACTGTGAAATGAAACTTAACTTTGTAAAAATTAGGGGGATGGTAGGAGATTGCGGTGGGAGGTAATCATTTCGAGCGAGACTCCATGGATAATTACAATCGTATTCTACTGCTGGGCAAATCGATATTAATGTGCCTACCAAACTAGCAAAAGAACGGATTGAAGAAGATTGGCGTTCCGGGAACTTTAAAAGCATTGAAAGAATTTTGTTTTTTTTTTCTTCAGGATGTCCCAAAGTCATTTTTAAAGAATCAAAGTGAAAACCTAAAAAGTCGCAATTAGTTGACAGTATTCGGATACTTTTCTTATTATTGATAACAAAACCTAAATAAGTTAATAAATTAACAGTTTCATTCAAACTTTTCAGAACAAGACTTAAAATTGGCCCCAAAGATCAAAATATCGTCGAGATAAATGACAGAACGAATACCCTTTTTTCTTAAAGCAGATAATGGAAATTTCATAAATAGATAAGGTGCAATGTTTAAACCAAATGGTAAACACTTCAATTCATACAAAGTATTGTCAAAATAAAAGGTGAGATATTTTCGACTTTGTACTGCGATCGGAATGGTTAAACAGACATCTTTAAGGTCGATT
Source organism: Trichopria drosophilae (assembly GCA_030407085.1). Lineage (NCBI taxonomy): Eukaryota > Metazoa > Arthropoda > Insecta > Hymenoptera > Diapriidae > Trichopria > Trichopria drosophilae. The sequence continues at coordinate 21,795,782 of CM059583.1, forward strand.
TTACAGAAGTAGTATCCCTTATTTAACAAACTGCAAGTTGTGCGGTGATCTTCCATTTTAAAATGATCGCATGGAATAAATTTGTTTAAACAGTTTTTAAAACAAACCTTTTTGAACCATTATATTTCGAAACTAAAAAATAGGTAGAAATAAATTGATTTTTAATTGGCATACACAGGCTAATAGCGCTGCATTGTTCAATTGCGTTAAATATAACTGAACCTATCATGAATAATATTGAGAGGGAGAGGGTAGTACTAACAAACGCCAAAATCTAATAAACTGATGACGTCAGATAGCACATAGAACAGTGATTATAGGTTTATTCTTGTTGCCCAAAAAGTAGCATGTGTAATTTTATGATCAGAAAAGTGAACAAATTGTAATTTACATTTTTAGTGGATGACGCTTACATATTCTTAAGCTATATCAAAATAATGAGAAATACTATCTATTGTTCTCCATGCTCGTGTTTTCTGTATTATTTGTGAAGGATCTCAATCGAAGTACACTTTATAACAGAAAACGACAAAGTATACATAATGTGTAGAAAGTATAGAAATGAAAAAAAAGCGATCCCTAAGATGACTATTTTTAATGGCATGTAATAAGAAATAATGTGAGTGACAAATGTTGACAACAAATTTTTATGGAATAGTACTCTTCACAAGGATACACTAATTATTTTCATATAATTGCAGTAGCTGAACTTAGTATGTAAGCCAATGATGCTCAATAGTCAAGTATTAATTTTTATTAAATCATATATCTAATGCTAGCACTACGTATTATCTCCCTGTGAGAGTAGATTATACTGAGTTTGAAAATAAAGGTAAATGTCAAAAGGAGGAGGAATTTTTCAGGAAACTACACTAGTGGACAGGATTGAAAATTGCAGCTACTTGCAGATATGATGCTATACCAGGCTAGAAAAAGATGTCCAAAATGCAAATATTATTACGGCATGATAAGATGCTTCCTGCACAATGAATATTTTTAGAAATAGTGCAAATGATGTGACAATCTGATTTTGTTCCTATTTTAAAGACCTTTTCCAAACTCTCATAAGGAAATGTTGTAATATTTGGGCAACAAAAGTTCCCACCAGAGTTTTAATGTACCTTGTGTATTGATTGTATAAAAAATGGATGAATATTCTTATTCGGATTACAATTTTCACGTAAATTGCTTTTCGGTATAAATTAAACACGTAATTAAATACCGTAAAAACAACACAAATTTTAAAGTACAGTGCAAGTTTCATTGCTGCTCTGCTATTTTTAAAAATTTTAGAGCTTTTGGAACACTTTCAATTGATCATACTTGTCAAAGTGATATATTAAATAATTTAATACCAATGAACAATGTAAACATTTTCAACAAATATTCATTTTCAATGGCATTCTTCTGCTCGTTTATTATATATTTTACGCAGCATATTTTATTTTTAATTTGTTATAATTACGAGGCGACGGACAACAAAAACCGTTGTTCAATTGTTGTTGTATTTGAAACCATGACAATGTGTCTTCGGTTTCAAGTGGCACGAAAATGTCTTATTTACGATCGAACCACATAAATAATGTCTCCAATTATAAGACACTTCGCGCCTTATAGACGTATATATACACTGTATGAAATTTCTGTAGCAAGCATCCGAAACTGAAATTTTATTCATGATATACATTTCGATTTTGTAATTTTCAGAAACTTTTCTCTGAAAATGACCAAACCGTATCTGAAAATTACGAAACCGACTGTAAAAATTCTGAAACCGATACTGAAGATTACGAAACCGAGTCTGAAAATTTCGAAACCGAGACTGAAAATTATGAAACCGAGTCTAAAAATTATGAAACCGACTCTGAAAATTGCGAATTGCGATTGCTTCTTAAGAAGACATTTTCGATATGTTTAATGTCTCAACTCATTCATTCGGTGGACCAGTGGTGTGATTTTGGACACACGTCATTTTAAACGTTAAAAGCAAAATTTATTTTTTATGGAAACCCTATGGTTTAAAGGGTCGCTGATCACAAATCCGAAGTCAGAATCGTAAAATTTAAAATGGCTGATACAATATGGTGGTTCATACGTAGAAATAATGTTTTTCTACGAACCAGTTGGACAAATCAACCTTCCGACCGTTCGTAAGAGTCGTAATTAGCGACCTCCAAAGCTTATATCAATTTTTGTGAAATTCCGATTGTCAGCGTATGAGTTAGCTTCTTGATGTCCGCCAAAAGCTTACGGAAATCAACTTTCATTTATATTCAAAGTTCGGAAGGTTTATTTGCCCAACTGGTTGGTTAAAAAACATTATTTCTATTTTTTAACCGCCATGTTGGATCAGCTGTTTTAAATTTTTCAATTCTGACTTCGGGTTCGTGATCAACGACCCTTGAAACCATAAGGCACATATTTTCCATAAAAAGTTTGCTACTAACGTTTAAAATCGCGTGTGTCCAAAATCGCACCACTGGTAGGCCGTATGTGCTAATGGGTTAAATGGAGACATTTAGGAAACACAAGTTTTCTCAGTTTAATGTTACCTATGTATAATTTGTCAATAAACATTCTATTTTTCTTTTGAATAATACCAATTGCTGTTGCATAGGCGCATTGCTCTCGAATGTTGACGATTTTCGTATTTACACTATTCATTACTATCTGTCATCTACATTATGATAGAAAATCGATGATCGCTGATATTTATTGTTATCCTTTTGTTAGAAGGAATTTATTAATTATTACTAACAGTCATTATTAATAGTAATATTAACAATAATTTTGCGCCTCCGACAGGAATTAAACAAGCCATCAATTCAAAAATCCCAATAAACATGTGTCCCATACACATAAAGCCTCTTTTATTCATAAATAGCGTAGTTAAATATTTCTCGTCAATATTTTGAAAAATAATTAACTCTTTGGCATTTTAGCAATAAATTATAATTCGGACTTGCAAAAAAATCCGCGATAACTGTTACTAACATGCGCAGTAATAAGAGCCATGTGGCAGTAATTCGCGGATTATGACTTTATAATATACTAATTGATTATTTTGATATCTGACTCCTATCATATTACTTTATAATTTTTTTACGAAATTTTTCCAATGCGAAAGTAATAAAATGCTATTTCATTGCGGTATTGTCTTTAGTGCAGCATTAATTGGTACATTTACCTAATTTTAATCTTTAAAAGTATTATGTTCCTAATGCTCGATATTTATATAAAGTGGAAGTTTGAAGTGGATTAAGAATTCGCGTAAAAATTTGTAAGAAATTTAGTTTGTATTATAAATGCAGTAATTTATTAGTGATACCTAGTAAACCAATGAAAGACTATCACAAGCTAGAAAAAATCCTATTAACAGAAACATACTTTACAATTTTTCATTGAATTTTTCAGATTTCAAAGATACATTTCATGATTATACAAGCATCTTTTGTTTATAAAAATTAACATTTCTGATTAGGGAGATCATGTCACTAGAATTTGTTGTCTGGGAAGAATGGAATTTGCATTTTACTTATGTTACATATATTTGAATATCATTTTTGTTTTTATTTTCCTTTTTGTTGAAGCCTTAATTAATAACAATATTAAAGTATTAAATTGTTGCATATCGCAATAAAGGTTTATTTCTATAATATGATTACTTTGTATGTTTTTTTATAATTTTTGTATATCCTATTATCCGAAAATAATGAAGATTTCAATATAAAAAGGGATTAATGAAGAACTTTATAATTTGAAACTAAGGAACGATTCTGCTTAGATGAAGATAGCTAATGGACTAACTATACAGATCGTACCATATTTTGCGATGAAGACTTTAGTCGATGTAATAGCTTTATACATATAGAATTATAAATGATTAATGTGGTTCCAGTCTTAATATGAAGTATCAAAGTTGAATTTGGATTTCAACGATTGCTTAGCAACTGAAGCTGATTATATAACAAAATAAATTATAATACATTGTATATTGATTAATAATATAATTTATAGAATTATGCAAATTTCTGTCGCCATCAATAATAACTTGTATGCAATATATTGACGGCAATTTTCGGCAGTTCGTAAATTTACTATCGTTCAGTGTATACATAGTATATTAGAAATACAAACATAAGCTTCTACCTACATTGTGAAATTTCTGATATTATAAAGTGATGTAGTGAAGCAATAAATATTTTATTAATTTTATTTAGAATTAATAGCAAATATTGATCTTGTATATTAATAAGATGCTTCTTCTGAGAATTTGACACGATGAATGTAAAAACGCTGAATAAACAGGGAATTTATGTATTAAACATCTGTAATCTAATGATCGCGAATATTTATACTTATACCCTGTATTCTAGTTTGAAGCTATAAATATCTCTTAACCCTTTAACGTCGAGACGGACACTTTTTTTCGTTCAGTTTCAGCTTTAATTTTCTCGGCATTAAGAATGTAAAAAATCGTTCAGGAACCATTTCTTATGTATTTGTCCGCGCTCTTTCAGAGTCTGCAATCGAAATCCCCAAAAAATAAATATTCAAAATGTTACAGCCATTTTTTAAAAGAAAAATCGAAATTTTTGACAATTTTCTTTCAGAAATGAATTTTTTTTTCATATAGCAGGTCATCAGAGCACTGTTTCACCTGAAAATATCGCGTCCGCAATATCTAAGCTTCAAAATGGCGAAACGTACTTTTCAAAATTTAAAGATGGCCGAAGAATTTTTTCCCCAAAAATATTAATAATCTGTGTATCCTTATTTTTTTTAATTTTCTATTTGTATGGCGTTGTGTATCTAAATACTTCTCGGCTCGCATATAACGAATCGGAAGTCAGATTTCAAAAACTCAAAATGGCGAATCTAATATGGCGGACGATATTTTTAAAATTGTTCGGAATATTGTGAAACTGATTACTCGGGGGCTTTTGGGGTCGCTGATAACGAATCTCATGTCAGATTTCAAAAATTCAAAATTGCCGATCCAATATGACAGTCTTCATTAAGAAAATCGAGCTGATTATTTGCCTAGAAATCGAATTTGTATTCGCATTGTACAGATCTACATGCAACTGAATTCAATTGTAAACAAATGTATATGAATTTTGTCCTAAGAAATGTACATGATGCTACAGAAATATTTGTATGAAGTTTTTCGGAAATATCGTCTACCATATTGGATCCGCCATTTTGAATTTTTGAAACCTGACTTCAGATTTGTTATCAGCGACCCCAGAAACCCCCGAGTAATCAGTTTCACAACATTCCGAACAAATTTAAAAATATCGTCCGCCATATTGGATCCGTCATTTTGAATTTTTGAAATCTGACTTCAGATTCGTTATCAGCGACCCGATAAATATTTAGATACTCAACGCCATAGAAATAGAAAATTGAAAAAATAAGGATACACAGATTATTAATATTTGTGGGGAAACAAATCTTCCGCCAACATTTTTGAGCCACCATCTTTAAATTTTGAACAGTATGTTTCGCCATTTTGAAGCTTAGATATTGCGAACGCGATATTTTCAGGTGAAACAGTGCTCTGGTGACCTGCTATATGAAAAAAATATTCATTTCTGACAGAAAATTGTCAAAAATTTCGATTTTTCTTTAAAAAAATGGCTGTAACTTTTTGAATATTCATTTTTTTGGAAATACATAAGAAATGGTTCCTGAAAGATTTTTTACCTTCTTAATCGCCGAGAAAATTAAAGTTGAAAATGAACGAAAAAAAGTGTCCGTCCCGGCGTTAAAGGGTTAAGATACCTCTAAGATGCATAATATATTGATATTGAGTTCAATAAAGAAATTACAGTTTTAAAAGAAAATGACATTTTTTTTATTTTTAATTTTATTGTTTTAAATTCTATTTTAAATGAATTATATTGCGGTCGACATTATATTTCCGATATGGACTTTAATTTTTATATTTAAAAAATTATAGTAAAACGATGTTTTCTGCTAAAACGACTCTCTCAAAAATGATTTTTATTTTTTCAAAAATGAATAGCTGATTTACACAAACTGTAAGTAATGTCCATCAATACTACTATTGGAACGATTGCATTTTTGTTATCCTTCTAAAATACTCTGAAGTGTGTAGACTAATTTTCATCAAAATATTAATATATTCTCATTTTCTTTTATATACATTCATTTAATAGCACCATATCAATTAAAAAAACTAATATTTACATCAGAATAGTCCAATGTTTCTAATAAAAAATTACGATAATTGGTTATGAAAGGGTTATTGTTAAAGTTTTAGTATCCCATGAAGCCAGACGTGTAAAAGAACAAATAAATGAAAATGATAATATTTTGAACAATTAGTAAAAACTAGTTTTCTTCAATAGGAATTTACCAACATTTTGTATTGTATTACACTATTTTTGTGTTGTATCTGAGTCTTAGATATAAAATCCTGCAATACCATTTTAATAAATCTGAAAAGCCAATAACCAACAAAATTAACAATTATTTCATTATTGTGTATTAAAAAAGAAGTGATTAATTGATTTTTGTTTCGCACTGAATAAACTCAAAGAGAATTCAATAATATAAAAGAAGGTACTACATCCGTACGGTCACGATTTTTGGATTCGATCTATATAAAATGTAATTTGAAAAAGTAAATTGATTTGAAAATGTTTCTTCTCATTTCGTAAAGCGCTTCACTAAAGTAGAAAGCACTTTCTTACATCTGCGACGATTTCCGGAGAAACTTTCTGGACGATATCTACGATTTTTCGAAGAATCGTATATTTTCGATTCTTCATATTTCGTTTCATCATTGAGAAAATTTGATTTCATTTTATTTAAATGTAACAGGATTTCAAAAGCATGAGATTGCTAAACTTAATGAAATTTGAGCAATTTGACGAATTAATTCTTAACAATATTCAAACAAATTCAATACCATAAAAGTATGAACTGACAATAGAGTATTCTGTTATTCAACGAGATGTCTAATAAATTAAAATATATGAATGTACGTGTTACATAACCGCATTAACTAACCGAGGTAATAACCGGTTGCATAACAACAATTAACTTGTATATATAAGTTTAGTGTTGCGTTAAAACACAATATTATCTTTTCTCTTATTATTTCTTATTTCTAACTTTAGATATGATAATACTACGTAGAATAATAACTATCCCTAATGCATTGCACAATTCAAACTGAAAACTCAATTTAATATAACTAAAATTGCGCAAAATAAATAAATTATTAGCAAAAATGGCAGTAACCCAGATACACATGATTAGGATGAAACTAAAAACAAAGCTATCTTTGAATTCTTTAAATGAACTGTAGATTCCGCACCGAAGTTTTCCCTTTCATAAACCCCAGACCAGTAAGCTCCAAACAAATTGCCCTGGGGATTGTACGATTCTTTGAGCAGTTTAGAACAATAGGAGGTATCCTGTTTAAAACAAAGTCCTGCCAAACCAATTGACTGCAGTCGATTTTTTTTTTGCTATTACGAATATTAAACATTTTGTTGAACAACAAATAACGGTTTATTTGCCTAAGTAAACTCAAATAAAAAAATTCTAGGAATGTGAAGAGTGAATTGTAGATCTTTTATATTTTTTAATTTATTGAATAATTATAGTAAAGTGTCGTTTGTCAATTCTAGTGAAATAAATTTATTCAATTATTTTATACCCATGTCTTAAAGTGATGATATTCTAAACGTGAAAGGTAAGAAGAATTATATTTTAAGCATGATTGTCATCATCACATTACTTGTGTATAAAAAAAAACAATTCATATGGTTTTCTTAACAAAATCATTCATCTGGAAAATTAATAAAGTTTATGCTGATGTAAAACGAATCAGTTCCGCCATGCACATAGAAAATCAATTATTGCCAATAAATAAATGTAATTTGTTAACAATTTTAAGATTAAATCCTATTAATTCAAATAAATATCATAACATTTAATAATAACCACTGATTGAAAACTTTCAAATGTTGTATTCAAATATGTAATTTATAATTACTAAATAATATTAGTGTGTTTTGGCGTAATTGAAAATAATTGTGTCCGGATGTGTGAACATATTTATCTCCCACTTATTTCGTGTTCTCGAAGTTTCTTAATATTTTAGAAAAATTGACTCAAATCGATCACGCTGTTAATACATATTTGAAATACGAAATTTAGAAGAATTTCGTTGTTCTACTGGATAAATTAATTGGGAATTAAGCTTAGTGCATTTTCATTTACTTAATTATATCTTAATGTACATGTTTAAAACAAAACAACTTATAAAATTATATCGATATTTGTTTGTAGACTGAAACAAACAGAAAGGGGAGGGGTGGTTCGAACATATTTAGGTCGAAGTGGCTTCGATAAATATATTAAAACCATATAGTATTTCCAAGATCTGTAAAAATTGGAAATTATTGAGACCTATGACCAATGGTCCGGGTCAAAGTAAAATTGAAAATGTGCATTTCCAAAACTTCGAACTAGTAAAATCAAATTTACACAAATAGGATACCTAACGTTTTGTTTTGTGGCTGGAATATATTTCGAATATTTACACGGATAGTTCACAATCGTTATACCCTCTCCGGATAAAATCAACTGTCAATCTTAGAAATACCATGATCAAAGATAATCATAAAATTTTCTGAATATTTTCTTATTTATCCATTTACTTATCGTTCTCAATAAAAAACAGATGTGCAATTCGTTGAAAAAATTTATTGTTTTAAAAAGTTCATTTTTCACGATTGTTTTAAGACCTTTTATATGATTTTTTTAAATGACATATGAACTAATTCCATAATCTGAATCAGTTCTAAATTAGTAATCATAACATAAAACCAATAAAAACAGATAATCAAGTTTTTGTGACTTTCTTGGAGATTTTCTTGGAAATGTTAACATTTCAGATAGTAATTTCAGGACAGACTTGTAGAATGGACAACATTTTCATTATTTTTGTTACAAATTACTAGATTTATTTTTTACATGAATAGTAAAAATCCTAAGAATGTATAGACATTTTTTATGAAAAAATGGAAATTTTCTCTATTCTACAAGTCTTTACCAAAATGACCATCTGGAATGATAACATTTCCACGAAAATGTTTCTCCAGGTATTTATTGATACCTATATTAGACTTCTTAATCTGCAGAATACACATCGTTATCAAACATTTTTGTAATCTCTATGGGTAATGCTCATCCTCTAAATTGAGGGGAATTGAAATTTTCAAAGTAAATGATTTAAATATATAAATTAGCTCAGAAATGATCATTTAATAAACGCATGCAATTAAATTTTATGTTGGTAGTTTTACTATTATTAAGATAATTTAATATTTTTGAGCAATAAATAAAAATCACAGCTATGATAAACAAAGATATTAAATTAAAAATAAAAAATTTAAAAAAAAAAATGTTTGACTAAGAGAGAACAAAAAATTAAAAACCGGAGCGGGATTGGACCTCAACGTTTAGGATCCTAACGATCCCTTTTCAAGAGGCTGATGATCATCGATGAAATTGTTAATATCCTCTAAATTGGACATCGGTGTTATATACTTAGTTTTTAGGTGTGTAGCGATATCTCGATTTGATCTTGAACAAGAGATCCTTATAAGTCATATTAAAATTGCGGATGTCGTCGTTTTTATTGAGTGGATTAGTTGACCATCCTTTTGTTTATTGCACATCCTTTTTATATATTTTTGATAATCTATAACCCCGTGGCCAACCCTTATCTGTTTGTATTATGACCTTTTTAGAGACTATTTTTTGTAAGTATTTTTGTCAGAAAGTACGTAATCAATTAAGACCAATAATACCATTAGTAGGTACTCCTACGTACCCAAAGGCCACATTTTGGTAAACCTTCGGAAGAGCTACGACATCGAGAAAAAAAATTTCATCACACTAGTTTTGTATATTTTTGCCCCCTGATTACGAATATGACAAAAAAAATCGGCGCTCTGCTATACAGAAGCCGCTATCTTGAAAAAACACCTAAAAATTGTGTTTTTTTTAGTTTTTTCCATTTATCTTAAAAAATATAAATCGGATGAAAAAATATTTAAAATAAAAAATGTAGAGCACAAAATTCTTAACAAAAAAGGTTTAATATATAATTTTAGTAATCTTAACAGAAAGCTCGCAAATGAGCGATTAAAGTGACCGTAATGGATTTCAGCGAGGTAAAGTCTCCGCAAATAACAAAATAACTTGTAACGGTTTGTTGTATAGACCCACATTTGCATGGTTGGAGGTTAGGTTAGTATAAAAGGGGGGTCTGGGGGGCGGAGCCCCCCAGCACGCAGGCACCCTCGTGTTTCACGCATTTGCTTTCGAACTGTAGGAGAATGCCAATTGTACATTCTGAACATAATTCTCGAAACTCGGGACTCCTTGCAGAAATCTATTACGGTCACATTCATCGCTCATTTGCGACCTTTCTGTTGAGATTACGAAAATTATGTACTAAACCTTTTTTGCAGAGAATTTCGTGCTCTACAAGTTTTATTTGAAACATTTTTTCATCCGATTTGTATTTTTCATGATAAATGAAAAAACTAAAAAAAAACTAAAAAAAAAACACGATTTTTAGGTGTTTTTTTCAAGATAGCGGCTTCAGTGTAGCAGAGCGCCGATTTTTTTTATCATATTCGTAATCAGGAGGCAAAAATACACAAAACTAGTATGGCACAATTTTTTTTTTGCGATATCGTAGCTTTTCCGAAGGTTTACCCACATTTTTATACAGTTTACTTAATAAACATATTAAAATGCCAAATTTTGAACAACAGTCCTTATTTTCGTTCCCTAATTTATGGTTTCAAAATTCCGAACGACTACATTTTAATTTCTTTAGACGTTGTTTCTTTATTCACAAATGTTCCGTTAGAACTCCTTAAACAAAGTATTGTCAGACGATATGAAACATGAGAAGCTATGCTGAATCCATTAGATGACATCTCAAATGTTTTTTGTATTATCTTTTTTTCTACCTAATGGACGGTATTACAAATAAAAATTTGGCACTCCTATTGGTTCCCCTATCACACCTACATTAGAAAATAGGATTCGTGCTATTTTTTACCACAGGTATGTAGATGACATAGTTACATATATTTCGAGGGACGCAGTAGACGAATTTATTATTAAAAAACTTGATTTGTTTAATGAAAAAAGGTAAAAAATGAAAATCACATGATTTATAATTGCTGACGTAATATGTCGGATAGAGGTTTGAAACTGTCAGAAAAAGTATTTCAATCCGAGTGCTTACATATCATCGATGTAAAATTCATTTTGGGGCAGATTTTACAACCGGCAAGACCTAATCATTACCATCAGGTAACAGAATGTATTTGGAGAAGATACTGTTCAAAATAGACAAAGAGGTGGAACTTTTTATACTCGATTGGTTCATTTTGAACTGAATCATGTCAAATTAGATGCTGTCGTCTGAAACAACCTAAGTTGAATTCCATTGGATTATCATGGAAGTGATCTTATTCTGATCGACATTTAATATAATTTGAATATGTATCTGAGAGACACCTCAATTATGTACGATTATGATCTAATTACAATTAATTGTCGAAAATTTTCACATCCCGAAATAGAGATCTTATTATGATAATTTTCCAATTTATTTGGTTTCGGCCAAATTTGCTGAAACTTAGATAAGTTTTTTAGTCGGGCATTCTGCGCAAATGAAAAGGATTAACCTTTGGGACATCAGCAGTGATTTTTCGCGCAACTGTACGCGACTATAGACTAGAACTTTTTCGTGAGGAATAGTAATTTCCTGCTGTTAACTGAGGGTTCCTTCGCAAATAATAAATTTTCAGAGTCGCACGAGAACAAGGAAGTTGATTTGATGGACCGTCTACCGTTGAGTGGTTCTCGTGCCATCCGCGTCCTGTTCTTCCGTCGAACGTTCATCCACGTTGAAACACGGCCCTGGCATTACGTGCCGGTGAAGAGCAAACAGGCGAAAATCGAGTAGGAACGAATAGATGTGACGCACAGTCCCGGTTTATCTTCCACGATGACAAAGAAAATTCGAAAAGTAGAATCCGTTCGCGCGAAAGGAAAGTTGAAATCGACGGAAAATATCTTACCTGAGCATAAAGGAATGATGAACAGGCTGTCGTCGGAGGCGTTGGGAATAATTCTCTTCTAGTTTTATCGCAAAAATGTATTTCCGGACATATTCTGATTTAACCAACTTCACAACATGTAAAAGCGCAGACATTTTAAAGAATAAACGCATTGAAGTGTGGAGTGTGGTAGTAAAATAACAAAGAAATCTATGCAACAAGGATTTCTTTTCAATGAAAATGACCGGAAAGTTATTCGCTACTATACATGAAAGTTTCTATAATTCTTCGAACTTTGTTAATTTATAAATCCTGGAGATATAGATATGATCATTGAATCATTTCTAATAGATAAATATTTGTCTTAAATATAAAACATAAGTCTTCTTGCTAACTTCAGTCTTAACTTTCAATTAATTGTCTATGCAATGTTACGAATCCTAATCTTACAAGTTCATAAGACAATTCCATTATTGCTTTATCACGTGGGAAAGTTTAAAAACTCATTGTTAAAGTTTCAGATTAAACATAGGAACATGCAGTCATCTAAGTAGTAACAGTCTTATTACGAACAATACACACTGTTTGCACTTAAATTACTGGTTAGTGAGGGACTAATAGTTAGAGTGAGCGAAATATATGAACAGACAAGATGTGTAGTGAAGGTAGGAGAGAAGGTGTCCAAAGAATTTTGAGTAGAAAAGGAGGTGAGACAGGGGTGTCCGTTAAGCCCAACATTGTTTAACCTTTTGACCGGTAGCCAAAAAAAGTTGGCTTCGGAAGCGTATAAATTGTAGCCGCCATATTGAATCCGACAAATTGATTTTTGAAAATGTGACATCAGATTCGTATTCAGCGACTTAAAAACCGATGGTATACCAAATTTCATGTAAATTTATTGAAAACTGTGGAAGTTCTTATGTATGATAGATCACCAGTCGTGGCACTTTTTTTGTATACATATGATACATTACCAGTGAAGTAGTTAATATATATGTGGCTGATGTAGAAAAGGAATAAAAAAAGAGTAGAGAAGGAGTCAAGGTAGGTAAGGCGAAAGTATGGTGTTCAGAATATGCAGATGATATGGTGCTACTAGCGAAAGAAGAAGAAGAAGGGTTAAGGGATATGATAAGGAGAGTGAAGGTGTATTTGGAGGAGAAAAAGCTAGAATTGAATGTAGGAAAGTCAAAAGTGATGGTGTTTTGGAATACAGGAGGAAAGGATAGAGAAAGATTTTGGTGGTAGGGAGAGGAAAGATTAGAGGAAGTGAAGGAGTATAAATATTTAGGGTATTTATTAACAAGGCACGGAGGGAATTATGAACATGTAAACGAGAGAGTAAGGAATCAAAAGTAGCATTGGGGTGGGTATGGAGAAAGGAAATTTAAGGGGCATATAAAATAGAGATTGAAGTTATTTGACAGTATAGTGAAGGGGGTTTTAATGGACGGAATAGAAATATGGAGATATAAAGAATGGAGAGGTATTTGAAATAGGTGTCAGGAGTAGAAAGAATAACATCGGGATATATTCTGAGAGAAGAATTGAAAAGAAATAAGTTAAAGGTAGAGACGGCATGGAGAGCGGGAAGATATGAAGAAAAGTTAGAGAAGGGAGAGGGGGAGAGATTGGAATGAAGAATATCAATGAGCGAAGGAATAAGAAAGGGGTGGAAAAAGAAGAGTATGGAGAGGAGGGATTATATGTGGAGAGGGGGTTTAGTGAGGCAGCAATGATGGGAATGGGTGAAAGGAAATGGGAGATTTTACGAGAAAGAGATATTGAAGTAGATGAGCAAAAGAGAGGGGAACAAGTAAGAGCGTCAAGGTCATGTCCAGAATATGAGAAGGTGAATTATCGGAATAAATAAAAAAGTGCAAGCGAAAGGAGAGGGAAAAGTTGGAAAGAATAGCAAGGTGGAGATATGGGAACGCAGTAAGGGGAAACATATATTGGATGAGAAGTGGAGAGAAAGTATACAGGCTTTGTGGGATTAGTAGGGTATCAATAATGTGAAAATATAAAAGAGAAGGTAGAAAGAAGCCCGGAAACTTTAAACGGGGATGGAAGGGGTAAGAGAGGGAGGAGAGAGAGAGAGAGAGGGGAAATGGAGAGTGAATTACTATATATATATATATAGCTTAAAGGTTCATTTTTGTGAAAATAAAATGTAAATTTTTACTCTAAGATGAGCGTCAACGGAAGACGATGTAAGCACACATGGTGTGGAAGGCATTCAATACATACATACATAGATACTTAAATTACTGCATTTTTTCATTTATAATCACCGACTTTGACAACTTTTTTAAACTTTCCCACATGATAAAATCGAATTTCCCATTAGGTGTTAGTTCGTATCATACTTTAACCGAATTTATCAGTTTCGGAGGTTCCATCTCCAAGGGGAAAATCGCCTATACTCATAGGCATTCGCCTTAAATCTCTAATCTATTATCAGATTTTCGAAGTTCATGGCGGATTCAATATGATGGCTGAACATGTTACTTTTAAATCGGTCGTATTGAAATTGACTACACCTTTGAAAATGTCAATACCGAGTCGTGATATTTTTTCTCGTTGATATGAGTATTACTCATATGATTCTCCTCACTGATTATGTTACTGAGTGTTTAATTGTCAACGATTAGAGTTCATATCTTTCATCCTTGGATACCGAATTTCAACAAATTGAAATAAGAATTCATATTTTCATCCGTCATTTTGAATTTTCAAAAATCGGATTCGTGATCCCTCACACACTCTCTCTCTCTCTCTCTCTCTCTTTGATTTAATTCAGCATTGTTTCTAACCAGTGACCTGATATATGATTTCAGTGTGTAAATAAACATAACCTCACCGAATAATATGTTCAAAAATTGTAGAAAGAAAATACACGTTCAATTTAATGTAGAAGTTAAAGTAAATAATTTAAGAAAATTTTGTAGCTAATAATGTTCCTTCAATATATTACATTGTATAAACGCGTTGATTGCAGACAATGTACTGCTATTAAACAAACAAAGAAAATATTGTTAATTTTTAAAAATTTGAGAACGGAAAGGAAATCAATACGAAACGTTCGTTCGAGTGGAAGCTGTCCACTTCGTCCCTCCTCTGGAGGAGCACTTTAAGTAAAATTCGATATTTTCCGAAGAAGCAAACATCTTCGCGCATTGTTGTTTGGAGTGAAAACGGAGTCTAGCGTCTCGAAAGTTTACCTGCTGTGGTGCCAATCGAATGGAGAGGCTGCTAATGATAGAGACTTCCAGCTCGACTCTTTCGCTTCCAGCCGTGTTGTTGGCGTGACAAACGTATCGGCCAGCATCTTCTACCCTGGCTTGTTGCAGAACGAGAACGCCGGCGCTCGCGTGAATTCTCTCGGAATTGACGATCATTTCGATGCCGGAAGACGATTCTTTGAACCAGAGATACATGGGCGGTGGTATTCCCTGAGAGATGCAGGACAACACAATCGTCTCCCCGGTCCTGATTGGAGCTGGACTTACTCTCTCGTTGAATCGAGGCGATACTGCATTACGGTGCTCTGAAAGTAGGAAACGCAAATAGTTGAATATATTTACCTTCCTTGGGGTTGATAAACTTACGTAAGTTCTAAAGATGAAAATGTACTGGAGTATAGTTTCGATCCTACGATTCCATTATTATTTAATGCATTTATGACGTATCTAATATATTATATATTTACTTGTATTATATATTTAGATGTAAGAATATTAAGTTATTAAATACGTACGAGATAACAATAATATTGATATAACAACTTAGAGGTATCAAAAATGGGAAATAAAAAATAATCAAGAATAATAAAAAAAAAATGGGAGCACCTTCAACACAAGACACTGAGGTAATTTAGAGAGATAAGGGTTACATGGATTCGACTGATACTAATATATGATGCCTGAGTATGAAATCATTCATTATTGTCCTGGATATGAGAGTCCGTGAGCAAACAAGTAATTACATAAATCGATTTACAAAAAAGTACTTAAAAACTAAGACCAAACTACGAGTCTCGCTCACCAAATGGAGGGTTCTACATGGAGAGATGCCATCGAAGTATAACAAGAATAAAAATAGAAATTCCTAAACTAACCTAAATTCACAAAGGATCAACAAAATTACGATAAAAGATACACTTTGAGTTCGGTTAAGAGGCGCTAGTCACGCGTACATTAACAACGAGAAGAGTGTTAAGTAAACCTGGATGCCTTGGACAAGATTCAGAGGCTAAAGAGTATTTAACTAAAATAGTGTATAACTAAAGTGAGCTAAAGTAGATCCGCGCAACTCTTGTAACGGAGCGTTACGAAGCTCAATAGGTAATAAATTCCACGACTTAATAGCTGAGATCCACTGGGAATTAAAGAAAAAGTTTGTGCAATAGATGGGTACGTAGAACTAAAACTTAAGTTTAGACGCGATGATTGACGCGGTGGAATGGCTGCAACAGTGAAGCTGTCACAAATGTAAGTGGGTAATGAAGTGTTTAACATTTTGGTATGTGACAGTGTCACGAAACTATTTGTGTCGATTTTGTATAGTAAACCAAGTTGCTTTAGTACAGTAAGGAGCTAATGCTTGATCGCGTTTCTACTGGTAAATAAAACGATGAGCAGCGTTTAATAGTCTACGCAATTTCGTGATTAGGTAACCGGAGGTATCCGAAAAAACGAGGCAAGCAAAGTCCAAGTGGGGCACAATTAAGGCATTTACTAGCAATAATTTTGCAGGTGATAAAAGGTTAGAACCACGGAAGCGTAATCTGTACAATGTCTAGTGGACTTTGGAACTAATAGCAGCCATGTGACGATTCCAGGTGAGGTCAGTGGAAAGATAAACTCCGAGATTCCGAACCTCCGTATCAAATGGCACAATATGATTGTTTAAAATGTAAAAGAAAACAGGTTTGGACGGAGGGTTTTCCTCCAGGACTTACCAACTCCTTATATCCAATCAGTAGTAAATAGAGACACGTATGAAAAGTAAAGAATATTTTCTAAAAAAGTTGTCCATCAAATTTTTTACAACCTTTATTTCGCGCAGTTCTCAGCTTTGAAACATATATGACCCAAAGAAGTTGTTTTATATGATTTATAGAGTATACTGGAATTTTTCTGAATAAAAAGTCCACATTGTGTTTGAATCAAACCGTATTTACGATGATAGATAGGACTTTCGAGGAATGTGAATTTATCTGTGAAAGGCCGGAAAAATATATTGAAAAAATAGTCGGACGTATCTGTTAAGGAATATCCCTGCATTGCGGAAGCAAAATAGTACATTCTCTCCCTAGGGAGCAAATTAAACATATCTGGGAGCAAAATAAATTTCTCGCATTCTGACCTCAAAATACTATTTTACTCCGCATATCACGGGAGCAAAATAGCAGGCTCTCGTATGAGAATAACATGTGCAAGATGGGAGAATAGGTGCTTGCAGACTCATGTTAGTTGCCGACCTAGTAGCGCTCGGGCGCCAAACTCGTGGTCGTCGGCAATCACCTATTTGGCTCCCTAGTTGCACAATATACTATTTATGTTATTTATTATTACTGATCGAAAATGACAAACCTACTACTGTTGAAGGAACTATTTTGAATTTATAAAATGGAAAGTACAAAACTTCTCTGAAGTAGAAAATTCGAGTTAGGGTTTCCATTCAATGTTCGAGGAGAAGAAATTCATATTGAAGCAAATATTCGGTAGTATCCATAGAATGAAATATTAGTTCATCAAGTCAAAGAACAGATACATTATACCACAATTATTTTTGTTATTTGTTTTTGTTAGTGTTCTGATCCGAGTAATGTGTTAACAAAAAAATAGGTAAGTTGACTATTTTTATAGTTATTTCCATTATGTGAAATAGTTGATTTAACTAATTAACGTAGTTACTTTAACTATTCCTTTTGGTTTGAGAATAAGAAAATGGAAATAGTTGCTGCAGCGAAAAACGTAACTAACATTTTTAGCTTAATTTACCATTATTTTAGTTGCTTTAAGCATTCAGTATTTTTAGTGAATTTCGTCAAGAATGTAGGAAACTGCAGAAATCGATATTAATGTACAGCATCGGTCATGGGTCGAATTCTGCGAGTTGGATATTTTCGAAGTGTAAACGGACAACAGCGAAATAACAAAATTGTTCACCGTATAGGGATCGAACATACAACTGACGACTTCATAATCCAGTGAGCCACGAAGCCCAATTCTAAAGTTAATTTTCAGTAATTTAAGATAACATTGTATATGCTTGCTGTATTAAGTCATTAGGGTGGAAAATACATGTTACCCACTGTCCACTTACATTAAATGTACTATATTCAGTCCCTCCATTAGAGTAGTACTTCAATTCTCCTTCTACAACTTATTTTATGTTTACCATTTTAAATGCTAATTTTGGGCAAACTTGCAGAATGCGAAAAGTTTACATTTTTATGATAAAAATGACTACAGTTCTTGGAATTTTTACTGTTCAGACATCAAAAATTAAAAAAAAAATTAATCGGATTAATAGCAATTTTCTGAATTCTAAAAGTTTGTCCCAAAATTTCCATCAGAAATGGTAAAAGAATATACGTGAATTTCGTCCACGAGATGGAACCTGCAAAACTGTCAAATTCGAGTAGAGTCTAATGAGAACTAACACCTAATGGAAATTTTGAATGTTTTATCATCTGAGAAAGTATAAAAAATCGTTATCAAAGTTGCGTATTATATATAGAAAAATGCTGGATTCTAAGTAGTAGCAGTCCGCATTGTGCTGCCTATTACTACTGAAATTACTGCATTTTCTTATGTATAATCCGCGATTTTAACGGCGTTTTTTAAAACTTTCCCATATCATAAAACAATCGAATTTGTAATTAGATGTTAGTTGTCATCATACTCTAACCGAATTTGTTAGTTTTAGAGGTTCCATCTTAGAGGCAGAAATCACCTTTACTCGTACGCATCCTCCTTTTAACATTTCGGATGGAAATTTTGGGACAAACTTTTAGAATTGAGAAAATCACAAACTCTTTCTTGGTGTAAGAAAGTATTTCATATAGCAGTGTATCTTGCTGTACTATACTTTGAAAGGTAGCAAGATGGCTGCAAAAGTATAATGCAACTTGAGAATTAGTTGGAACTGACTATTGGCTTGTAATGCTATAGTTTGTTTAGCAAAGCTGACAATAAGGGCATCGCACTATCGAAGTGCTGTCCGTAAAAAAACAAAGATTGCGAAGTGGCAAACAAGAGGCGAGTAAAGATTTTGAGGAACAATATAAGGTCCAATTTGTATTTGTCCTCGGGTGTAAATTGAGACCTATACGACGCCCGATTTCTTCTAATAAATTGGCAAAATTACCCTTGATTACGTCTGAAAAACATATACTAAATAAACAGCCTTAATACTAGACTTTTATTTAACATAATAATTGTTATGGGATATTAAAATTTGCAAGGAATTTTTATAGCGAGTTTTCCGAAAGAAACCAGTAACAACAAAGAAAAAATGTCGAAGGATCTATAACGTTGATAAATATTGATAAAGTCGGAGGTCTTAGAAAATTCGATTATCAGTAATATTCTACAAAGTATCTAAATATTTTTCATAAATATATTTAACAACTCAAACACTCTAAAGATACTAATTTTTTAAATAAAATTTCAGAAAACTTAATAGGCTCTAATTTGACTACTTATTCGTCATTATTACATCCACAGTATTCTTCGGTTAAGTAATCTATTAATGGGTTCGTTTTACAATAATAGAAATGCGAACACATTGAATTACTTTAATGGGTTATTAATTCCTCTTAATAGCATAAATGGTTGTTAACTGCTTTCGTGTTCCCGAGAGTTGCAAATTGGACATTTGCATTCGCAATTGTTTGTAACTTTAGTAGTTATAATAGTTAAGCTTGATCTGCGTTCATTTACGATGTCGGGCTTTGAGATGGAAATCGTGCACAGGGTTTCGTCAGTCAGGAGTGAATCGTGGGGTATATTGGACCCCGTGAAAAAAAAAGAAACGAGACAAAAAGGATGAAACGCCAGCTCGAGTGACGCTTTTGCGTGCAAATTTCTTTATGGCAAGTTATTAAAGGGGCTTTGGTTCAACCGAGATTGCATTATGCGAGATCCGTTTTTGGAAGTTAAAGTGCCCGGCGCGGTCGCTGCACTCTGCGGGTTCGCCCGACTATCGACTTCTGTATGCAATTATGCAAATAGAGCCAGACCTTTCGATAGGATTGGGCCAAGTCGGTGGTCACGACCACCATTTATTCAATTCGATTTCGATTCAATTTCCTTGTTGCTTCACGTTCCGGCTTATTGTCGGAAATGGGTATTAACGGCGTTAGTCGTTTAGAAATATGATCGTAATGGAATCTGTTTTCGAACGTGACTAAATATTTACAGTCTGAAAGGGATGGAAAGGTATTGATTAGTTCATATCCGAAGACTTAATGTCGTTTGAAGAGACTTGGCCTTTACTCAGTTTTACTTAATTTATGAAATGGTATATTGATTAAATCGCTTTGTATACCAGGAGTGAAGTGAGACCGCTCCTTTACGGTTTGAAAATAATGTACCAAGAAGAAAACAATGAACTGAACATTGCATAAAATGTATAAAAGTTTCTGTAAAGAATATAATATAAACATATTGATCTTTTCAAAAAAATTAAGGGTCTTTGAAACAAGGGAAGTTTAAAATCCCGTACCTTTCTGAAATTTGGATATACTAAATGCGTAACAAATTGTAAGTAGAAGCAGACAACGTGGTCAGACATTATGAATTGTTATGGTGGTTTTCCGTCTTCGGAGTAGCTACTTTTTTTAAGTATTAATTAGTTTAAACAAAAATAAAAGCACTATATTATATACTATAAATACTGTTATAAATAAGTTAAACGAATTGCATACAAGTCCGATTCGTTTGTCAATCATATTCTTTTGTGATCATTAAATCTTCTATAATGCTACGATATTTATTGTTATTATGAACGTGGACGTTGGATTATTTGTTTCCGTAGCTTTCACCCTAGAGCGCAAAATCAATATAAACGCCCGAAAAATTAAGGAATACACATTCATTGTGAAAATCTTTAGAAAAACATCGGAGTCATTAAGAGCCGCGATTTTCCTTTGCTTTTTAGCGGGAATCAATTAACTCCCTTCCGTCTATGTTGAAGAAGAAGAATGATTTGGGGTGAAAGTTATCGTCGGTTCTGGCTTCATCAGCTCCTTGTTGTTTTTATGGCGTTATCATTATCTGCCAACCTCGAGATTTCTATCCACTTCCAGCTTCGTTGCAACAGTCGGTCGGTATAAGGTCTCAGCAGCTTCTTTTTTAGCTTTTGCGCGGGAAGTAGTCGTTCGGAGCTTTTTATATCGCTGTATATATATGAACCAGCAGCGTATACCGAAAGTACGACTAGCCAGGAGGCGACTTCTCTTCCCTTTTTGCCCTCGCGCTCTTTTCTTTACTTCCGGCCCCATTGCCCCTTTACTTCGGCAACGGTATCGTCCATCGACCGAGCATCAAAAAGAACTTCTGAACCTGCGGGCACCATTTATTGCCGTTAATAGGTTACCGTAATAGCTCCGTGATTAATATTAATGACGGCAGTATTAAAGAGACATTTTTATCTTCAACGAAGTTTATGCAGAAAAATCGACCTTGCGCTGGAAAATTAATTTCAGTTTTACATCTTCATTACCACAAATTATGTTTATCATCTATTCATGCTTTTACTAATCGAATTATCGGGAAAATCGATATTGCCTGTAATGCGTGCCATAAAATATTTCTATTGAAACTGAGATTTTTCAGGTTAAAAATAAAAACCCACTTATACCGAAACGTAACTGACTGTTCATATTATATCTGGGAGGAGGTTCTTTCTAACTGGGACCAAGGACTATTAAGTCTTCTATGTCTATTAAATTTTACTCGAGGGTTTGACACGATCAATCATTATCTTCTTATCGTAAAACTACCCATTTAAGGGTTGTCTAAGCTATCTTGTTCTTTGTTGCGTTCCTATCTTAGGAATAGGCCTCAGTCAGTTATATAATTTTCTCTAAAAATGTTACCCTAACATCCAAACAGAAGACTCTCTCTTGTGGAGTTCCTCAAGGAGCAAAATTAAGCTCCCTTTTGTTTATCATCTTTACAATAGACATTTACGAGTGCTGCTCTGATTATGATAATCAAATTAAAATAAAAAAATATGCGGATGATACGCAAGTTCTGATGCCATTCCATCCTGTAGATTTTCATCAGGCAATTAGGAAATTCAATCAAGAAATCATCAATATTGCGAACTGGGAAGATGGCAATGCTCAGGTTCTAAATCCATTAAAGTCGCAAATTATCTTGATTGGTAGCAGAAACTTGCGTTCGAAAATTGATTTGAGCCAACTAACTGTTTTGATTGAAGGAAATATCATTCTAATTGTTGAAGAAGCCAGGAATTTAGGCTCATTAATAGTTAGTAACTGGAGTTTTTCTTCTCACATTTTTAAAAACATTGGAATGTGTTATGCACGATTACGAGTACTATATCCGTTCGGGCGGGAGCTATCATGTGATACAAAATTAAAATTAACAGAATACCTAGTTCTTTCATATCTGATGTATTGTCTCTCCGTGTTTGGCCCGTGCATTGCGAATAAAGATTGGCTCAGAATAGAAGCAGTGCAGAATTCTTGCGTTCGGTATGTTTATGGAATAAGGAAATTTGATCATATTTCGGAAGCCTTTTTGAGATCTGTCTGGTTAAAGATGAAAGACAAGATGGAAGTAAAAATCTTAACTTTCATTTGTAGGTTGCTCAAGGTCAAAAAACCAGTATATTTGGTAAATAGTTTGGGTACGTTAGGAAACTTACTGGTACTTTTTGTTATCCTGTAAATCTAAAGGGGCATTATCGTTCTTTGAGGTTTAACGCGCTGCCTCTGAATATAAGAACCTTAATTAATGATGTAAATAGATTCATTTGTAGACTAAAGGAATATTATAATTCAATAAATCAATAATTAACTTGATATATATACAGGGTGATCCAAAAGTCCCGGAACACCAAAATATCTCAGCGAGAGGACATTTTGGGGAAAATGTTTCAGACAAAAGTTGAAGAATTGTTCCCTAGCTATTTAATGGCGATATTGAATTTGACCTTGAACAAGACCTTGAAGGTTATTTGAAGGTCAAGTTTATTTTTTTAAATGAAAATCCTTGTAGCCTTGCCGAAAAAAAGGCCATAATATATTCGGAGATAACATTTGGTGCTCTTTCCGAAAAATAGCAGTTTCCATTTAAAAAAATTAACTTGACCTTGGAATAACCTTCAAGGTCATGTTCAAGGTCAAATTCTATGGTACCAATAACTAGCCAGAGAAGAATTCTTAAACTTTTGTCTGAAACATGTTCCGCGAAAGTGTCCTCTTGCTGAGATATTTTGGTGTTCCGGGACTTTTGGATCACCCTGTATATATATAATCTTATTGTAATCTTATTGTACATATGTAATTAATTCCATTGTCTTTTCTTGTATTGTAGAATGTTGTATTCTTTGCGTTCATTTACCGTTACATAACTTTAAATCTTATGGTAGGCCTCTAATTGTTAAGTCTTTAATTTCAAGTTTTATATGTAGTACTATAATTTTAATTTTATTTTTATTTTAATGTATACTGTTATATGGGTCAGTCTGTAAAGCAGCGAATAACTGTGACTCGCCCTTTGACTCGATCCAGTCGTTTTTTTTTGTAAGCGCTTTGTCTCTGTTAATAAAGACGATTTATTATTATTATTATTATAATTATTATAGAGTACGATTTTTTTAGGAAATGCTGAATAAGTGATGCTCGCGAGAAGGTGATTTCCGCTTTCGAGACTAGACATCTCAAACTAATACAATTTTCTATTATTTCATGACATGAGAAAGTTGTTGAAAATAGCTGTTGAAGTCGCGCAATATATGTAGTAAAATACCCTTATCAACGTACTGGCCATGTCTCGCTACCAGTAGATGTAAACTGTTACTACTTACATTGCTGCATAAGATAGCTAACTCGTAAAACCAAATTAGATCGTTGTATCGCGTGAAAGAGTTACAAAAATGTTTATTAAAGTCTCGGATCATAATTAGGAAAATGCAGCAGAATAAGTAGTAACAGTCAGCACCGTCTGGAGCAAGACACGGTTAGAACGTTACTACTTAGATTTTCTTACATGTATTCCGCGACTTCAAAACCGATTTTTTAAACACTAATCCTACTCTAACCGAACTTTACAGTTGTGATGGTTAAATCATAAAAGCGGAAATTCTCAGCACTCGTGAGCATCATGCTGTTGGCACGATTCAAACCATTTGTATATGATGATGAATCACTAAGCCAACCGTTAAACGTCAAGGATCAATTTTAGCTGTTCAACAACGTGCATTGTAGTTGGCCTAACTATTCGTTTGTTCTAGGGTAGACGAAGTTTGACCCCAGGTGTTTTCTAACTTGTTTAAAATTATTTCAGCTATCAGGCTCCTCTACGAAGTGGATCTTTTGTGCATTGCCAAAAACCTTTAACGAGTATTGCCAAAATTAGTCTAATTACTCTTGTCCGGAACTCGACGACAATTTTTCACTCTCGATTGTTCTCGACCCTCTTGGTACTTAAAAACAGCGGATGGACCTACCCCTCGGTCCTCGGGGATGCTCGAATGCACCGAAGTCTCAACGAAACGATTGCAAAGTGCAATCCTGTCAGCCGTGATGCGGCGAAACTGCCGCGCGCAACGTCGACAAGAAACAATGCAGCCATTGGTGCTCCAATCCGTACGCCGGCTGCACCGCAATCTTATCGAGAACAACTACTCGTTTCTGGATGTATCTTCATGGTGTTGGAGTCCCGAGTAGTCGTGTACGTATCGGTACGCGCACTTTGAACATGACCCCTATACATGCGCGCTCCACGAGCACGATGAATCGCCGTAAGAGGCTTTCGAAGGCAAAGGCCTTTGCTACAATAGAGTTCGCTTAGAGTTCTCTTTGTTTTTTTCCCTTTTACATCGGAAATGCCTATTTGGAAATAAATCTTTGTTGTAGGCCGGGGAACGTGAAGAGTTTCTGCAGCAACCCTTCGAATTTTAGACGAATAATTCGTTTTCTTCTGTTTCAGTTTCAGTGAGAAAAGTGCGATTTTTGAGATTTTAAAAGTGCATTTCAGATTAAATTATCCAAAAGTCTATAAATAATTTCTATTTGAAAAATTGTGTTTAGGGTAGATCCCTCGATACCTGTCTAGAATTTTAACATTCATAAAGGAAATCCTTGCAATTCAAAAATTTAACCGATTTTATTAAGGATTTTTAACTTTATGGTAATCTCCGACCTTGTGGAGTGCCCTTTTATTATCTCTCAATAGTAAATCGGTGTGATTTCACGTAGAAACATGGGGGATGCTCCGGAACTCGCAGATTTAATTTTTTTTTTCATTTTTGCATTGACTTTTTTCTTTTTTGCATTTCATCATTAGTTGAGATTGTAAATGTTTCGACAGGGCCTATCGTTTTGAGAATCCAAATGATTACGACGCAAGGTGTTTGAAATATTTAGAAACTTTCAGTATTGTAACATCTAGTGCAATTTGTAGGTATGAAGCCATTAACTATATTAAATTTTACAGATTTGATTATCATCGAATAATAATACATTATATTGACACCATAGTCAATACATGATTTCTATTTTCTCTCCAGAAATAAAATCGAATTGGATGTTTGTGTAATTAACACCCTTTACAGCATGTAATCTTTCGTTTTCTGAGAGTTTATAGATTCGGCAGGTATATAGACATGTTACACCTGCTATGCAAACGTTAACGCCAATGGTTGATTCAGCACCCCACCTATAGTAATTCTGCCTCAGGGGTGTGACTTCGGGCTATTGTCATGAGTTAAGGGATCATGACTACACATTCTATTTGTAATGTTTAATATATCTTAGAACGGATTCAGTTTAACAAAAATATGCGTATTTAACACCTTAATTTTCATGTTGTCGAAGGTCATACTTGATAAAGTGGAGATTCTTCCTAGAGCAAACTGAAAAAGGAAACTAGAGTGTCTGATGTGCCTCACTAGCTTCACTCACTAAGCAACTTTGACCGTTTCTTACTCGAAATTACTCCTCGGTTCTCTTTAGTTGCGAAATTGAATGTTTCCGGCCATGGAGATCAGTACTAATACAATGATAAATATTGAAAATTTCTAAAAATTCAAAATGAGCATTTTCTAAACTTCGGTCCGACCGTAGGAAAACTGAAGCAAAAATAAATAACATTTGTGCATTTGCAAGTAAACCTACCGAAGTGTAAATCTCTGATTTTTATGAATTTTGGATATGTCGTAAAAAATGTGAAACTAAAATATACGTATTTTTTGTTTAGTGGCGGAAAAAAATATTTAGCAGGTGAAACTGCTCCCTCAAAATTAGGTCGCAAAATGTATCGTGTAAAAAGAAGAGAATACACGTAAATTTCAGAGATTAGGGCACTCCCTTCAGTTTTATTCAGTTGTGGTCTGTTAAAAAAAATAACTTTTATCCGAATTATTTGAAAACTACATATTGTAATTTTTAAGATAGTATTTAATAGTTATTTAAGTGAATGTCTGGTGAAGAACATGAGTTACTCAAAAAAAGAACTTTTATATTTGATTTGTGAGTAAATGAAACTTTTTGTCCATTTTAGCTAATATAAATAAACTTCACGTGTTCACGCGATGACCATTACACACTTATGCATTAGCCTGTATACTCATTTGTTGTCGAAATATTGACAATATTATAAATGACAAAAATATTTTACCAGCAGCATCACGATTTTATGGTTTTATTATAACGTTTAACACATTTTTAGTATTTAGATCCTTTATTTCATCGGCAATGGGGCTTCTTCTCTTTAGGAACATTAAATTAAATCTTGGTAACGTTACTGAATATATTCCCGCAATATGCGATATCCTAGGTTTGCACTACCTTCATAAGTTTACTCGATAACACTGAATTTTTAATGACGAATGTTAGGCCCTTTCGTTTTTACATAACGAATTTTGCCCATTGGAGATCGGCAAATATTTCTATTATCGTATTCTTGATGAAGAAACAAAAATGGTTTACTAGATATTTTTTTTATTGGACGTAAAACTTTTACTATTAAAACGCTAATAATGCAAATTAAGTTTTTCCGTATTTACAAAAATACATCTTACGAATAAAGGTTTAAAAATGGGCGGCCTAACTTTTTTTGACTTTTTATGATCTGGAAATTGAATAGTATAAGGCGGATTAAGGTCCCATCAGATAAATTTTTTTTAAAGTTTAATTTTAAGAGTTTCAGGGTATTCCTTATATAGATGTCTAGTAAGTTTCAAATTTACCTATTTTAAGATGGAGGAGTGGTCAGTATAATTGTAATATATTGAATGACCGTTGCAATTAATTCATATGAAAAAAAAGGTTTCTTAGTAGAATCGATAACTATATAAAAAAAAATTCCATATTAAAAAAGGAGAACTGTCATAAAGCAGCTTTAGTGAAAAATATCTTGAATGTTTCATCCCTGAATCTGTGAAGATATCAATAAGATTTCACATCACTTATCCTTAAACATTTAAGAAACAATAAATATAAATAGAAATTAAAAATTTTTAAAAATCATATTTCATCCGGATGTGGATGATAATTTAATATGAAAGTTTTCATTGTATGAAAAAGGTGTGAAAGTTGAACGATTTATTTTTCGATCAAAGCCGCCCGGTGCAAATAACGTCGATCATATGAAAATACTACAACAAAGATTACTTGCGAGAAAACAAGTTAAAACAAAAAGAAGAAAATACACAGCCAATGTGTGAAATACTTCTAAATGTTTTCACAATTATTTTAAGCTAAATAAAACATGCTTGTCAACAGGGCCAAAATGTAATTGTACATTATGCAGCGAGTCTAAAACATAATACATTATACGATTGACATAGAAATTTATGCTTAAAAATCTATGTTAATCATGTAGTGTGTGGGGTTTTAGATCTGGTAAGTCGTTACAAAAAAGTTACAATGTAATTAGATGTTTGTTACTACGATTTCAACTAAACATTGGCCAGAGAATGTGCTGTCATCGTTGTTAAGTACACTAAAAAATTCATGAAACGAAATTGCAACATTAGCTCGAAGTGACACCCCGTTTTTTTTGCACGGAAATATGATTTTTATTCCCCTATTATTACAACAGTCAAATTTGTATTGCATGGGATACAAGAAGTGATTGAATTCAATTAAATAATGAAGTACCCAGTCCGGACCAATTATTTTTGAGTTTTTAGTGATGCATATCGTTCAGAAAACTAAATGAAAGTTGGATTGACTAAACTTTAGTCAAATTAACGAAATGTTGTTAAAAACACTGCAAAATATTTAGTTCCCACTAAGTAACTCACCATTTTCTAATATTTATCTCAGTGTGGGGTCATTGGAAATTTAAATATTGGCAGTGAATCGTGATCAAGATGTAACAGAAAATCTTAAAAACCGACCGTTGCAAATGATTAACATTTATCAGCCCATGTGTGTCACGTTAAATAAATACGTAATATAATTCTTGCAAGTGGTAAAACCTGTTAATTCAGTATTTTAGTAACGGGCACATGCAATCGATGGAATAATTTATCGCTTACGAGGATCGGATAAGATACTCTCTTAATCTGAATCTGTAAAAATTTCACCAAATGCGTCAGCAAAAACAATTTTCGTTGTTAAATCAGTCAATTTCAATATTTAACCAGTTGATTTTACTATTTAAATGGTCGAAATATTGTATTTGAACTAAACCCTAATCACCACTATTTTACTGGTTCTTCAGCTGTACATTCTTTTAATTCCGATCACTGAATATAATCAGTGATTTGCTTTTCATCTTGCACAAAACTGAACATCAGTATGCAATTTCAATAAAGTAGATTTTAAGACTGGAAGAACTTTATTCCTCGAAATTGAGCAGGTTTTTCTGGCCTTAGAAGTTTTTATAAGGGGAACGTAAATAACTGTTCTGTGTGGTTTTTACGCGTTTTCATGATCGAATTTGAGTTCCACAAGTTGTCCATGCCAGGACGACATTCTAGATACTGGAGACGACACCGAAAAATGTAATAATAGCGATCTGTTTCAGGAATGTATCTAATGTTTATAGTAATTGTTCGATTTTAACAATTTTTATAACCTTTAAAATTGTATGCAGGTGCTACTATGTAGTTAAAGGGGAGTGTACAAACTTATATTTGCACCTTATAGGTTTCATTTCCTTGAAATAGATGATTTTACCATATATAACATAGAAGTTAACATTTACATTTCAGCAACCAGATCACGAAATTCGTTTTTATTATTTAATATTGAGAAATTAAAGCTATTTTTCCGATTAATTATTGAATTACTTAGTAAATATACACTGTTTTCCACTGAAAACCAACGATTACGGTACAAAGCATATGGCTTGATTCCAGTGATGTTAGTGAAATTAACGTAATCTATCTGTTAGTAAACACTATATTCTAGCAAAAAGCACATGATTTCATTCACTGATTTCAGTTAAATTCACTGGATGGATCAGTGAATAGGCATTGTTTTGAAGCGGCAGAATTGTGATTTCATTTCAATGATTTTCCTACCAATTTAGAAGAGTTTGTTGTTGAAATCAGTATCTAATGGCTGATTCAGAGTGATCGTAAATGCGCTTTATGAATTAACGACTATGAACTGTCAATTAGTAGTTTTTCGGTGGTTCAGAGAGATTAATAGACTCGGGTAATCTATGTTCCTTTTTTAATGAATATTTTTCTGCCTATAAATATATAAGAAATTGTGTACATTTGGTTGTATCCTGGTAATATTGTTTAGATGTAATGAAAATAGTATAATATTCTCGTGTCTTGTGAGTAAAATTTCAACTTTTGTACAGTAACATTGTGACTTTTACTTCGAATGAAAATATTTCACTTTATACTAATGTAAAATTTAACGCAATGGGGACTAGACTATTATTCTAGTTACTGTAAAATGTATGAATAAACATTTTAGAAGAAAGTACTGGATACTGAAAAAATGCAGTTGAAATTCTGAATGAAGAGGCACATTTTCCAAAATTTTCTCATTCCATTATTCCCATTTCAGTATTTATACACTTGTTCAAGAACAGACCGTTTGCATATTCATATTCACTGAATGGGTGATAACGATATGAAGGGCCATTAAAAAACGGGCGTTTCACCCAAATTTATTCAATTTGCATATCCTATGAAATTACCAAAAATATTGTACATTTCAGAATGTTGTTGAACGCACGTTGAATTCATTATCCGTCCGATGATTTCGCTGACGCGGTATTATCGGCGTTCGGGCTAGAATTTCCAAAGCCGGCAGATATAACAATTCTACTTTGACGTCAGAAATGTAAGTGGTAATTGCATACTGAAAAGGTAATTAACTAATGAAATTATGACATGCACGTAGATGCACATCCGCTTTACGGGTTTTCGAGATGGTTCCGCAAATGTTTGGTTTCGAGTGCGCGAGCTACTGCGGGCGTGAACGCGTGTGTGCAGATATTAATACATCGGTGTTCCGGTCTGTTCCGCATACACAGAAACCCGAGAAACGCGAATAACATGCCGTGAGTATACTAACATGCATATATATTTTATACATGTATGCAGCTGAAACAACACACCGGGCGGACGAAATATGTCCGGACCTATTGAACGAGCGGGCGCGTATAGTTTCTGCGCCGAGCAAGTTTAATCAACACTCCGCATTGCATCGCGCAATTAG
Organism: Trichopria drosophilae; assembly: GCA_030407085.1. Taxonomy (NCBI): domain Eukaryota; kingdom Metazoa; phylum Arthropoda; class Insecta; order Hymenoptera; family Diapriidae; genus Trichopria; species Trichopria drosophilae. The sequence continues at coordinate 21,826,820 of CM059583.1, forward strand.
TCATAAAGGATTGTCCTGCCTTACACGGGAGTTACATCCTACAAATAGTACTGTTGAATGTTAGTTTTGTAGAACTCTATGCCGCTTTTCACAGAAAACATTCTTGCTTACCTTTCACTCGGTTTCGACAGTTTCAGACACACCTTTCGTTTCATTCCACAATTTTGAATGTACGCATGGTTGTTATTTCCGCACTGCCTTTTGTCACTTGATGGTATTGAAACGATTTGGACAAAGCTGATCAGGATTGATATACTAGGCATGAAGAATTAGCTAACCCATTTCTGCTCGAACGGCCACGAATTTTACTTCATTTTTATGATAAAGTACCAAACATTTTATCTGCCATGGGCATTCTGCTATTTTGGTTTGTGCTCTTTTCAATTTTGCTTGTAGGTTTCGTTTTCAACGATTCTTTTTCAATCTGGTACACAGTGTACTGGAACCCGGTTTCAATAGACAAATTCAAACTGCAAAGCCAACCTTCAATAGTACGGCATCGATTGGAAGATTAGTGTTTAAAGTACAAGAGAAAATTAATGAAATATCATTCTGAACCTCCTAACATGAACACAGCAGTCACTTTTATAAAATACAAATTTTATTAATACGTTAAATAAATATCTCCAAACTCAAAAACATACCCTCCACCTCTTTCCGTGCTAGAGACCGGACAAGTATACATACACAGAGAGACGAAAAGGGTTAATGGAATTTTGAAAAAAAATGTAGTGAAATTAAAAACTCAAACTACTCAAGTGGCTAAAAGAACCGTGGAAAAGTTGGCTTATCAGAAAAATGATTAATAAAAAATGGAGTATTTTGCAAAATTAGAAATATAAATGCAGGTCACCAGCAGCAATATTTGTCGAAATTATATTAATGCAACTCCCGAATTATAATGCCAAATGGAAATCCATTTCTCTAGTGTTACTAGAGGAGAGTCAAAAGTATTGTGACCGCCCCTAACGGTGGATGAGTCGTAACATAACATGTCGACGTCGTACCTGTGTAATGTTATCCTACCAAGGATCATCTATGAAGTTGAAAAGAGATAATTATTTAACAACCTAGGGGATTTTAAATGTCACGCTATTATGATGCCTGGATATATTTTATAATCTATAAAGTTTGTTTATTTTTATTAGCGTGTCTTTTATTCCTGTCAAGCTCAAACACAAGCTCTTTCAAATAAGTTTTATAAACTTTTTTCGTTCCTTATTTTGTTCTTAATTTTTCCCTATTACTTGCGAACGTGTCATTATATACGTTGATAAATAAAAAATTACTTGGTCACGACTCTCTATGAATCGGTTAACTGGTGCAGCATTTTACATTTTTCGTGCAAATTCTGGTCGACGCGAATTATCCACTAACATACGTGAAATATATTTCTATGAGGTTTTTTATGCTCCTTATTCTTTCCAGGCTCAGTTTTCATTTTGCAACATCTTAAAGGGGTGAAAAATAATGGTTGAGGGTGAAATTTGCAGTTTTTCTAGAAACTTAGATATAGGGGTTTTTTATATTGCTGATTCCATTTCTAAGCTCAGTTTTCATTTTAAATCATCCTATAGGGTTGTACAATAAGGGTTGAAGAAGAGTAGAGAAGTAGAAAAATAAGAGTTGTGGGTGGAATTTTTATTTTTTTTCAAACTTAGATCTTGAGGTTTTTCATACAACTGATTTTATTTCCAAATTCAGTTTCTATTTTATAACACTCTAAAGGGGTGAGAAATAAGGATCGAAGTGGAATAAAGAAGTGAAAAAATAAGGGTTGAGGGTGAAACTTATTTTTTCCAGAAACTTTGATCTATTGGTTTTGATACAGCTGATTCCGTTTTTTGGGGGTTGAAACATAAGGGTTGAAAAAAGGGATGAAGTGGAGGAAAGAAGTGAAAAAATAAGGGTTGATTGTCAAATTTTCATTTTTGCCAGAAAGTTAGATCTAGGGGTTCTGGTACTTGCGCAAATGAGATTAAGTTGTGTGGTCATTCTCGATTTAGGTCTTGAAATCGAGGTTCTAGTATACTATATACGTTATTTTATGTCCGTTATCAGAAATTATGCGAAACTGACAACAAATTCGCAATCAGCGACCCCGAAAACCTCAGTGTCGAAATTTATGCTATATAGAAGGCTGTCATTTTCAGGTTAGGATTCAGAATTTCAAAAAACAACCAATTATTCAGATAGAGCGTGACGAAAAACGGTTGTGAACAATTTTCATTCAAATCGGTTGAAATCTTCAAAAGTTATTCAAATATGTACATATATGATACAGTACCATGTCACTTTTGTTTTGTACATACATGATACAGTACCAGTTAACCGGTTAATAAGAATCACAAAATAATCAAGACAAATCTTCAAAGAACAATTATTTTCTTTTTTTATTTTCTGCTTTTTCAAAATTGTTTGTGCTTTTATTATCAAATAATATGTTTTTTTTAGCTTCAAAAAGTTTTGTTTACAATTATTTTGTGAATGACTAGTGTTGAAGAATGAAAACAATCCGGACAGAGAGCTTGCGAAACGGTTCTAGTTAGAAACTGAGAGGATAAATGTTATTCTAGAATTAGAATTTGTATCTCCCTTTCTTGGTTTGTCTGGCTTAATTAAAATACGGTGGTAAGGATATAGAAAATATTTGTTTTAACGTTTCGGTCTCCTGGGAACCTCATTAAGAAATGCTCGATTTTCCTACAAATAATACTATTATTTGTTCTGAAATTCATTGCAGAAAACTATAGTATGATAAACGGGGGGAGACTTTTCTTTCCCCACACTTCAAGATTTCCTGATTCTACCGTTTTTCATTTTAAGATAATGAATTAAATTAGAGTATTGTATTTAAATTTTATTAAACAAACCTTTCCAAGGAAATGAAGGGCTGTAGTGATTTTAGATAAATTCTCCAAACAATAAATAAATCATAAAAAAATTTAAACTAATCATACAAAATTATATCTCGTACAGACTTAATGAAAACTTGTAATAATAAATAATAATAAATTCCAAAATCTAAGAATATATTGAGTACAATTCTGGAAACGTCTCTTCCGCTTCTTAAAACTGCTCATTTTATATATACACATCGTGACACTTCTTGTCTCCGAAAAAAATATTTTATGCAGGCAGTAATTTGAGAGGCGTTCGACGGGTTTAAGGAATTTCCTGTAGACATTCGCTGCTTGGGTATGAGAGAAATTTTTTTGAAAATTTATGATCGATTCATTAAAAACTGCGCGAAAGCAATTTTGAAGTAAAATCTCCAAGCGTCCCGTCGTCATTAAAAATTCCGTGAAGGTCTTTGTTCTCTACAGACAAACGCTTTTGAACTACCAAGAATTTTTCAAAATTTCACGTTTCTCTCGGTTTGAAGAAGTACCAGAATACTTTAAAGATTATTTTTTTCTTTTGCTCATTATTGTCGCTAGAGAAATTTGAAATTATTATCGACGATATAAATGATTTATTTATTCAAAGATTTTAAAATTATTTTTATTATCTCAAGAAACAATGCCTATGAGATTAATAGAATGATTGAACAATTTGACAGTATTTTTACAGTCGTGATTTCATATTCCGACCTCCAATTAAAGTAGATTTAGAGATTAAGTTAAGCAAGTACACTTCTCTACAAAAATGTTTGTTTTTACCAATTCCCTATCGGGCAGGTTTGACCGAAAATCGGTCGACTTGTGCACCGAGTTGATCCAGAATTGACCGATAATTGACCGAATGCCGATTTTGGGTAGATTTTTTAGTCGACTTTTACTGAATCGATCTAAAATGGATCTAATCAAAATGCATTAATCGGTCAACTTCGTAAAAGTCGACTGAAAATCGACCAAAAATCGACTGTAGTTCGCATTCGGTCAATTTTGTGTCGATTTTCAGTCGACTTTTACTAAATCGACCGAAAGTCGATCAAAAATCAACCGAAAATCGACTGCAGTCGGGATTCTGTCAATTTCCAGTAAATTTTGGGTCGACTCTTTGCACAAGTCGACCGATTTACGGTGGATCTAGGTCGAGGGTTATATTGATATTGTTATTATGTTCTTGAATGACCAAATTGTATACTCATTCTCATATATTTTTGGAATGTTTTGTGGAATAATTTTGGACATAAATGGCATAAATTCTCCTTCGTCATGTAGCCTCAAGCTTTTTTATAATCAATATTTTTAGGTTGTGCTGATTTTTAATTTTAACTTTTATACATATGAAATACAGCATCATTGTGTGTAAAATTGTACTTTACTCACCGGTAACGACGAAACGAGCATAGTTGGAGCTGACGACTGTATCCCCTGTCACGTGATGAACGGTCCGACAGCTGTAGCTGGCATGTGCATCTTTGGGAGTTACAGAAAACACAAGGAGCTCACCAGTCGGCAGCATGTGGTATTTTCCATCTGCAACAATTGAATTCGAGTTCAGTTTTGCATCCATCGTCAGCGAGGAATCAACGAGGAAAGTTTAAAGTCGAATCACGATTCACGCATTTCAGACGTATTTTACTTTCGAATGGTCTCGTCGTTTTGCGCATTTCTATTTCTTACTTCGATAGCTTTTGTTTCAAAAGTCAACTTTGGTAGCTTTAATTTCATAACTTAAATCAGCTACGTTAAGTGAGGATTTGAAGCTTACTTTGACCAAATTGCAGTATAACATTGAAGGAAATTACCTGGCTAGGCTATTCAAAAATAAAGTTCTATCAAGTATTCGACTCGAAAACATTAAAAGGGATTGAAAATAGGGACTGTCATGGAAATCTTGTCCTTGTAGTTTTTCTCTACTATTTCTGAATCGATTTTACTGAAATTTTGTCGGCAGACCTTTGAAATGTTTACGAATTATTTATTTAATTTTACCTAATTACGTTCTATACTTCTGATAACGTCCCCGACCAATTTTAATGGTATGATTACGTATTTCAATGCGCCGTTTAAGAAATTGATAGTAAAAATCATCGCAAATTTAATTTTGATGGTAAAAACACTAAAAAAAGAAACAAACATAATTCATGGTTATTCGTAATTATCACAGAAATTACTCAATATTTCGAAAAATGTTTTAGTAAAAGTTTTAGATCTAATTAAGATTTACGTCGGATAATTTTCCCCTAAGGTTAATAGTTATCGAAAAAATTGAAAAAAATACAATGCATCTCGAAAATCACTGCATATGTTAGTTATTTCGAAAAGCTATTGGTTAGAAGTTTGAGAATGAGGAGCCTGAGATGGAACTCCTAAGAAGATCGGGCATCACGCAGTTTAATACATTGCCTTTGAACCTTAAAAAAATAATATAGTATTCATTTTAAAGCCCTGTTACTATAACCTTCTGGCTTTTTGTGGAATAATTCATGTTTTCTAATTTTTTCTATTTTTCTAAAAAAATGATTAATTTTTCAAAATATTTTTCGAAATTATGAGCACTTTATAAGATAATTGCGAAAAACCATGAATTATATTTCTTTTCTATGGTTTTCACTATAAAAATTAAATTTGGAACAATTGGGTGACCGGATGCAAAAACACCTTAGCCGCTCGGTCTGACTCATCGTAAGTAGTAACAGACAGTTTCGCAGTTTTTTAAAATTATCTTGTTTTGCTTGTTAGATAGCAACATGCTGACAAAGTTATAGGTATTTAAAATATCTTTAATTTGAACCGTCACTCGTTACGATTCGATGAAAATTGTGCCTAGGAGAGCCTTCGGAAGGCGAGTTTTTCTTGGCTGTTACTACTTACGATGAGTCAGACCGAACACGTAAGGCATTTTAGCATCCGGGCACTCAATTATCATTATTGTCTTAGTAATCAGTGCAGTAAAATATGTAAGTACAGTAGAGTTCCAGTATATTTACCCACTCGGTTACTCGCATTCCCCTTCCGTCCCGTTATACTTACCAAAAGAAGGGGAGTACCGGCCGCTTCGCCCACTCCTGTGATGTAAATATAATGAAACGGAACCGGGTAAATATGCTGTAACGTAAATATAACGAGACACAATTATACCGGGACTCTATTGTATACACAGTCTGTATTGAAGTTTGTTAGAGGACGTTTTCGAAAGTTTATCTCAATAAATTGTTATCGTAATTTTATAGAGATAGAGACAATTTTTAAGAGGTGCAATTCAATTAAAATTGTAAATTGTCATAGTATAATTTACTATGGTTCCAGTGACACTATATATATTATTAGTATAAAAATAGATAGCCAACGACTTCTCCAATAAAGATTTTTCAATATGATACGTCCATAGCTCGACAGAGCCCAGCTCACAAAACCAATAATACCAATATCCGACCACGCAAATTTACCCCGAAATCTCCCTTCCCCTGTGATTTTTCATTCCAGAACAAAAGAAACGTTAGAGCGACGCAGTGTTTTCCTGACCAGAAGCGACGGTCACGATCGTCGAATATGCAAATCTCGAGGATGGGAAATCAGTACCTTCAAAAATGGAAGTAGCGGAAAAAGGGTCCGCACAAAAAGCCGGATTGTCTGAAACGCGCGAGGAAAAAGACGGGAGCACTTTTCCACATGGTAGGGCAGTCGGTGTGGAGGATTCGTCTGCATTGATCGACAGCCGGAAGTGCTCGCGGAATAATGGAACGATCAATTTTCTCCGAAAGTGGAATGGAAAATCCTTAAAAGCCGATTTATCTCTCTGGTGCAGCCTGTTATTATTTTCGAAACATTTACTCGCATTACGGCTCGGTGCACGATTAATTGAAACGCCGCAGGAAACGGACGTTGTTTGCGGCAGTTATACCAAGTTTTCGTTTCGTCCGTAAAATTACTATTTCTGCGATAACTGCTGGATATCCACGTGTAAAATGTTATAAATTTTAAATATTTGTAACTTATATTCCACTGGTAATTCCTTAAAAAATATGACTCAATATTTGTGAAGACCTTATTATATGTTGCAGATTTGTTGGTAATAACGGAGTTACTTTCAAATGCGCATGAATATTAAATAATTATAATTGAATTAATTTCTGTTCAATGAGTAACATTAATTCAGGAAATGTATGGATTAATCATATTAAATTATATATTTCATGTGGTATTTTGTTATTATAATATACTAGATGTTCTTTTTTTTATTATTTTATTCACGTTTAATATGTTAGTTCAAAATGATCTCTTGGGTTATACAACTATGCAGAAATAAAGTCATTTTATTTTTATATCGGTATAGATGTTTTGATTTTATATAAAATATTTTTGACCCTCCGGCCGTAAAACTCGATTTCTCAGCCTAGGGCGAAACCTTCGGCCGCCAATTATCGAGTCCTACGACAATCGGATAAAAAAAAATACATTATTCGTCACGGATGAAATATCGATCTCCGACGAGTGTGATTGTTATCCTCACTTCGCTCGGGTGACAAACTTAACAATCGTCGAAAATCGATAATTGCGCCCTTGGTATATAATGTACTATTATTCTTTAAATCTTTATAAGAATTAGTGTTATATTCTTATCAAACAATATAATCAACTAAAAAACACTTCAATATTTGTGAGTAATAATGTCATAGTTACATAACGAAACCTGATAATTTGCACAAAATCGGTCACTTCAAAAACTGAAGTCCCAGCTTTGAGACTATCCAGGACTAAATTTGAAATTTATAACTAACAATAAATCTTAATCAAATTAAAAATTTATACTTTTTTATTTCATTAAATTAGAAGAAAAATTTAAAAAAAAACATCACGCTGCGGATTCGAACCACAGACCGCTCGACATTAGTTGGAATTTTTAACCAATCGGACTGGCTTCCTGATTAAAAGTAAATAAGAAATAGTATCGATAAACATTTCAGAAATTTTGTTGGCAGGAATAACCAAAATTTTATAAGTGAAAAGTACTAATATTTTCGAACAAAAAAAAAGGAAATATCGACCTAAAATAAGAGTAATGAGAACAACTATAGTAAACTTTTTTTTGTGTTTATACCTAATTGAAGTTCAACGTGTGTGATTTAAGTAAATATTTAAGAAATTAAAACTGATGTTTGAAAACTTTATAATTGAACACGAACATTATTTGAAACGTATTGTTGTGTCTTAATAGTATTTATTTTAAGATATTTTCCGTATTTATAAGAGGCTGTATATTTTATGGCAATACAATCTTTTTTTAGAAAAATTCACCAATTTTTTACATTAAAGATGGAAAATTTGGATTTTTTTGTGATTTTCGAAAAATCTTATTTCTATATATCATATTTCTATGGTCGACAGTAAAATAAGTCAAACAACTATCACATTAAAAGATGCCGTTTTCGAATGCAAAACTAATGCCACATAAAACATGACTAAATCGTTTTTTGATTCAGTAGTCTCGTTTTTGGGGCGTAAAATGATGAATGTATTAAGATAGAGATTTTTTGCTGAGTCATCATTGTTAAAAATCATTCAAAAATGACCATTTTTCGCATCTACTGAATCAAAAGATTATGTTCCTAAAATTACGAACGTAAATTTGTACTATTTGATCACTACATCAAAACTTTCCGATTTATTAATAGTCATTTCAAAAATTTTAAAACAATCAAAATTTTCCATCTCAAGCATCAAACAAATATTTTTCTCACAAAATTTGCCTTATTTCTGATGGGGCATACAACTTTCTGTCATCGGAGAAAAATTAGTTAGAAAAATTAAAAATTTGCAACACAAATACATTGTGATTAGCTCGTCAAAGACGTACACACCATCACTTTATTATACACTACTTCTTTGAAAAATCTTAGCGGCATTTGAGATATAATAACATTTGTAATAGCTTTAAAAAAGTACTAAATAAGGCATTTACATAAGATTTTTAAACCTTTATAACTCACAGTTTAAATATTTCTAACATGCCGCAACACTAGGTGTTGTTCTGACTTTTATGCCAATGACTACACGATAAAAAATAAGTAGATAGGGTAACTAGTAAGATGTGGCACATCCAATTTCTTTTCGTTGTTAGTCTTACTATTTAAATCGTAACACCAGCTACAACAAGTTACCTATTGCCGACTCTTACTACTTGAGTAGTCGCCGTAAATACTTCCTTTTTTCCGTGTAGTAAGTACAAAACGCATTGTTTTAATTATTTTATAGACACATATTATCAAATACAAGCATATACATTCAATTATAAAAAAAAATACAACACGATCCTTGTCATTAAAAAAAAAAACGGCAAAAGTACGAAATATTAAATATTCTTAAAACCATCTATATAATAAAAATACCAAGTCATCCATACTTCAAAGGTACAAAAGCTTTGGAAGTTAAATAAAATATTCTTTTTGTAAACTACGAACTGTAATATTGTTTTGTTTGAAGTTTCCTAATATCATAATATCTATTGATCCAAAATTTGAGACATATGGTATTATTTGAAGCAACTATGTATCATGAAATCAATCCTATAAAACTTCACTTTGAACGGACTCTGGGTGAGAAAGAGTCAAATGCAGTAATATGAAAAATGTGAAAAAATACGGAATGTGTGATTAATTAAAAACTAACGTAACGGAGGGACCGGAAATCGAAAGGTCCCAGGATCGTACCCTGGTATCTACAGGATGTTCTGCCATGTTCCCCTTTATATTTTCTGAATTTTTCACAGATTTTCGGGTTTTTCATATTTTTCATACTACTAACATCTCGATTCAGCATTTTTAACATTTTTATTTAAAAATGATTTTTCAAAAAATAAGCCGCCTGTTCTCGAATCAAAATGATTCCGACAGATGGTGCTTTAAAAATATTTCAATCACGTTGAAATGTTTGGTTGATGCATTTTCCACCAATTACGTTGCAGGATAAAAGCCTCGAAATTTGAAGGATTAAAAAACGTTCATTTTTTTGCGGTTTTTATAGTCTATGTATATTACTGCGAGTGCGTGCGACTTCATGTATGACTGTATAAACGGAGAAAAATTTCTTTGGAAATTTTACTATTCTACATGGTTATTAGGGGACAGACTTGCATAATTAGTAAATGTCCTATTCCTTTTGCTTAAAATTACTGCAATTGTTGTTATTTTTATCATACCTTTCCGGAATTTTTAATGTTAGTTTTGGCAAAAATTCAGAATGTTATGGTAAAAATTACACAAATTTTAGTAAATTTTAGCAAAAAGAATAGGTAATTTTCGCCTGATGCAAGTCTGTCAGCAAATATGTAGAATAGTAAAATTTCCAAAGAATTTTTTCTGCGTGTAATTTAATATAATTTAATATGTATGTATATTTCTTTATTATTAATAATATGAGAGAAATTAATATTACTAACAAAACTAACCCACCGCTTCAAAAAAGCACCGAAACAACTTTATTATATAGAACAATCAAAAGCAAAAGTAGTTTAACGACTTTAATAACCCCCATTTTAACAGAATTCGAATAAAAATAAAATTAAACCGTTATTACAGTATAGAAGCTGGTGCAATAATTTGGTACATTATTGCATCCCTTCATTCGTATTGGAGAACAAACATCACTGCGTTCAGTGAAATGTGCTTAGTCAGAACTATTAATTTCATATCTAGTGTGGCTACGAATCTGACGTATAATTTTCCAGAAGATAAAATCTATCGGACATCGCGTTCCGTTAACTAGGTGTATCATCCGAGCCGTTCTATTTTTTAATCGGTTGCAGATATTCCATTTCACTTTCCGGACCCGTCGACGTACTTCGGGTAGTTATCGAATATGTTGTTTAAACCAGTCCAGTGGAAACGTGCATCGGACACGTGTTGTGTGCAGATAGAGCTCACAGATTGTGCATTTACCGCACATTCCGTGCCGTTGCTCCATTATAGCCTTATTGCCAGGAGACGTGACGGTTCGATTACGAAAAAAAGAGGGTAAACGGTGGTAAAAGAAAAATACCATGCAGCGATAAACGCAAACATCAGAAATGCAATCGAATACGGGGATACTCGTTCGAATGAGAAAATATTGAAATTACAACTATAGTAATTGGAATCATATGGGATACATGTGGAGGACGCGATTATGCTGTAGTAATGTTGGGTTAAAAACTCGATTTTTATTTCAAATTTTTGTCAAATTTATTCTTCTTTTTATTTTTTCTTTGGATATATGTATGGGAACATTGCGAAAACTAATATTTTTAATGTCTTAGCTATTTTCAGATGTTTCTAAGCAGACACTTGCAAATCAAGATGCAGTATCCATTCGACATTACCGGCAACATCTGGGAACGTTTGTTTTGTATTTTTTTTTGCGGAAAAAATGTGTAATTGACAGACTCGCTATTACGAATACTTAACAACTTGGTCGATAGAGCTATAAAACATGTTCATTCACAATTCCAAAATAGTAATAAATAAAAATAAAGAAACTTTTATCAGAAAACAATTATCCAAAAGTTTTAATAGATAAATATATCAATAAACCTATTCATTCATCTAATAATATCACTAATCTAATATATTAAACAATTTTTATAAACCAAAATTCTAACCTATAAATCGACACTTTTTTAACTTCCAAATAATAATTGTTTCTCCGTATTTTATCAGATGATTCGACTGCTTCATTCATGTTTTTTCTGACGAATTTTATCAATTTATTTTTTTAATCCAAACTAATAGAATTATGAATTTCAACCTTTTAATTATGATGACAGTTGTACTATACGTTTTGTCATGATAATATTACTTGGAAGTTTATTAATTTCCTAATCTAGGCATAAACATATTAGTGGCCAAAACGTTATAAAACGTATTTCAATAGGCCATTTCATCCCAGTTCTTAACCCTTTCGCTGTGAAGACCGAAAACTCGAAAGTGGGCTCAAAATGTCATCAGATGTTTCCAGCCAATTTGAAATTTGTTTAAATATGGATATTTATGTTTGGAAGACGCGGATTACGAATTTGGAGTCAATTTTCAATTATTTAAAATGGCGGATCCAATATGGCCGACATTTTTTTTTAAAGTCAAGCGGCCATATTGAATTTTTTGTTAGAAGTTTTAAAAATTTGTCCTCAAATTCGGATTCAGCGATTCAACGTACCCAATAAAATCTAACTCTGCTGTATATCTGTTCTTTTATTCTCTATTTATTAATTCTTTTATAATGACGTGTATAATGGAAAATGCTTAAAAACTGTCCAATTTTGTGCGGCCATATTGGATTTTACGTTTAGAATTTTCGAAATTTGACATCAAATTCGGATCCTACGATTCATAATGCCCAATAAAACATATATCTGTTTGTTTATGCTCTGTTTATTCAATATTTTATAACTCGTGTATACACGTAGTCCACACTGGAAGCCCACCTAGTCGACTACGTGTATACATTTTTTAATAGCAAGAAGGCAATCAAGAAATTAAAAATGAATTTTTCATAAAATTACAGTGAATTCCCATAATTTTTTAAACAATGATATTTTGCTTTCCCGTCACATGATTACGGAATGTCAATATTGCAAACATTGATAGAAAATTTCCAGCCCGTGATTCGCAGATTATTTTGGTTGATGCCACGGCTCATAATTCAGCACAAGAACATTTGCATTGCTAAATACCGCTGTGGTCTGAACGTTTTTAAACTCGATTTACCACGAATCTGCAACTTCTGTATTTAAAACAAGTATTTTTAAAATAAGCGCAGAGTACGCCGGCCTCCAACTCGTTAGCATCCGGAATTACTCGTGAAAAAGTCGCGAGCCAAGTAACCAGGAAAACTTCAATTCCATAGTCGGTTGCTTTCAGGAATAACCGAGAGGTGACATGATTTATGCACGTTAGCTCGTTATTGCGCAAATTCGCGTCGAGGACGATTTATACCGGTCGCGGTCCCAGGGGTGCGAAAAACACGCAGATTCCACGGGCTAAGGGAGATCCTCCAGTTTTTCTTCATTTTTTATTTCTTCGAATCCCACGGCGCGACGCAGAGCGTTAAACTGGAAAGCTCTCGAGGTATTGTCCTGCAATGGTTTCGGATGCTCTTACACGATACAAAGCGTAGATACGTATTTCGTTTAGGGGGAATTAAACGGGGTGCTTCGATCCTTGTTTTTCTTTCCTGGAACTCCGTGGTACCATTGCTCGTAATCTAGTTTTTCCGAGTTTTGATCGAGTTAGCGAACAAAAATTTTTCCGATTTCCGCCAATATTCAGTATATAACATTGCGGTTTATTCATGAATTTTGTTTTACTAAAGACAGATGCAACTGTTTTGTAGTATTAACTATTCAGTTTGTTTAAAGCGCCTAATTCAAAATGAGATACGAGTTGGCAGACTAGATATGGGGCAGCTTTTATTAAATTATAGGTTGAGTTCATAAATGCCGCCGATAATGTCATGTCTCGCAGTTCTGAGCTTATTTTGTTGAAATTTGACGTATATTCAGGTATAATACCCTGAAACCTTCGAAATTCTCGAATATTTTCCGCATGCTTCGTTGCGTAGCAGCGAGAGGGTTAAGAGTTTAGAAAATATCTTATTCCGATCATCGATAATCAGGGGAACTTGAGGGAAATATGCAACTAATTTCGTAATCCAAGGGGTATTTTGAGGATTATTATTCATAAAGCCATATTTGCGACCTTACGCCAACTTCGAATTGTAAATCGATTCCCGTTTTCTTTCTATAACTTTTAAAAAAATTCTGTCAAACGGACGGCTAATAATTGATAGGGTAGAGGGGTATCGGTTGGGAATGCTCAAGCTACCAAGGAAATAATCCAAGCAATACTCTGATTGGCCAAAACAGCGGAAAGGAAATTAATCAGAAAAACGCGTAAAATTACCCTAAAAAATAGATTTGATGCTGAAAATTGATTAATTTTCTGTTTAATTTGAATGTTTTAGATTACACTGCTAGAAAAATTAATTTCCAAGTTCATAGTTTATGATTAACACAAACATCTGTTTGTTTTTCTTAGAACCTGATGGGTAAAGTTGTACTTCTTATATGAACTAATCCACTGAACTTTTAAATTTAGGCGAAGGGAAAACATTCTAGTTTTTAATTTGTATTAAGATAAATGTACTGTTTAAAACAAGTACAATGATCGTAAATGTAAATGCCAATGAATTATTTAGTATTTAAAGTAATTTCAAGACGCCACTTGAAAACATATTGACAAGTTTGGGTTGTAAGTTGCCTACATTCTTCTACTCTCAACAGTTTTTTAGGACGCCGTCGCGGTCGTAGTTGAGGAACTAGATCCAATTACATCGTCTGTCTATATAAATTGTTGAATCTGGTCTAAAAGAAAATTGATTTCCTATTTTCAAACGAAAGTTATGATACTGATAAAATGTGTAAGAAAATTATTAGATATTTTAAATTTTGGGAAAGACCAATAGGGCAATTAATATTAACAAACTTAGTCGATCTGAGGAACGTGACAAAGATTTATGAAGAATTTTTAAAATGTCGAATTTTGAACAGAAAAGAATTGGTCATCATATACGACCGACTTCAATCAACCGACAAATCAAAATTTAAAAAAATCACTTATTTGTTATTAATCTCTTACATTAATAAACAGAAAATGAAAAAATGTTTTTCTTTGAGTTTTTTGGTGACTTTTTGACCTTCCCGATGGTGGTCGTATGTGGTGCTTGACACTGGATCACAGATGAAAGTAATGATATTTTACAAGCGTCATACAAAACTTGGGTTTTGTACATAATATTCGTTCGGATCACTATGGTATGTAAAAATGAATTCAAAATTCACTTCATTCAAAGTTATAACTTGTTTAACTGTAACCATAATCTCAGTATTAACGAAATATTTCAGAAATTTTTCCAAATTCTCATATAGGGCCGATGATTGCTACAATCGCACTATTAATTACTTTCAGTACCTGCAAATAATTGCTGCATTTAATAATAATAACGGTACACTTTACAATCCTTAAAGTCTCAAACAGCACCGAACTTTATTACAAGGTTGATTTAGGTTGCGGTAAGATTATCAACCTTAGTCAAACTTATTTAACATTACTGCATGGTTTTGTAAAGTTATGGACGAAATCTCGGAAATTTCATTGTTACATAAGTGTTGATTTGACCACTGTAACCAACAGTGTTCCAATTCGGAGTTGTTTACAGTGAGATTTCACTCTTACACAGTCAAATTTCGGATATTTCACTGCGAAGAATTTTAGCTGCAACAATGCAATTATAGCAACACTACATACAAATCGCATATGTTGTCACTATCCGACGATTTTTGCATTATCTCAGTTGCACTTCTTGTTGGATAGAGCAGGTTGTACCGTATTGTTCTAGAGGTTATATAAGTGTAATGGATTACTAATTAACCTTACGTAATCGACAGGATTGAAGAGTGCAGTTAGATGAATTGGAATACTTGGGTTAAGCAGCATAATCTCTAGTTTTGCTGACGTTTTCTAGACAAACAGGAGGGCACTAACTAAAAGAATACTTCTGGCAGTAAACGCGGAAATAACTATACTGTGTTTCGTTTTATCTCATTTTTTTAGTCACCCTGAAGTCCAGAAAAATGTAAAAAATGTATATTCTCTGCATACAAAGATTCCGCAGAACTTTCAACTAAGTCTAGAATAATCTACGTATATCATCTAGAATAGTCTACGTATCAATAGCAAACTTCCACGATTACAGAATCGTGCTAAACTATTATCCATGAGATACTGATCAAAATCACTTGTTTATTACAACCTATCGATGTGCGCATTTATTAATCTATTGAATATATCGGCCAAGTGATAGAAAAGCTACCAAAAGTCGACATAACCAAATGTACGATTACTCTTTTGACTATAACACCAGAATCACGTATATTCTTGCAGACCTTCAACCTGGCAATGAACTCAAAATGTAAGTCCAAATAACTTCTTAAATTATTTCATGGATAACAAAAATGCATATCTCATATACATGAAATTTTAGGGGATCGGCAGGTACGTGGAGTGAACTAGTTGATTGGATTTTTCTAACAGCTTAGATGTAATAACATAGACTCCCTCTCCAAATTTAAAACTCATAACTAATCATACACTTTAGAAGTAATGAAAAAATATAGTTAATTTCTTCAACATAATAACCGGCACTTGAAAAATTTGTATGAATACCATTCCACATTGTCATAATAGGAAACGAAAAAGTAGACAAAGCGATAAAAATGGCGAGCGATAAAATCACCTGCGACGCTAACACTAATTACTACAAGGATGATAGAAAGGAAGCCAAGGCACAAACATAAATGTACATTAAAATAGAGGGAAAACGAAGATTTTTTTATATATGCCGGAATGAAAATTATTATTTTAATGTCCAAACTGTTCTCTATTGATATGAATCTGCGAAAAATACATAGTATCAGTCTATACGCTGATTCTTAGTACTTTTCGCTGATTGAGGTTAAGAGAGTACGCCCTTTAAGTTTGTTATACTATAATTAAGTAACTTTGTATGACTGTGCAATCTAATTAAATGTATTCTGATACAATCGAAAAGTATTTTTACTTAGATTACAAAACTTCCTGTATAAATTACAAATTTTTGTTTTCAAGAATCATTTTTCAATGTCTTCTTCGTGTCGGAGTAAACATCGACAACCACTGCGGATAGCGTTATAAATCGTAAAAAACGTTCACCACTGAAAAAAATGTTTCTGCTATATAACAAAACATTGAACAAGCCGTTTCAATTAGAAAATGGAATATCACTCTGGACAAAATTGATATTAAAAAATAATCCTTTCATACAAAAATATGCTGCACATAATAGTAACAACAGTAGACTGTCAGTATTACGGTAGCGTAACTAATGTTCCACTAAGCTTCATGAATACAGTCATTGCTAAATGGCTGAGAAGATGAACCTATTACTACTGAATATCACAGTCTGATTGAGGGCTTAACAATAAGCGTCAATGTTCTTTGGAGATTATTGGCTAAGTAGATTTTGTAATGATTTGAACATTCACGACATTGATTGATTACTGTAAAGTTTGGCGTTGGAAATATATAATAACTTCTACAAACATCAAGAGACTGGCATTGTCGTCTTATATTATATTTAATTCTTTGATATCTTATGTTTTATAGAAGATATAGAATATTGCAGTATCATGATGTACACTGAAAAAAATAAGTAAAATTATTAAGATGTAACAAGCAAAGCCTTGGCTGCCTGAAATGTAGATTTCAAAAGTCTTAAAACTAGATTATCATGCGACTAAAATGTTTGTTTCTTTGTTTAGTTATTAATAAGTTAATAAATGTAGTACCGAAAATTAGATATTGTTCAGAATTTGGGCTTAAATTAAGCCGCTTGCGAATTTTAGATTTAGGTTGTTCAGACTAAAATCAAACCTCCAGTCACTGAACAAAATTCATTGCAAAATTAAAGCACAATGAAATATACTATGTCAAGGGATGAAATATTTCATCATCAATTGTACTAGTAAATATTTATTAAATAGGAAGAATCCTTTATCAATGTAATCAACACAATTAAATTTTCATAGTAATAATAATATATTTCATCGGTTGAAAGAATACATTTCCTTGAGGCTATCGGATGCACGTTTCATCGGTTTAATGAATAGTTTTTCATTGTAATAAATTAATATGCGTTCTATTCTTACATGAAAACTTTAGATTGGCTAAACCGATCACTGGAAGGAACAAAATAAAACACATAAAAAACGGTATTTAGTTTAAATTTATTTAATTGTATAACAATATTTCATGGATTAAAGTTGTCATGCTCAATACAAATACACTAGCCATTTTCAAAATCTTTAATCAATAATTAAACAAAAAAGAACTATATATGATTTATATCGCAAAGGTTATTATTGCGTTTAAGAAGTGGAACGTTTAAACACAGACTACATTAATTAAACATTTTCGATGATTTGAATGCGTATACTTATCGACTGATTTTATCAAAATTGTACTGGACAAAAATGATTTATTTTATATCCATTCGTTTTTAGGCCAATAATGGACTTCGAGTGTAAGGCGATTTTCGTCCAGTTAAGAACGTTTTATGTGGTCGTAGAATCGATGTAGAATATACGTCCAACACTAAAGAAATATGAACATCTTTTATATCGTCATTTTTTTATGGTGCACTATAAATAACGTTTTGGTCATAACAGAGATATGTAATTAGCATTTAGAGATACTTTTAAGTTCTAATGTTTAAATAATGGACATTGTAAAATGTACCGAAAAGCGATAAATTAAGTGCAGTTCTATTTGATCCTATATGTCTATAAGTGCGATACTTCACAACAAAAAATAATGCACAAACTGATTAAATCTTAAATAAGGAATCACGCATGGAATTATTTCATTTCGGGTGATGGTCGAAAAACGGACAAATCAATAAGCCGACAGGTCAAAAAACCTACACTCAAAAAGCCGACACATGAAAAATAGACTCATCGACTAGTGGACTTTCACTTTTTGAACTGTCGGCTTTTCGACTGTCGGTTTTTTGCCTGTCGGTTTTTTGCCTGTCGGTTTTTCAACTGTCGTTTTTTTGATTTGTCGGTTTTTCGACCTGCACCCTTCATTTCGAAATTATATTAGTTCTTTTAATATCAATTAATTTTTAGATGTCCCAAGCTAGCCAAATGTTTACAAGTGAGTTATTTATTTTTCTTCACACCGGGAGGAAAGCAGCAACTTTCCTCCCGCAAGCGGAAGGAAAGATGCCGCTTATCCTCCCGGCCATAAAGAAAAATCGTATACTTCCCTCGGGAAGTAAAAAAGAATGCCTCAGACTGCCTGTTTCTCACCCTCGGCTTCACCTCGGGTAAAAATTACACGCAGTCTGAGACATTCTTTATTTTACCTCCCTCGTTGAGTAATATACTATTTATACAAAGGTAATACATTCAACATAAAAATTTACTTAATGTCAGAAATTAAGCTTAATTTCATACTAATGTTACTCCATTCACGTTACTGAAATTAAATGCAATAATTTTCCGTAAGTAAATAAAAGTGGAAGATCGGAGAAAGTTGAAAATCTGTAAACTAAAAAGAAATCGGAATCAACAATATTAATTAGATTTCTAGTTATTGCTGTTGGATGTACGATTACTTCCACTATGTATAGCGTATTATTTATAACTTTCACTGCACAATTCTCTTTTCTTGATGAACCAGCATTCGCAGGAAAGTATTAGTAATTATCCCAAATCTTGAAGATATATTGATTATAAACTTAAAAAAATGAAACAAAATACATATTTTATTAATTTGCAAAAATAATCTTTAAATACTTCAATAAGGGCACAATTTCCTTTAAGAAAGTGTACCTATGGTGAGTTCAATATTCCAGAAACTGGTAGAATAATCTACTTTGCATCTGTTACTATGTAAGTAGGTAGGAACGAGTGAACAAGCTATTCATTTCTTTTTCATATCAGGAACGCAATATTAACTTAATAGGATCAAAAATATATTTTTCTCGTCAAAAGCATACATTTTAGATATTAAATTATGTAATAAATATAAACTTTTATAATTTCTATTATTTTTAATGTGTCATAAAAATTACTGCAATTTATCATATCCGCAGTTTGTATTACATAAATTCAAAACAATATGTTTTAATGAATGGTGTTTCGTAAAACCCTACATTTTTAATACCATTTCTATTAAAATTTTTAAGCCACACGAAAATTACATGAAATATTAATTACTAATTGAAATTAGTTTCAAGTATAATAATTGAAATTTGTATATACTTCATAGACTTGTAACACGATTAAAAATTGAAATATTTCTTACTAAATATTGTAAATGTGCATTTGGGTATTAATGGGTTAACCATTATTATGGATTGACAAATGCACCGAAAAGTGTATCGAATCCAATTTTACTCCCCAACAAACTCCAAATTTATCAAAAATGCATGCTGAAAAAATCATGTTTTTTACTATATGTTTCAAAACCATAAAATGAAGTTAAAGGTGTAAAAATACATATTTTTTGGCCATACTTAGTAAAACATACTTTATTTTTGACAAACGCAGTATTATTTCCGACAGACTTTTCATGCTAAATTGATAAACTTAGCAGAATTTTCCTACTACATGCCATTTTCGAGAGATTAAATGTTTTAATATTTTTATAATAATTAATTTGAATAAATCGAAATGTGACAAAAAACGCATATTTTTACACACTTAACCTCACTTTTCTCGACAGCGCTAGGAAAATTCGGTATTGCCATCGTTTTTAGCATGAAAAATCAGTTTACAAATGATAATGCGTTCATCAAAAAGAAATTCTCTTCTGCTACAAAAGAGAATTCATGTATCAAAATATGGCCAAAAATGAACATTTTGACATATTTAACATCACTTTTCTCTAAAATGGGAACTGGTAAGAACATTCTGCTGGTGTCATTGTCACATCAAACAAAAAGTAAAATGTTGTCGGCCAGTATTGTAGAATTATATGCAAAAATACGTGTTCAAGAAATTCGCATAAGCATTGACGTGATTTTATATACATTGTTTCACTCATGGAAAGGCTGAATACACAGAACCACAAACAAAATTTGTTTCGAGATAACTTGAATTAGGAATAGTGGATCTTATAGATTTTCAGCCGCTGAAAACGAATCCGTTATTCGATTTGGCCCATCACGTCAGAATTTTAAGATACGTGATCCGAAAAATATTCAAAAATATACTTTTTGGCAACTTAAGGTTAGGATATGTAAAAACTCTGACACGATGAGTTAACTCGGACAAAGAATTCGTTGTCAGTGGCAAATAATCTATAGGATCCACTACTTCTGATTCAAGTTATTTCCCAAAAAAAAATTTTGTCGTCCCGTGAAATCTATAAGATCCAGTATCTCTGATTCAAGTTATCTCCCCTAAAAAATTGTTTTATACTTCACGAAAAAAATAACACAAGACCACGTTTTTTACACAACTTGAATCAGAAGTGGAGGATCATATAGATTTTTGGTCGCTGAAAACGAATTCTTTATCCAAGTTAACTCATCGTGTCACAGTTTCACACCTAACCTTAATTTGCCAAAAAGTATATTTTTGAGTATTTTTCGGATTACATATCTTAAAATCCTGACGTGATGCGTCTAATCGAATAACGGATTCATTTTCAGGGGCTAAAAATCTATAAGATTCATAATTCCGGATTCCAGTTATCTCGAAACAAATTTTGTTTGTGATCCTGTGTTATTCATTGAAAGAGAATTTAATAATTTTCAAACCAACAAAGTATCAGACAAGTTCAAGCTCAAAACAATTTAGTTTTCTTAATGATGGGATGAAATATGTTGCAATTTATTTAATTAAATTCATTACTGCGTTTAACTTCGATTCTTAGGCACGACTTCTATTATTTCACGCGCGCCAAACCAGAAATATCATCGCGTTGTCGAGCAACAGTTTTGGATGGTTCCGCACGAAATGCCGGGGCTTCCGTGCTGCTTTCGCCTGTTTCATTTCTGTGCTTTATTCATTCAGCGGGATCCCGTTTGTCTCCGTCATTCTCGAGTGGGTCGAAACGACGTACGGGCTGCGAATCCCAAAGTTCCGATTCAGCAGAATATTATTTCGTCTCAGAATTTTCATAAAAATTTATTTCGGTTTTATTACATTTTTCAATAAATATATGAATTTAATAATATATATATTTTTTATATTAATTTGGAGAAACGTATTTATACAACAAAACTGAAAAATATTTGGTACTATTTTTATACAATTTTATTGTTTTGGATCATTTTTTATAGCATGAGTTATGCTCGTTACTGTTTTTCTATGTTTTCTAGATAAATGGATATAATTTTCATAATTTTCATAAATAATTCTTGGTTTAGACGGTCACCATACAAAAAATACAATTAAAAAAATTCCAAAATGGTTTTTGATGGAAAATACGAAATGTGAGGTAAAAAAAAGTTTTAAAAAAAAAAACGAAACGTGGTTTTTTACAATAAACAATATTTGTTTAAATCGTCGCCAGAGGGAAATAAAACCTATAATTAATTAACAACTTTTAAGCAAATATATATATAGTAGTAGAAAAGCTTCGTTTGGAGACGATTAACAGTCCATTTTATTTTTTTTTACAACTTGATTTTTATCTCACATTTCGTGTTTTGGAAAACCATTTTGAAATTCTCTTATGTGTATTTTTTTGTATGGTGACCGTGTAAACCAAGAATTATTTATGAAAATTATGAAAATTGAAATGCATTTAATACTTAAAATTACAAACTTCCTTGTAAAGCAACAGTGTACGAATTCATTACTGATATAATTAAATGTAACTTAATGAAACATTAATTTTGCAAATTATTTTCTTAAAATTGCTCCTTTAATACAGAAATAATAAACACATATAAATAAATAAACAAATCAAACTTGAAGCTACGAATATTATAGTACATTTATTAGTATTACCGACTTTAAAAAATTCAAAATGCATTGTAATATTACAATTTCGAATTCCTCCTATGAGAATTCTTAACATTACCATTTCTATTTCAAATAATATTATATTTATTTTTATATTTTAACGATATATATCTTTTAAATATCTAGAAAACAACCTAACCTCACAAATAATTTATATCACTTATAAAACTAGAAGTTTCATAAAATCTGGAATCTATATATTTTCGAATTGTAAGCAAAGCATGCTTATGATATTTATTTTCATTTTTACTTGATAAACTATACAAATGCTTAGTTATTTCATTTCGTTAATATTTTTCTGGTCATCAACTAATTTATCTTTTTTTATAACCAAGAACTTTAGTAATTTGGATTATTCATTATGTCTCACGCGAATGGACTTTACTACTTCAAGGCTGCCGACATCTTAGTTGTAACATACATCGTAAAAAGCTTATGCAATTTGTCATTAAAATATCATGATCTTACTCAGGGGTTTTTAAGTGACTGATTGCGAATTTCAATTTCAATTTTCAGTAACAAAAATGGTGGAATGAATTCATAAAAATTTACTACTTAATCTGCAGTTAGATATTGATCGCTGATAAAATAAAATTTTTATATAAATTTTCACTACCCTACATCGCCTATTTTTAATTTTTATTAACTGTTCCTGGATTCGTAGTTAAGTATATTAAAATCTAAAACTATATAATTTCCTAAAAAACGAAATTATTAGTTATTTTCATCCACTTTATTAAATCCTCACATTTTTTATTTGTATAATTTAATAATGAAGTTAACACGGCATAAAAGAAAGTGATAAAACTCTTAATAGTATTCAAACATTCTTAAAAAAAATTATTTCTTAGCTTAGAAAGTAAAAGTAGAATGTCGAGTTTGTAGTTAATATAATATTACGTGCTTTATGGAAGTATAAACGAAATTCCGTAAATTTTCCACAGCATCCTTAATATAAAAGAATTTATATATTCTTATATATTTTATATATAATTTTATATATTTTATAAATTCTGAAATTCGTAGTTTACTTATCATTATTTCATATCTTGCGTAGCTATTCTAATTGTATATCTATATCTAATTATATAACTAATTGACAATGCATAAATAATAATAATAAATACAAATTTAATCGGTTTAAATTAGACTCTTCAACAAGTGCTCACGGTTTCTTACGTATATTTCCTAGCAATTTACGTAAGAATATGCGTCTAATGAGATTCTACTACGCCATAGATATTTTCGAGTTAATTGCAGGTTATTGCTTACGCATAATAATTACGTCTTTCGACAATAACTTATATTCCATTTAATTAGGGCGAATTATTTAAGTTGGTTTTCTTATCGTTGCTGGTATTCGATTAACTGATATATTGTTAACATATTTCAAGTGTATTTTATGTCATTTTAAAATATTGAATCTAATAATGGATTTAACCACTTATACTTATTTGCGAAATATTTACTAAAACGCGTCAGATAACATAAAGAGAATGCTTTAACATCCCCTCCAAATATGAACAATTTATATACGGAGGGCGTCTAAGGCATCTAATCACAATAGTACAAATTTCGAACGTTAAAAAATTCGATCGATTTTTGACCTAGATCTTTTTTGTTATGAAAAAGAGCTGAAATTTATTGTTGAGGGGATTTTTAGGCAATAATAATATACACAGTTTCAATAAAATTATAATTTTTCAATTTTAGGCTGCCATATTGGATCTATCACTAGGAATCTTCAAAACCATATCGGGGAATCAAAATCTGCTGGAATAACTATGCGGTGATTTTGTAAACATAAAGTTTATAGATAACACACAAAATCAGTGAACACAGACTTTTATAAAAATGCGAACATTTCGAAATTTTCGTCCGCCATATTGAATTCGCAATTTTGAATTTCGTAAGCTTGACGTCAGATTCGTTATCAACGACCCTAAAAACCCAGGTATATCAATTTTTATAATAAACCGAAACAGTTGGAAAATTTTCGTCCGCCATATTGGGTCCGTCATTTTGAATTTTGCAAATTCGAAATCGGATTAGTGATTTGCGACTCAAATAACTTTTAATAAATATATTTTCAGCAAGAATTCATCAATTTGACTTGATAAACGTTGCAAAATCGAGAATGTCATTCAATATTCGGCTTGAAGCCGATATGTTGGGTATCGCCATTTTGAAATTTAAGTTTTGCGCTTATAAATGTTGTAGTTTAGGGTCCGAGGCCGATTTTAACTTTATAGTGACCTCGTCATCCAATTTCGGCGGGAAATTGTTGATCAAAAATTAATGTGTAAAAATCCGACTTAATCGGCTGTATCTATTTTGGATATTATCGAAAAGTACGATAAATTTCACGTTAGAAATTATATGTACAGAATTTTTTCATCGTAATCCAACAAAACTTACAGCTGAAAAGTTCAAGACAAATTCTTCCTTTTGGGTCCTAATCGGTTAACTGAAATTTTAGAATCTGTTTTCTAATCAGCCGAAAAAAGTCTTTTAGTTTCCAGTACAAAATTAATGAACTTATCGACGGTTATTCCGAAGAAAAAACCCGAGACCTTGGAGTATCCCCATAAACTTCTTGAAATTGTTCATTTTTTCTTTTTGTTTCTTTTAAAGAAAGAGAAAAGATTTCGAAGTAAAGACTGGCGATAAAAAACTAATGTTGTTTTGAAAAAAATCATGTATATTTTTTACATTTGTAATTTTTCAAAAATTCAATAACATATTCTGGAACTTCTGTTAATTTTACATCAGATGGGCTTCCCTATTTTTTCTCCAAAACACAAACATTAAAATCTATTGTGAAATACGTCCATCATCCATAATGGGATAAAACTATTTCGCAAAACATTAAGAATTACTTTACTATCTAAGTTTAATTGTAAACAGATATTAATAGCGATACTAGTTCGCAATATTAAAGCTCGAATCTTGTTTTAGTATATTGGTGATTTTGCATGTACGTATTTTTCGTAAACGAGGGCGACAATTAATCATTAGTAGAGCTATTAATTATCTCGGAATACGTAACACACAATATGCTTCAAGAAATTGTAAATGATAATGGCAAAATGAAAATTTGCTTGAAATCAATTTATCTTACAAACATCATCATTAAATCACATAGAATCGACCATTAAACGAAAATCCGATAAAAAATAAAACCATTAAATATTAATAAAAAAATTATCTTTGAAACACTTAATTAGACACATGCCAGTTATTTTTGTGCAGGTTTAAAATGTGTTTCACAAGAATTAAAATTTAAACTGAAAAGTATTTGAATGAAACATTGCGATATTACCGATAGTCAAGAGCATGAGGATATTAACTCTTCATTATCGTTCGCAGACAATAACCATATTAATCCCGCGCAAAATTATTACCTCACACGAGGAATCCTCATCGGCTCGAATCCAATGTCCGGACTGGCTGCCTTCGAGTTCCATTTGTCCGAGGCACGAGGATCGGAGAGCTTTATTCCCGGAAGAATCTAATTGTAAGTGAAATCGGGTATGAAATTGCTGTCGTAGCGGATGCGATTCTGCAGCGTCTGCCTTTCGTCTTTCATATAACTCGGCGGGTATAAATGCGACTTCGTAAACTTCAACGAATCTCGATTCGAGACTGTTTTTCAGACGTCGGGAGGTGGATTTGTTAAAATCTCTAACTGCATTAAACACGGGGTGAATATACCATTTATTGTGATGCTCCTTGAATTTCTCACGATTGCTAGGCGGTGGATTAACATCTGATCCTGGACAACTCTAAATGTGCTATTTTTTTTTAATTTGTCAACGCTCAATTCGAATATAATACTAAAGTCAAGTACAGATACTTGTCGGGTTTAATGTTAACATCTAAAGGAAAATCTGTTACCTCCATAGCATATTATAAAATATTTATATTACTTAAATGTATCTTTGTGTTTGTAGCATCTGATTTCCGACATTTAACCGCTCGCTGGAGTTTTCGATGATCGGCAGCGCGGCGACAGGGAGCAGTAGTAAGAGGGCGTTTGAGCAAGACAAATCGCACAGAAAAGCAGATAATCATTTCAGCCAACATTTTTTTTACTAGATGATATTATAATGTCTCTTACGAAATAGATGAGCCTTATTTTTAGCTATCACTGAAGCCTTTAGAGCGTTTCTGTTAAAAGAGATACTTTATCAAACGTTGGAGAAAATGTCATTTTTTTGCCACTTTAACAGAATATTACATGGAACTTATAGAGCTAATGAAAAGTGTTCATTCTCGGATTCGGATTCATGGACCCCAAACTAAGATTAGTAAGACAAGTGAGCGTAGCAAATATTTATTGATATTTCATAATTTAGTGCCCGGATGCAAAAACGCCTTAGCCGCTCGGTCTGACTCATCCTAAGTAGTAACTGCCATTTACGAAGTTTTTGCATTTTTCTCGTTTTGCTTGATAGATAGTCGTGTGCCCCCAATGACAAAATTGTGGGTATTGAACATATCTTTAATTTGAGCCGTCACTCGTTTCGATTCGATGAAATTTGTCTCCAGGGGAGCCTTCGGAAGTCGCTATTTTCTTGCGTCCCACCGGCGCGTCAAGCTGCGGCGATAGTCAGTTGGCGCAAAAAGTGACTTCCGATGGCTCCCCTGGACACAATTTTCATGAAATCGAAACGAGTGACGGCTCAAATTAAAGATATTTTCAATACCTACAATTTTGTCAACGGTGGCGTACTGTTATTTATCAAGTAAAACGAGATAAATGCAAAAAACTGCGAAACTGGCTGTTACTACTTACGACGAGTCAGACCGAGCGGCTAACGCGTTTTTGCACCCGGGCACTCAATTATGTATTATTCCTAGTCTCTTAGGATGCAATAGTGATCAGTGACGGTATGTCATATCTACATGATTACATCCTCAGGTGCTCCACAAGATGTCAAAAGCGCCTTTTATCATCCAATTATAATTATCCTCTGGACATCCCGAGCACGTAGGAGGTCTTAAAGACGCAACAGAAGGATCAAAGCAGACATTTTGACCACCACAGATAACGAAGGTGTCAGAGAATATTCGAATTGTTAATTAATTCACAAATTATGACTCGGGCCCAAAAAAAAAACAATTTCACATTAATAATAATCGTTTTAATTCGTAGTTACCACGGTTGCCGATTACTCAATAACGATATGAAACAATAATTATGGGAATTATGCATGAGACGTTCAGTACAATAAAGTATGAAAAATGCAGGCATTATTTTCCGGTGAAATGCACACCGGAAACTCGTCGCACGTTGCATATCGCTGCAGTGGGGAGAAATCGACTCGAAACAAATGATCCGTTAAAAGAGTACTCGCAGGGTACTCAGAAAATATTCCGTTCCATCGACAATGCGGTCCTTGAGAGACTCTGAGCGAGCTCGGGTACTCCGAGGCAGGAACACGCGTACACATTCGATTGATATACGGGTCTCGCAAGAGAATTGTTCCGTGCGGTTCTGGCGTAGTACGAGGTTTGTAGAAGAGGGATGAACGCCGTCGTGAATTTGCATTGCGGCTGCGAGCTCTGTGTTTGAGCGCTCTGCGGAAACGTCGGAGTTAGGCGAACCTGTGCCTCAGTTAGACCGGAAGTTCCCGTTAATTCGCTAGAAACGGTATAGCATCGCTAAAATCGCGCACGCAGCTGCAAAGACGCGTATATAATGTAGAGATTTCGATCGGACGGAGCCGTAGTGTTAGCGTAGATTTTCGAGCTTAATACGATCGATCGCGTTTTACCAAATAACGTATTCGAGGGCGAATACCAACGATTTTCAATATTGAATTGAATTTGGTTCACTACTTTCGAAAATTACGATAAAGGGAGTTTCTAACATTCGCTATTTGTCTTCGAAAGTATTGTCTGATTTCTTCTATACTTAGTTAATAAAATAATATAATATCAAGAGAATTGAACGGGCTGACCAATATTGGGGTTATTTCTTCTATTGTAGTAATTCTAAATAAAATTTTGTCAATATAAAGTAACTCCTTATGAAATAATGTATTTTTCTTATAATGTTCATTCATGATGTATTAGAGTGGTTTTCATGAGTATGTTGATTTGTATTTGAATTTGGAAAAATAATATGGTTGTCGAAAGTTTTTATGTCAGAGTTTTTTTGTCTGAAGTTTTTTGTTTACAAAAGTTTTTCTATCAAAAATTATTTTTAGAAAAGTTATTTTGTCGGAGTTTTTATGTCGGAGTTTTTTTGACCAAGGTCATGGACCCGATTCCATGTATGCCAGACTAGAATCCGAAAATTTGTCTAATAAATGAGAAACGAGGATACCTGTGGGTATAGGTTGTTTTGTCTTATGGGAGAAAGTTTGAAAAATTGCTTTTGAAGTCGCGGATAATAGGTAAAAAAATGCAGTAATGTAAGTAGTAACAGTGTATTTATACTGCCAACAAAAGACTGCGGACTGTTACTACTTGGACTACTGCATTTTCCTATGTAAAATCCGCGATTTCAGGAACGATTTTTTAAACTGTCCCAAGTATAAAACAATCGAATTTTGTATAAGGTGTTACATCTCAGGGGATCAAACCACCTAAACCCGTGTGCATTTTACTATGTTACTCAGGCAGGGGTTTTAGGAGACGCTGTTTTCGGAATCGTTTTCAAATATTCAGAATTCAAAACAGCGGATCCAACATAAAGGACCAAAATGCGAAAATTCGCATGGTTATTTTTTCTTTTTGCGTAAAAGTATTTGCTATGATGTTAGATAGCCGCCAGGCGAATCAAGAAGTATGTTATTTTTTTCATTTTGTTTTTAGGCACAAGATTTTTAATAAACTTTCATGCCGCTTTCATGAACTTTAGATATTTGTCTTCAAATTCATAATCAGTAACCGTAAAAACATTCCAAGTAAAACGATTGAAGTAAAAACAATAAATTTGCAAATAATTCATTCGACATATTGGATCAGTCCATTTTAATCTTTGAAAGCGGATTTCATTTTTGTAATTAGCGACCTCAAAAATAACTGAACAGTCAATTGCAAGTAAATCGTAGGTCATGAAAAATAGTGTGATAGGAAATTAAAAGGCTTGGGGAATGACAGACTTAGGAAATAGTTTTTTAGATTTTATTAATTTCGGTTTATCTTAAGTGAGACATTGGGAATTGATACATAGAAAAAACTTGGCAAAAATCAACCCAGACAAAAAACTACCATGTACATGTTCCAGAAACCTCATTAGAATAGTACTTATCTGAAAGAGTAAATTGTGTATCAAGGATGAAAAGATAGCGATTATAACGTGCGTCAAGTTCCTGCTCGCTGTAATGGATCTCATTTCCCCAGTTGTACTCCCGATATTTTTTTCCCTACTCTCGAAATTTAATACTTAAAAATTAGGTAACCTGATTTTTTCCGGTCGACAGGTCATATTGATTTTCAACGCATAACCAAATATGTATATATTGATTAGGTTGATTATCATTTGACACTTTTCTATCAGGAAAAATGATTGTCTGTAAAGAAAATTTTTCGGTCGGTTACACATGTACGCAATATCGTGATTTTTAAGGAGGTAGGACAAAAAATATTTTCTACTCGTAAAAAAGTATGACGTATAACCTATTATAAATTATTATTTACAAGAAATTCGATATATAGTAACAAAAACTTACCATGCTCAGCCGTAGGGTAAATATTAAAAGTTGAGTCTTGTACCCACGATGTCACCTGGACGTATTCCTTCACGAAAGGAGGTATTTCACATCGAAGTACACCTGTGTTGCCTGCGAGAACGTAAGTATCTCGTACTTGCACTTCGAACTTCTGCTGTACAACTAGAAAAGGAAAGATTACTCGTGATTAAATGGGAATTATTTTGTGTTCACATATAGGCTTTTGCAACATTTTACATCGTTTCATTGATGAAAAAAATCTCTCAGTACTTTTATATCTATGATATTTAATAATAATTTTAATTATTAATTGAATTGGTTATTTTCAACTGGTTTAAAAATATATTTTCTAAAGTGTTGATAGAGGAGTTGGATGTTCGCAGACATGCGTAAATGGAACACAGAAATTTTGTCATTTTTATTAAATGTGTAATGACAGAATGTGTTAAATAATTATTGAAACAGTTGAACCAAATTATCTGTATTAATCGTTTTGTTTCTTTTATTATTAGTTTAACTTTGCGGTGCACTATCCCTTTATTTGTAATCTTATTTAATATAATAAACTTCATTGTTTTTGTTCTTCGGCATCAGGTGACGTATAAATAACATTGGAAAACCAAAAACAGACTGCTAAGAAGTGTCAATCGATTTATAAAGGGCAGATCTCTTTTAATTGTAGAAAAGTTCGATATTAAAATTTAGATAATGAGTGCAAAAAAGACGATAATTTTAATGAGAAATTTCGAACGTTTTCTGGAATCATTAAAACGGATTGATTCTTCATTTGATCAATCGAAATTTCTTCATCGATCGTCTCCTTTCAGTTGCCTAACGGCGACGATGAAGCGAACGGGATGTCGGCCACGACTTCCGTCGAGTTGAGGAGCTGATGGGAAACTTGGACAGCCTGCAAATGATTGCCATGTCGGAAAACTTTGGTCTATGCCAGTGAAGACTCGATTCGTTTGACAAAAGAGGCGTAAGAAACTTAATAAATTAGATACTGGTATTGAATTTTTATAACGAACTTAGTATAATTAACGATAATTTCAATATTATCTTGAAAATATTGAAATTTCCATTTTTTTCGAATAATTGAAGGAATGTTAAGATCGATCATACATATTTAGAAGTATAATGAGACGCATCCTTAGTAATCATTTAATGTTAGGACATTATAAATTATGAATCTGATTTTCAAGGGGCGTGGTTTGAATTTGCTATTAATATAAGTAAAAAATGAAAAGTATCGCATATTTCGAGTACATTGATTACAAATTTCCAGGTCCGAAATTATTTGTATCTAACCTAAAATTTCTCTGATTCGCGTTTTAGAGAAAAATATTTAAAATTTCTGCAGAAGTGAAATATTGTAGTAATAAATCCTCTTTCTTCTACGCATCGTGAGCATGTATGCATAATCTATATCGCTTTACTGCATAAGCCAGTGCATTGCGAGATATTACTTTTCGGCTTTCTTTAAATGGATGTAACAAATCCTGACTTCTTATTCTTATTTGATTAGAATATCCATTACACAGTTCTAAAACGCCATATCACTATAACTTAAGGTAAATGATAAACGATAGTCAACAGCGGTTCCAACAATTTTTTGTACCTCTTTACAAAATTAATAATAACCAGATTCGATCTTTGATTAATAATTTGAGTCAATAAATAATTCTTGCATTTATCAGTAACGGTCAAAGATTAGAAATGATCATTACTTAAAGTTTGTTAACGTTTCTACGAACACTTTAGTAATCATTAGTAATCAATTTAAAAAATATACGCAATTATTTTAACAAAAGTTATGGACCCATTAATGCCAGAAATTTCTTTTTTGAGCCTTGAATTTCAATCAAATATGCAATTTGAAAAAATTGTCTAGGGACATTTGTTACTGCTTCAGGTCGTTTTTCCTCAAGTTTCTGAGGTCAAAATTCAGTTTCAGATATTAGGAATTAATTAGTTAGGAAAAAATGGGAATTGTAGAAATTTACAAGAAATTTAGTTTGTTACTATTTTTGTTTCATTGTTACAATTTTTGTAAACGTCTATAAAATATGTGTTTGTAATTTGGTAAAAAAATATATGATGCAATTGTTATTGGTATTCATTTTTTACATTGGATGATTGATTGATTATTATTTACCATGCGAGATATATTATTTATTATTTTTATATTCTTGATTTATTTCAAAATTAAACAAAAACAAAAAAATCATTCGCAGATTGAATCCGAGATATTTCGATTACTTTTGCCATAAAATTAATTTCCTAAGGGCATTCGAGTATTCGACAATTTTTGAAAAGCCCGGAAGCGTTTTGTTACTTGCAAAGAAGAACGAACTTGTAAATAGCCGAAGCAAGAATTTCTGAATTATGACAGACTGTTTATTCGTTAAAAAGCTTTTATATTATGGTATATGTATAAAGGATCTCTCAATAGAGGAGGGAATCCCGAAGAATTTTGCTCTTTATGTCGTATTTTACGGTACTTTACGAACGATATGAAATTGAAAAATCCTATGGTGGATTCTTATTTATATCGGTTGTATATAGCATAAGTTAATAAATTTACTTAATTTTATATTATTTTTTTAGATTTCTACAACAGAACTGTTTTATTACTTTCTTAAAGTTATTAATTTTTTATATTCCCATAATTACATGATGCATAAAGTTATAATTATATTCGGCGGTTTCACAAACTATACTTAGATTTGAGAATTGACAAAGAGCGTTCTACAAAAGTTGGATTTACTTTTAAAGAAAAATATGTATTGAATGAAAAATTGAGCTAGATAGTATTTTATTGAAAAATTTCGTCATTTTAATAGATAATTCGCAGCGCTTTGGCGTGTCATAATGAACAATTTTTAATTACATTACTTTTTTTTTGTAAAATGCATATAGTAATTCATGATAAACTCTTCAGATATTTGTAGTTCACTTTTATTAGCTACCACAAAACCAATTTTAGATATAATTTAAAATGATAAAATTTGAATAATGGTTTCACGTTCCTTTCTTTGTCCACATGCATATATATTTTGCGTTATAAAATGATTAGCGAATAATTACTATTCAATACTGGATAAACTAAATATTTGATAAGCAAGTATTCGCAATTCTTTATAAAGATTTTGAAATAATGAGTGATAATTTTACTGAATACTTATTATTAAATTTTTCCACTATCTTGTTTTTTATCCACTCCTAATACTAAAAAAGTCTTTCTAATAAGATTCGTTACCATAATAATTTTCATATTCTCTATCTCGTACCTGAGAATTTGGAATATGATAGAACTATTTCTAAATGAAAGTGACAAAACTGTCTCAATTGCGACACAAACTTTTCCTAAATTTTCTGTATTAATTGTTCGTTGTAAAAAACCTATTAAGTAATAGGCCTCTGAAACTGCGATAATACTAGTACTTTATTCATGCAATGAGTGCATAATAATTTTTCAAATTAATAAAAAACATTTCAGTTTTAGTTAAATATAGGCGCAAACTAATAATGTTAAGATGAGTTCCGGATGTAATACGTTTATAATTTTTTTTTTGGTTCGCTGAATCCGAATCCGGAGTGCATTTAATTTTATCATGTCAGATTTTTAACATAACCTCAAAAAACCGAAAAAATCCTATAATTCGAGATTAAAATGAAGAATAAGTTGAACTTAAAAGTCTATTCCAAGTTCTGTTGTGTTTCTGGGATCACTAAAGCCACAGTCGACGCCCTTTCAGCCCCATCATGTTATATTCTTGACATAACCTCAAAAAGAAATGTACAAATATACCTTAAAATATGAAAATAAAAAAAAAATCTGTCCTGGAAGGCGTACCATGTTTCCATTAAGGTTTTTGGGGACGCTGAAATTGAATTCAAACTCCATTCGATCTCATCATGTCAGTTTTTTGACATAACCTCAAAAAAATCGTAAAAATCCCATCCAAAAGTTTAAAATAAAGGAAAATTCTAACCTGAAAGCCGTATCATGATTCCGTTTTATTCTTGGGGACGCTGAACCCGAATCCGAAGTTCATCTCGTGTATAATGGGACTCGACAGCTTGTGCTGTGTAGTAACTCCTTGAATTGTCAGGGGTAAACGAAACTGTTAACTGAACAGTACTGGACTTGACTGGATAGTACTGGATAATAGTGGTCTCTACCCAAAGGAATGTACCGGATAGTACTGGAATGTACTGGACAGTTCTGGTATAAGGTCACGAAAGCGCTGTGTATGCTATTTATTATTTTACTATAGTTGCAAAATAGTTGCAATGACTTTACAACTAAAAAATAGAGTTGATTACAAGCAGATATTTATAGACAATTGAGGTTAAACCAGGAAAATTGTCGGAATATTTTTCAATAAAATTATTCGTTATTTATGATGGGGCAAATTAATTTTGTTAAAATGGAATTGATTTCATAAGTTGTGATATAGTTAATCTTATCTTCTTAAGACAGAAGCTATCAGTTTTATTCTGACTTCTGTGTGTTAAAATATTGTTGGATGATAGAAAAAGTTCTCGTCAAACATTTAAATAATTATTATCGGCTTTTACCTCAGGTGTAAAGGTTTTTTTTTTTTCACAAGTACAACTATAAAAGCCCTGGAAGAATGTTGTGTGTTCAGACACAAAATTATAGTACAGGATGACTGGAAAATACATTTTGTGTTAACAAAGAAATCTTTTACGTCAATGCTTTGTGAAATTTAGAAAGTTCATAAATTTGATTCATTCTGTAAATGAACTGCGTAACAGACTGGCAGAAATGAGGCAAGCTTCCTGATATCCAAGAAAGTCTTGTCGCAGGGAGCAGTTCTTCACTAATACAATGCGAATACGGTTTAACCAATTTAGTAGAGTAGCTCGTCGATAAAAGAACACTACTTGATCAAGTATCGGGTTACTCTCAATGTTGAGTGAGTAAGTGTATTAAACATACTACTCAGAAAATTTATCATTTTTGAAGGTTCCACCTTATTAGCAGAAATCACTTATATTTGTAGACTTATAAACAGTATTCTTGAAATTACTAGATTATATTCAGTTCGAAGGCATCTTTAATTTATTTTTTATTGTATTCATTTCTATCATGGAAAACAATATTTTGTATGTTAATTTATTAAACAGGTATAAACGCAAAATACCAACTATTGATCTGGCGCCTAAAAGCAGATATACAATTTTTTGTGGTCAAAACGCAATTTTTCGATTTCAGGATGGGAAAAATCCATGTTCTCAAAAATTTTTTCCATTAATAATGTACTAAATGATTATTAAAATTTCTGAATACCTATTTTGCAATATTTCGTAGACAAAACGCAATTTTTCTGTTAAAAAAAAACCTTTCCAATGTGTTTTTTTCTACTTCAAAAAGATGAAATTTGTAGAACCCATTAAAGAAAGTAAACTGCAATGGTTCATTGGAAGAGTCGCTCATTTTCAACAAAAATAAAAGAAACTGATGGGCACGTGTTGGTTCATAAAGAGAAAGTTAGTTCAAGAGACAAAATGTTACTGTACCTATTCATCTCTTTATCAAAACGTAATTTTTAAAGTGGTCAAACAAAATGAACGATACAGAAAAAATTTGTGGAACAGAGCTTTTTCGGTCTTTTCAAGAATTTTTTTTTTAAATTCAGGTAATTTTCATTTATTGCATTCTTTCGATTTCCTTTCCCCTTAATTTTAAAATTTGAGGGTGAAGCGCAAAGATGCGGATTTTCTTAGGTGATGATATAGGTACCAAGATATACAAACTACAAAAGTAATATCCTTTGGAATAGTGACACAACCTTTTAGGCAATGCAACAGAATTATAACCAGTTCGTGGTAGAGAGCAAGGCACAAAAGTAATTTCACAGAACAACTCCATGGGACAGTGGCAGTATTAAGAGAACATGGATTGTTTCTCACCAATCATTCTTAACCTTTAGATGACGGGGAATTTGGAATTTCCAATTTCTCAGAATGTTATGTGTCTCATAATATGTGTCTCTAGTATTTGGAAATACTCGTGTAAAGTATCTATCCATGGTCGAGCCACTATAGTGGCTTTCCCGTCCCCAGGGGTAAGGCTAATTTTGACACTTTGAAAGAATTGTTTCATTTGACTTAAACTTGATATAATAAAATGAAAAGAAATTCTACGCGCTAACCTTTATATTATTATTCATAAACCAATGATAAGATTGTTGGAATTCAAACTGGCGCATCCAAAATGGCGGATACAAGTCGGTATTACCTTCGTGAGGGAAAAACGCCTATCAATTTTGATAAACGCGTTTAGATAGATGTGATTTCATAAAGCTTCTAGTAGTTAGACCCATGACATTAGTTTCTCCGTTCAACGATACGTGGCGCTTTTCCATTCACAAGCGGAGCGTCACCGGTGAATTACATAGGGTCGGAATTCGATTTAGCGCTAAAAAATCCCTCGGCAAACTATACCCACACTTCTTTCCTACAGAAAGTTAATTTTCACAACTGGAAGGGTAGTTTTTTCAGTAATTTTTGACTAATCAAATAAAACTCGTCATCAGTATGCCCAAAAACCCCAGAATGAACCTATTTTCCAAACTAACATGAGAAATTTTGTTGAGGCATTATAGTGGTTTTCCCGTGCTCTAAAGGTTAAAGATAGTCTAGTAACTAGCCTTAACGCAGCGTGGTCGCAATAATAATAATAATAACTGGTCTTTATTGGCATGGAAAGGTTATAAAATATCCTCCTCCAGCCAAAAGGCGAGTCGCAGCTAAATTTGCCGCAAACTGGTCAATAATCTATGTACAAATAGTCTCGAGGAAGAAGAGAACTCATGTTATCGACAAATGACCAACATTGATTGATCCCAGACGTTAGCCCCTTTGGCATAAAATTACTACATTTTGATGTCATTTGGAATGTACCTATTCTTCACCGCAGCTTTTCGCTATATGTGCACCCCTCAAATGAATATCTTTTTGTACAAAGTATTAGGCGAAATAAATATTCATTAAACTCATCACCGAAAATTAAACTAAGAAAAATTAGAATAATCGCAATGAAGACTTTTCCGAAAGATGCTATGAGCTTTACTGCTATCGAAAAAAGTGAAAAATGCAACACATCACGCGACTGCATTTTGGGAAGAGCGTCTGGCTCGTAGGAACGTCTGGACCACGGACGATCCTGTTTTTGCTGAGATTTAAGGTTATTATTGGTTAAATACGATAAGTGATTCTTGGCAGCTCATTGGACTGCGCCGTTGGAGAAAGACGAAGCACGAAGAGAAAGGATTGGCGAGCACGTGGAATAATTTATACCGCCATTCGGGACTAGAAAGTACGAGTTGGCTCGCGCGACGACACGGAGTCTGCAGTCACCGCGCATTTCGATGCTACGCGTGGAAGCTCGTTCATCTTCCCTAGGATGGTAAATGCGGTTGGCACGGTCCTCCGACTCCGTCAAGATCATTCGTCTTGTTTTCCCCGTTTTAACCCTAGCCAGCACGCAGCTACTCGCTCCCGAGCGTCATTTCCGATAAAAGTCGATTTGATTTATCGCGACGCCCGCGGTGAAAGGAAGCGCCTTTTGGACGTCTTCGACTATAGCCGCCCTCACACCGACAGAATAGCATTAGGAAAAGCTCTATAGTTGGGCTCCCGGTACGACCTTTGTGATTTTTATACACCTCAGAATCTTTCGGTAACGGTCGACCGTGAATCTCCCTCGAAGACAGTGATGGAGAGTCGATGGGTTGCACGTGATCTTCGATGAATTGGAAATTATGATCCTGGCCAAATCGCATAATACAAATTTCGAATATCATTTCAATAAAATGGTATGTGCTTCAATATTGCATAAGGGAATGCGAAAAAGCTCACTGAATTCCTATCTAGAGAATTGAAATCTCCCAAAATTGATGAAACCGGTTAGAGTATGATAAGACGTCATTCCTACCAATAGCAATTCTATGTCTGTTAGCGAAACTTTTTGAAAAAATGGTATTTGAACAATTAATAGAATTTTATAACAACAATAATCTGCTAGATCCCAAACAATTCGGATTTCGTAAAGGTCACAGTACGCAAACTCTTCTCATCTTTCTCTTGGACTATATAAGATCTGGAATGGAGAATCATAAACTCACCATTCTTATACTGTTCGACTTTTCGAAAGCTTTCAATACTGTTGATATTTCATTATTACTTTTAAAAATGAAAAGTTTACGTATAACATCACACGAACTTCGATGGTTTTCCTCTTATCTTCTTGGTCGTTAACAAGCGGTATACGACAATGAATTTACAGTCTCAAGCTGGAGAAAACTCTTTGCCGGTGTCCCTCAAGGTTCAGTTTTGAGACCTTTACTTTTCTCAATCCTTATTAATGATGTCTCACGCATTTTAACTTTCACCTCGCACTTACTGTATGCCGACGATCTACAAATCATGATCCAATTCGACCCTTCTGAATTGGTAGCTTCAAGTGAAAAAGTAAACCACGACATACGGGCAATTTCGAAATGCGTCAAAGAACTGGGTCTAACTGTATAAACCCATCTAAAATAAAAGCCATCATACTGGGGTCACCAAAGTCCATTAAAAAAACTAGTGTTTTAACTACCCCTAATTTAGAAATCGAGGGCACTGAGATACACTTTGTCAAAGAGGTGCGTAATCTTGGTTTCAGAATAGGTCAAACTTTGACGTGGAATGCGCTCATAAGCGACGTCTCTCGTAGCATAAACCACTCATTATATAGATTAAGGTAGAGCAAGGGCCTAATGTCTTTCGAATTAAGAAAGAAACTGGTGACTGCCCTGGTCTTACCGCACTTAGACTACTGCTGTGTTGCCTGCCGCGATATTTCCAAGTCTAAGAGAAATAAGTTGCAAAGACTTCTTAACTCTTGTATCAGATTCATCTTTAACCTGAGACGCGATATCAGCATCTCACCATATCGGCGTATGATGGGATGGCTTCCCCTCAAATATCGACATCTCTACTTCATGGGCTCATTTATCTACACCATTTTTTCGAACAAGAATCCTGATTATCTATTTGCTTTATTCCATCTCAGACTTGAATCTCAGCTAAGATCAACCAGAGTCACATCAGAATCGTTAATAGTACCTTATGCAAGAACGGCTAAATTCCAAAATTCATTTTTAATGAAGTCATCCAGACTCTCGAATACACTCCCTGTCGAAATAAAAAATGCCGAAAATGTCACAAGGTCCAAGTTACTTCTTCACGAACACTTTCATTCTTTTGAAAATATCAATTATGAGAGATTCTACCTACAAATCCTATCATAAATTACATTAAAACATTACTCATACGACGGAAGTTTAATACTTTATCTTTCTTATACTAACTCTTTTCTTCATCATTCACATATTTTCACAGCCATTTACTACTTATTTATAGTTGGACTTATTGTTATTATTAATATTACTATACATTATTAATTGTTAATCGAGAACTTAATGTTATTTTGTGAAAAATCTACTTATGATTGTAAATAAATAAATATTTGTAAGAAAATGTGTAACGATTTTTAATGGTTGACGGATTAAAAATAATTTTTTGGCATGCGTAATTAATTTTATGTAAATAATTATTATTTTATATGGATCGGTGTTTCGTCCCAGGTCTGCTCACGGACTCGTCAGTTGGGCTATGTGAGCAGACCCTGCCCAAGACACGAAACTAATCATAAATCGTAAATATATATATAATAAAATAAAGGATACTACTCACACACATCCCTACCGCGACGCGCAAAACCGGAACCGCCACCGATCCTTAGTGATCTTCTTCGCGACGCAAACTAACTGATATAGATCAACCGAGTTGATATTTATATGATTGTCATGCAGGTTTGTAAACAAGCATAATAAATATAAACAAAATAATTGAAAGATTCCTTCCCTATCTCTTATTTTTCTTTATATTCCTCTATAATACCTCCACCTCTAAAGCATGGTGCATCATAACAAAACACACCGTTACAAATGTATGTAGCCTAAAGGTAACGCAGCGTTATGCTGCTACTAAGGTTTAATACATTTATTCATTCATTCCTCATTATAAATGTGGTCCTTGTAATAATTAGGAAAATTGAGAAAATCATTGTTGAAACGTGTCTTACTAATACTTTCTATTACTACTTACTTAATTATCCGTTTTCAGACAATGAAAATTACATAAAGTTGCCGTCATCATCAAAGTTATTTAATGCTTTTTTCGTATTTACATCGTTCATAAAATTAGTTTTCTTTACTGTCAGAATCTTTCAGAAGCAAATTGATACACCTTATTGCAAAACATTACAAAAAATGTTTTTTAGCATCCGCATAGCCATCACTATTTAGGTTGTTGTTATGGGACTACTCTTCTCTACTTTGGCGTAAGTACTAAATATTTTAGTATACGAGAAAAAGGAGTTTAAAAACAATAATTATTTTTCTATGTTCATAAAATTCATTCTCTACTCATTTTTTCCTCACTGTTTTTTTCTTAAAGTTATTTTTATAGAGCTTGCCTAATTGTTATAGAGCTTATTGCTCAAAGTACTACAGATATATAATATGGTCTTGCATTTCATATAGAAAAAGACGAAAGAAAGTGAGAGAATAGTTTCCAATTCCTATAGTATCTTTCAAAATTTGGAAAAGCTTACCTGCTTTAACATTTACTTCACGTCCAAGTACTCTTCCTACACTATTCGATGCTTGGCATCTGTAGACCGCCGAATGAACATCGTGGCGATAGCTCTCCGCTCGGAAAGGTAAAAAGTACATCGAGCCATTCACCAACATTTCCCGAATTTTCGGGATCGGAAGGACTGGAGAACCGTCGCCCATGAGCCAATCGACGCGTGGCGTTGGACTACCGTCTGCCGTACAATGAACCATCGCGCCGGTATCGTTGGAAAACTCGACAGCCGAACGCGGTTCCGTCACCAAAACTGGGCCTTGACTGTCCAGCACAGCTCCTCGTCCTAGAATAATAATAAATAATTCATTGTTTATTATTAGTGTAAAATAATTTCAAATTTTATAAATTTATAATGGATAATAGCAATATTAACCTATATTTTATTGTGATATTTAAAATGAACATGCTGTTCACCTGCGTTAGGTCACAGTTTCTAGTGGGAGTTAGAAGACTGAATGTCAGTATTATAAGTAGAAACATCAATTGAGTGTCCGGATGCAAAAACGCCTTAGCCGCTCGGTCTTGCTCTTCGTAAGTAGTAACAGCAAGTTTCGCAGTTTTTTTGCATTTATCTTGTTTTGCTGGATAGATAGCAATGTGTCGCCCCCGACAAAGTTGTAGGGATTGAAAATATCTTTAATTTGAGCCGTCATTCTTTTCGATCTGATGAAAATGGTGCCCAGGGGAGCCTTCGGATGTCGCTTTTTTTCGCCAGCTGACGGTCGCCACAGCTTTCCGGTGGGACGGAGGAAAAACGCAACTTCCGAAGCCTCTCCTGGATACAATTATCATCCAATCGGAATGAGTGATAGCTCAAATTAAAGATATTTTCAATACCTACAACTTTGCCAGTGGCGGTACATTGTTATCTATCAAGAAAAACTGGATGAATGCAAAAACTGCGAAACTGGCTGTTACTACTTACGATGAGTCAGACCGAGCGGCTAAGGCGTTTTTGCATCAGGGCACTCAATTAGTAGTCAAAAATATTCAGAGAATTTTGTTTAAATTCTATAAATATGGTCAAATAGAAGTGTAGGTAGCTAGAATTTATTTAAGTATAATATAGGTCGACAAAATGTTTGAGTTGTCGATTCGATCCTTCTCTCCCATTTATATCTCAAGATTTCTCGCGAAACGGTTACCAATCACGCCTACGAAACCCTCAATTCTGGCTGTTCTTGCTAAAAAAAACTTTTGACCAGAAACTTCTTAAGTAAAGGAAAGTAAGAAGAAACAAGACGAAAGAAACAAGTCGACCTAAAAAGCCTCGTTAACATTCAACGAATTCTGATACCAACGAGCGTCGAACGACATCGATTCGACGGATTATTCAAATCCCCCAACTAGTCGCGAGCTTTATTTCCGTCCTATCTGTCTACAGCATTCGCTTCGGGAATCGCATTTGCGGTTTTACGACCACGCCTAGCTTCGTACGATGGTGTCTACGTCCGTCACCCTGCCCCTCACCCCTTGCTTCAGCCCTAGCCCTAGTCCCAGTTCCGCTTTCCGTACTCGTACCCGACGAGGCCCTAGTCTGATGTACTTCCGAATGAAAGGACAATTGTCGGCGTAATTCGCGTCGAATTCAATTTTCCGAAACGCCCGGGCCTGCGGCAAAGGACTCGTGGATGTGCTCTCCGTTGTTTTGGGCGTTAATGATGTTCGTGAATCATCTCCATTAGCGGATGTATTAAATTTGAGAAGATTAATTGATTAATAGTAATGAGTCAAATGAGATGATACCCAGTTTAATAAAAACGTCATTGATGTCTTATATAGATTGTTTCAAATGATGTGTCATTTATATTTGACACATGTATTTGTTCTTTAATTTCGAGAAAATGAAGGTTTAATAGATTGAATGAAGAGAAGGTGTGAACTGATTGGAAAATCTTTTATGAAGATGCATGTCCCTCAGTATGGGTAATTTCCGCCATTAAGTTTAAAATATTATTGTTGAAGTCAACGGTCTGGCCAATTCTTTCTGTTACTACTTGCGTATCCAATGATTCCTGGATCTAAGTAGTAACAGCCCCCAAAATATTTCTTTTTAAGTAGATTCCAAATATTAAATTACATTGCTGCATTTACCAATTGCAGTACACGATTTCGACAATGCTGTTTTTAAATCGCACATGACAAAACAGTCGAATTGGATTTTAGGTACTAGCTCTCATAATATTGTAACCAAAATCAATTTCGGAGGTCCCATTTTCATGACGGAAGTCATCTACAGACGTGGTCATCACACCAGCTATCGATCATCGCAATACCTAATACGTAAATAAAATTCGGTAACTTTTAGTTTTGAAGGAATTTTATGCTAATAAAATAACAAACATAATATACCAAAATTTACTAAATTTCATTTTTCAAATTAAATTTTTGTTACGAAGTAAATATATTTAAGCCTTTGATATTGATTACCAGAACCGAATGAATCAATTGCACAATAAATTCATGATTAATGGACACATTTAATTACGTTATTATCAAGCGCACCATTAACTATCTTAATGAAATGTTCGGAACGGAAGAAAATGGTTATTTAGCATATTAACTTAAATTGAAATCGTCGTAGATCATTCATCAGGATAATAGTGAGAAAAAGGAGCATTTATCAAGTCTCCTCGTTTTTTCCAACCGCTGTCTGTACTTCAAGTGCCGGTAGTTACTCTAGACAATAAAGTGTTACGGGGGATCGATGCTTTGATCTGTCCAGAAGTATCGAGAAACACCGCCCTTTATCAAATGCTTCACAGCCCCAGATACTAAAACTGACCGTCGAAAATAAGATTAGTAACTCCGAAAAGCTTGCTTCTGGAATGATAAATATTATAGTAAAACTTATTTTCTATTAAGACATGATTTGAGAATATCATTTTCTGTTTTAATTTTTTCGTATGTGCTGAAGTAATATCATGGAAAAGTATCGTTTTTAACCGGAAACAGTGTTTCAAGTTACAAGTAACACGCTGCAGTCTTATAAATATTAATTTAAAATAGCTAAATGTTGGGTCACATAGTTAATTTCCTTAGTTTCATCTTGGTTCAATTCTCAATTCTTGTTCTGGGTTCTATGTCTGAGCTTTTCTCTGAAGTATCATGTGATACCCGCCACTCAAATAGTAAGTTAACGTTAACATTTTCCAAAACAATATGTCGCAAAATAATTCAGGAAGCACAAGCTTAATATAACGTTAGAGATAACCCTTAATAAAACGTTACTCTCTATACCTTTAATACAAGCTTCGATGCTATCGGAACAGAGGGAGAGTAATTTCTGTATTAAAAATTGATCAGATTTAAATTGCTTATTATGCTCTATAAAATGAGAAAATGTTTCGATTTTTTATCCTTCTTAATTTTAATGTTTGTGGGTAAAGCCCATGGAGGGGGAATTTTTTTAAGTAAATGTCAAAAACTTTATATGTAAA
Organism: Trichopria drosophilae; assembly: GCA_030407085.1. Lineage (NCBI taxonomy): Eukaryota > Metazoa > Arthropoda > Insecta > Hymenoptera > Diapriidae > Trichopria > Trichopria drosophilae. The sequence goes on from CM059583.1 coordinate 21,871,185, forward strand.
GTGAAAAAAATAACAAAAGTATGAAAAACTTTAGGATTTTTTTTCATTTTTCAAGAAAAAAATTGGTTTTTGACAAAGAAAAACTGTTCAAAATTAATTTTTTCGACGAAATATATTATGTCGATTTTTTTACATTTTTTTTTTCTTATTATTTTTCGTCGACTTTTGTGAACCCACATGGGACTAAATCGCGACGGGTCCTACAGTTTATGAAGGTGGAATCCGAAGCACCTGAGTTTTGGCGTTATTTGACGTTTATAAACAAATACAGAGGTGTCCCAATGACAGATGGCAGAGGCCGGGATCGAACCAGGGTTTTCTGATTACGAAGCCGATACTTTACCAACTGAGCCACCGCCTCAACTGCGAATTTTAAGTTTTTTTGCGCAATTATAGAATCAGATATATCTCGAAAGGGTGTAGAGTTTAATGGCTCTAATTGGAAGGAGAATGCCACTTGTTATCGAGCGCTATATATTTAAAAATATTAGAAATTGTAGAGGAGACGACAGATTACACAGAAGGTTGCAAATCAGCTGAATCAAAATCTGGCCGCAAAACTGTTCCATCACGTCAGGCTTTTGAGATATCCTAACCTAAAAATGCAAAAAACTCTGTTTTTGCTTATATTCAGTAAGTTTTTGTGGCGGAACAAAATGTTTGTTCAGACATTGGCAAGAACCAGATTAGAGCGTTATTCATCAACTTTAAAATACTTTTTTAGTAATTTTGTATAATTTTTTTTCAATAAGTTATCGAAGTTTTTGTCAACATAATTTTCTTTTTTGCAGTTTTAGGTTAGGATATCTCAACATTTTGACGCCATAGAGCAATTATACCACCAGATTTGAATGAGCACCTCGAAAATAGTCGGAAAAATTTACTCAGCTTTCTGATGAATCATTTTAATATAGTTTTTGTCAAACTGCGAAATTAATATAAATTTATTCCGCCACAAAAACTTACTGAAAATGGGGAAAAACGGTGTTTTTGCACTTTCAGGATAGGATATTTCAACCTCTTGACGTAGTAGAACAATTTTTAGCAAGAAAGTCGGTCTCAGTTTGTTAGTTATTTTTATGTAATTACACATTCACTTCAATGTATGGAAATCATAATTGTTCCCTGAAAAAAACTTCGATAACTAGATAAAAAAATCCTATTGGAATGACCAAATAAGCATTTCAAAGCTGACAAGTAGCACTTTAATATTATTCGTGCCAAATTACAAATAATAATTTTGTTCCGCCACAAAAACTTACTGAATGTGAGCAAAAACATTGTTTTAGGTTAGGATATCTCAAAATCCTGATGTGACGGTACAATTTTAGGGCCAGACTTGGATTCAGCTCATTAACAACCTTCGGAAAAGTATAGTCGGATTTCTGGGTATAAATTTTATTTGCCTGTGTTATTGGATGGTCTTTTGCGTTGTTCCCATATTCAAGTTCTATTCGATTCAATTAGTTGCTTTTGAAGTGTAATAAACAATAAAGACTTTCAAACATATAATTTACAAATTTAAAAGTCGTGCACTGATTAGGATTAGCAGTTTCCTTCTTGATGCAATGAATGTCCTAAACAGCCACGGACTCAACAGTTAACTATTTACTATTTCTAACGAGGAACTTCGAAATATGGTAATCGAACGTTTCGTATTACTAGTGCAGTTAAAGATGTTTAAAAAACAAGAGAATTGAATATGGTAGACATAACAAAGTATCTTTTATACACGATTCCACGAATTTTTTAAAACAAATATAAATCAGTTGTATAATATACATATATTTCTTTACACATAAGCGATAAAAAATGTCATGCGTGTTCTTTTACATTTTCATATGAATGGCGTTTATATGAAAAAGGTTTTCAAATTATGAATTTTCAATAGCTGAAGGGAAACATTTCATATTTTATTTGTTATAAAATTTAATGTTTACGTATAATGAAAAAAAAATGTTTACTTGAGGACTCGGAACCTGCTATTAATAGTAGGTAAAGACTAGACCATATCGACCAACTACAATTTTTGTTTACTATTCGAAGTACTTTTAAGTCTATCAAAAAAACAAGAAAATTGATATTTCTTCGCCTTCAAATGTGAAAAAATTAATCTTTTAACTTCGAGTTAAACATATCGTAACTTCAAAACTTTCTGAGTTATAATCGATTGAAAAAAATCTACTTTGTCAATATTCTAGAATCTTTGTATTTAAACAAAAATTCTTACATCTCGTTAAAACAAAAATTATTTAACGTAGCATTAATATTTAATGGAAAAATTGAACAAGGAATTCCCACGAATATAAACTATAAAAACTAAGAGATTATGATTAGAAAGTATATATGAGCTTTATGAAAAATTATACATATAAAAGGCAACGTTAAGAAAGCGATTAATTTCACGTTTTTAAAACTCTTATCGTGTTAGACTGTACTATTATACAATTTTCAGAAGTTTCCTTATTGTTTTAACACAGTAAATAGAAACGTGAATAAGTTTAATCTCGCTTCTTCTTCAACGTTACTTTCAAAACGGCCAACTTCCACGTTGTTGACAACTCGTATTATAATTAATTTATACTTTCGCGACGAAAGTTCTAAAGGCTAATTAATAATCCATTCAGATTTTTCCCTAATACGATGAATGCTTAACAGAGTCACGATGCTGAAGCGGCTCAAATTATTTTCGAATTTCCGTGTAAATTGAAATCCGTTACCGTGGTGAATACCGGCTGACTTCGTTAGAAAGTAATCCATCAGTAATGCTCGCGCAATTTACGAATGGCAAATGCAATTATGAACGAGAAATATAAAACAGTCCGGAGAGAAACCTAACGGTAAAACTCGGTGCGAATACGAAATTGAATGAAATGCGTGGCTTTCATTAGAAAAAAATCCAACCCTGCAAGCTGCTTGAATAGCAGACTAGGTATATATGAATAAAGGTGATTCAATGCGGCTCTTTTGAAATATTGTTTTTCTACTTATTTACGTCTCTTAAAATAAATGGGCCTTGGAACATTATTCATATTTTATTTTCTTTCCGTGTCTACCGCGAAATTTACCTTCGATAAAACTTTTCTAGGTTTTATTTGGAAAATTCACCATACGGTACTAAACGCGTTCATTGTGAAGTGTTCGATCTACCTGCGTCTCGGAAAATTTTGTAATGGATTTTTACATGTGGGTGTTTACGCCAACATTACGTTGCGTTGAAAGCTTCGAAATGGGAATATGCGCTAGAAGAGTAGCTTTTAAAGGTGAGTGTTTACGAATGTCTTCAAAATGTTCCAATTGCTTTTTCGACAGCTGTCAAAACGGAAAGGCTTTTTTCGTAAACTGCGAAAACGTCAATTATTTCTCAAGCACGGAAACGATGGAAAATAAACGTCATACAATTTATTACATGAATGCCTAAATTATTATCAAAATTTCGTTTATCAACGTTACTTTCGCGACACTTGTTTCCTTATTTTATAACAAAATTATCATTTAAAATTGGGAAAATCAACTTTGCAAATGTATACTTCGTTGGTTATCCTGGAAAATAATGCATTTATGATGTTAATTGTGCCAATAGGAAATAATCAGTGAAATAACAGTGGAGAATTGAGTAAATAAGTAAAATGGAACGTATTTACACATTCGACATAAAATCAAAGCGTTCCGGAAAATTTAAATAGTACAACGTCGACGGGTTGTATAGATCCCTTGTCTTGCAGTTTGTCTGTAGAGATACATCGAGGATATTGCCTCTGTCTGTTTATTCCTTTTTCGACTCTCCTTGAAAGCCTACGGGAGGTGAGAAACGTAGACGAAGAATAATGGCCTGTCCGATATTTAGACTACGCAGTGTTTTAAAATTATTATATTATCCATGAAACAACATATATATGTACTGAATATAAAACGAGTATTATCCGATAGTCAGCATTACACATTAAGAATTTTACAAAAATATTGTTAATAATCCTTGACCTTAATTCTTATGCGTGAATGAATTTGCAGCTGATCTTTGCTTTTTAATGTTGAAAATATTTCGGAGAATGTAAAAATATGCTGTAAAGAAGTATATTTTTATATCATATTTAATAATTTCCAAGTATTTTAGAAATCGCATTGATTAATCAAATTATGAAAAAAAATCGACGATTTCATTAGTTATTTGCAAATAATGGTATTATCCATCCATCTTAGGTCAATGTAGCATAATACATAATTTGTAAGATGGATTTAGAAACATGAATTCAGTGGAAGATGTGACTACGTAAGCAAAGCGACTAATTTATAATGCAATTGACGAAGGTAAACCGCGTGTTGGCGTTACCGAGACTTGCAGAAAGCATTTGATACTTAAGACCGCAATATCTTACTGCATAAATTCAATCATTATGTTATGAGTGGAATTGTTCTGAATCCAATTAATTCATATCGGAAATAGGAAATAATATGTTCTAAAATATTACGAATCGTTAAATCTTAGTATCAATGCAGGGAGGTATGTGTTGTACTTTTTAAAATTATAATTTGAAAACTTATTTGTTGGTTTCAAAACAGATATATATGACTTATTTTTTACAAACTAAAATGGAATGATTCGAAGTCACAGTAATATTGTTGGATAAAAAAAAACTTTTTTGCTTATAAGCTGACACAGAATTGATCTTTGTTTTCCTTCTTTTATTATATGAAAAGAAATTAAAAAGTTTTAACTTTTTTACAGTATCGTATTTAATTAGAAATAATTTCTAGTTTTATTTTTGCATTGTCGTTCGAGGGCGGAATCGCCTTGTTTTTAGACAATTTTTTGTATTTTACGTCATTACAAATTTTAATAAATAATAAATAACTTATTTAATTAGAAACGGTCAACTTTTAAAAAATGTTTTGTTTTTTAGAAAATAGCATTTTTAATTTTGCGAACTCAAGATAAAATGTTCAGCATCTAAAAAAATAAACTTTTGCAGTTGAGAAAGAATTCACTGAAAATTGCATGCATTAAGATTTTTTTAATAATTTTCTGAAAGTCCCCAAGTTCAATACTTAAAATTGGACATCCATCTAAAATACAGGTTTTGGACTTGGAGCATTTCACGTGGATAATCTCATGTACTGTCAGATCGTGAATACTTATCCAGAATGATCATTAATGTGTGAAAAAAAAGAATAGTTTCAATTTAAGAGTACTGTAATTGATAAGTAGAAAAATCAAATCGTGGTCAGACATGTCAGATTATCAAGAAAAAATATATATTATATTAGTTATTCACCACGACGTAAATTAAAATGTATATTAATTAAAAATTGTAACAATTACAAACTAGATGAAAATAGTTCAGTAATTAAAATCATATTTTTCCCATTTGAATCGTTTAACGAGGAAAGGACTTTATCAAGGTCTATATCATTTAAAGTAATTGGCCTGGATAAATTCTAAAAACAATATTTAAAATAATTTATTACTTCTTTCTTAAATTGACATCAATTAACCAGAACGTTTGGAATTCGTCAACTTCAACTTCTTCTATATAATGTATCCTTTGGCGAATTGAAGGGATTGGACATGTAAGAAGATATTATACAGCGGCAGCAAGAATGTTGATTAGCTACTGAAAATACTGTGTATTTTCCATTTATATCACTGACATTAAACAAATAATATTATCATTCTACGACTATTTCCATTCCGGGAGTCGAAACGAGCTACAAAAGTTGTTAAAACACCTGGTGGCGATAAAACTAAGTCGGTCAGTTTGTTTTTAATAGTAACCTTATAATTAAAGTGAACACATCATTAGTGTGACTGAATTTGTAACATTAAATTTGCAGTTCTCTATAAGATTATCACCACCATACATTAAATTTACACTTTACGGTTCATTACCAGAGACCTTATTTAAATATTATGGCAATGTTGTTTAATTTAAATGTCAAAGTTGTACCCCTCCTGTGACCTTATCGTGATAATGGGTTCTGTGAGGAATGAGTTAACATAACAGAGAAGTTCCCGAGTAACCGTGCATTAAGATTATATTTCAATATCGGTTTTAAATTTTAATGTATGGTTATGTAAATGTTACACCTCCATACCATCATAACCTTTAAAATGAATATTACTTTATGTTTAATAAAAGGTTAGACTTTATCATAAAGTATAGTGGTAAAGGAATGTTGCAATAAGTTTACTATTATCCGAATAAAGGTTGCAAAAGTTATTTTTTAACATTCTTTAACATGAAATTCTAAACTTTCATTAACCATAGCATAAAATGATGTTAAAGTATTAAGTTTAAACTTAATTCAATGTTACGTCAGAACACTTCGGCAATATTAATGCAAAAGTTCCAGCGGTATTTGAAATTTTAATTAGACAGAGTTACAATGTATTTGATCAAAAATTGGCAGCATCTTGTCTTTAGAATTATAATCGTAACGGAGGACTAATGATAGAAAACATTTTGGAAAAACCAAAAATACACTACGCATATTTGTTTTTAATTTTGTCCGCCTACATTCAACGAAAGTAAAGAATTTAGTTACATACTCTGCACTAGAACCTGTGAAATTCTAAATACTACTTTTACATCATTTAACACTCCCAAATAAATCAGAAAAATCAGTAAATGTGCACCTATTTTCGTGGAAGGTTGCTTTTAAGGTTATCTTAAGGTTGCTGAAAGGTTTCTGTGCTATTAGGGCAGTGAAATTTCGAAAATAAACATATTATAACTCGTAAGTAGAAGCAGACAAATTGATCAGACATTACTAATTGTAAAGGAGGTTTCACGAATCTTTTATCTACTAGAGGTATTCCGAAGGTTTGCTTTTATCACTAATGAATTATGTATACCATTGATATTCTCCTTTTTCCATAAACATTTAGGAAAGCCAGAGTGACCAAAACAGTAAGTAGAAACATTAATATATAGTCAGCCATGAAAAAAGTTTGACAATCAGCGTTTATGGCACTATTTAACTCCATAATACATAGCAAAATTTAGATATCTTACGGAGAGCAAGCATTCTATCTGTTTTATCCCTGAAATAATTAGAAAACATTGTGAAATAATTCCTAAAGTAAATTTTCTCCATTATAGGGTGGTAAAACTACCCGAAAGTGTAAGTAGAAAAATCAATATATAGTCAGCTATTGAATAAAGATCGAGAATGAGCGTTTATCGTACCTTTACTTTAAATCTCCACTAGAAGACAAACTGTTCGCTCACCAAAAATGGGATAAACCGTTAATCCAAAAGAACGGACGATCGAGCGCGGTAGATTTAGCGTAAATAGTTCCCAGCTTTTCGAGCGCCGTATCTGGTTTCAGTAAGGATACATGCCGAGGCGTGATTTTCTCTGTTTACTCCTTCTTCGATTTTCCTTGAAAGCTTCGAAGAGGGATGCTGCTGGTGCGCGGGGGGTTTGGGGTCTGGAACGGCGGGAAGAATAATGGTCCGTCTGTGCATTATGCATGAACGGTGGCTTGATAACCAGAAGCATCCGCTCGTCCCGGGGATTTCCCCGTCGCAGTTCGTACCGCGTATAAGAGTATATCGTTGCCCAGTTTTCATGCACATATGGCCGAATGACGTTTATACGCCTCTAACCCCGCGTTTCCCGGACGCGTGCACCTGCGCGCATAGTTTATACCTAGACACGCATATATACAGCTATACTCTGGTCCGGAAACATCGTCATCCCCGTCCCTTCCTGTCGCGCATTTACATAACCTCCGTATGTAACTCCCGTATGCCCGTCTTTGCACAAGGGCTGTTCCGTGTTAGCATTATCTTTACCCGCTCTATTTTTACACGGAGCGTAATTCCGAAGACAATGCCAGCTCGCGCTATCTCTAAACCTTTTTCCCGGAGACTCTTACCCGACTTGTTCCTACGGGATATTCATTGCGTTTATTTTAACGATGTCCTTAGCAGTGTGAATTGGTCGCATTTTACTGTACGAGACACTGTTTATTGAGTCACCTGTGGATATGTTGCGGTGTTTGTCCCATGGTTTTTTTTAATGAGAGATTTTACGTAGTTATGGTAGTCATTACAGCATATAAAATCCTTCTGTTCTACAGAATAGAAACCCTGCTGAAATTGTGAGTGTATGGAGAGGAGTATGCAAGATGTACCAGAACTGCTAACTGGGCTCCCGTACGCTTCAAGATTATGTGTGTTTCATCCACCCCTTTTATCCAACATAACCAAAAATGTACTCAGGTATTACGTACAGTATATTTCGAATAAACTTAAACGTCTTTTATTCGATCACACTGTATAAACATTTGCTTGTCCACACTTTCAGGGACCCAAGGTATGCATCTATAACATTTACTGGTCACCCTTTGTACATTTTTCGTCCACTTAGGCCACTTACGTAAAACACAATAGCGACATCTTTCAGTACACTCAATGTACCCTCATATTTTCATCAGGTAGGTTCCGTTACTGTAACTATAAAATCTGGGCAATTGGACATTATAATAATATTACTTTTTCAACAACTCGTTATACATTTTCAGATCGAAAGCTGAATTATTTGTCATCATGTTCACTGCTTAAGCAGTAAATATATCCGTCTCCGAGTATGTGGATATAATGTGTTATAATTTGCTATATCTTGTTTACAAATACATCTTACAATTGTTTTCTTTTCTTGACTTTTCGATCCTTCATGTCGTATTTTCGTTTTACATTTACCCAATCGCTAGCATTATTTTAACAGGCTAATCCGTGTGTATAATCCATTTTGCCCATCGTCCAACATTATTGTGTCTTTATTCCTTTAACTTATCCATTGTATTGTAGTGGTAACCTATAATACAGCCTTGATTTCTCTAACTGTTATTGCTTACATTGAATTTAACGTATGTATTTAGATGTTTTTTCGATATTTTCTACTAGTTGTATTATTTTTAATATTTATCGAATGATTCGAGAGATTTTTTTTACAAATTAAAACAGAATCAACAAAATTTAATTTAATAAGATCAGTCTTAGCTTAATTGATGTGTAGATGTATTTCGCTTCCTTATAGAATTGAATGTACGTGCGAATGTGTCCATTAAAATGATTAATATCTCCTGGTAATGATTTTTTACTAAACTGTGTGAAATGAAAAATGCGTGACACAAAGGTCTGTTTTACTTCTTTGAATTCATTTTTTCGAGCTTTTCGAATTATTCGCTTCATTGCTATGCATTTTGCTCTATTATACAAAGGAGCTAAATGTGTGTAAACTTTATTTGACTGTTGAATGTGATATGCAAGTATGGATGTGACTGATCAAACCTTCAATAATAACATTGAACGTTTTTGTAATGTTCAATTTGAATCTTAACGTTTTTACTTTCTATTAATTAACCCAAATTTATTTTATTTTTGTTTCTACTCAGGTGGATTCTAAACTCGTCCACCGATTAGGTAGTAATCTACGTTGAAAAATTGTAATTAAACTTGTTTTTGATATTTTAAAAAAAATCGAGCTCTGTAACAGCAATTCTTAGTCAATTATCCATAAAGTTCTTTGGTATTTTTTAGGAGATCCACTATAGTACTCTACCTTATCAACTGATTACTACCGAACCCCTGTAAATTTAATCTATAATATAATTCATATAAATAGTCTAACTCTTATTCCAGAAATTATGTATATCTAATAGTTAACCTTTCATTTTACAAAACTAATTTTTATATAAAAATGATCTTTTACATATACAAATGTGAGTCGCAAATTATTCAATTGGGACATTTCCGCGATAATATATGTATTTGTTACATTGATCAATCTGGGTGCTGAATACATGCATTAGATGCATAAAGAAATTGAGAGGTAATCGTTCTTGAAAGCCCTATTACTTCCGTCACTATTCTCAGCTAAAAAATAGAAATATTTTTCATTTTCTATGTTGCCCAATTTCACTTTTGGAATCAAATATGGTGTATCTCTCTAACTAAATTTGTCAGTTTTTAAATTTACCATTTGTCTTTCTCAACTATTTATGAATAACAATGGCGAATTTGATATCAGTATATCAATGTAGTTACGTTTATGAATATTATTTTATTCTATACGGTCAATTTTCAAAAAACTGCTTAATGTAGTATCAATACATTTAAAGAAAGAAAACGTCCACTTGTTCATAAAACAGAAATACAAGCATGATTTTCAAACATAATGAAACTCCCTACAAAATGGTCATTGTTTCAAATGGTTACGATAAATATTTTTCGAAATATGGCGATTCAAAATTTTTTTAATTTTTAAGCGAATTTGGAGTATTTTTATGAAAAAGTTTCTGTTATGAATTGTTGGCGTTTAAAATATACCGTTTTTCCGTTATTTCGTCAAAAATATAGGAGTTGCCTACAATTTTTACAATTTTTTTCGGTTTCTATCAATTATACCGTAAAAAATGTAGTAACGTAGCTTATAACATTTCCTACAAAAACACATTTTGTAATTTTAGTTTATGACCAGTAGTGTTCAAAAATGTACTGGATTAGTTTCTAAAGTAAATGTTAATATAGTAGATAAAAGGTAAGTCCATCATACAAAATATGAAACTGATGTTAATTTAGTATATTATTTTACTTCTATTAAATCATTTAAATTCTATGAGGCAAGTCGTAAATCTCGATACATCCAATATTTTAACTGATATTTTCATATAGAACATTTAATTGTAATCCCCTTATTTGGTACAAATACAAATGTTCTTTTACTTACAACATATATTGATAGTAATCAAATGCAAAAACAGAAAAAATTATAACTATATTATAAACTTAGGATGTATTTTTTATACGTTACTCTTGTATGCTGCAAATTCATTTCTTCAAACTGTCTTGTTTTTTATTATGTGCGTATTATGAAAGTGTCATTTTTAGATATGAATTCTGAGATTGTTCTGTTGCGAATTAGACGGAAATATAAAATAAATATTAATTATGCTCTTTATTTAAATTACACACAGCCAAAAGTCTACGAGACAATGTGTTTTGTGTCAACGGAGTGGACAAATTAATGAAGTATTAATAATAGTATAAACAAAAATTCAAATAACATTTTAACTAGATTTCTATCGTGCTACATAATAATTCTAACTTACTTATTTCCGAACTCAAACATATTCGTATTCCTTAGAATTTTTCTAATAGATATCGCCGTACACAAAAAATAAGCCGGAATTTTTTCTTATTTTATGAAATTAAGAAACACACAATTGTACTAAAACATTATTACCGTCAAGGTTTTAAAAGTAGTTGAAAATAATTGTAGGTTAACTTATTATCAGTCCGGAAACGGTCGAATATTTCGAAAACCATCGATATATAAAAAAAACGCTGAAACACAACAATTTAAAAAAAAATCACTTTTCGAGGAATTATTCCTACATTTTTCTACGTTTTCAGGTTAATTTTATATTTATCCAGCTATACTAAGAATAAATGGAAAACGGTATATATAATCTTCCGTTGTTGACTTATTATCTTATATTAATATAACATATTTATGTTTAAATTTGCAATCGAAATATAATAAAATACTTTTTACAACACTTTAGCGACATTTTTGCAACATCATAATAATATTACGAAACATTAGCATCACAAATAGTAACGCAGTAATACCGAGGTGGGAAATGTGTACAGTAATTTATAATATAAATACATTGAAAATGCCTCTGTAGGGACGAAAGTTGTGTAAATATCAATATGCGGTTATTAGCTAGCACGTGGTCACCAACTGTTACATTATTTACGAGAGTCTCTTTCGAACATTTGCAAGAGCAGAGTTTCGTTTCCATAAACGAGATAGCGGGTAGTTTCTGAGTTAATTAAGTTTTACTCTTAATGGCACAAGGATATGAGCAATGCAATTTAGTAATACGAATATATTATATAATGAGCGTAATATTTATTAGTATAAGTATTTTTCACTATAGAAATGTAACTATGATTCATTGAGAGTAACGAAATCAATTATAACCTCAACGTGCATCATGGTTTCAAACCATCAAATTTACGCTGCAGGATCAATGAATAACCAGGTAGATTTGGATATTTGTAACGCGCCTGGCCAAACTGTGCACATTCTACTTCGATGCGAGTTATATTTAATTATTAATCTTTATATAATACTGGTATTACACAAAGAGCTTTATCATTACTAATTGGAAACGGCCATTTGCGATGAGGATATGTATTCTACAAAATTATGATCGCTGCAGTATAAAATTATAGATTTTTATATTGCATATTTTCATTAATTGAATCGGTCCATGCAAAAAGGGCACTAAGTCCATTTTTCGGTAAATTGAGATAATAATAAATTCTAACTTTTGAGGCTCCAGTCTTTCATTTGGCACTTATTAAAATTATTAATCTTCATTTCCTGATGTCCGATTTACGCAAAAGCATAAATTGGAAGTGACATTTTTTTATATCGGGTATTATTTACACTGAGAAAAAAATGTAGTAAAAGATAGTATTTTATACTACTTGTTGCGGTAAAATATATGCCAATAAATACAAGTCGTATATATTTTACCACTAAAAATTGTCATGTAAGATATATTGTAGGATACGCGTTGTAGTTGTAATAGTTACAACTACACTGGTGAACAACAAATACTGTACCAGTTTTGTATACTATCCATATTGGTAAATATAGTTATGTTAACATATACGAAAATCATGTTACCACAATGTTTAGTATTGAAATATTAAATATGAATAATTTAAACTTATTCGTATTAAGAGAGATTTGTTTACTGATTATTACACACATACTCACTGTATTTACAAATAACAATAATCTTTCGGAACTGTTATAATTTAACGTCTGTTAATTAACAACCGTCGGTTAAAATTACAACAATATATACCAGATAAATATCTAGGTTTCTACAATTCCCTGATCTAATGGCCTACTGTTACTGATGAAAAAGATAATAAATTTAGTTCTTAATAAACTGCAAAATGTAATTTGACATTGTATTATACTTTTGCAAATAAATTAGTTAGCTGTGCTATAAAATTATTACTTTTTTTTCATGTTACTCGTGATTCATGCAAAAAGGGACCTAAGTCCACTGATATTTTTTATAATTATTAAAAATCCTCTTCAACTTTAAGCATAGAACGATATTTGTACTATTGTAAATGCATAAAAGCAACATTTCTATTAAATAATATTTTTATTTTTCATTCTGTAAGAAAAGTAAATCAGTTTTTTGCGTTTTCTCAACAACTATCTATATGGACTTAGTGCCCTTTTTGCATGGACCGATTCAATTAGGTTAATATTATCGGAAGATTCTTTCGATGGTCTATTTGAAATTATCGATATTATTTTAGTGTTTTTATACATGGAACATGTATCTGAACGTCATCGTGAATATCGTGGATTTTTTATGTTTAAGACTCAAATGAATAGATTTAGAATGATCTTTACAGTTTAAAACATGATAAGAAAAATAAATCTACTCCAAAGAATGTATAATTTATTTAAGATTCAAAACATAAATGCATTTTGTCCCTACGCGTTGGTGAGTTTGATAGCTGTTGTCCGATAAATCTTAATTTTAACATCGGAATCGTAATCGCAACCTTAAAACATTTATATTACATAAGGATGCATCTTTGTACTTCGATTTGAGACAGTCCTCCGCTCGCCAGAATTTTGGTCGGCAGCGAGGCGAAAATGAACAGTAGTAACAGATAGTTTAAGTGAGACAACATTTTGCGCATAAAAACAAATGCCCATTTAAGAAAATAATTTTTACCAGGTCGTATAACAATTTTCTCTTCATGAAATAGAAGTTATAAGCTTCATTTTAAACTGTCATTGAAGCCTTTATCGTATTTCCATTGAAAGATATACTTCCTCAAAGACGGGAGAAAATGACGTTTTTTGCAACTTTATCTCCATATTACATGGAAGCAAGAGCTAATAAAAAAATTCCACTACCGGATTCAGATTCAGCCACCCAAAATTAACAAAGATTAGCTATTTTCATCTCTGTTGTAACATTGAATTGTCTCCAGTTAACATTAATTTATTGACCAGTGTTATTTACAATGTTATTGTAAAACATCTATAAAAACGTCTATAAAACATAGATGAATTTCTTGAATTATTTGAATAATGGCAACGCACGTTCGAACTATCGCATCTTGAAATTCATTCGTTTTTCTTCAAGTTTGTTTTTTCATAGTTGTAGTGTTTCAACCCAAAACATTAAGAATAAATAAATAAATAAATAAAAAACGTAATTGTAATGTCCCGATGCAGTCTGCAGCGGAGGAGATGGATATCGGAGCCACTTTTCTGCTGCAGACTGCACACGTGGATTATGGAGGGCCAAGGGAGGTCAGGGTTTTAGGCGGTAAATGTTGCCGTTAAGATCAAAGGTAAGGGAATCGATATTGGGGGGGGGGGGGGGTTAATCTACATCTTCAACCCCCAATGATGCCCAATGCATTCCCCCCCCCCCCCAAATAAACAAAAAATTAATAATAATAATACTAATTATAAAAAACGTAATTGTAATGTCTCGGTGTAGTCTACAGCGGAGGAGATGGATATCGGAGCTACTTTTCTGCTGCAGACTGCACACGAGGATTATGGATGGCCAAGGGAGGTAAGGGTTTTAGTCGGTAAACCTTGCCCGGCAACATCAATGGTAAAGTTTTCCGAGACACCAACATCATCAGTCGCTTATGGTGCCCAGTGCATTTTCCCCCACCGTAAAAAAATAATAATAATTATAAAAAACGTAATTGTACGGGAAATAGCCGAAAAAATAATCGAAATATTAAAATTAACTCCGTGTGCAATATTCGTCGATGAACGCACTGATATTTTCTCGTATAAATACTTTTGCGTTGCAAAAATATATTATGACAAATCATCTGATAATATGTTCTCTCTCTCTCTCTCTCCCAGTGTATGTATATACCGGGTGGGTTCTTCAAGGCGGGTATTAACCAGTTACCGAACATTTACCGAAAAAACCACAAGGACAATAGGAGTTTTCTTACCAGTGTATCTTGTATCATGCATCGTTTACGTATATCGCAGACACTCTTACCGTTTATTGGCACTATTTTTAACTCGCAACAAAAATTTGAAAAAACCATCACAATATTAAAAATGTTTGCGTCCGGGGAAGGCGATTAAGACCCAGCTGATGAGCACACTTGATCGTCCGTGCAAAAAACAATTTTTAATAATTTAGTGACACATATTACAGGGATATTTTTCAACATTCTCAATAGTAAAATGCTTTTGTTCTTGCTACATAAATTAAAATAATAGTTACGAGTATCGCGTGAACTGATATTACAGTTACGCAATTATTTACAATGTTATTCACAACATTTATTACTGTCCACTTAATTATAATGACCAAAAATACCAAGAACTTCTTTACTAACGTATAAGACAATGTAATCAAAATATTCGAAAGATAAAGTAGGAAATGACAAAGATTAAAAACACCAACAACGAAACATTCCCTGAAAACAAATCATAATTTTGAAATTTGACAGCTCTAAAATTAAATTACCAATGCACCGCGTAACTGACATCCCTCGTAATTAAACAACTGAGAGAAAATGCAAAATTGCATGCCGAAAATACATGCGAGTACAATTTGCAATTGGATTAGACACGCGGAATTTTATTCGTGCAATATGGAATACCCGCATCACTTGGGATTCGCTTGAACATTTTGCATCATCCACTTACGCATTCTCCGATAATTATTTCCATCGACGAGCGCAGGTGAAAAAGCACCTCTCGGAATGATAGTCTGCAATTATTGTTATGTTTGCGAGTTTTATCTCCCATTTCCTCTTCCATCGTATGATTACCATTTTCGAATGTGGGGCATGCAAACGGGGAATCCCCACCACCCCTACGCCTGCGAGTGAAGCCGTCGTTTTCACGTAAGACCATCCATGCGCGAATAGCGTGAATGGAGATTACCATCAATAGCCGCGGATAACGTCAATCACTGAATTTCCGTGCATTGTAGAGATTTTCAATCGACTCGCCCCGTATGCGTGCATCTAGCTGAGCTACGTCACGGGTGCGAGCCAGGAACAATGAGCGAACTGCATTGGAACAACAATAAACTCGCGGTTTTGCAGCATCCGGATAAGTTCGAGATAACTGCGCCCTCGACATGAAAGGACGAGTTTACGCGATTGCATAATCTTTTTTTGGCTATCGGCTGGCGGGTCGATGCACAATTTTCCATCGTTACTCAGATATGGGTCAGATATCGATTATAAAATATATTTGATCTGCTGTTTTTAAACAAATTTTAAGCAGACTATAAAATAAAAAATAAATATTGCACTCTACCGCAACCACTTCCCCATATCAAAGCAGATATCTTAAAATCAAATGTTTCATAGATTATTCCAAAAACTTTTATTTAAACAAATAAAAAACTATCCAGGTGGAAATGTCAGTTATTTGTCGGAAGTGACTACCTCCTCGGTACCTCGCCAGTAGTAAGTAGCATCTACTGACAGTACTTGCAGCCAATCATAAAAATTTGTTGCGATTTTCCAAGAGTTAGAGTTACAGTGGCCCATTACGGTTGCGGTACAGGCTTCAAATGCAGCCAAATTACTTTTAGTACGATATCAAGTATCTGCATTGGATCAGTCTGGACTACTGAATCAGTACTATGTCGGTATTACGACAGTACAGTGGAGCCCCGGTATATTTGCCTGCTCGGTTCCTCGCGTTCCCCTCTCGTCTCCTTATATTTGTCAAAGGAAGGGGAGCGCCGCTTCTCCTGCTCATCAGTCACATTATGTTCGTGAAGTCACAGCAGGCCCTTCCTGACGCCCCAGCCCGCAAAGTGGGGGAAAAAGAGAGCGGTGACAGGCAAATATAACGGGACGGAAGCGGGCATATATGCTGGGACGCAAATATAGCGAGATGCAATTATACCGCGGGACTCTACTGTACTATGCCCCTACTATGCTGCTACTGTCGTGATACTATGATGGTAATGCAGACAGTATCGGGCCCGATTACCTTTCAGCATTTTGTCGTCCAAAACGGTGTTAATTCAATAAAATGTCAGTACCGATCCGGTACAACCTGTACTAGTGCAGTACTGAGTCACTGGTGAATTTCTACTTTGATTATTTCATATTTATATTAACTTACATACCGAAAATTTATACAGAAAATCGAAATCTGCACTCCATGGAAATAACCCAATCAATATCAAATGGCCAAATAACGTTTTGAAACGTTTCGCAATGTCGCCGAAAAGTGGACTGGAATAGTGGTTACAATGACTTATATGTAGTTAGTTGCAAGTTCGTGTATAAGTCTGTAGATTCAACGGGATTTTTAACGTTTCGATTATGCCAGCTAAACACTTTCCAGTCAGAGGTCTCGAAGTTGACTGCTTAACACGTTCAAGGAACGTTCCGATGAAACTTAACGGTGAAAATAATAAACCAGTTTTTATAAAAGAAGTTTAAACTTTGAATTTTATGCTGATTTCAAAAATAAATTATGCGTTTATGAATTTTATGGAAGTAAATACTAGTATTATTGAAGATAAGAGGGAAGATCGGAGTTAGACATAGGTGGGACTTAGTCCATCTTCACCCATTTTTAATATTAGTTAATTGCTTCATGTTTCGAAATGAACAATATAAGAAGAAAGATAGCAAGTCCTGAAGAAAGAAGAGGTTCGAATGGTATCACTTTTTTTATACCGCTTGGAGCTTTTCTATAAAAATAAAACGCTTTTTTTTATATTATTGTCGTCTAGAAAACTTATTAGACTTATTATATATAACAGCAAAATTGATATAGCTTTGGGAGTAGTGAAATGAATTCAAGATTTTAGCTATAAATGTATCATTGATAATGACAAAAATCAGACTAGATATGGTGGAAGAGGGGAAGGAGCTGACATTGAACTGCACAACTCCTAAAACGAACAATGAAAATAAAGTGCTTTTGTTCTCATAAAAGTAACATCCAAAACTCGTTCAAATGGATTCACTAGTCTCAAAGATATATCCATTTTTCTATTATACTCTATACGTTGAGGGGAGTTGACTCTTACTGTTTGACCCCTTAAAAATGTTTTACTGCCTAAATATATCAGAAAAAGGTTGTCCTTGTTTATGTAGAAATAATCTAATCACGGAATATTATACTAATTAAATTTGCAACATTACCAAAAAGCATAATCTACTTAATGTTTAGTACTCCTTCATATCCTGATAATGTTAAACATTACTAGTTGTATCTATATTTCTCGAAATACTTAATTATAGGAGAAATTCTAAATCTGATTAATACAGATGATTTGGTAGTTATGCAACGCCAACCAATGTTTTATTTGGCATTTCGTGTTATGCATTAATAGCATTGTTACAATAATATAGTCTCCCTTTGTTAATAACAAGCATTATCATAAAGCGCATTATACAATAATGAGACCATGGATCATTCTAAGCAGCTTGAATCAGTGGGATGACGCATAAATTGGATATAATTGATCTAAATACATTAATAAATTCTATTTATAATTATTCTTTAACAATACGTCATTATTTATGACAAATTCTAACCAAATTTTATTAAAATCTAATTTGTGAAATTATTAATAAATTAAAATGAATGTGCACCAAATATAATTCTGCAAATACCATGACATAATGATGTTATATAATTGCAAGACTTGTATATTTAATCAATACAATGATACCGCACAGTTCTTCGAGGAAAATTAAAATTTCAAATAATTTCTTAACAAGTAACATATTTTAATTGTTAATATGCATTTCTCAACCGTTGTAAATAATATAATATATAGTTAAAATTAGAAATTAAAATTTTAACCTTTCCAGCAATGATGATGCCATCTTCAGAAAACAATTATACAATGAAAAAGTGAATAAAAATACCCATAAAGCGTTCATTTAATCTGAGATGTATTTTGCCGTATGCAAATAGAAGTTATGTTAAAAAACGTCGATATTAAACGAACTAGTTTGCAGTAATAATTTGATTTCAAGAGACGTTTATAAGTAAGTTCAGGAGCATTTTTATAATAGGCTTTACTAACTTTCAAAATATAATCTATATTTAGTCATTTATACTAAATATAATAATAAAGAGTTTAATTAGGAGGAAAACAATGTGTTGTAAATTTCAGGAAGTTCAGATTTTTCAAATATTATATATAATGTTTTGTGTTTATATTTTTTAATAAAACAGTTTTCTCTTTCAGTTATTGTATTTAGTGGCTAACATATTTACGTTTCTATAATTGGAATTATGACCTGTTTGAATAAGATGAACAGTTAAGCCGGTATAGGGTTCTTCTTTTTCCTTAATGTTTTTCATAGTTCTGTAATTCGTGTTTCAAGTCTTCATCCGGTTTCACCAATATAAATCTTGTCACAATTTATACAATCTATCTGATAGACCACATTGCATTTTTTCGTGAGTGGAAGTGTGTTTTTATATGGCTTAATATGTCCTAGATTGTTATAGATTGGTTTAGCAACAAATCTAATTATTCTTTTTTAAGACGATATTGGCATTTTTCAGTTACATCTTTTATGGAGGGAATCGAAGATGTTTTGATGATGTGATCATTCTGCAATACATTTTTTCATGATAAATTATAGAATTAGTGTGTTTTTTTAGAAATACCATTTTTTATAACTTGTATCCGAAACTCATTTTTTCTTAACGTTTTTCTTTAATCTTTTTTTCCTTGAAGCTTATTTCTGCTAATTTGACTGCTCTATCAATAAGACCTAGAATCATACTTATTTTGTATGGTAATGGATGATTCCAAGTGAAGTGAAGTGAAGGTTTCTTTACCAATCCGTATCTATGAAACTATTTCTTTTACGAATGACTCGCATGTCTAAAACTCGTATTTCATTATTTATCTCCATTTTTTTTGTAAACATAATTCTATTGGTGAAGTCGTTGATTGTTTTTAAACCATTCAAAGTATTCAAACCCGTTTCTTCTTAATTTTCAGGATATGCTAACAATACACCATCAACATAACTTATGAAAAAGGACACTTTGAATTGTAGTTTATTTATGAGTATGTTTTCGATAAATTCCATCACCAAATTAGCTATAACTGGGGACAATGGTGAACCTATGGGTACTCCACAGACTTGTTTGTAGTATCGGTTTTGCAATGAAAATATGATATTATTTAAAACCAATTCTAAGCCCTTTTTTAAATCTGTTTTTGGTATGGTTGTTAGTTTTTCTATTTCCTACCATTTATTTTCTAATACTACGAATATTATGTCTACCGATATGTTGATAAATAACGAGACTACATCTAAAGACATTAATTTGTGATCTTTTTTTATTATGAATAATTACAATTTTCTTCTGCAAGGCCAGTTGTCATAGTAAGGATGTGTAAAATTGAGCTAAATTGTATGTTGTAGAGTTTATGGTGGTTACGATTAATCTTAACAGGATGTTGGGTTTATGTATCTTTGGTAAACCATAAGCTCGTAGTTGTAAGTAAAATATGTGTTCATAATATTGTTCAGCAGTATTTTTTCTGATCATTCGGTTAACAGACAAGATTATAAAACAAAGAATACGTTAAGTATTGATCATTTTACGTTGGTATTTATTTCTTATACGAGGATAAATTGCTTGGACTCTTATTTAATGGAAACATGAGTAAACTGGATTAAAAGGAAGTACTTCAATATGATTTTATTAAAGTTTACTTACTCGAACGTTACGAAAATTTCGCTTAGACGATAGTAATAAGTAAGGTAACTATATTATCCGTATAACGCGGAAACCAACTTCCCTTTATTACAGAAATGGATTCTAACATATTTTATGTAAAAAGAAGTCAATGAAATACGAAGAAACGTCGAAAAACTCAAGTGTTTTTTTATACGCTTACTTTGTTAATTATGGTGTTATTATGACACATTATATTATTATTATTATTTAATTACAGATTTAAAGTATTGTCGATGGATGAGTTTTGTAGAGCTACGCAGTAAACTATAAATAATGAAGAATATTATAAGTACATGATTATAATTATATTACACTGTCCTACACTGATTTTGCCTCGGCGCATCGTGGTATCTTTTCAAAACGGATTTTCCATGTTGAAAACGATCACGGAAGGCGAGAAGCAGTTCTAAAATTGATACAAATTATGAAAAATATGATTATGCCATTTACAAAAATTTAAAACTTAAAAATTCTTGTATGCTTTTATTCTATAATGTATAGAAACCGTGTTACTCGTTTAATCAACCTGTTACATTTTTTTCAATAAAACTCCCGAAATTCTGCGACGTACATTTTTAAACAACCATTTTTTCCATAATTTTAAGCGATAAATAAAATGGCATCGTCAGATTTTGTTGTCATTCTTATCAATGCGCGAGCAGAATTTTCCTATCACATCACTTTTTCTGGAAATGTTAGATTAAATCCAGCCAAATGTGCGTTTTTGACCATACCTTTATTGTTTTTGTAGCAAAAGAAAATGCTTGAAATACTGCGAAACGTACTACAAACTACGAAAAATCAAAGAAATTACCAAGTCGAAAGTAATTTTTCGCCCCATTCGTGTAATTAAATTTACATTTCTCTCTCTACTGTGAAACATTTGGATACAAGTTTTTATCTAATATACCGCAACTGAATAAAATTCTAGTGAGCACGCGGAAAAAGTCTGTAATTTTAGTATGAGCCATTCTTTTCATACGATGATAACCTTTATTAACGTATTCATAAAAATTTTCTGATATAATACCAATTGTCATCTTCCACTACGATAAAATTATAAATTGATTTATCGTACATGTCTACGATTTTCATGCGAGTACTTGCAATTTTAAAAGTTCTGTGGAATTCCTCATATACTTACCCTAGCAGCAAAGGAAGAAATTTTGACCAGCGTTAGGTCAAATTGTCTTATTTCGGTTAATAATAACCAAATTCCGATCTTCAAATATGCCTTATAAGTAAAATGTATTTAAAACCTTTGTATTGGGATAATATTACCAAATTACGACTTAAAATTGTACTTGAGGTATTTTTTGAAGTCAAATCTTGCTAAATTTCGGCCTCTGTTCTGACTTGATAAACAATCGGACTTTTAAAGCGGAAATAGATCGTGTTTTTTTATAAATTTGACCTCATGAATTTCCCTAATTTTTACTTAAAAGTCAGAATTACCAAAAACTTAGTATGATGCTATATTTTACTTCTGCCACTATAATGACGTTTTTACTTCAAAGACGAAAAAACCACAAAAATTGCCCATAAAGTTAAATATGTAGAATGTTTGGTCAATAATACCAATAAACTAGATCTCAGAGTCAATCCGACTACTCATACCTTAAACACACTTCAGCGAAAGCTTTCAGCTATATGAAGTTATTTTTTACTTTGCATTTGTATGGCTCCCAATCTTTTTGAGGGACATTTGAAGCATCATTACGTAAAGTTAAACAATTACGTTTTGGCCATTTTAAAACATTGTTCGTCACCCATAAATGAGGTACATAGCAATACTCCAACAAGCAATAACTCAAAAAGTACTTAATAAAAAAATATTGTATTATAGTGTTTTGGAAAGCTCTCGAGATAAGCTATAAGAATATGCAATAAAATGTAGGGGGTTCTATTTAAAAATATAAGATTGACCTTGAAATGACCTTGAAGGACATGGTCAAGGTCAAAGTCAAGGTCATCATCTTACTCCCCGCTTGAAACCATACAACTTTGCTATTGGACATTTTCTCCTAAGTGCATTCTAACTGAAGATATTAGGGGGGTCCGATACTTTTCGATGACCCTGTATATATACATATATATATATATATATATATATATATATATATATATATATATATATATATATATATATATATGTGTTGGCTATGTCTTTAACTTTAAAGTCAATTTCGACATACATTGGTCAAAATTACCTAACTATTATATTAATTACTTGACACTCTTTAAGCCTTAGAAGTCGAAATGTCTCAAATAGATAAATTTGTCTAAGAAGGAAAAATATTTCGGCATTTCGACTTCACTTTGAAGAAATTCGTCCTATAAGTTAAAATTTTAAGTATTTCTGACAAATAAGTCGAAAAAACCTATAAGTTATAAATTATCCATCCGCCATAGATAGTCAATTTATAACCTACAAATTTGTGTTTTAAACACAATTTATTTCGTTGCCTTTTATTGATTTTCATTTACAAAATAAGGAAGATTTCTAAATATCGGACAGCAAATTATTGAAAAATCCCATGAAAAAAAAATTCTTTTACCGAATAATTTATAAACGTAATAATTGTTTAATGTATATTTTATTGATCTCGTTAATTTTTAATGATGTAGAATTCAAATCTACACAGAAAATTTTAATTCGTTGTGAAATGTACATCATGTTTCTCGCAATATTTAACTTTTCAAAAAGAACGAGTAAGATGAAATAATTAGTTACATATGTATCCACATCCATTTTTTTCGGACATACATTTCAGTTCCCATACGGCATAATGAACATGATACGCATTATATGAATATACATATGTACATTTATATTAGAGTCGCCATCTATGCAAATCAGTTTACGTGGATCGTTTATATATATTACATCCAAGAACGACTAATAAGGAGTAATTCGGTCGAAATTACAAATATATTACCAATATTCGATTTATTATTGGTCTATTTGACCACATTGGCTTGTGACTTACAGGTTAAAATGCCTTTCGTTACTAAATTTTTACTTAAAAATTAACTCCCCACTTACTTCTAAATAAAGTCGATGGGAAGTAAAATAAGTTGCGGCCGTTTGGGCATTCAGACCATTCTGAAGTCGAATTTACCTAATTTCGACCTATTTTGCTGCCTGGGCAGTTGTCGGGTAAATTAATTCCCGAACTATTCTGAAAAGAAACATAACAGAATATTTAAAACTCCATGGAATTAACACAATTAACGGCATTACATCCAGGCGAATTCGAGAGCATGTGATTTGAAAAGATATTTCCATTAAATCCCGTCATTACACGTGAAAACCGTATTGTAATATCCATTTAATATGTAGAGAATCCTATTTTATGCGGAGTGGCAGCGGCGTATATCCCGGAAGGCTGTACGTCATGCGCGCGTACACGGTAGCAAGGCTCGTGAGAGACATACAAACAGGCAAGCTTAGAGAAAGACGGAGATCTGGTCCTGCAGATGTAGAGATGTAGAGCGAGCGAGAGGGAAGGTATCTACATGTAAACGCTAGCGAGCATCAGCCAAGGTGGCCTGTACTAGCGATGTGGCGGCTGATTAATTACAGAGCATCGCTCCAGCCGTCCCCGGACTGCTCGGCGGCATTATCATCAGTTCCGTTGCCCGCTAATGTTGAATTAGTGCATCGCGCTGCAGACCGCGACCGAAGGACTCCTATGTATACGCCACGCTTAGACAGGTGGACGGATGAGGGGTGATGGGGCGAGGAATCCCTTCCGACCATTGTTTCGCGACGAGGCAAAGTTTCAACAGCGATCCTCGCCGAGATATCGGGATCCTTTTCACGTGACTTCTCATGCGAGTCGCTCCATTCACCAAAGACCCTTGGGGCGGCCGACGCTTTTCGCAAATTGTCCCGCGTCTCCCTTTTGTTTCTTCTAAAATTTTGATGTCATCTCCGCAGACGCACGTAGGATGCACTCTTATCCAAGCCGGTGCTAATTTTCATTAATGATTATTAAATGAGGAGATGTTTTAAAATCCAACGTTTTAAAACATTATATGAGTTGCACAACGTCAACAAAATCAGTGGCGTAATGGTACTGTAGCTTACAAAGCATCGACCTTGACGAACTCGGTCGTTACTAAATGCCTGTTTCTATTGAAGGTCACAGTACTGTCGAGATGTAAGCGATAATATCCCTTAGAGATTAATGGTGACCAGATAATGCAATCTTTTACAAGTCTAATATCATGAAAATACTATTGCAAAGTCCGACATTTAGGGATAGAAGCATTTAATATGTCGTAAATATATTGAATTCAATCACTAAATATTCGATTAGTTCAACCTGTTACTACTAAATATTGCAGCGTTTTATTCGTGGCTGACTACATATTGATATTTCTACTTACTGTTTTGGGTTACTATGGCTTCCCTAAATGGAAAAAGGAGTAAGTTTACGATATAAGTAATTCATTATTGATAAAAGCAAAACTTTGGAATACCTCTAGTAGATAAAAGATTCGTGAAACCTCCATTACAATTAGTAATGTCTGATCAATTTGTTTGTTTCCAGTTATGATTTATAATGTGTATATTTTTGAAATTTCGCTTTCTAATGGCACAGAAACCTTTCAACAACCTTAAGATAACCTTAAAAGTAATCTTACATGAAAATAGGTGCACATTTACCATACATGAAATAATGTTGATTAACATTCCTACAAGTACAGACGCAAATATTCTCTAATGTCTCTGAAATATTGTGAAGACAAGGTGAAGTCGGGGCGAAATGGCGAGGATATTTTTCATGTATCATATCTCTCCTTGAATTTCGTATTTAGAATGATACAAAGTATCATTTGATAGGTAATTTGATAGTCAATATTTACATGCATCTTAGTTACGGTATATGTTTTATAGATGGCCAGCTATGGTCAATTTAAAAAACTTAAAAAACACGAGGCGAAGCGGCGATACCGAGGTAAAGTGGCGAATCCTTATTTTTAGACTATCATAAAATTAAGTGCAAGTCATAATCATTTAAGTTATTATTGTTTGTTTTAATAGAAATAAAATTTCCACGTTGGTTGAATGAACCTCTTCAGATATATCAAAGTTTACAACAACAGTAAACAAAGAAATTGCATCTTCGGAAGCTTTGAATACTCGAATTATATCAGAAATTCATGTTTTATCAATAAGTCCAAAAAATATACTTTTAGAATAATTATATAAATAATGATTATTAAACTGCCAAATTGAAAATATTAACCAATCTGAGAACAAAGTACAGGAAAATGTCTTGAAAATTTTGTTTAAAAGTTACAATTCTCGCTCCCAAAGGTAAGTAAGAGAACAAAAAGTGAAATATCATGCATCAAAATGTGAAAAATGGTGTAAACAAAGACACCACATATGATATTTTACAATGAGTACGATCATAATGGAAATATTTGAGATTGGCCACTTCGCCCCGTTCGCCGCTTCACCCCGTCTTCCCCTATAATAAGAGCTAACTCCCAATACCAAATTTGAGGGTTTTATCATGTGAGAAAGTTTAAAAAATCATTGTTGCAGTCGCGGATTTTACATAGAAATAGCAGTGGTGTAAGTAATAACAGTCCGCAGTCTTTTGTTAGCAGTATAAACACACTGTTACTACTTAGATTACTGCATTTTTCTACGTATTATCTGCGACTTCAACAACAATTTTTCAAACTTTCTCCCATGATAAAATACTTCAATTTGGTTTTAGGTGTTAGCTCTTATTATAATCTAACCGAATTTATCAATTTCGGAGGTCCCATCTCTAGAAAAATATCTATACTCGTCGGCATTCTCCTTTATCTGCTCACGGTATTATATTTAAAAATGTCTGACCACTGCAGCATGTTACTACTGAATGTTATAAGGCCTTGTAATAATGTGAAAAAAATGGCAAGATATAAGCATGCTTTTTTTCGACTTTGTAACCGTCCAGTTAAGAAGTAAAGTAGTGCAAGACAATATCAGTAGGCCCGAAATATATTAATTCCATGTCTTATAACACTCGCCTAATTACATCGGTTAACATGATTTTGTTGTTTGCAAATGGAAGACCATTTCCGAAGTAATTTTTTACGTAGCGTATTAATACTGAGTCTGAATTGTCGCATCCCATCAAAATTTTAGATATTATAGGTTATGCGTAGAAGACAAAACATTCCTAGGAGTTTTTGAAAAAAAATGTCGGTTTTTAGTTGTTAACTTGTTTGTAACCACAATATAAAATAAATATTGACTTTAATGCAAAGTTAAACTCAAGTAAACTGCTTAACCCGTTAAGGAACAAATATAAAAAAAAAACTTAACATGAAGTTTGCATGTACTTTTTAGTATTAAAACAGAATCAGAACAATTTCATCACAGATGTTTTTTATGATCAAACTCCGGTTTTTTAGCAAGTTCAAATATATAAAAATTATACGTAGTTAATTATCATAAACATCATGATTATTCAAGGATTCTTCTTCACTCATCGTTGTTTCTTTTATTCTTTCCGCATAACGATATCTTAGATTGGTATATCCAAATAACGCGCCAAAAATATCTAGGTTTCAATATTATGAAGTGTGTATAAAAATTCAATATAGCATTTCCCAAAATGGTGTTCAAAATGAAAATTCGTTCTTCAAATTTAAGGATGTCCTTTAAGGATGTTATTTATACATGCCTCAGATATTTTAATGCGGGAAATTATAAAAAAATGATATGTTAAAAAGAACGTTTTATTCAAGAAAGTTTTATTCTTAAAACACGACAAAATTTTTATTGTTGAATTTGCAGTATTTTCCCACATACCATTCGAAAAAGCGTGGTTTCAGACATAAAAAATATCTACCACAAAATGTTTTTCATTAAGTTTTAATACTAAAACGTACTGTCAAACTTCATGTTAAATTGTTGTACATTTTGTCCTTAATGGGTTAAATAGGATTTAAAGAAAACCGGACGCAAATCTTCTTTTTAATAACTTGAATGCCTAACGAAATTGCTGTGGCTAGTATACTAGTCATCGTTCTGGAAAGTGTTAAAAAGAAAGAGTACTACTATATGATCCAACTAACCTCCTAAAAATGTTAACTTTTCTGGGCATAACCTCAAAAGTCACCTCAAATATTTCAAAATTCTGACGTCAAGGACAATTCTGATTTAAGAATCGGATTTTACCCAAAAAATAACTTCGGAACTATCCTCCACTTTTCAACAACAGGCATGACCCCATTATTTGCAGGCCTGTGTTATTGAATATTCCGTAAGAACTGCCGAAAATACGTGCTGATCTCGATGGTTTGATTTATTGCTAAACTTCTGACTAGTATAACGCATTTTTACTCAATATTGTAATGAAAGTCAAACAATAATCGTCAACATTCTTCATCATTTCTATGCCTAAGATATAAAAAATAAAATTACAAAACGTCATATCAATTTTTTGTAACTTTGTAATAGTTAGGCTAAGCATTCACGTAGTAAAAGACAATACGGGCAAGGCATTAATTTATCAGTTCCCTATCTTATCATAATCAATTTGATGATTGCTAAAATGCTAAGGCATTGTCGAATATTCCATAGTACTTGTCGAAACTACCGACGGACGTCGATAGTTTGAATCATTGCTAAATGCCCGAGCCGTATAACGTGCTAATCGTGATAGTGCAGTCAACTAGAGTCCATAGAATAGTAGATGATTCAGTCTGTGAAGAAATGTAGTAATATATAATTAATGTGTTGCAGTGCATAACTTAATGGGATGCAACCATTTTGCATGGTACACAAAAATGTAATATTAATAGGTACTGCGGTGTTTATTGTAGAATAATTCATATTGCGTTGGCCTCTGTGGTTTAAATCGTCACAATATGTCCGACCAGTACAATCTGTTACTACTGAATCTTATAGTATGGTTGAGGCTTAAACATAATTATTAATATTCTTCATATAATAACGACCTTTCATGACTTTATAATTTAGTAAAGTTGAGAAAAAATAGTCGAAATTACCTACGTTACTTTGCATTGTTATTTCGGCCAATTTTCTTTACGACGAAATATTCCGGGAATTTTTATTCCGTACTCCCGAAACGTGAATAAGTAAAAAAATTTGTACAGGAATAAACACACTATTTATAATAGTTAGTATTTAATTTGTTAAAAAAACCGACCCACGTTACATCGTTTCATTATTAGTTAGTATTTGAATTAGTAAGAATTTCTATGATTAAAAAATGAATGAATTACTAATGTATGAAAAATTTTACGATGAATTACATTTATGGGGTAATGCCCAGATATTTAATCTTTTTAAAAAAAACTTGTGCTTTTTTTTACTTAAAAATAAGTTTTCGTAATTTGAATTTCTGCAAATAGAGAGATGTTCTAATTG
This sequence comes from Trichopria drosophilae, assembly GCA_030407085.1. Taxonomy (NCBI): domain Eukaryota; kingdom Metazoa; phylum Arthropoda; class Insecta; order Hymenoptera; family Diapriidae; genus Trichopria; species Trichopria drosophilae. The sequence goes on from CM059583.1 coordinate 21,900,412, forward strand.
CTTAATTTTTCTATAATATTTTCAGTTCCGTATACGTTAGGGAAGAAGTAAAACAGAAGAAAATTAGTATTCTTTATAAACCAGCAAAATATTAAAGCTATTTATACAAGGAAAATAAAATAATATTACTTCAGTTTTGCAGTAATTTTAACAAATTTCACATTAATTCCATGTGACTAACATCTAATCTCAAATACGAAGAATATTACAGGATTTTCAATTATCCTGACATATTTTATTTTACTTTCATAGATATAATGTATATTTAGTAGTTTAATATATATGTAATATACAAGAATATATGCTTTTGTTTTAAGAGATTTGTTAAGATTACCATATTCGATTATTCACTAGCTCTTTTATTAAAATCTGACGTTTTCGAACGCTCAATGCTCAAATATAATTAAAAAGATAACAAAGCAACGTTTGTAAATAACAAACCATCTTTAGGAATAATTAACATAAATTTTCATACACAACAAGCACAGTTGGAGCTGAAACTATTTGTTCCGCAATAATGCATAATCAACGCAAGTACCGTAAACAATTCTATGTAATCACGTGAATATGACATTGACATGCTGGACAGTTGTGTAATTATGGTTAGTCTGTTGATGAACACATAAATACTACCATTATAGAGAATACGTTAGTGAACAATAATTAAATGATTAATCGGACTTACCTGTAAGTGAAATTCGATCATAATTATACCAGTAGCCTCATTCGAAGAGATCAAATGTAGTCACGTTAGTTGTTCGATCCTTTCATAGCATTTTTAAAGCTTCAAATTTCGAATTATATCTATTTTACTTCGAAAGAGCTGTTGATTATTAATTCACTAAAGCTACATTTCTTTACATGAATATTTCTCATATTCGTGTACTAGGGATAAATTGAAATTCATAAAATGTTATGGGTGTGGTGGGGACTTCGATCTCTTCGGACAAGACTACTTGTATAATTTATGATCGTACTTCGCCTGCATGTTCTTTTAAACATTTAATTATGCTTCATAATGTCGTACTCGAGAACAAATGTATGTGTTTAAAGCAAAGAACAAACATATTACTTCTAGGCATGTAAGATAACCAATATTATAATGCCTGAGGATTAGTGATCCATGATATTATCTATTAAAATTATCGTCTATAAAAGTTTATTATGTAATATACGCACTTTAGTAAATTGATGTAAATAATGTAGAATATACTCAATGTCTTCTCTCCATGTATAGTACAAAAGAGTACGAAATGACAATTTTTATACATTCTGTTTCAAGGTCCTCTATATCAAGATTTACGAATATCGGCACGACGGGTAAGTTCTGCCCGAAAAAAATGGTTGGAATCACTAACTACATAGTAGGATAAGATACAGCAATCATATTTAATTTTATTATGAAAATAATGACCTCGATAAATGTGATAACCAAACCTTCCAGTTTAATCGTCAAAGTAACTAAAAAAACATAGTTACACTAGGCCCTAGAAATTAGTTAGTAAAACGAACTACTTATTTTTGCCGTGTAATTATAATACCGTCGTTGAACTGGAAAACAGTATTATCATTCAGAAAAGACATAATATTAAGTATGCCATACAAAGGAATTTCAATAGTTTTTTCGTGTTGGAACGTATATGATAATATTTTTATGACATAGCTCTAAATATATATTTGTAAATAAAGAAACTACATCAGGAGAAATTAGAACGTAATCATTGGGAATTTTTTAAACCACAATTCATGAACGAAGATGAAGACTATTCTGAATATATGAAATCGGCTTTTCTATATTCTTGTTAATGTGGCCAACATTTTTCAGTTAGAGTTAATAATTTTATGGACACGTTTTAAAAAAATAAACATTCCATCTGCTGATTCTACTGTATACAGTTTATTCCCACTAGATTTCATTACCTTTATCCGATTTTGTAAACTAAGGATTATCACAATTTATTTGCAATCTTTTTGTTATTCGAGAAGGAGGATGCCCACGGTATAGGTGGTTTTATCCCACGAGGTGTAACTCTCGGAACTGCCCAATTCAGATAGAGTATGATTAGACGCAACACCTTATACCAAATTCGATTATTTTATTAGGTGGGAAAGTTGAATAAAAAGCATTGTTGAAGTCGCGGATTTTAGGCAGAAAAATGCAGAAATCTAAGTAGTAACAGTCCGCATCATCGTTGTATGTAACGGATTCGATGTTACTACTTACTACTACCCACCTGATAAAATAATCTCATTTGTTACATTTCATCAAACTCCATCCTAATTAGGCAGTTTCGAAGGTTCCATCTCAGGGGACAAAACCGCCTATGCTCGTGGGCAGCCTTCTTTAGGCGTTTTAGAAAGAAACGAGTTTAAGTAGTAACAGACACACGAAATAACTTTTATATACGACTTACTAAATGTGTACCTATTCAGGCGAAACACTTTCGTAGTAACGAAATAATGTAATTAATAATTTAATTTATGCAAATGACATAAAGCAGTTTTTTCTTACAATGTTCATCTATCCTCCAGTTTTTTTACTCATATGGGCACACTGTAAATTGTACCTATGCGAGTTAAATAATTAGCAGAGGCAGAAAAAAAATACAATTTGTTACGATAATAAAACATATTGATATCGCCTTATACATTCCAAAATGTTGTTCAAATCGAGGATTTTACATAGGAAAATGTAGTAATGTAAGTAACAGCGAATCCATTACATACAAATCATGACGCGGACTATTACTACTTAGATTTCTGCATTTTTCTATGTAAAATCTGCGATTTAAACAACGTTTTTGTATACTTTCCCATGTGATAAAACAACCGAATTTGGTACGAGGTATTACATCTCATTATACTCTATTCTAATTAGGTAGTTCTGGAGGTTACGCCTCGGGGGACAAAACTACCTATACCTGTGGGCATCCTTCTTTTTTTTTCATGTTTCTGAATTTCACGTTTTAATAAGTCAGAGACTACTTGTTTAGTTTACATTAAACGATTGGAGAATTAATTGCACAGGTTGTAAATAAAAAGTATTATAACTATTTAATGTTAATAATATGATTTTGATCTAAATCTCGATTAAGACTGAAACTCGAACTCAATTGCATTAATCTATCATTAATTGTTCGGAATTTCTATATCAGTTCAATTTATGAACCATTTATTAGTTATCTTCATGTTCAAAATAATAATGTATTTTTACGAACAACACCTTCCAGTTAATGTATGTTTCATTTTTTACATAATTTCGGAAGAAAACACCTATTCAAAATCCATTATAAGTTAAATGCTTTTCAAGAAAAGAAAACCATATATAAATGAAGCGTTTAATCGACTGATGCATCAATCTCAGTCTCTTGAAACGAAATGACCGGCTGCTTCAATTCTTATGCAGAGTCGGGCTTTTATCCATTCCTTGGCTTAATGTTTTGGCGGTGTATCAAAAAAGAGATAAACGAAAATGTGCTTTCGATCCGTTCCATTTTCCTCTTCTCATTCATTGTACTATAATTTAAATTATGAATATGCCACAGATAATGTAAAAAAGTTTTAGACTCTAAAAATGATTTATAATAAAATTGTGTTTTCTAAATAATAAAGTTTCTTTAATCGGACATAGACTATTAATTGGGACTCTCATAGTTTCAAATTCAAGTATACAATATTTAAAACAAATAAGTACCAATAAATAAATAACATTGAAAATAATTCAGTGCAAGTTGTAAGTAAACGAAAGTAGGGAACGAACATTCATGCCATATTAAAATAATGAAAGGATTGACCTTTTATATAATACTATATATTATTGCTAGCTACTAATTAATTAGCGAATGAATATATGTAAAAAAACAAATCAATTAAAATCATGATTTTCCCCTGTTTTTCTCGTTTACTTAAAAAAATATTGGAAATTTCGAAGAATGCGTCAAATAAAAGTTTTAGAGCGGTTCATAATAAAATATTTATGTTTAGTGCATTTTCTGTGAAGTTATAATAGAAACTGAGAAAAATGATAATGGATTTTATGAAATGTTACAGCTATAATATACAATAATGATAAAAAATAAATCAGGTTTTGCACCCATTTTTATTACATCTATGGTGTGATACGATTTGTATCTTGGTGCACAGGAAACAAATAATGAAGTGAAAATATACGTCAATGCAATGGTGAAATTAATGAAACATTGATAAAAATTATGATTTTCGAGGTTTTTCTTTTTTTGTTTACAACAAAAAAAATGCAAATGTCGACAAATTTGTTGTCTCTGCTCCGACAACACATTTTATATTTAGTACAATTTTCAAAATTTGATGTATGATGAAAAATCATAATTTTTATGCTTTTTCGTTTTTCACTTTTTGTAAATCGCATTTTCTTCCATTTTTTCACGATATTCGGTTTCAACATAAATGTTCGTATAACTTATCTATAAAAATAGAAATTCATTTTCATTGTTCTCAGTTTCTATGACACTGATATACAAAAAGTGCATAAAACAGAAAATGGGTATTTCTAGAAGATTTACAACTTCCGTTTTCAATATTTGTTGAATTTTTCAATATTTTTGAAAATAAACGAGAAGTATCATGGTCTTAACTATTATATTCGTTATGGTAATCGTTTTGGCATATCGAATTACGTAAGAAGATATATGTGAAGGATGCCACGTTTTGCCTTGTTTTAGTGTATTGATTTTTCAAAAAAGATATCAATAGTCTTGGAGTCGAATTAAACAAGAAAATTCGATCTGCTTTTCATCTTTGATTTAAACAGCATTTAAGCACACCGTGCACCTCTATATATCAGAGATTCTCCATAACTTTCAGTGGACTATAAATATAATTTATATGTTACACTAAATTATAACTTAATGTGAATATTATAGAAACCAGAATGAATATAGTAGTAGTAGTATAATATTTATTAATATCTTGGAGGAGAAGTCCTTAGATATACATTAGACATATAATACAATAGTTTACAATATAAATATAAAACAAGAAATATACAATATAAAAAAAAAGAATAAACTATATAACAAAATTAACATACACGTATAGACGCGACGCGTAGTTACAATACAAGATAAAATTACAAATATATGTATATATAAACTAAACAAAATAAAATAAACTGGTAATACAAACAAAACACAGTAACATAAGGTTTACAAATCGAAAAAGAGATAATTTACAAGACGAGAACGAAAGACAGCTTACTGCGGGATTCCTTTAATGTAAGAGGAAGGGAATTCCAAAAATGGATAGATGTGATTCAAAAGGAGTCCGAATAATAATTTGTGCGGCAAAAGGGTAAAATAAAAGAAGAAGAAGATAAACGCGATGATCTACATAAACCAGACAGATTTACAAATCTAGAATGTAAGTATGAGGGCTGTGAAGTTGCTAAAACTTAGTACGTAAGGATACCCAAAAAATATTTCCGACGAACTGGACAAGAAAGCCATTGTGCTGATATATAATAAGGTGACAGATTTTGTTCCCGGCGAAGATGGTATATGAAACCCAATGCACTAATTTGAATGCGACGAAGTTTAGTGTTTAAGTAGCGAGAAAGACCTGAATAAACTAAGCATGCGTAATCGAAATGAGGAATGACTAAAGCATTGACCAACATTAACTTAATCTTAGTAGATAATATAGTCATATTTGGATGACCTAAAATCCCTATTATAAAAACTGTTACTAAAATAACTCTAGTTCCAAAATCGATATCGCTTGGTAAATTTACCTTCATAAATATTCCAACAATGCACACATCAAAGAGATATAGAATGTTACTATTTTCGGATGAATGTAACAGGTCTGACGAAATACAGACGTTACTACTCAATTTTCGAATCGTTCTTGACACGACCACCTTCAGTACCCTAATATATTCGTTAGCTCTAAAGGGTGAAGAAAAGATGCTTCAAGCCACCGATGAATCAGCAGAGTGTCGCCTCTGGTGAGCGCCGTTAAATACAAGCGGGCCTCGCGGCTGCTCTTGCGATTGTCTGAGAGCCAATAACCGATATTAGTAAAGTTCACTCTCGTAAATTGAGAGTCACGCGATGGAAGAGAATCGCGTCGTGTACGTGAGGTTGAAGAATACCCATTCCTTCCATCCTCTTCATGGCATTCGTTCACTCCATTGAAACCATCCCTCCCTACTTTCCGCAAACGTAGAAATGGAAAATTCTAGGGACTCGGAGCAATATCGGAGGAAATCAAATCGCAAAACGGAGAAAACGACTGCAGCGACCTCTGCGGCTCGAAGGAAGTGGCTTACGGGGACGGGGGATAGTAATGGGGAGATAAAGGGGGCTCGAGCATTCCTTCGTGAGTTAATCCCCCGCGAGCCGGAGTCTGCTGGCTGGATGGCTGACAATTCCAAAGTCCATGCCTTTCTTCGTCTTCGATTCCTCCAAGTCTCGTCTACCGGTAGAAGAGAGATTGCGCGGGTAGGGAGTCGCTGTATATAATCGTGCCAAATCGACTGATCGACGCGGTGGTTGCGTCGGTTTCAAAATCGAACTTACGCTCATCGCCTCTCGTCTAGAGAAATCGCTTAATGTTTCTCGGGAATTCCAGGAGAGAGCGGGGTAATATTCCTGATGAAATGTCGATTCACAATCGCTTATACAGCAGATGCTGAATAAAGGACGTTCAATAAGAGTGATAATCCTCTGCCTGCTTTATGTCTGATCATGATTTACCCATTCTACTTAAAATAACGTAAAAATCAAATCATCCTTCAAGTTGTCGGTATTGCTTTTTATTTTTTTGCGAGAAAATGAAATAGTATAATTTAAGGAGGCCAGGAAAAAGGGCTGATCAATTATACGTTTCGACCTCCAGCTGATTTTGTTCACAGAAATCGAAAGAGGAGATATGAGATCGTATCTACTTTCAGTTTTTTTAAGCGTTTCACTATCCGGATGAACCTTCATGTAAACCCAATATTTGTCATAAGCCATTAGCAGTTTTCGACTTACAATAAGCTAAAACTGATGTTACAAGAAATGTATGTGCAACTTTACTAGTCAGCCGTGAAAAAAAGTGTCTGCTGAAGAAAACAAACATTTTAGTAGAAAAACGAGTATTGAGTCAGACATCCGAAATTCTTCATAAATAAAAAGTTTCTCATAAAGTAATTGTTAGGGACTAAAACTAAATTTAAAAGTCCACATATCCAATGTGCATTATGCAATTCAAATGGGATACAAACATAGAAGGGCGTGACGAAATAACCTGGGTTCACGTAAAACGAACTTCATCTCGTACTGAATTTCGTCAGACCCCACCCTTAGCGTTCGAAGTCAATCATACGCCATTCCACGCTTCGACAGGTCGAGAACCATATTCGATCAGATCGTAGATATATTCCTTCATTATCAATTTGTCAATGTCACGAAATCGCTCCTGCATTACGTCAAATACCTAAACTCAATTCTCGCTATTCTGATGTTTTTTTTCCTTCCCCAGACGGAGAAAATCGAGAAATTCGATGTCGTCTGAATTGGATTTAATATAACATTTTTCGTTTTGCAATTTTCAATGATGATTTACACTATGTATTAAAATACTGTGATTAATAATAACTTATGATGTGTTAATAACACGGGTTAACATAATCAGACCAACATCTTTAACCGGAAACTTAAAAACTATATATATATGGAATATTTTCTATGCGATAAATTGAAACCTTGACGATGATGTACTCTACAAATGACATGATTTTAAAATATTCTAACCTATATCTGGAAAATCTGGAAATTCTAGATAAATCGAGTATATCATAACCTGAAATATTAGGTAAGTATTTCCAGACGAAAATGTAATATTTTGTGACTTCAAAATTACGCAATCTTGCCGAAACACAGATGTTTATTTGAAACAGACAGGTTTCTATTTTAAGATCACTCGTTTACGTGTATTAAGAACCACAAACCTCAAAACTGATCGAGAAAGGTGTTTTTAGTACTTTTAGGTTAAGATCCCACGTAAATCGTGAACTGTTCGAACTATGCTATTTACAGATTTGAATTCAGTGAAAATCGTTGGAAAAGTCTAGTTTGGTTTTTCGATCAAAATTTTGTCAGCATGCTCAATGTAAATATTAATTACTCCTTAGGTTCGGATAGTAATATAGTTTAGAAATACTTCACGTTTTTAACATCATTTTACTATTTTCAGAGAATACAAGTTAGTAAAAATGACTCAAAAATAGCATTTTCCAGAACCTCAAAATTATGAAGAAATATCCTTTGAGTAAATGAGCATGAAATATCACACGGCAAATTTAAAAAAACATTTATCATCATCGATCCATTAAAGAAATTAAATTAAATTTTCAACTACACTTCATTAATTTTAGTGCACTTTCCGCTTAATGGAAATACCGCGAAAATAATGCTGAAACACCTGACGAGCTTTCGTTAAAATTTATGTCGAAATATTCAATAAATGAAAAAGCGATCTCATCGCGCCGTGGAAATTTTTCCTGCGATGCATTTTTCAATAAACGCGACGTACGGGAAAAAGGGGTTAAGCGCGAAAAAAAGTGCAATTACAAAAGGAGGCGGGGGAAGGGGCATAAAGCGCGAAAAGAAACTTCCGATGGGAGTATTCAAACGGCCGTGCGAACTATACTCGTCGGATTCCTGAGCAGAACCCACATCACGGATTAGGGCGGAAGCTCGCAGTGAATTCCAATTTCGCCGCTGCTCTTTTCTTCTTCGGAGGCGCGACCTCGATTCCCTAATGCTGGTATTACCGAATGTAAATTGTTTGTAAACCCACCCCCAAGGTCCCCTTCATTCGGAGGAGGGTGCACCCCCGGAAGCCAGGCACGAAGCGTCAACTCCGGAACTCGTTTCCGGCTACGTGTATTTTCCGCGCGAAACCCGCTCACGCATTAATTGATGAGATTAACTCCGCTGAGAGGAGGATCATGGGAATTATACGGGCCATATTAAGAAAGTACTCGGACCCGGCGATACCGACCGAGTAGTGTACTCCAGGGGTGGTTTACGTCCAGGTGACCGAAAAGTTATCGCGGTGTTAGTTTCCCAAACACTGCTTTTAGCTTTTAATGGAATAAGCGATCGTAAATTTGTAATATATTCCTTTCTAGAATGTGTAAACCCTCGTTCCGCATTGATGCTTCAAATTATTAGTCATAAGAGGATATAGTCGATGCAGCATCCTAATAACTGGTAAAATAGTATAATGTTGTCTAAACGACTTGTAACGATCAATTACAGATGATACTGTATACGTACAATTTTTAATCTTTCTAACTTTAATTTTTTGCAATGACAAAAACTCGGTTCGGTTAAAGGTATTCCACGTTTACATGAAAGAGTATTCGATCGGATATCGAAAGGTCCCCGGTTCAACTCACAGTGCATCGAATCTTTCCACTGCAATGTTCCCCATTTTTTTCGAAATTCAGAAAACAATTCCATCAGTTTCCATCTTTAGCATTTTAAAAAATTCTAAATTTTTCTGACTAAATTTGAAATACTTCTAAAACGTTACCATAAAAATCTAAATTCGTTTGAATTTTGACAATCTAAGGCAAACCAATTTGAAATTATGTATTCACAAATTGGTAGTCAACATTTTTTCATATTCTTCTACACGTCTATGTAATTAAAATTTGTTTGAGAAAATTAAATATTCCAAATAGCAGGCGCCATATTGGAGTTCTATTTTTTGTTTAAATTTAACAATTTCAAAAAAATATATGATTACCATAATTCTCATAATAGATAGAACAAATAAAGATTTTTACGTCGTTCCAAATAAAATCATGATTTGTCAGTCGTCTGTTTTGTGACGACGCGAACAATAGATCTAAAAATAGAATCGTATTATTATTGAATATATACTGAATACAGAAACAACATAGAGAGACAATCGCCACCTGCTAATGTAGTTGAAATTAGGTGTATGGAATTTAAAATAAAATTGCGAATGTAATGTAAGTAATTTTACGAACGATCTAATTAAAAGTCTCTTAAAACACCCGAAGCAGTAAACCTAGATGAAAAGAACACATTAAAATATAACAGAGGCCTTTCAGTTATTTTGAATTTTACTTTGATAAATTCACCATTCCTACAAACATATCTTCCTTTGGTGATTTTGACTGAATAAAACGCTTTTCTGAGAGTTTAATAGAATAGAAATACAAAATAGAATAGGTAAACTCGGGTTTGTGCAAAGTTACACGGTAATACAAAGTTCGTAATTGATGAAGTTACAGAGCGTATAAGAAAAGTCGCTGATGGGTAAGGGTCTTTTGTATTCTTGTTATAGACCGTCCGCCTTGTTAATTATAAAGAAACTTTTAACGGGCCACAAAAACTTGAATCAATAAGAACAAAGTACTTTTTAGTTAAGACGCGTGTTTTGTGATCTTGAATTTATTATTTTTACTATAGGATCGAATATGTTATAAACTATATGATCAAATTTTATATGACAAATGTATTCTAATTGAAAAAATTAGCCTAAGTTGATTTGTTTGAATTTAAATTTTTGCCGTTCTTTGAATTTAGTGGAATATGATACCAAAAGAATACTAAATAATTATAAATAATACTTGTTCAATTTACTACTCATAAGGTACTTATTACCTTAATTAAATACACGTTCTATTGAACTCAGTGAAGTCATTATAATGACAATAGAAAAACTAAAATAAACTGAGCTAATCAAATATACTAAAACTACACATTTCTACCATATACAAAATGATTATTTATTTTTAAAGTATTGTTATGTATTCAGTGTGTATTAAAAATAAAACACCCAGTCCGGGTTCAAATTATTTAATAAATTTTGTATTTAAAAGTTCATTAAGTCTTTCCTTATTAAAAATATTCACCAAAATCATCTATTTTTTGACTTTGTAATTAGGGTGATTCCCTGAAGATATAAACATAATTAAACTTGTAACAATTGGTTAATAATATTAAGAATTTAATAATACTTTAACATAATTTTACTGAACTTAAGAAATGAATATGTTTTTTTTTCACTTTTTATTAAAAAACACATGACGAGTATATGCAATCATGCTGTACTCTAATTTTCTTAAAAATTCCGTCGATAAAATGATTGAATGTTTTCAGTAGTTAGAGAATATGATGAAAGAAAAAAAGATAAATTAAATAATACTACTAAATTAAATTTATATACTATTTATTCGTGGGAGACAAATAACTGTGCAGTGGGTATAAGTTTTTTTACTTGTTGCAGGAATCCAAACATTTTGACATAGTTTAAATGATAATCGCTAGTGGGATGATTTTGCATAATGAATCCAATAGTAAAAGTGATTACAAAATATCACCTATAATAAGAGATAGATTTATTGCGCTAGACGTGAATTGATATCTTACAATTAGTTAAAAACAATCAGAAATAATTTACATAGTCAGGAATTAAAACGGCTAAGGAATTTAAAAATACATATATTTTACATTAATAAGATAAATCTAAAGTCTGCAAATGGATTTTTATATTCTCTTCTTATTGTACATGTGTAAATATGATATTGCAGATGCTTGTAGTGAACAAATGAAATTGAATTAAAAAATATTCGTTTTTAATTTTCCCAGCCCTTCCATTTCTTAAATCAGAAATTAAAAATTAATCATCATGATCATCTTACGAGACACCTTTCTTGCCACAATTCCTATTAATTGGTGCATTACAACTATGTTAAATTACATATAATAAGCTGAGAGATAAAATCCATTTTATTGCTTGCGTAGTTCGTTTATATTTTTTCCTAGGATTCTCGTACAAGGAATAATTCGTAAAATAATATTATCGATATTAAAATATTGTTTGCTTTCAATCCAATGAATGTTAATTAATTTCCTATTGCAAAAAGTAGTTCAAATTGAAATAATGGAATCGTGGAATTAAAAATAAATTGAGTTAATAGAAATCAAATATTGTAGAAAAAGTAATATTGCATTTCAATACGATTATATTATGCAATATCTGCAAATATTGAATGCAAATTCACTTTGTGGACGTCGGATTCGTTAAATGCCAGGCGAGATTGATTTTTCCCATGGCAAATTTGAATTTTTATGGATGGAGTTATATTTTAATTATTTTTGTTAACTGTATTGTTAGAAACTTAATATTAAATAGTAAAGGCAATAGCTATTTTAAAATGTAAATCTTTACGAACATAAGCGTTTAATTTAGGATAAGATATCACCTTATACATTTATTAATACTAACATTTGATTCATTTAAATGTTCATTAAATAATTTTAATTTTTATTTTAATTAAATGTGATCTGTTCTTTAAGTAAATAATAATTATGGAATTTCACTAACACTATGTCATAGACAAACTTTATCTTTCATTTCGTACAATAATATTCATAGTATACAGGAAAACTTCTGACATTTTCTGCTCTATCTTTAATAAACATGACATACATTTAAATGTAAATATTTAGTCCTAAGGATAGTAAGTACTAATGGTAAGTCCCCGAAAACAGGTTTATAGTTGTTTTCAATCTGTTTTGTAGCTTAACCCCTTGACTGTGCGGGTATTGTATACAATGCATTGCTAAAATTTCTTAAAGAAGTTCACTTTTCGTAAATATGTATATTTCATTGTTTGGTTACAGATATTTTGGACCATGTTTTTTTGGTCCGTATAACTTGAACTGGTACAAATTTTCGTGGCATGGAGAAAGTTATGTAAGAGAGAAATGCTACAATCACTATAGGCATATGGCTCCTATAAACCATTAAATTAGTACCTACCACGATATTTATTTTATAAATTCTTCGAATAATTTTTTGGAAACACTGAACAGATTGATTACATTCTAATTTTGAAAGAATATCCTGTCCTATTATACACTGTAAAAATGGCGAAAAAAATATTCCTGTACATGCACATGAATTCTATACAATGTATATCTGTATATACGAGTAATTCCACAGATTTTTTAACCTACTGGGTACTGGTTACATCTATCTACTCCATCGATTTTAATTTTCTTGTCGGCCATATTGGATCTGCCATTTTGAATTTTTGAAAACTGACATCAAATTGGTATTCACCGATCCAGAAACCCCCTAGTAACGAGTTTAATGTAAATTCATTGATAAAAAATGCGTGACTAATAGGATTAAAAATAAAATAAAAAAAATGTTGTCCCCACGATATGATTGCAAAAAAATCATGTACCTCACGATTTTTAAGGCTTTTTACAAATCCTACTTTGCTAAAAGTGACATGTCGGAGATGTGCCTCAATTTAAAAAAAGCTTTTACTAAGAACGAAAGTGAACAAATTTGTGGAATTACTCATATACATAATCTTTTAAATAATAACTCAGCGTGCATTATTTATAAATTACCCGTAAAGATGTTTGGCACCTGGTTTTACTGAAATTCTTGATAAAAGTATTAGTCTTGGTACGATAAAAAATAGATGGACATTGTTTACATAATGAGAAAAGCATTTCAAATTTATGATTATCCAGCAGGAACCTGGCACTAAAATGTAATAATTTTAATTTCCATAATTCATCATCCTGATATTTTAAAATTTGGTTCCATCAGAAATATGCAAAATACTCTGAGAGTGGACAAGTTTCTAACCTCTAAGAAAATAACGAAGGAAACATTTTGTAAAAATTCAATTGAATTTATAACGTCATGGATTTACATTTGTTAATACACTGAACTCAAAATATAATTTATTCAGATTAGTGATTCAAATTATATGGAAAATATTTTCTCACAAAATCATAAATTATCAACAACACATCCCTTAGTATCTTCATTTCCTTTAGCACGTTCATTTTTTAGGAAAAAAGGAAGAACATCGAAACGGAAATGAATCAATTTGATACCTACTTCTATGCCACGTTGCTGTTCCTCGAATGAACCAAAACAGGAAAGCTTGAAAGCGCGAGAGTGCGTCGATAAATTAAATTTGTTCGTAAGCGAAGTGAGACTAGAGAGAAAGTGAGAACAAGATACAGGCAGAAATAGGATGTAGAAGAGAGACAGAATAAATTAGGATGAAAGAAAGAATCGTCGAGGAGAATAGAACGAGACCGAGGGAAGAGGGAATCTATTCGCGTTAATCGTAGTTTATAGGAAGTTTCCGGACGAGAAGTTCTCTGCTTTACCAACGACTTCCTGCTAAGCGAGCCAAGGAGACTTCACGGTCATTAACTGGCAGATGGAAAAGCTCTGCTATAAACACTTTTCTACAGTCAAACTTCCTTTTACACTTTTCCATATTAAACGTTAATTCACAACCACTTCTATTCGAAACTGATCCTTAATACAATTTAGCCATTTATTTCCCATCCGCATTTTACCATTTTGAATAGAGCTTCAGGAGTTGGAACCTCCTAAACTGATTAATTCGGTTAGCGTATGGTCATAAAAAACCTGTACTTGCAAATTCGATTTTTCTGTCATATGAGAAAGGTATAAAAATTGTTGCAGAGCCCATTATAAATAGGAAGTGGTTTCAGTAGTAACAGTCGGGCTATTACTACTTAGGTTACTGTAGTTTGTTACGCAACATTTCTTCAAAATTTATCTTACATTACTAATGGTATTTTTACTATTATGTATGACACATATTATACTGATCATAAATTAACACGGCACGTTTTGGTCATTTTAAAAATATATATTAACAATTAAATAAAAATATAGTTTTAATGAATGATTTGTTTGGGAAGTAGTTATCAGATTACTTTCAAATCTACAAATGATTTTTTTACAAACAACTCATATTGACATAGAGATTCAACGTTATTTACAAAAGCGTCATGCGAGTACTGGTATATACAACGTGTATGTTGATACAATGCGTAGGGAGGCTTTCCGTGTTGTTTGTTCTGTATTATTGACATAAAATGGACCTTTCAAAACCTCATATGTTTTAATATCGAGATGAGGAGTACAAAATAAAAAGAAATTTATATGTGTATTAAAAAGTAAAAATGTATGTTTTTATTACGATACTATTGTTCTTTTAATGTTATTTTAAGAATTAAGATAATTTTAAATATTCAAGCGATTATGTTACGTCTGAATTATTTTACATTAAAAATGAACATAAAATTTTCATCCCGTGTTTTATTTTCGTCAAATCGTCTGCCTTATAATCATAAAAACTCATATCAAAAATTCTATTTAAACCGAAACGCTACCGAAGATTAAACTGATGTCTGACTGTATTGTCCCTAACTACTTCAATATGCTCCTACGAACAGCTCCTACGAAAATAAAGTAGAGAACTTGAAGATGTTTCAGTATTATTTCTATTTATCTTTGCTATTTCTCTGTTTACGTGGCTCTTAAGGTTTACTTATTTACAATAAGTATGGGCTTTTCCTACTAAATCGAAAATAAGGTCATTAAATAAATTATCATAAAACTCCTCTAATTCCTTTCCTCGTATTCTCGATCGACTATATAGTAAGCTTTTAGTTATTATTTCGTGCCACGGATTTTTCGATTTATTCTTGCAGAAGTTAGACATTTCCAATGAAACTAGACGTTACATGATGCTGGAGGAGTAAAGCTGAGAAGTCAAACTTCATTGGTCATCAGTATTCGAAATCGATTTCTGCGGGATCGCTTCTTTTCTAATAGAGTTTGCCTTCTCTCTCCGTATTATGTCAATGTGTCGGTGGAATTTCGGTACAATTTGTTATTTTTCGGTGGTCTTCTCCCATAAATTGTAATTTTAATAGAAATTTCTTTTATAGCAAATACTTTATTCGCGTTCGAGTTTATAAAACCAATCAATTTTAGCTTAAATAGTAAATTGTTGATCTACTTCATCATTCCCTCCATAAAGAAGAGAATGAAAATTATCAAAGCATAGAAATTGACGCGTAATTGATAACAATGGAGGAAGGTTACAGAAGGATTTATCGAATTTTCTCTACAAAAAAAAATCCAATTAATAACAAAAAACAAGATTACAAACGTGAAGGGAAATATCCAAACTTGTTATGCCATAAAAAGTTATTAAAAGAAAGAAAGCACGCTGACTCATCGAAATATCTGTTGTTTTATAATTTTTTTTACACAAACCTAATCTTATAGCCACCCATATTCGCAAAAATTGATGACAACCAGAAATCGTATTTATCAATTTACAAAACAATTACGTCCTCGTATCGTTAGAGCGTACAATAACAGCTGCATTTCTACTTTTTTTCGATTTCGTTCCAAAGAAAATCCACGCAATGTCGTTCGTTCGAGGCAATATCGGACCCATATTACATGCCTTTGGTGAATAGGATTGGGAATGTTTTTTTCGATTAATTCATTCGGAATCTAGGATGGTTAAATTAAAATTTATCCGGGGCATCCTGTGGTCAGCTATCGGAGTGACGCCATGCCGGCCGGAATTTCCGATAGAAATTTTCCAACCCTCGTGAAACCAGGTCGAAGAGGACTGACGGAGTAGGGATATTCGAATAGTGACGCCAGCGCGAATAATGTATATTCAGGGACTGACGTACTAATATTGCCGTAAACCCACACAACGGAGCTATTGCCCCTAATTCCGGCCTGATCTGTCTCCTGACATTAATTTCGAGGTACGCTCTTAATTCCTTGGAGTGACATTCCACTCGGATGTGGGGTGAAATCACGCTTTGGAGATTTCAGATGGTACTGACGTCTTTAAGTGTCGAAATTTCACCTTTCCTCGGGACGAATGAACTTCAGTAATGAATTATTTTCACGGAAAACTTGTTCAGAATTCATACAATTACTCTCTTTCGTAAAATAAAAATGTGAATCATAGTCGCGTTCATGGAATATATTTTATAAAATGACCCAAATCTCAGGTAGAAATTAAATGCTGGTCTAAATTTCATCCGGAATAACTGGAATTATCACTGGCGCTTCTCAATAATGTGAAGAAATAAAACTGATTTCCGTTGATTTTAGTATTGTATGATTTTAGGTTAACTTATTACACAACTATATAGTCAAATACATAATTAGTAGTGGTTAGTAGAGTAATGTTTTGAGTCTTAGTTATTTGTCCAGACAAACCATTGTTTTGAAAATCTGCATTTATTTATGACTTATAAATTTGGCCACGTATAATCCGAAACTCAAGATGGTGAATGGAAATGTAAAAAGTTAGACGGAACATGTGAAATCGTTAGGCCAATGAAATATTCGTTTCAACTGAAAATGATAGTAACATATGTGTCTAATAAAATATTTTGTTATTTCAACTCATTGCAGATTGTCTGAATGATCGCTTTAAGGAAATAAGAGTTTAAATCCGTGATACGAACAAAATTTATCCCTGTAAGCAGAGAATAAACTACAAAGGTTAGGAAACTCCTGTAAAATTTTACTCCCAGAATTTCGGATGTTAAATGGAAATTTACACTCATTATGACAAAAAGAAATGTTGAAATATTCCATATATATTTTTTTAATCCTTTTGAGAATGAAGAATTCTTTAAGACTTTTTTGTGCATGATGAAAAATGGAACAGATATTTATAATAATACACATATTGAATGTGCTGATCGCTGTTGGTGCATTATCAAAAACCCATTGTATATAACTAATTTGAGGTTAGGAATTAATCATGATGAGATTAGGTATTCACAAATGATAATAATTACTTTTTCATCCCAAATCTCCACGATTTCAACCGTTACACGGTCAAATACTCGATATTTGTGCCACAAAATGCAAAATGATAACTTGCAGACGCCATATTGAAGCTGCCATTTTCTTTTTTGAAAAAAGTCTGACTGGACAAGAAAGGGCTAAGCAAAAAAACACGATTAGTACATTTTGCAATGGTCATTTTGCATTGCCCTCTTCAACGCCAAAAAAAGCGATTCTTCCGAAGAATCGTCGAAAAAATCATTTTTTTTCAATAAAATGATCATAACTTTTTTCTTTGAAATTGCCAGCTGATTCCGACTATGCATTTGAAAGAGAGGGTCAAAATCTATCGGGTTTGACGTATTTCAATATTTCCTAACGTCTTTTGGAACAAAAATTACAGTGTTGAAAGTTCTGTCCAAATTTGGAACTTTTGGGACGAAAAAGGTAAACATTTTTTAAAAATTAATAGATTTTAACGAATGATGTCTGATTTTTTCAAGAAAAAGGTTTCCAATAACTTTATACAACGAATATTTCCTAAATTTTTACCTGATTATTAAAATTATTTGGAGACGGGGAAAAGTTAAAGACAGAAGAAGGAGAAGTTTTGTTACATCGTTGGCAAAAGCTATTTTTCACACTGTTGACATTTTTCTTTCGCATTTTACCCACACTTGTAACAAAAAATACATTTCCGCACATGCGCAAAAATATTTTTTAGACGTGCTTGCGGCACTCGGCTACGACACCTCACATTTGTTCGAAAACACTTTTTCCCACTTGTATCGAAAACTACTATTTTCAAACATACTATATTTAAATCATTCAGAGTTCGTCCGATTTACATCCCCTTTTTTAATGTCGAATGTAAGTTCTTTTTTAAGCAAGAGGAGTATTCTTTATAATATAAAAGCAATAAAACTTACGCAGAAACATTATTGCAAGTAATATTAATTAATTGTGACAAAAGCTTTCATCTACTTATTAATTATAATGCAATTCAGTATATATATCACTAATTTATAAGCAATGTGCGAAGACGATGATTATTCATTTTATTGTTTGTTATTTAACGAATAAATTTGAAACAAATGTTATGCATTGTAGGAAATAATGAAAACTAAAAGAGTCTTAAATGGTGAATATTTCGAACTATTGTAATTTCATAATTAGATTTCAAGCCATGCATGTCGATTTTTAATTTCCCACCACAGGTTCAATCCCTCTGATTTAATCAATGAGTATTTAGTAATTCAATTGCGTACTCAAAAGCGAAACATCCAGGCAAGCTGCATCGAAAATCATTAGGTTAATGCGGGTTTAACAATGAGGAATAGTCGTTCAATGATACGGAACAAATTGATTATGACATTAAAAGATAATTACTTTCAGTTAAAAGGAAATTAGCAAAAATTTCATTGATACTAATAATTCATTTTGCATTAAGCGAATCTGAGGATTTTATTTCAATTTTGATGCCGAAAGGATGACGTTAGACACGTATTTACCATCATGGTGGATTTTCATAAAAAAGAATTTTATTACTTTGAATAAGGTGGATTTATGGTAGTCCAGGTCACGTTTTCCTAAATAAAATTTATAGCCATATAAGCGAACCTTAATAAACAATGTATAGACCGTTTAAACTTTAAATTCGTACAATTATTTATATTTTTTATCAACTAAAAATTTGTTTAAATCCTGACGATGATGAAATCACGTACCTTTATTATAATAAAATAAAAACATGTCGAAAGGAATATTCGTAAATATTATTTTCGTTCCTTTTAAGTTTTTAATTTGTATACTTCAATCGTTACTCCGCGGAATAACACATTTTCACGGAATTAAAGACTAAATAAAAGTAATAAAAACATTGTTTTAAAGAAGTGGTATATTATTTATAAATAAATTAAGTGGTGTATTTATAAAAAAGTCCAATATTTTAATTTTTTGAAATTTAATATTTGTTAGCGTCACAGGTATTTTTATTTTAATCAATTACATTGTTGTTAACTGTACGAAATTTTTTCAATTTCTCGTTATTTATTTAAAAACAGGGGTTGCTATTCGTATTTTTATGACGGTAATTAATTATATTATAAAAATGGAATCCGATCAACTTTCAGAATATATTCGTATGAACATGAAAATTAAACATTAAAAACAATAACGAATTTTTTTTAAATAATTCACATAGTTTTATCCAACACTATATGCGAAAGATATGTGCAGGATCCGAAGTTTTATATCCACCGAAATTTATAGGAGACATGGATTTTGCATAGTGATAAATATATCAATTTGATAATTGAAACGCTCAAAATGTTGTGTTTCAAAATAGCACCAAATTTTTTTCATGAAATTTTCTCAATATTCATTACAGAAAAGATTACATAAATACTCTCTATATTAATTGTGTCATATTCTTTATATTACAGTTTATATATTTTATTAAATTATGACTTTTCAATTCTGTAGAATTTGAATATTTCTTCTCCGTAACTGAAATATTTGGAACCGAAATCCAATATCTGGTTTCTATAATATAACTTCTAAATATATTTCAATTTAGAATCTATACAAAATTAAATAATGAAAGCTTTCTCGCTGGTAAACACAAAACATAATTAATTCAATATAGGAAAAAATGATCGAAGTTGATAGTATGACAGATATCGCTTAATGGACACTAGATTACAAAGAATTAATTATTATTCATTACTTTTTGATTGAATCAATGTGAACTTATGTATATTTATTTTCTAATTGATTTATTATTGTCTGGCTTCCAACGCAAATCAATCTATTTTAAAAACAAAAAATATTCTATTACTTATAGATTTGACCTAGAAATCATCGTACAATTGACGGCTTTAAGTATGAGTATCAAGTATTCATTACTAATATTTAAAATTTTATAAATTAATAATCGATATTCGAATAAATCGAATTCAATAAGTGTTAAAAATTGTATATTTTAGTAGTGCGGATTGACACTATTTCTAAATTATTGTACGTTAGCTGATATAATCAACCAGACAAAATTATGTAAAATTATGAAAGAGATACTGGATAATTCGATAAAGCACGGAATAATAATATTTCGTAATATGTTTTTAATGGTAACTAATAAGCTTATAATTTTATAACAATACCTCGGAAATTTAATTTAGTGATTAAATTCGGTATTTATATTAAGTACAAATACCAACGGATGAAAGTAGTATAATGTGGCAATGAAACATAACATATCAACTGCCCACATATGAGCTTTCATTCAGAAAACAGGATTAAAAAAAATTTAAGAAAGCTCAAAGGTTAAATAATGTATATCTTAAAATGTAAGCTGAGAATAAAGGAATCAAATATTATTGGTCATTCTGAACAACAACATTGTAGAGCTGTAACTCGCCCTTTGCCGCGGATAAAAATGTGTATTTTGGTTTTCTTAGACAATAAAAATGCCACTAGAGCTGTCGACATTAGGTATTGTTTTTTTCAGCACTATAAAATTACATCATTATCATCTTCATTAGGTTTAGGTTAATTTCACAGAGGTCCAGCCTTGCCTATATGTGGATACTACATAGAACATATTGATAATGTCTTTTTGCAAAAATGAAACCGGATATGATACAATAATTGTGTACGAAAAACGGAAGAGCGCCAGTGATGCGAAAAAGTTCCGGAACGATAATATATCTCAATGGGTGTGAGAGAAAAGTTTAAGGATTTCTCCCGGCTATTCAATGGTACCTTTGAAACCGATCTTGAACATGACCTTGACGGTTATTTCAAGGTCAAGTTTAGGTTTTTACATAGGAACCTCTATTTTTTTCATGGATTCGGTAAGAGCGAGAAATGTTACGTCTGAATATGATATAACCGATATTTTGATCAAGGTCATTTCAAGGTGAAAATTAAATGTTCGAATAACGGCGAATTATATCAGCGGTAGGATTTCTCCCCAGCCATTCGATGGTACCAGTGAAATTGATCTTGAACATGACCTTGACGGTTATTTCAAGGTCAAGATTATTTTTTTAAATGGGAACCCCCATTTTTTCATGGATTCCGATCGATGTTTCTGCAATTACCATATATTTTCTAGTAGAAAACAATTTTTAAACGCACTTGTCCTCAAGTACCAACAAATGTATAAATAATGTCAGAATATTGCTGGCGGAAATGTCATGATTTTCATATTTTAAAAACTATTTTTTAGTAAAATCATACTTGCTCGCTTTTTCAAAATAATGGAAAAAACTTTTACAATCTATAAGATTTAGTACCTCTGATTCAAGTTCTCTTACATAAACAAAATTATTTTGCGGTCCTGTGTAAATAATCACTGAAGGTACTTCTAGAAGAAAATAACGCAAGACGGCAACATTTTTCTTCGACACAACTTGAATCAGAAGATTGTTGGTACCTGAAAACGAATTGGTTGAGCAATTTAACTCATAGCTTCAGATTTTTTACATATCCTAAACTTAATTTGCCAAAAAGGATATTTTAGAATATTATTCGGATCAGATATCTTAAAATCATTACGTGATAGTTCAAATCGAACAACGGATACATCGGCCGAAGATCGATAAGATCCACTATTTCTGATTCATGTTATGAACACCCAAATGCAGAGAAAGTTTACTGAAACTTCAACGCTTATTTTCAATATGAAATAAATTTCGAAAAAATAAAAGTTATCAGATTCCACCATTTTCTAGGCCGCTCTTTCGAACGTTAGCAACCAAATTTTTTAAAAATTGAAATTTAAGTATGATTTTGATATATATAGTAGAAAAACATGATATTTTCAGGACGCATTTTTTTTAAATATCGAGTTTTCGATGCAACATCTTAATTCGAGTGAGGTAAAATATATGCCAAGGGTGCCCTCGATAGTTTTACTGAAAAGATACACTGGTGTATATTTGGAATTTTCGGACAGATTCGAAATGGCCACTGCATTTATAAATTCCTTTTCAAAATTTTACCATTTTTTTTCCCTTGAAAACTGGGTTTTAGAGAAAATTTTATAAGAACAATTATGTTCTAGAATAAGTAAAAGAGTACCCTTGAATTTTTTCAGAATGTATTGTCACAATTTTTATTTTTAAAAAATTCAAAAAATCGAAATTTTATAAAAAGTCATTTAAAAAATCTGAGAAAATTTAAGAGTATTCTTTAATCAATTCTAAGACTTTTTGCTTTAAAGAAATTTTCTCTAAACTCTATAGTTTTCAAGAAAATTGATTATTAATCTTGAAATCCATAAAAGTTTAATAATTTTGTCGTTGTTGAAAACTATAGACTTTGACGTAAATGTTCATATAACGAAAATGTCTTAGAATTGGTTAAATAATACTCTTTACTAATATTCAAAATTTCGACTTTTCAACTTTTTCAGAAATACAAATTTTGACAATATATTCTAAAAAAATTCTCGGGTATTATTCGACTTATTCTAGAATATAATTGTTCTTATAAAATTTTCTCTAAAGTCCATAGTTTTCAAGAAAAAAAATGGTTAAATTTTGAAAAGAAATTTGTAAATGCCGTGGCCATTTTGAATCAGATATCGAACCTTTCAAATATAAACCACTGTATCTTTTAAGTACAACTATCGAATGCACCCTTGCAGTATATTTTAGCTCACTCAAAGTAAGATAATATATCGAAAACTACATACGTGTAAAAAATGCGTCCTAAAAGATCATGTTTTTCAAGTATATATGTCAAAATCATATATAAATTTAAATTTTTTAAAAATTGTCTTACTATCGTTCAAAAGAGCGGCCTTCAACATGCTAGAATCTGATAGTTTTTATTTTTTCGAAATTTATTTCATATTGAAAATAAGCGTTGAAGTTGCAGTAAACTTTCTGTGCATTTTGGGCGTTAATGGGTTAAACAAATTTTTTTGCTTTCCTATGTAATCCATCGCAGTTGAAAAGCTACAGGAGTAAAAGGCATCAACAATTCCGCGCAACGGATAAAATTAAAAATAGCAGTCGCAAAGTTCAATGACCTTTCCCAAGAAAAGGATGGCTTAGGAAATAATTCTTCTAGAATGGTATTAGCCGATAGATGTACGTTTGGGAATATAGTGCACTTACATTGTTTGCATGCGGTTTCACGTTTCCTGTTTTGGGTCACGTACGCTGGTGAGTACCGAAAAATATCGGAGCCTGCGGATCGTTTATCCGGAAGATACCTGTCTGGCTTATCACTTATCGCTCCCTCTCATAACACGCTGAATTAGCATAATACTCCAGTGTTGCGTCGAGAGCCAAAGGGAGGAGCCACTCGAGAATACTGGAACGCGCCGATACAATGAAATATCGATCTTAGGTTCACGAGGCCGGTGAGATACACAACGAGGATGTCGTATCGCCACCACTGATGAGACGTGGCGCTTTGCAATGAAAACTCTGATTTAATTGCGACCATTATTACTGTTACAGTCACAATTAATTCTATGAAATAGCAATTCCGTGGTATGGAAATGTGAAATGATTTCCTTTTTGCATATGAATTGACACATTTCAATTTCAAACGTAATGCAAGGACTTTTTCAGAAATGGAACATTTGTCAATTGACCCGTTTTTCGTTTCGTGATAATTTGTGTGCAGCATAAAATAAATTAACCTGATTAATTTATTATATGAAAATGCATTTAATAAAATACTTTTTAATACTCTAAGGTTATATTCACGATTAAACAATTGAGACGGTTCGTATGACTATATAAATAATAATTAATTACATTTACGAGTTAATTTCGTATATAAATAAAATGCGACAGTATTTTTTGTTAGCGATCTAATGATAGAACAAAAATCAACGGCTGTGGTTCAGAAATTGTCAATAATAACCGGTATTGTTGCCTATCAAAAATTGCTCAACGTTATGAGTACGATATGGAGTACAACGTACTCAAAACTTTCATTCATTTTTTATTTCAGATTCCAACACTGGTTATAATTGTTAGTTGGTAGGCCACTTTTTTCGTTTTTCTCAAAACGTAATTTTCCGAGTTAGGATAAGAGATTTGGTTGTGGACACCCTTCTCTTTTGGCCCATAACCTTTGCCCAAGAAGATATTGTGTAGACATGAGCACATACATATATGTTGTTAAACATCTAGTCGAGTCTTCCTTTTTGTCAAAGAAAATTTGTTGTTCATTTGAGGAGACCCCTGAAAAATTTGGCTAAAAAGTAGAAAAAGTAAAGTAAAATCTCGGCAGATATATAAAGAAATGAGAATTTATTGATTTAAAAACTCGTGATTATGCTACCTAAATTTGTTTGGTTGATGATTGTTTGTTCAATTGCCAAGAAAAATATGTGCCTCTTAGTTTTTCACTTTTTAAATAATATCTAAATTTAACAAAAATCGGAGATTTGCACATCGGTGGGTTTACTTGTGAAAAAAATAGATGGTAAGAAATTGTTGGTAAAAATAATCATGTTATCGGATCCTTCGCCTTCGGCTCGGGCCGCAACCCTTCACATTCGTAGAATGAACTTTTACGCACTAGTTTCGTAATATACTATTATATGATACGATTACTTGCGCCATATTATGCTAATAATATTGGTAATATCTGTAATAAATAACAGTCTGTTACTTCTAGTTCTATTATGCATTTTGTATTCTGTTTATTGCAAAGGGAAAAACTAAAAAACAATTTTCTTGTCCCGTCAGATTTTTTCAAAAAAACAAAATGGCGAGTTAAATATGGCGTCTGCAAGTTGTCATTTTGCATTTTGTGGCACAAATATCGAGTATTTTACCGTGTAACGTTTGAAATCATGGAGAATTGGAATGAAGATCTCACTAAACTCACTATGATTCATTCATAGCCTCAAATTAGTTACATACAATGGGTTTTTATCGATTTTGTGTTTGAGTTTCACTCAATTTTTTAATTTTCCGTATCATTACGTACGTGTGAAATTGAATATTACTATATACGATTGTGACGTATCAGTGATTGGTTTATAACCTAAAAATGGAGTGCAGCACATCTTGTGCGTGCTACTACCTGGTACTGTGACGTTCGTAGATTTAATAAACGTGAATATCGGAGTAAATACATATTTTGCCGTTGTCCGACTCTTACCACAGGAAGTATACGCTATTCGTAGAATCATTTTTTAGTACTTTGTAAATATTGTTTGTATTTTTTTCATTTTTTAACAATTGTTTTTATACTTTCATTTTGATAACATTTTTTATATTGGATTTTTCCAAGAAATGACAACGGTGAATCAACTCAATAGTAATATAGTAAATCTATGTAACTTTATGAAAAGATTTGAAGCGTATTTTTCAACAACTTTTATTACATTCTGAACAATAAGATGTTCGTCTTTCACACTTGTCACTAGAATAATATCGTTTTGACTCTTCATTTCTGATAATGTGGGTCTCAAGGTTATTTAGACTTTCTTTATATATAATCTGTGGTATCACTTAGGTGCAGCGAAGTTTATTCTGATATTCGCTAAATCAGAAAAAAAAGGTAAAAGTCCATTGTATATATCTAATTTGAGGTTTTGAATGAATAATAATGAGATTAGGTATTCACAAATGATAATAATTACTTTCTTATCCCTATTCTCCATGATTTCAACGGTTACGTGGTCAAATAATCGGTAATTGTGCGAGAAAATACAAAATTATAACCTGCAGACGCTATCTGGAAGCCGCCATTTTGTTTTTTTGAAAAAAAATCCCACGGGAGAAGAATGGGCTGAACAAAAAGACGCGATTAGTATCTTTTGTAAATGTTCAGCATTGCTTTTTTCAATGTCAAAAAACGCAATTCCTGCGAAGAAACTTTAAAAAAATCAGTATTTTTTTTAAAAAACTTTTTTCTTTGAAATTGACGGCTGATTCTGACTGCGGCGTTTGAAGGAGGAGGTCAAAATCTAACAATTTTAACTTATTTCAATATATCCTAACGACGTTTGGACCAAAAATTACAGCGTTGAAAGTTTTGTCCAAATTTCGGACTTTTGGGATGAAAAGGGTTAATAAAAAATAAATGATTTAAAATGACGTCATTTAACTTATATTTTGAATGAATTCAAATCGAAAAAGATTCAGAAGAGAGATTATGTTATTTTAACGTCTGCATGATTCGATTTACATTCAAGAGAATCCAACTGGTTCAGAGCGAAATGTTGGGATCATTGGACTGTATTGAAGTATTGTAAACAAACATTTCTCGTAATTGCGAAGTAAAAGCGTAAATGAAAATCGTCATTTTCATCGATACATTAAAAGTTACAACGCTAAATGAATTTCAACTCATTGTTAGCTGGATTCGACCCGATCAGAGTGCGACTGGCCTTTGTGAAACGTATTGACGCTTTTATAATTTAAAAATATAATACTACGTAATTTGAGTGTTTCATTTCGCTCTGCTTTCATTTTCAGCAGTAGTCTTTATTTCGTAAAACATGTGAATTTTCAATTTCAGATAATTTTTGAAATTCATATGTCAAAATCATAATTTGCCAATAGAATATTAAACTTTTCTTCAATGCGTCGATGTTGAAAATAATCTAAGTTATTCATTCGAGCTTAGTGGCTTATTAGTAATCACGTGTAGCGTATCCAATTTAATTATTGTTTGAACTGAGAGTTTAATAACATACTGGCGATTTTAAAAATTCCTTCTTGAATTTGTGCATTTTACATCCTAAAATGTAGTAATGTAAGTAGTAACATTCCGAATAGTAATACTACTTAGATTCCTCCGAAAGCGACGAATATTTTATATTTTTAATATTATTGTAGATTTCAAACAGTACATAGACTTTTTTAAGAGCTCTTTAAGTAGTCTCTTGTCAGAAAGGAAATAATTTAAGGGATTCTTCTCGTCAAAATTTCTCCAGACACGATTTCACTCTGCAAAACATATTCCTTGAGGCATTATTAATAGTGGGCGGAGCTCTCTCAGGTTAGCTTAGGATAGTTTAATGACACTCATATGCTCATATGGATTATTAGGGGTAGGCAGAGTTATTACAAGTTAGGTTAGGTTAGTATCGTGACGTTTCTCCGCTTCTCGCATTTTACTATACGAATTTTGAGCTAAAATGAATTTCGCGCCAAAAATTGGGGTGAAATAGTTTGGCGCCAAAACTTTCTGTACCCAAGGTAAAACTGTCTGAAAAATAACATCAACATCGTTATTATCAATGAATTTTTGAGAACACAATATTCGAATATTTATCTGATTATATCGAGGTACAATAAAACTTATAATATTACTGGATCCAGGTTACCAGAACGATTAACTGACTCAAAGCTACGGAAAAAGGTAGAAGCGGATTGAAAAATTTTTACCGTCGTGTTTACAAAATGGCTTCTCTTAGCGATTGAATGTTAGGATTCAATGGTATTGATGGTTTTTCAGGGGGAAACAGGTTATTCAATGACTTCCAGTTGAAGTAATAAAAGCATGAACCTTGATATATTATAAAAACTTCTGAAAATTGTTCTCTGAAAACAATAAAGAGGTATTTGAACGAATGTAGTTTCTCTCGTCTTCAACAGCACACGGCACACGGATCACGATCGTAAAGGATTGATGTCACTAATTTTGGATTTAATAATACGGAAGGAGTAAAGTATATCACACATCCTTTTTCGAGAACTATCCTATAACTTAGAAATTGTTAGCAAGAAACGTAAAAGTAGGTCCCATGTTGATAGCGTTGTGTCGACGTGAATGTAAAGACGATGCGGAAGAGTAAAAGAACGAGGCTAGACATATAGGAACCTGAGAAAAGAAAAAGACAAGGTGAGCTCACGATCGGGTCTTAAAAGCCCAGCGACAGTGTAAAGAACCAAGAGCCGCAGGAAAGTAGTGGGTAGTATCTTTCAGCAACACCTTGACTTAACTACCCTTTTATCAACACTGCGTGCCTCTGTCGCGAATGACTGCCGTAACTCTTGTCAGATCCTTCCAGAAAAAAAATTTACGAACGTGATCCTGTCTTTTGGATTTTCAATTGAAGTCGTCTCGAAAAAATTGCCTCGTTTTTACCTCCATTTTCTGTTTAGCCCGAACATCATATATTTGAGCATTTATGTCAGAGTTGAGATATTTGTTAACTGTTTCAATAATTTTCATTTTATTTTAGTTACAAAATTCCCATTTGGTTGATATGCAAAATTCCAAATTGCTTCATACGCATTATACATCTTGAAATAAATTTTCGATATCCTAACAAAAATATTGCATTCATTTTCACGTTTATCATCGCTGAAAATATGCGATGCATGCAATGTTATGAGCTTCAAATATTTTGATCCACGCCTCAATGGTGAAATGTGCACGGTATTTCGAATTTTGCCGGATATTGACGTGTTCCGATGCAGAGTGTGAAAAACGTTCGAACAACGGACGCTGATGGGAACTGATGCTGTGTAATGAGAGCATTTATATGTTCGCTGATATTGATCTACGACGTACAAATATTAGGAGGTCTAGTAACTTGAATACAATGATTCTAACAAAATTATATATAAAACAACAATCATATAACTATTAATTTTGTCGACATTGTATATAACATAATCCATTTAGCTATAATCCAGTCGCTGATTACGAATTTGTACTTAGATTTTGAAATTAAAAATCTGAAAACTAAAATTTCTATATCTGAGCTCAGATTCGTAATCAGCGATCCCAAAAACCCCTCAGTAAATAGTTTTATCTGGATCAAGTAACTGATTACAATTTTGATGGACATCTTGATTCCGCCATTTTGTATTTTGATAAACTGAGTTCAGATTCGTAATAAGCGACCCCAAAAACCCCCGAATGACCAGTTTCATCTCGATTCAGTTTTTTTTTGCATTTTGGTCGGCCATATTGGATCCGCCATTATGAATTTCCAAAGTTTAAGTTGAGATTGGTAATCAGCGACCCCAAAAACCCCCAAGTACCCAGTTTAACCGCGATCCAATAGAACATGTACACCTCAAAATCCCGACAAATCACAAAACAGACACTTCAAAAACCCGATTTTCAATTACAAGACAATTAAAAAACAGGCATTCAAAATCAGATTTCAAAAGTTTTTTTTTTAAATGTCTGGTTTTTTAATGTCTGCTTTGTGATTTGTTTGGTTTTTGAGGTGCATCGGTTTATTTATTTATAAAACATCATATTAAATGAATATGGACATAAATGAAACGTTAAACCCTTCTTTAACTCAAAGTTAAATTGGATTTAAAAAAAATAGGCGAAATGCAGTATTTCGTCTTTAAAATTTTCAAATGAATTCCGGTGGCCACTATGGTGGCCACCACACCGAATCGGTTTAATAAATATGAATGTTATTTTTATGAAATATCTTCTAATATATTTGTAATAAGATACATTGCTAGATGATGATTATCTAATATAATAATTTGTTAATATGGGCGCTGAAGTTCATATTACGAGGTTATTTAGGTTGAAGATTCATGGGTTCGGGCTCAAGGTGTGAAATGCATTACGCAGCGGGGTTAATGCAAATCCACAGTTGCAGTTGTGAGGTAGGTAGAGTTTCCAGGGACCTTTGTGCTTGGATTGTATTAAGTAATTTGTAGGTATTTCAAAAATAAATGGAACAAGAAAAACGACCTCCACTAGAGACGTTTCTTACGCCGGAAACCTACCCTTATGTAAAGAGTAAATTTGATTCCGGGAATAATTCAGGTTCAGACAATTAGAATTGTTTTCCTTAATAGAAAACCAATACCATGAATATTCGGACATTTTCGTTCTTTTCAATAGTTGCATTGTATAAAGCACACAAAAAAACATCTAGAAAATGTAGGATCGTAAAAACCTAACAGCAATTTCATTAAAATATGAGAATCCAAAGTCTCTGTTCAATTCTGTATTATTCGCAAATATATGGGAGGTAGCGTCTAGAAAATAAGTGTAAGTCCACTGGGTCTACTATGCTAAAAAAAGAAAAAGAAAACAAGTTTGTGGCAGGTTTTTTAAACTAGATTTATATTGTTTCTTTTTTACAAAAGTTTACCCAATTATTGTCATTTGTATTAAATAGCCTTGTAAGCAGAAACAAACTTTAGTTACGTAGGTATACGAAGGTTCAACGTTAAGGTTATTAATCACAGTTATATGTCTCACCCATACAAGGATTTTCGATTTTTGGTTTATCCTGATTGTCGTTCCATTCCCGAAATGTAAATAAAAACGTCAATATTCTACGGGATGCTGTAATGCCACGGAACGTTACACGCCGGATTTTCATAATTTTTTTATACTGAAAAGATATCCCCACATTCAAAGAAAAATACAATTAACATATTTTTTTTATCCGCAGAAAAAAAATATGTATGAGAGAAATATATCATATTTAGCATTTGCGAACGTCTAACCGCAAATAAAGTTGCAAAACCGTAATTTTCTCCATTGTTCGAGGAAGTATAACTTTCAATAGAAACATGATAAAAGCTTCAATGATAGCTTAAAATGAAGATTATAACTTCTATTTCACGAAAAGAAAATTGTTATACGACCTGGTAAAAAATAATTTTCTTAAATGGGCATTTGTTTTTATGCGCCAAATGTTGTCTCACCAAACTACCTGTTACTACTGTTATTTTTTGTCGCGCTGCCAACCTAAATTACATACTGACATCATTTTACTTGCATTTTAAAAATTAAAATTCAATGTTCGTTGCTGAAAGTCATAATGTTCTTAAAGTTTCGAAAATAAATGCATTTTGTTCCTATGTGTTGGTGTTTTGATAGCTGTCGTCCGATAAATATTAATGTTTACATCGGAATCGTAATCTGCAACCTTAAAAACATATTATAAAATATTTATATCACATAAAGATGCATTTTGTACTTGTAACATTTGATTTCAGAACGTCATACGCTCGCCAGAATTTTCGACGGCAGCGCGACGACAATTAGCAGTAGTAACAGATGGTTTAGGTGAGACAATATTTTGCGCATAAAAACCAATTCCCATTTAAGAAAATTATTTTTAAGCTATCATTGAAGCCTTTATCCTGTTTCTATTGCAAGATATACTTCCTACAACAATGGACAAAATTACGTTTTTTACAACTTTATCCCTATATTACATGGAAGCAAGAGCTAATAAAAAATTGTAACTATCGGATTCGGATTCAGCGACCCAAAATTAACAAAGATTTGCTATTTTCATCTCTGTAGCATTAAATTGTCTCAAATTTGTTGCCCAGAGTAATTGTCAAAAATCTAAAAAAAAATTAGAAGCATTTTAATAAAAAAATCTTTGATCACAGTCACTTTTTGATGCCACAAAAAAATATGATATGTTAACACCGGCAAAGTCTGGAATGATTAAATTATCACTAAATATATTTTGCGAAGGTCGTTCGATTATAATAATAATCCCCGTAACAATCAATATTTAATCAAAAAGTAGAAATACTGCACTCATTGTTTTCCTTAATTCAGCATTTTCAAGTGTCGGCCTGAGCTTGTTTGATTTGTATCACTTCGTTGATTTTACAGCGGATTTTAATTTACCATTTATTGTGTTGAGAAATGGCTTGTCAGGGAAGAAAACAGCAAAAGCGGCACAGAGTGGGGCGTGTAATTGGACTTGCCACGACGAGCTGCAAATATTGTTCATTATACGCCGTCCGTCGTTAATTACTCTGAATATATTTAAAACTGGGTGGGTCTATTGTCTTTCTACATTCGCTTTCTCACGCTGCCTCTTTCATTCTCGAGTGCATGCTTTTGTCAGTGGAGGCATGCTATTCCATAACTAGGTTGGTTGTATACTTTTGACGAAATTTTGTATTCGACGAAATGTATGTTATTTATTTTCACTGCAATCAAAAATGCATACTGTAACGTTATTTCACTCATTATATTATAATATAAACTGCATATACAGTAGAGCCTACGTTATATTGCCATGCCGGGACCGACGATTCCCCTCAAACCTTACTTACATTGCCATGGAATGTCAGTAGACGCAACCCCCACTCTTCCAAAACATGGCCGCAGAAAGCGGTACAGCGTGATTCAAAGAAAATGTTATGATATATATGCAATATCTTTATTTACACTTGAAATAAATGCGAAAGTATATGGTATTTTATAACATTATTAAAAATTACTAATTATAAGTGCAACATGTTATTCAATCTCTGTTTAAAAATGTATGGAGCTATATGTATATACATTTTGAATAATGTAGTACTTTTTCTTAAATCAAATGTTTTAAGAAAACATTTACATATAACAAAATACATTTTTATAACTGTGTTTTGATAATATAAAAGTGTTTTTATTTATTTATGGAATAAAAGTAGAAGTAAGATTTTTAATATAAATTTTATGAAAGTGCGTAAAAATATGAAAAATGGAAAGTAAAAAAGATAAAAGTACAGTTAGCAGAAGTATGTATAAATATGTATTATTCAAAATATGCATTTTCCTACTTGATTAAAAATTAATTAAAAATAACTTGCTTGACATAGAAAGGAAGCAAAGAACATGCCTATCAATAAAGGAAAAAATTCAAGTTCTTGAAAAAATTAATCAAGGTGAAACTCACCAAAGTATTGCAGATACGTATAGTGTCACACGACAAACAATTTCGCAAATTGCCAAGCAATCTAATATAATAACAAAGCTGAACATCGAATTAAAAGCTAAAGATCCGAAATTAAAATTTTCAAAATTAACAAGCGCACAAGATTCTGTTTGCGAAAAAATTTTAATGTCCTGGTTTCGGCAACAAAGAGAAGCTGGCATTCCTATAACCGGACATTTATTGCAAGAACAGGCATTAAACATAAATAAAAAGTTTTGTGGAAATGAAAATTTTAAAGCCAGTGCTGGTTGGCTCCACAATTTCAAAACAAAATATGGAATTCGACTGTTGTCCATTCAAGGAGAAAAATTATCGGCTGATCAAGAGGCAGGTGCTGAATTTTGCCAAGAAATACAAAATTTCATCACTATTGAACAATATGATTTAAATCATATTTATAACGCTGACGAATCTGGTCTGCAATACAAGAGTTTGCCAAATAAAAGTTTAGCAGCGCTGAATGAAAAAAGAGCTCCTGGCTTCAAATTAAGCAAAGAGCGCATTTCAATTATGGTTTCTGCAAACGCTTCAGGAAATCATAAGATTCCCATGTTTGCTGTGGGCAAATATAAAAATCCCAGATGTTTTAAAAACATAAAAAATTTGCCTGTGCATTATACCTGTCAAAAAAACAGTTGGGTAGATACGAAAGTTTTTTTGGAATGGTACACAGACATTTTTCTGCCATCTATAAAATCTACCATGAAGAATGACGGTGAAAAGTTTCTTTTATTGCTTGACAATGCTCCTTCGCACCCATCCTCAGAACAGTTGAATGCAATCGATAAATGTTGTACCGTGATCTACTTACCTCCAAATGTAACGTCGATTATACAACCAATGGATCAAGGCGTAATTGTTTCTTTGAAACGAATTTATAAAAAAAAGTATCTTCGTGAAATCTTACTACAGGATGTTGATTGTGTAGAAAAATACCAATCTTTTTTTAAAAATTGGACGTTACTTAATTGCCTGCAAAGTTTGAGTCAAGCTTGGACGGAAGTGACAAAGTCAACGTTAGCACACTCATGGAAAAATCTATTAGGGATAGATATTCAGCTTCCCGAACATGATTCAATAGACAGTATTGCAAATCTTGCTACACGATCTTTAAATATGCCATATACTGCAGATGAAACTATCGAATGGCTAAATAGTGATGCAAACGATTATGGTTGGCAACTACAAAACATTGATGAAATTGCAGCTTCTGTATTAAATCAGAATATAGGATCTGAAAACAATGAAGAAGAAATGATAGAAGAAGAAGGAGAATATGATAACGATATAAGTAATGAAAATGGAAATGAGAATGAAAATACTTCCTTTACGTCACCAAATGTGTCTTCTCAATCAGCATACGAGGCAGGAAAGCAATTTTACCATTGGCTGACAACAAGATGGGACTTTACAAAAGAAGATCTCGAATCATTTGGTTCGCTACTTGACAAAACAGGAAATATTCGTGCATCTGAAAAAATTCTAGAAAATAATTAATATCTTGTTGTATTCTTATGTTTTATTATCTTGAATATTTTAGTTTTTTCCTCACTTTTTACGATGATCGAGTGCCTTTAATGTTTAATTTATATGTTTTTTTTTTAAATTTACTTGATTTTTATTTATTATAATGTTATTATAATAGAACGAAGATATTGTTACTCATAAGAATGTTAATTTTAGTTTTGAAGTAACAAACAAATGTATTACATATAAATACGACTTCGCATAATTATATTGCAAATGTCTTGAAGAAATTGTTTTGATTATTCATTATCGTACATAATAGTTTTGCACTTTATGGGATATTCACTACCGTTTTACAAATTTTGTTGAACGAACTCCTCAATCGACTGGAGAAAAATAGAACAATCTTGACAAGAATACCTGTATTGAACCTCTGTTATATACCTGTAATGTGAACATTCATTTACCACAAAGAAATAGCTCTTATCATTATCATTTTATAACAAAGTACTCACCAAAACTGCGTTTATAAATGTTCTGCGGCTTCAATTGTACGTATACATATATACTTTTCAAGTTTAAGGTTATGGTCTACTGTTATGATCTTATGTGACATAATTTTGGTGCGTGTGTGGTGGCAAACGTGTATATCAGTGTGGTAAACGTGTATGAGTGCTTGGCATAGTAGAGGGGGTAAGGGGAAGTAGAAAAAGGCAATATAACCGTGACACTAGATGGCAATATAACAGTGAGGCAATATAACACAGGCTCTACTGTAATTGGAAAACAAATTTTATGTTGCATTTTCGATCTAGTCTACCCTCAGATATATTTATGTATATATTTTGAGATTCCCATTGGCAACTGTTTTTTAATGCCGAACTTCTACAGTTCTCTATTCCGAAGTGATTATTTTGGTAGCCATTTAACCCTTTTCGTACTGAATAGTCCTAAATTTAGACACAATATTCAGCGTTTTCACTTTTGTTCCAAAAGCAATTAAAACAATTTGAATTAGCCTGTGATTTAAAAGAAGAAAAGTTATGATCATTTTTTCGACGTTTCTTTCCAAGAATTGTGCTTTTTAACTTTAGAAATCCAATATCTTTGCAAAATGTACTAATCGCGTCTTCTTGCTGTGTATTTTCTCGTCGGAATTCTTTCAAAAAACAAAATGTGTGCAATATGTCTCTAAGTTGAAATTTTGCATTTTTTCGTCTAAATATCGATTATTTTCCGCTGCGACAGTTGAAGACTTGGAGAATTTGAATGAAAACGTAATTGTCGTCATTTGTCAATATCTAATCATGATAGTTTATTGATAACCTTAAATTAATAATAAAAAACAGATTTTTTTTGTCTGATTTTCGCTGAATTGGCTATGTCTCCCTGTCATTATGCCCGAGTGAAACTAAAAATAATCATGTATACTTGTGACTTATCAATAATCGGTATATAACTTAAAAATGGAATGTAGTGATATCGTGTTCTTTATCAGTAAAACAACAACAGCAGATTCCATCTTGAAAGAAAGTTATTATTTTTTTAGATACAACTGCAAAATGTATGTTGTTTGACATTCAAGTGCTTCTTGAGTATTTGTATCACGTGACACAGATTTTCACATAGATTTCCACTTTTCTAAACATTTCCAAGAAATCTCTATTAAGAAGAACGAATTTTTTAATTTAAGAGCTCATTCATAATATTAAACATTTTACGTTTACGTATATATGTAACTTTTATATAAAATATGGAAGTTCATAATTCCATGCATTTATATTTACTTCACATTGACGTAATCTGTGCAAAATTCAGTAGATAATTAATGCACTAATTAATTACGGTTCATTCATGTTATGGACGTTAACAGAAAATTTTGGAAATATACGGCTTGCTTAATATCGTATCGACTTCGTACTCATAAAGCCCATCTACCTATAAATTCATCATTAATTAGTTAAAGGCCCGTACTAATTGGCAATATCGTATAATTGTTCTAGAGAATAATGCCGACTGATTCAGACGGGCATGCTTGGATGTAAATAATCATAATAATAATTGTACCCAAATAACCATGTGGATAGGTCATTATAATGTAAAAAATATATTGTACTTTAATTAATGTACGTAACTCTTTTACTTCCGTAAGTTTTTTAATTGTCTTCTTCCTTGCTCGATACATTTTTTAAATCCTTTTGTTTCAACCGGTTCTTTTAAGATGCAAGAATTTTTACGTTTTTGAAATAAAAAATTTGTTCAGTTTCGTTTCTGCGTCTGGATAGCTCTATCTGTTTATTTTCAAATACAACTATATTGTGGTTCTGCTCTCTACTACGAGTTCTCATTACACGACAGGTTTTACCCATGTACACCATGTCCACTATTTGTCAATATTTGCATGCTATTGATTAGATTGTATATAGCTTTTTTCATAATATCAGGATGATGTTTGTGCGGTTTAATAACCCTTAATTCATGTGAAATGGTGTATAGTCGAGTCTTATTTTTTATAGTCTTAGAATGCAGCTAATTTTATGTAGTTTTAACTCTTTGTTATAAACTTGATATAGTATGCTCAAGCTAACGTTATATATATTAAAGTTATTATTTTGAAAAAAAAACATTACTATAATTATTAATAGTCTTGGAGCTAGTACCTATGTTGTCGTAGCCTTGTATGTTCTCACTTCAAAACAATGTTTTTTTGATGCGTTTTTCGCCAATGAACACGAATTTTTTGGGTGGAATGCTCAAAAGTGGTCGATCTTTATACGCCGGAAAAAATGTTTTCATGTTTTTTGGGTAATTTTGAACAAAAAGGGTCCTTAATAACTTTCACGTAGAACGATAACTTTTCGAGATAAAAGTTCCCAAACTTAAAATAAAAGTCGATTTTTGTCATTTTTGACACGCTACCACATCAATACCGATGTTTTTTTTATATGCACTAATTTCGTATGTATACATACTTACGACGTACTTGAAGATTAGACATCTATCCTGGTATTTTTAGCCTCTGATCTAACATTGTGGGATAGAATATTATAAAGTTGTCGATTGCTTATAACAATTGTTCATAACAATTCGTTTGTAACAATTAGTTGTTAAATAATATTGTTTTCGGAAAAATTTTCATGTTTTCCTGTGATTATATTCCCGGACATTCTATAGGATGACATATTATAAAGCGACCGATTTTTTATATCAATTATATATAACATTTGTTTTTTAAAATAATGTAGTGAATTTTATTTTTGGAAAAAAATGTTCATGTTTTATGTCATTTGAAACAAACAGATCCGTATCAACTTTTATTTTAATTTTAAATATTTATTAAGTTGTTAATATAATTGAATTATAATGATTTTATCGTAAACTTGTTTTTTAACTTTTATTTTAAAAATATGTATCTTACATTCATTATTTCTTTTGCAATTTTCGCAATTGTAATGTTTGTGCAATTCTTTACACGCTACTGAGCTTGGTTAAATGTAGTCTATTTTTAACGCAACTATGCTTTTGTTTTCTTGTAACATAGTATGTTTTGTATTAAACAATAATGTATATAATGTTTCGTATTAGATTTAAATTTTTAATCTCACCACGCGTGTGTTTTTCTTATTTAACACTCATGTTTCAACATGTTCAAAACTAATCCGAACAAAGTAGCTAAGCTCGAAGCTGCGTTAACGTTCTTAGTCGCATTCTCTTTCGTAAAGTACAATTATGTAGTATTTATTTAATATAAAATGAGTGATTTTATAAGTAGTGAATTATGTATTATTTATCAAAAATCGAAGAAAAAGGAGAAATGTGATAGTACTAAAAGTGGTAACGATCAAATCGGAAATGCTGCATCTTCATGACGTGATGTTCTTCCAATTCAATTGTATTAAATAATAACTGAATAAATATTTAAATTTAAAACAAAATTTCACAAGGTTCTTTTCGTTTCAAACCACACAATACATGAACATTTATTCCCGAAAACAAAGAAATCACTACATTATTTAAAAAACAAATGTTATAAACAATTGATATAAATAATCGACCACTTTATAATATTCTATCCTACAATGTTAGATTTGGAGGTTAAAAATACGATGATGGATGTGTAATCTTCAAGTAAGTCGTAAGTATGTAAACAAAATTAGTCAAAATTACCCAAAAAATATGAACAAATTTTTTCCGAAGCATAAAAAAGAAAATTATAACATTGTTTTAAAATATTGTTATAATCAATTAACCGACCACATTTGAACATTTCACCCAAAAAATTCGTGTTAAACGGCCAGAAATACAGAAAAAAAACATTGTTTCAAGTGGGGACATAGAAAGCTACAGTAACATAGGTAGCTCCTAGCCCATAATGATATATACTATATTTGAAATGGTGTTGTGTACCTGATGTTGTGCATCTGCGTTTTTTGAAAGTCCCATCGAAAATTCAGATGTTCCCATTGTTTAATTTTTATCTTATTACTTGGCAGTCCTATTAAAAAAAAATGACGCATAAAACAAAAGATTAGAACATACTGAGAGATTAAATACAAAAATATAAGTCTCTTCAGCAACGAAGTTTACAAAACAATATATAATTATTTAGAAACAGACAGATTGAACAGGCACTGCCTGTTTTAAGGGTGGTTTTTCGAATCTTCCTTTCATGGAAGCATCCGATTTCGTTTTAAATATCTTTATTGCAGCGTTTTACAATTGTATATATTTCACAGGCAACACCTTTACGAATATTGAATTAATTATATTGTGATCATTAAAATTTTCATTAAGTTACTTTATTTTTACATATAACATATTTTTACATTCCTACAATTTGTTATCTACAACGATTGGAATGCCCATAATGCTCTGTTTCATATTATTGCACTAAACAGTTAATCTGAAAGTGTGAATTATGACTGTAATTATTTAATAGAAATCAACTTATGGTTTGCGTCGAAGTAAAATGCGGAAAAATTATAGATGAAGATCCAATATAACAATTTTTATGTGCAGATTTTATGTTTCATATTTCAAGTTTTTTTCGCAATAGATTGCTTCGACTTTTTTCGTGACTTCGTATGCTATGTGTAAAGTTGTATTAAGATAGTCTGCTTTCTGAAAAGTTTTCGATAATGATAAATTAATATGTTTCTTGTGGTGTACTCTACATTTAATCCTCAATAATTGTTGTTTATATTTACTTATGCATATCCGAGCAAAAATTGTTAAAGTGTGTTCTAAAGTACGTTGCCCATAAGTTAGGAATTTTCACTAAAACCCAAGAATACAAAATGATTTAATTTTTCAATATTCGGTCTCTATAAGGGTGATGTTAAATACTATAGGCCACTGACGGAGAATTTTTGGAAATAAGTGATTTTTATTTATTTTCGAAAATTTTCGGTCAGTTAACCTATAGTAATTAGAATCGCCTTTACAGAATCCGAATTTTAAACCTTTTGTTTGATCGTTTTTACTTTATGTTTGTAGGGAAATTATTTGAAAGGCGGGCCACTTTAGAACCTCTTTAAGCCCTGATCATGCCTATAACAAATCATACCAAATTCGATTCTTTATGACGTGGGAAAGTTAAAAAAGCGTTGTTGAAATCGCGAATTTTACATAGGAAAATTCAGTAATGTATGTAGTAACAGCGTATCTGTTACAAGCAAACGATGATGCTGACTGTTACTATTTAGATTACTGTATTTTCCTATGTAATTGCCGGGATCTTAACTACGATTGTTTAAACTCTCCCACTTAATAAATTAATCGAATTTGGTATGAGGTGTTCAGTTTCATCATATTCTATCCTAATTGATGGAAAAAACCGTTGTCAAAGTCGCGGATTATGCATACAAAAATGCTGGAAATGTAAGTAGTAACAGTCGGCATTCGCTGCAAACAACACACAGTGCGGCCTGTTACTACTGAAATGACTGCATTTTCCCATGTATAATCCGCCGCTTTAAAGGCGTTTTTTTAACTTTTCCAGATGATAAACAATCGAATTGTCCATTCGGTCTTAATTCTCATCACTCTCTACCCGAATTTGTCGGTTTCGGTGGTTCCATCTCGAGGGAGGAAATCACCTATAGTCGTGGGCATCCTCCTTTAGTTTCGTTGCATCTCCTACAAATTTTCTTTATATATTTGAAAGTCTGCTTACTTATTAACGGATTGCAATGACCGCAACTGTGAAAGAATAGACATGATGACATAATCTCAATCCTTGATAAATTAAACATTACACAAAATCGACGTATAAATTTAATCTCACACTAACAAGGGACCTGGCATCAAGGTACATAAAATGCACTCCTGCAATCTATGGTTCACCTAACCATACAGTCTCAGATATCATAGTTGCCATAAATATTTACGTATGCCCACCCAATAAAGGTCCTATTTCTAGGATGTTCCATTTGCGAAGCTTCCAGGAAGCTCCCACAATAGCACCGAATGAGTCCTCTGGGAGTTCGGTCAGTAACTTTACACGGATGCACACACCCAAGTCTTTGCGAATTACCACGAAGTTCTTATAAGACTTCTTATGGAAATATATTTCGCTTCTCTTAAAGCTCTGATATTCATCTCGAATGAGGCTTCACGGAATTTTCGCTATGAAGACCTATGGGGTTCCAAGTGAATCCCAAGTGCACATTAACCTCGCATTTTCCCCCTGTTGATAGTTACACCGTTAACCTAATCTGCACCTCAAAGTAAAATGTAAAGTTAATCTGTCAAATTTAATAACGTTTTACAATTGCTTTATTTAATAAAAATTCCGCTGCTTTCATCATTGTCAAACATAAATAAATACAAGACGATATAAATAAATTCGTGAAAAAAAGTTTTCATGGATTTCCTTGAACTGCCATTTTTTTTCTATTATGTGGATTCAGATTATTTTGTTCATATATATTTTTTTTTAATTTTGTATATTTTATATATTGATAATCTGGTCCTCATATTAAGGATTTATAATAAAAAATATAAATGTATCACTATTTTTATTGTTGCATACAGAAATTTAATAAACGAAAAAGTGAAAACAAAATTAAATACCTAATTCACTATTCTAGTGTCTGATACATCCCCCTTAGCTACTATGTTGGTTGACGTAACAATTGTCCACGCTCTTCTACTATCATATATGGGCATCGATATTCACTCCCTTTCTAGATGGTACTTTTATTATCTTTGATACTGACGTTGTTATATTTACTTTGTTTTTTCTTCTGATGAAACAAATAAACCAGCAAACTATTCCAAAATTACTGACACCTACAATATGTTCTACGCTTGCATACTTGACAGTAAATGACGATCAGCTTTAATACAGGTACGCAATGAAATTTCTCGTTACAAATGAAAAATGCCTTTCGCGCTTCATTAACGAGCAAATGTCAATTAAGGAAACGAGTGCACGCACGTCACGCGTCGCTCGAGAAAGACAAATAGAGCTTTAAATCAGTTTTCGGATTACGGTTACACAACGATTCCCTAGCACAAAC
Organism: Trichopria drosophilae; assembly: GCA_030407085.1. Lineage (NCBI taxonomy): Eukaryota > Metazoa > Arthropoda > Insecta > Hymenoptera > Diapriidae > Trichopria > Trichopria drosophilae. The sequence goes on from CM059583.1 coordinate 21,942,763, forward strand.
ACAAGCCCGTGCCGATTTTGCATATGCACATAAACAAACGTACACATGCGATTTGGGCTAATTGGACAGCTCGGTCGATGCACGCGTTGTACCATATATGTATAGCTGATGCCTACGCTCGATTCTGCAGCGCATCAAATCGACTAGGATACGTTTGTTATTAGTCGGTGAAAAGACACGTGACTAATTGGCGGGTGAGTCGTTGGCCGACTAGCACCCAGCGCGCAGACTCCTGTACCGACCGAGTAATTAAATTACACCCATCGAATACGTGTACGTTCCATATGTATATAAAGAGTATGCATGTACCGGTCATTGGACGTGACGTGCGCATGAACTTAAATCCGAATTTCTAGGTCCGAATGAGGTCGATCGAAGCCGCTGGTCGAATGGCCGATGTTGTCCGAGGACACGGCTGGTTCGGATGGTCGGACGAGTGACGCCGTGTTATCTCGCGCCTATTTGCGCGATAGTCCTGTTTCCGATTAATCAGGTTTCCGGAATTAACGCAGTCCCTCAGGCGTTCGCCATTGCGGATTCGATCTTCCTTTCAAAGTGCGACTAGCCGAAGTGGATTTCGCAATCGCGGCAAAATTAACAGTCAAGAATCATGGCCGAAATTCGATTTCTACGACATTGATCGCGTGAGAAATATCCCATACTTCGCTGATTCGATGGAATCGGTTCTGTCGTTCGATAGGGTTCAGATCATATGATATGGTCCATACCAATCCAAAAAACAGTATACAATTCTTTAATATGCGTGTATTGTTCAAGAAAAGCTCGGAATTTATCATAATACGTATGTGCCATTTGTTTTTGAAGTATATAGAAGGGTGAGGGGGGATAAAAATATTCTTATCGGTAATATAACACAATTTAGTCTTTGTATTTTGTCTTTTTCTTTGAGGTTATAATTTTTTAACTCAATTTGATCGTGGTAAGCTAATGCCAAATCAGTGCAATAGTAAAATAACGAATGCCCACGAGTATAGGTGATGTTCCGTCTCAAGATGGAACCTACGAAACTGACAAATTCGGATATAGTATGGTGAAAACTAACATCTAGTGAAAAATTAGATTGTTTTATCACCTGAGAAAGTTAAAAAATCATTGTCAAAGTCCGGATTATACACAGAAAAATGCTGGAATCGAAGTAGTAACAGTCCGGACCTACAACGAACAAGATACGGTACGGCCTATTACTACTGAAATTACTGCATTTTCCTATGTATAATCCACGGCTTTAAAGGCGTTTTTTAAAACTTTCTCACGTCATACAACTATTGAATTTGCCAGTAGATGTTAGTTCTCATGATACTCTAACCGAATTTGTTAGTTAAGAATGTTCCATCTCGGAGGCAGAAATCTATTTCGCATGCTTCTATTTCACACGTTTACAATACATTAACTTTCTATTATAAATTTACAGTTTCTATTTATGAATCTTTGTTATTTTACATGTATTTTGGTACTGTTATTATGAAAAATGCTATATTACTGATAAGAGGTGTATTCAACATTGTGAAATGTTGACATTTGCAATTTTAACGTTCAAACTCTATATTTACAATTGCAACATTATTTGTATATTATTGAATTATATTGTATTTTTAAAATGAAGTGTAATAACATTAATCGCAACATAAATTAAATCTTAAATCTGCTTTAATAATTCTTAATAATATAAATTAATGATATCAATTCGCATCAAAGAATTTAATGAGTATTGTGCGTTTGTCCACGGAGATATTCCATTAACTTAGGTTATGTTAGGTTACGTTAGGTTCGCTTCGAACTAAATTAAGTTAGGCTAGGTCAGGTTAGGTTTGGTTAGGTTAGGCACTAAGTATACGATGTTTATGTGTATCGGATCAAAACATTACTAAGGAGAGGTGGTACTATGTTAATGGTTAGGTTAGGTTAGACTAGGTTAGGTTAATGTTAAGATATGCTAGGTTAGGTTAGAACTATTTATATTTATTCTTGTTGTAATGTAATGTTTGATAATTTTATTTTTTATATTATTTGTATTCTTTGTTGATTTAGTTAAATGTTGAGTTCAAAAATGTTGAATTTATAAGTCGCGCTTGTTTTATGTTGATTAGACATGTAACCATTTTACTTATTTAAAGTACAACTGATTAACGTCGTGATTAATATAAAATTTATAAAGTATAAATTTATCGAAAATCAACCACAGTTTGCATAAGCATAAAGAAATATAAGGTATTGGTTCAGTTATTATTCGGACAGAAAGGGTATTGGACAGGCAAAGCCCCTAAGAGGAACCCTATGTAATCTGCAATGGTGTTCATGCAATACTGTTTGTAGAACAATTATGCCCACCGGCTAGCGCTCGTGAATTACAGAGGATGGGCAGCAAGCACTGCGTATATTGAGATGTTTATGTTTAATATTAATGTCAATTCAAACAAATATTTCAAACATCAATAATTGTTTTGTCACCAACAATACAAGAAGCTATGAAATACTTTCCATTTTTTAATTTTCTAATTTTATCGAAGGTATATCAAGGCAAAACGCCTTTATGGGAATCCTATTCTGGTCCGGATTTAGAAAATTATAAACAATTACTTAACGTTATTATCTGCCACACATTATTCCCAGAATCAGATAAGTTTGGTTCGTTTGTAGACTGACAACAATTAACATACTAAATTTATAAAATTAGCTTTACAGTAAAGATTCTACATTAACTGTTATCTAATTTTCATCCGCATTTTTTTCAATGGCCGATTGCAATTTTTTTTTACTTGATTACTAGATTTAACATTTCATATTGAATCACAATTAAATTACACTTTTTTTATCTCTATCATTATTGTAATAATAACCTCTTTTATGTATTGTTTTATATCTCTGTTTATTTTTGTGTGAATCAGATTTTATCCGTGACATTAAATTTCAAAATTTCACTGATTTATGATCAGCATGCCAAAAAAACACAAGAATTCCTACTAGTTTCCTCAAACGATTTCTTTTGATAAAACCCTTATATTTTAGCATTTTATTATTTATTGCTTTTATTATTTATTTAACATGAATAAATTGTTTTTCATAATAACATAAAATCGTCGGATGAGGGCGAAATGTCGAACAAGAAGTTAAATAAAAGAAAAACTGATTATCAAGCATTGAAAAACCAAATGACATAAATTTAATTTCCAAATTAACCCCTACCATATAAAGCGAGTAAGATATTAGTATTATTACTAGTTTAACAAATTTTATGCATGCTCTACGTAGTACTTAATATTATATAATGGATTTGCAAATAATTAACATATTAAATGTGATACCAATTATTTGACTTCATTACGTTGTTTCAATTCAATTATTTCTATCTTTCAATTATTTAATCCTTTGGTTTCCATGTTTTTGACGCGATCTTATCCCTTTTTCTAGTGCGTGTAAACAGTTCAAATATATGCAGGATGTATGCTCGATTTATTTCATGTACACCGTAAACATAAATACGCGAATAAATAAAAACGTTTTCAATAGTAGCATATTATTGCAATGCATTTGCTAATGTAATTGCTTTCCATCATGTAGAATGTATTTGATTCGTCGACAGCTTATTCAATGCGGAGTCTCATACACTGATTAAAACTGTTTGCTCATTTTACACATTGGTATTTATTAAACATATATATTATAGTGACAATTATCTTTCGTTCCATATATTTATCCCGAGTACTTAATGGATCGATTTATTTGCACAGATTTATTTAGTGGAAAAATGTATTCAGAGATTCTCTTGTGACAAATTTATTCAATAAATATAATTTTAAAATACGTTACATTTAAAAAAGTGGGTTAAAATAAAAAAAATTATGACAAAAAAGTATCCCAAAAATAATTATTTACTGAAATATTTTTAGACGGAATCCGTCTGAAATTGTTATGTTAGGTCACGTTATTATACTTCATTTCTTTAAATCAATTCAAATTTGGTTGTTTTTTGTATAAGTTTTTATTGTGGGATTTTTGTATATGAAAGCTTTTTTGTAATTTTTTTTTCGTAGCTTTTTCCATTAAGTTTTATGATATGGACCTTAAATAAAATTATATTTTTACGAAAATAAAAAAAAATCCATAAGTAAATTTTATATATCAAGGAAAAATATTTTCCATATAATTTTAATTGTAAAAAATAAATCACTAAACAAGATTTAATTATCATTGGCGAATTCGAATTGTTTAGATATCAAATTAAAGTTCCTACTAATCGTTTTCATATTAAGACTTACACTCGTTTTACGGTAATAAACTCCATAAGTTCGTACTTCGCGATTAAGAAGTTAAATAAAGTTGCTCAGTCAATCCAATGAATTTCAGAAATTCTGAATTTATTACATCAGACTATCCAGTCGTAAATTATTCATGAAGTTTTCGAGGAAATTACGCCTTGATTTAGATTTATGCAGTATCAACTTTTGATCGATTTTATAATTATTAGCTCTGGTAAAAAGTAGATATTTATTCTCCTGATGTAGTTTTGTGAGAAATAATAAGACAAAAATCGATAATCTTCTATTATTGGACATAACGCGTTGGATTAATGGTTAAAATGGCGGTGTTAAGTCGTTTCATATTGGATTTTATAGATTGATCTACTTTTAACCACCAATTGACCCCCAATTGATTAGTATTTGAATATGTGATGAATTTAACACATATCAGTTAGTAATAAATATACCGGCATAGGAAATCATTGAATTTATTTGGTTACAAATAATAATACCAATTTTGAAATCATAAGTTATATTTTCAAAATATCACTTGCTTCATCCATTTAATGGGGAATTACTTTCAGCATTGACGCGGCTATTCAACATATAAATTTTCAACACAAGTATGTTTTCATCACAACATAACTTCACTTCATCATAAAGATTTCAACACACCAACATTTCATAAAATTGTTCAACAAATGACCATTTCAACACAATATATATATTAAACATTTTAACAAAATAGGTTAAGTTAGGTTAGGTTAGGTTAGGTTGGGTTACATTAGGTTAAATCAGGGCAGGTTAGGTTAGGTTAGGTTATGTTAGGTTAAGTAGGGTTAAGTTAGGTTAGGTTAGGTTAGATTTTGGTATTATTTTGCGCGTATAATATGTAATTGTTATTTTCAACTATTTTATTTAAATGCATTGTTTTTGGTTCGTGTTGAAATGATAATGTGGTGAAATGTTTGTTTTGAAATGATTTTACGTTGAAAACTTTTATATTGAACTGTCGTATGTTGAATTTCTATGATGAAATTTCGTATGTTTGAAAGTAGTGTGTTGTATAGTCGTAGTACCCTTTAAGCAGTGTCACATAAAAAATATCTGTTCAATTACTGGATGAAAAATATAGTAGACATAGTAATTAAACACCAAGAGGCGAAGAATTATCCACGATAAATGTAATTTAAATGAAAATTTCTTTCACGTTGCAGGTTCCTTAAACGTCGGTGTCGTCTGGAATTTCGAAACGTTAGAAAGCGTTAACCCAATACGTCGTCGGGCTTGAACGGTAAATAAAATTACGTATGCAAATTCAGTAATATTTCCCTCCAACGGAACTAGGCGTGTAGAACCATGACGCAAGTATCCTCGGATACAGGGGTCCGGTATTTCGGAAGGAATTATTATCATCGTTGGTAATGGTCGCCTTAATGAGAAGTGACGTTGTCAGATCGTGCCATGGCGCAGTAGATACTGACGGTACATGGCAGACCCGCTTCGGCTCATTTCACTACGCAATGCACCGCCATCTAGGAGATGAATGCATCGCCAATCTAAGTTATTTAAAGGCATCCGATCAATCTCTTTATTGATCAGATTTGCCTGTTTTTGTATTTTGACGTGTTTTGTGTTACGTTCTAAAATGTTAATAAAACGATAATTTCACCTTGGATTCTGATCGATAATATAATTAAAATAATTGTTGTTTTCAGAAAACATATGTGCTGAACGTAGATTGTTCCTTAATAAATACGAAATTTTTTACGAGAAGGTTTTTCAAGTCGCCAATCACGAAGGTTACCAGAGACTTTTGAAATTCAAAATGTCGAATAGAAATCAAGACATTTGTTTAAACCAGGCAAAATTTATTACTGAGTTTTTTTAGGTTGCTGATTACAAATACAACTCTAGATTTTTAAAATTTAAAATGGTCTGTCCAAAATGATAGTCTGACAAAAATAGAATTATAAAAAGAATACATGTATTGTTTTATATTCGTAAATTATAAAATACTACATTCGTGTCTGTAAGATTGAATACGTCATTTTTAATTTAAAAAATCTGGTTTTCTTTCTAGTAATTTCTTTACATTTTAGTCGGCGATCGTGGTTTCGCTCCTTTAAATGTTGATAATCTTATATCAGATTCATAATTTTAAGCCTCAAAAAGAAACCCAGTAGGTACTTTCATTGTATTCGTCTAATACCAAAAATATAAATACCAAAAATGTATCTTCTTTATTCATATTTGATTAATCAACTGCAGATTATGTATCACAATTACTTTTTTTTTAAATTAATTTTAGAATTGCTTAAATTTTTAGGCGACTACATTTACTTTCAAATTTCATAAAGCTAAACCTAAATTTATTCAGTTACGTTTTTATTTGAACATAATATTTTAATAGTTATGTTTTATAGTTGATGGGTTTAAATGATGGCACTGCTACACGTTGCACTATGTGTTTAATCAACATAAGTTTCATTTATAATATCAAATTTTACGCATAGTATGTCAAAAATATTTTTTTTACACTTATACAGCTTTTGGAGAGAGTATAGAACAATGAATGGTTTAGAAAAAAACCATATTAATTTATTAGACATGCAAAATTAAGATAGAATCAAGGATTCACTTAATTTCATCAAGTGAACAACCATTATTTCATTATATATTCAAGCATGTTCTGTACAGCTTTCTCAAAGAGGAAAATAATTATCTTTCATTAAATTTCATCGTCATTAATTGAAGTTAGAAGAGATGTAAAAATTAAAAAAAGACTGAAATCAATATATCTTTTAAAAAGTTACATTCTCGGCAAGAAACTATTTTATGCCAATGATTAGGAATGGTGTTATAATTTAATAGTTCGATAAAACAAAATCACCATTGTGAACAAAAAAAAAATAACCATGAATGTGTCGTATATTATTTCCATGCGAAATACTTCATCAGTTTTTAAGCGTCAGGTAAATATACAACAAAAACTATCATTAAAGTTTTTTTTAAATGTAAAGTACGGATTTTTTAAAATGTTCTATAATATTGTAATATTATTTAAGTTTAAAAAAAATGCATTGTTCTGAATTGATATCCGAGATAGAAACGCCACGTACCAGAAATAACTACTAATAACGTGTATATTAAAAGTGACAGGGTCTAGAACTTTCTGCATTGCATTTAATTTTAATATGGAAGAACAGAGTGGACGAGTTTTCGATTAAAAAAAAATGCAGATTTGACAACTAGTTTCTACAAGTAATTGACAGAAATAAAAAAGGACTATTATTGAATATATATAGTTTGGAAACGTTGGTGTTTTATACAATTAAAACTTTGGATTTATAGAGTTCTTTGTTAAAATACAAATATGCTTGATTCCCCCTTTCAGAATGAGACGCCATATTTCGTTACGATTGGGGTAGCCAAAGAAATTGGTTGAACCATTTGTTGTAGTATAAAGCTCGTTTTTTTTCCCGATTCTGAAATCAGATTTGGAAAACAATAAAAATCTAAAAAGATAGCATTATTAAGGGTGAAATTAACATTTTTAACCAATTTTTTTGTGTAATAGAAAGTTTTTTTACTATAGAAATAAGCATTGACAAACGACGAAAAACTTAAAATATCACATCCGCAAGGTCTGCGCTTTAAACTTCTTATATATACTTTTTAAGAAGTCAAGAACTTTTTACACAAACTTAACGTAGTATCTGAATTCTTAACAAAATTGTGAATTTTTATTATACTTTGTAGCAACTGGTTCGGTTACGAATCGATACCAGATTTTAGGAATTAAAAATGGCGAATTTATAATTTAAAGTACGAACCTTACAATATGATCTGCCTATAAGTAGAATATTTATATTTTTACATATATTATTATGTATTAATTAAGTATTAAAAATATTACACATTCTTTAGTTATATCAATATCTTAACATTCGTAATTAGCGACCTCAACACCCGAGTAATATATTTCATATTATTTTAAAAATTCAGTCCGCCATATTTCATCCGCAATTTTGAATTCTCAAAATCTGACTTCAGATTAATAATCACCAATCTCAAAACCACGTTCTACAAAGTATCATAAAAATATACTTCTTCTAAAAAATTAAAACGTTACTTTATAATTGTGTAATAGAAAAATTCATTTAACTTCCATGCTTGGTCTGCCAATTTGATTTTTTACAAAACGTATGTACTAAATTCAAAGCTTAAATCTTATGGACGTAAAAAATCGATACGATTGTATTGTGGAGCAGATTTCAGAAGTTTGTAGTATCATTTCAAATCAATCCGATCACTTTTTAAACATTCTTCCGCTATATTAAACCCACCATTTTTAAGTTTTAAAATTTAACGGCAGATTAATAATCAGTTATAATAAAAACCGTTCTATAAAGAGTCTAGTCGTACTTTTTCAATGTCAGTAAGTGGATATGAATGGTTTAAAGTGGAATTTAAAGGGGGCCGAAAATTGCTCTTAGGTCCCCTTCCTGATTTCAGTATAGTAAACCTACATTATTATAAGATATTTACATAAAATGATAGTGGAGCTGTTAATATAAACTACAGTATTTATTAAAAAAATAAGTGCAATCTTAACTTCTAAGTATTGTTTAAACAATTGGTGAAGCTTAACAATTTAATTATTGTAGTCATGTTTGAAATTTTTAAAATGCTACTTAAAGTGGTTCATACCAGTCACATTATAACAAAAATTATTCCTGGTTTTTGAATGGAAAAAGGAAAATCTCATTTCTGTGAAATATAACCTTTATACGCCAAATGTTAATAGGATAACACTTTTGATCACTTGCACGTAAAAAAAATTACAAACGAATGAGATTTGTTGTAGCTCATAGCAAAAATTTAAATGCCAACGAGTATTAAGCCGGACGACTGCCACGTAATGAAAGTACGAATACGAGTGGGAATTATATACATTCGGATTTGCGAGGTAGCAAGTTCATAAAGTTTAATATTTCGTCCTTTTCGTTTTCATTTACTTTTATGTCGGCCTAGGAAGAATAAACGCGCTGGGACAATTAGAATATTTTATACGGTTTGGAAAAGTCACCCGCGGCGTGACTTCACGTAGAAATACAGGAAATTTAACGTGTGAAATACCGCTACGAAATTTTTAATCTACCTAACTAAATATTGATGCAGTGTCCGAAACTGTAACCGTACATTTTTCAATTTCGTGAATTTCTATTGAAATGGCCTAAAGTCAATAAAGGGGGAAATTACATTATTTTTTGTACGTGCTACACTTTATTAGAATATAGCCAATGAACTGTTGAGATCAACTTTACAATGTGTCACTTAGTATAGGAACGTGTTATTTACAAATTTAAAAAATGAAAAAATGGTCTTACAATGCTTTTACAATTTACTTGTTTTGGTTGAATTTACTTTTTCTACATTGCTGTTTCGAAATTATCAAGTTAAATTATGTAGACTTGATTTGACACGCATTTACTTTAACTGCCTCACTAATTTAATTGATTCTTCAATGAACACGCAGAATTATTTGATAATCTCATTCTATTCAGGTCGGAGGAATATGAGAATTTGCGATTGGAAATTTAAGCAATATGAAGGCATTCATGTCAAATGAAGGATTTTATATTGGCATAAAATCAATCGTTCGATCTCACACACAAAAGAAATTCTTCAATTATCATAATTTTTCGATTGGTGCCCTTGAATGTTCCGAAATACCTTTTTTTCAATGTGATTTGTTAATCTATTACTCCATTAATGATGAGCATTGTATTAGTAATTTTGGTCTATAATTCTGTATAAAAACTTATTGTGAAATTTAATAATGTGAACATAAAAACGACGTACATACATTTTTGAGAAAGTACAACAAGATTCTGATATCAATTTTAGAAAATTGAAAATGGCAGATCTAATATGTACACAGTTTAATGAAATTAATCTTTCATAAGTTTAAACTTTTTTTTTAATATTTAGAGATTCTTTCTTTTATGCTTGAAAGTTATTTTGAAGTCGACCATCTCCATAAGAGTTTTGATAGTTGATATTTCGATGAACCGATATTTTATATTTTCGTGTAATCTTTGTGTTTTTCTTTTCATTAGAATAAAAGAAAGGACTACATTTTCTGTTAACAGCAGCAAAACTATCTTTATAATTCGTGCTCACTTCATATTTGATTTACTTTAACAAAGAAAACCTTTGCAGCTAGTCAGGAAAACGCTGTTATCGTAAGTAGTAACGGCCAGTCGTAGTCAGACGACAATATCCAATACTATTTTTTCTCATCTAAAGTAATGAAATAATAGGTGTTCTTTTTTTATTACACTTTTACTAGCATTCTAATTGTACCTTACTGGTTGTAGAATATCAAAAATATTATTGGCGATAAACGATCGGCCTCGTATGATAAATCAACCTTCCGATTAGATTTCCTGGTTTCTCTTATTCTGCCGTCACTCTAGGGCCAAAAATCCACTTTTGCGCCCTCATGTGTCACTTCATCACTGTAAAAGTGTAGCATAAGGACTCTAATTGTGTGACATTTTAAGAATTTTAAACCCCTGCTAGAAATTAGTATACGATAGGCATGTATTTTTAAACTAGAACGAAGAATCTTGGATAATTAATCAGGATTTTAACCTGGTTTTATGAGGAAATATGATACGAACGTATGAGAAATTATTTTGGCAAAAAGGAATTAATGTCAATATATCCTGACAGATTAATAATGTGAAGCGATAAACTTGCGACATTTGTCAGTCATGAAATAATTCGTACTAAAGAAAAACTATCACAAGATGTTATAGTTGTTAGATAAGAATAATTCCCTACAGATTATGTATTTAGTATAGTACGTCAGAAACGAGATGACTTTAAAGCTGCAACAACTAAAACAATTATAAATTATTTTGCACTCGGTAGTGACAAATTACTCGAAGTCATTCGGAACGCCATAGTTTATTAAACATTTTAGCTGGCCCTAACTTAAATAACTAGTAATATAAGAGTATGGTTGTTTTCTCACCCTCGCGAAAAATATTCGATTTCACACCCCTCTTTTACCCCTATCAATGATCTCCCAAAACGTCAACTCCACGCATGATCACGTTAAATCGTGGACCGAAAAATGGCCGATCCACTCTGTTTTCCGGATGCATGCAAAATTGATTGAGACCTGGTGAAAAAAAAAATACAAAATGAGTGGCGAATTGATGAATGCAAATTTCAACGCAGAATACCTGCTGGGATGCGCAACTGCGTTGCGCTTGAATTATCGATTAACGTGATGGCGATAATAATTATTATCGTTGAGCTGCGTCACACACTGCAAATGGCGTGCGCTCTTGCGTAATTACGCGGGGTGTACAAAATAAGCGCATACCACCAGAGAGTGAAGAGGCTCGATGGGAATAGGAGGAAAGAGCCGGATGCACCGGAATGAGGGAGATGAAAATACTGGTCAAGTACAGGAGAGAGAAAGAAACATCAACAGAGGAAGAGTCACTGAATGATAGACAAAGAGAGAAAGAGGGAGATACCAGAATGAAGTGAAAGAGATATACTAAAAGAGACTGCAGGAGAGAGACAGGGATTGTTTGTGGCTGTATATGTGGGTGAGGGTGTAGTGGAGCGCATCGAACTGGGTACACCGTGGACCGATTCTAAAGCGCGAAAGCCCCGGTTTATCCCGGCACATCTGCAGATTCTATAGATGCAGAGAGGAGTGCAAGGGGTGTGAGTGAATATTGATTGGTAGGTGGACTTGACAGGGCACTGTGCCTCGGAGCTAACCGTCGAGATATTACGCTCATCGGCTAACAATATTAACGGGGCAACGACCCCGAAAAGGCAGCGAACGGCAGAAAGACGGATGGATCCTCGACATTTCTGTCCGGGATTAAATAGTCGTTCATCTAAGAAAAGGCAGCAGTCAGTCGGGAAAATCCTCTGTAATCGCTATTGCCGGCGATCGGGCAAAGTTGACGACTGATTACCTTATTTCCATTATTACGTTTTCTTGTTTATTAAAGGATTCCTTTCGATCGTGTCTGTTTTTCTGGAATTCACGATACTTTCCTAAGACAATAACTTTTCATATCCTTCTCTAAATTATTAAATTTCTGTACTAGTTTGCCGAATTTGTTGCGGATATATGTAGAATTCCATGAAAAATATGCCTTAATTCGGCACAGTTTCATCTAATTTTCAAATGGCATGTACGTTCTTAAATACGTTTTTAAATCAATGATTTTATCTATCATGTAGACCAATTTATCGATCTGAACGTTAAAAACTCAACAATCATTCATTTATTTACATGACTCGTTCAGATCGATAAATTCGTCTACATGATAAATATCCTTATACACGAGTGATAAATTCAAATATAACAATTATTTTATCTTTCTATAAAGTGTTTGAAATTAGAAAAAAATTATACCAATCACCACGCATACTTGTGCCCTCTGTTTTTTACCAAAGCAACGCCAATATCAGTCTCAAATTGTAAGGTATTTAATAAACGATTACTCAGCCCCATAACAAGGATTCTGCACGCCAAGCTACATTACCATGATTGTATGTTTTGGGAGTCGCTGAATCCTAATCCAAGGGCATTTTAATACCACGAGGCCAGGACCAAGGTCAAATGAAGGTGATATTTAGAAAAAAATCATTGAACCGATCTGAACCAATATTCTAAAGCATTCTGAGGGTCGCTGAGTCCGAATCCGAGGTCAATTTGACATCAGGTCACGAGCAGGGTCAACTTGAGGTAAAAATAAAAAAAGCTCCAATCGGAGAAAATCTCTACTCTTATTTTTCGGATTGCTGAATCCGATTCCAGGGTCTATTTGACTTTATCAGGTAAGGTTAATGTGATACTTTTTGACAGTTATTTTTGACATCACAAAAAATCTGACTTCGGATTCGAATTCAACGACCCTAAAATGTCTTAAAATAGTGGTTCACATTAATTCAATGGTTATTTTCTAATTATGACCTTCGTTTGACTTTGATTGTGATCTTATGGGGTCTAAATGACCTCGGATTCGGATCCAGCGACCGCCAAAATGATTTAGAATAGTGGTTCAAATCGATTTAATAGTTTTTCCTAATTATGACCTTCATTAGACCTGGATTCTGACCTGATGAGATCAAACAGACCTCGGATTCAGATTCAGCGACCCCCAAAACGTACAGTTATTGTAGTTTAGCTCACGTTGCAGAAATTATTTTTTTTTGTGGGACTGTGTAATCGTTTATTAATTACCATTTAACTTTAGACTGATTTTGGCATTGATATGACAAAAAAACGGTGTCACAAGAAAATCATTATTATTTAAGAGTACACTGATATAGGATGAATTTTGCAACTGCGAGAAAAGAAATCTATGAAAGAATATTATTAGAGTGTTTCTGCATTTTAGGAGAAGAAATAAGCCTTTATACACATGTCCATCCGTAGATCATTACACATGTATTAAGTATATTAAACTCGATAATACTAAATTGTTAGTACTAATTATTTAGCCCTGTCATTCTTACATAAGAAAGAAGGATACCCACGAGTATGAGCGATTAACGCCCTCGACATGGAGCCTTCAACATTGACAAATTCTGGTAGAGTAAGATAGGAACTAACAGCTAATGGAAAATTTGAATGTTTTATCATCTGGGAAAGTTTAAAAAATCGTTGTCAAAGTCGCGGATTATACATAGAAAAATGCTGGATTCTAAGTAGTAACAGTCCGCACCTACTGCGAACAAGACACATTATGCGGCCTATTACTACCAAAATGACTGCATTTTCTTATGTATAATCCGTGAATTTAACGGCGTTGTTTAAAACTTTCCCACATCATAAAATAATCGAATTTGCAATTAGTTGTTAGTTGTCATCATACTCTAACCGAATTTGTTAGTTTCGGAGGTTCCATCTTGAAGGCAAAAATCACCTATATTCGTAGGCATCGTCCTTTTGTCTAGTGAATGTTGGCAAATATTTCTCTTATCCTATTCAAGATATAGAAACACAAATAATTCATAAGAATATTTATCAATGATCGTAGTAGAACTATCTAAATACTATTAATTAAAATTAAAATTCTTGTATGTATTTACTTTTGTATTTTTTGTACCGCGGGAATAACATAAGGTATCTTAAAAAAATGTTAATCTTTTGAAAGTTTAATTCTATATTTATTGCAGAATGATATAGAAAGGATTAGCACTAAATTTTAATCAAACGAGAATTATTATTTAAATAAATGTTTCTGTTCAGTAGTCAACTAAAACGGAATTTATTATTTTTCAAAGTAAAAAAAATGTTTTTACCCCCTGATAATTTGATACAATGAAATTTACAGAATTTTTAATCAGACCTTTAATACTTTATAGGACACCTGAGCTATTGAATATTACGTAATTCTTAATTGGATTACAGACAAAATTCTTGTACACATTCCAAAAGTCTTTCTTATTTAGTACATTATAACAATAATAATTTTTATGAATAGAGAAGATTTTAGCTCTCGACATGGAACATCCAAAACCCATAAACTTCCGCAGGATATCGTGAGAACCACCACCCAAGAGCAAATGCCATTGTTGTAAGTGATGAGAAAGTTTTGAATACAACAATGCCCTAAATTAAGTAGTAACAGCCCGCACATTATTTTAAATGAATTAACAATTTTTCTAATCATTATTCTATAAATAATGTCGAATTTAAAATTTTAGAATTTTCTGAAATAAAAGATAACTTTTCATTCTGAAGTACAAAAAATTATAATACAACTTCCAGGTTTGTATTACACGCAGATTTTGTCAATAAAGTTGGATTTATGATAGTTTCTGTGAAGTTAAACTATGCAGTAGCTAGTCGATCGCATAATTGCATTTTACCGTAGTTTCTGTCTAGATTTTCAATATTATAGCAGTATACCTATCTAGAGTAAGTATACAAACTTGCTGCAGCTTCAAGATTATGTTCTACATGGGAGATAATATTCACGATCATTCACTTGCTATTTAATTGTAATAATAATATCTGAATTTCGTATATAAGTACTTGATATCTAAAGTAGAAATATGATGATACTACTAATTGTGAGTAGTATCTATCGTGAGTATCACTGGGGTGCTCAATTTTACTACACATATTATATAGAGCCTCCCTCTAATATTTTTTTTTATTTTCTCATTAATGAACGGACTTAGTCTTCTTTTTAGTTAGGACTTAGAGTTAGTCCTTACAAACAAGAAAACGACTTTTACAAAACAACTTATACAACACGAATAATATGCTGTAAAAATAATAATATATAGTTTTTTCCATTTTTTCCTGCAAAAGATTTCTTGTCAAAGACGGAAATTATTACAAAACACTTTTTAGATCATTTCTGATTTAAAAAAAATGACGACCGAACTTATTAGAGCTTCACCGAATTTTTAACTTTAGTGATAATTTCCATCTTTTACAACAAATTTTTTCTAACAAAAAATTGAAAAAAATTCTAAACAGTGCAGACGAATCCCCGCATGCAATTTCCATCTTCCGTTCAGCATAAGGCGTAATTCATTAATTATTATTACTTCTTACGTAGAATGCCATTTTTAAGACTTGGTAATTATAATTAATACGGAATTTAAGAAGCTAGTTCACAGAGTTAATAATGATTCTGGGTAATTTTGTTGAAACTACTCTCTAAATTTCTTGGAGTGAAATTTCACTCCAGAAGAGTGAAATTTCACTCTAAAGAAGAGTGAAAAACGAGCCACTACCCTTGGAGTGAATTCTCACTCTCCGTAAGAGCGAATTTTGCACTCCAATGATAAAGTGAATTATTCACTCACATTAAAGTGAAGTTATTACTCGAATTGGAGTGAAAGCTCACTTCCATTGGAGTGGAAGTTCACTTCACTTGGTGCGAATGAAGACTTCAATTTGGTGTGAAATGTCACTATAGTTAGAGCGAAGAGTCAGTTTAATTGGAGAGGGAAGTCACTGTTATATACTAGGAGTAAAATGTCACTTCAATTGAAGTGAAAAAACATTAAATTGGAGTGCGAGGTCATTGCCATTAAAAATAAAATTCACTTTAATTGGAGTAAAAAGTCACTCTGTAAAATTGTTAGATCCTAAGTACTATGAATATATATATATAAAAAAGGATAAAGGATTTGGAATTGTCCCCCGCTTTAATGACTTAGATGTCTATTCGCGGGTCGGCTCTCGGGTGGAGAGGTATAGGATGGACAACACATATACATTATACATGACGGAACAGGACAACACAACACCCACCCAGAGCCAGTCCCCCCCTCCCCAATATCGGTACCACCAGCAGATTCGGCGGCCTGTGCCTTATCGAGTACGACGCGGGGCTTATCCCATCTTTATCCGAGATAAGACCCATGACGTACCGTCCGCGGATAAGACGCTGACGGTACCGATAACTGCCGACGGGGGTCGGCAGCGGTCCCAAATTCGAACCTTCGCCCAGCAAAGTTCCCCGGTTATTCCACACTGGACATAAGCAGAGAAAATTGCACGGACGGGGATTCGAACTCGGGACCTTCGCGACGTTCAGTTCTAAGACTGACGCCTTAGCCCGCACAACCATCACGCCGACTTATATAGGTATATATAGTCAGAGAGCAAATCGTTACTATTTCTGCCTATTACGTTTTGAACAATAGAAATCGTTTCCAACATACTAATAATAATAGACCTGAAAAACACGTTAATATATTATATATAGCAATATATAAATAATCATTTTAAAGTAATGCAATATAAGATTAAGAATTAAAAATTTTTTTGTAAAAAGAAAACATGAATTATAAATGTTGACTCTTAGTCACAGATTATTTACTATACTTACCGGTGGTAATTTTTGTCTGGATATCTCAAGCAATACGTTGTCCATTATGTTTGTCAGTAAGGTTATGTGTAAATCTTTTAAATATTACACGCAGTATAGTAACAATTACATATATGTATTTATTATTTACTCTCCAAATTGGGCTAGGTTAACCAATATTTTGAAACGATCAACGAAAAGCTTCTTTTTTTAACGATACAGAATCAAATTCTAAAAGTCGTTATCTCGTGAAAAAAATTCTAGAGAAGAAAATGTCAATTTCTTGAACATTACTTCGCTGAAAATAGAGGGAAATATCACTCTTTTTATAGTGATATCTCACCCTAAACTTGGAGTGAATATTCACTTTAATTTTTGAAGTGAATTTGTTCACTCTTTCATTTATAGTGACGGACCTCACTCCTAAAGAGTGAATTATCACTCCAGTTAGAGTGAACATAAGCCTCACTCCAGAATTAGAGTGAATATTTCACTCCAGGAAATTTAGAGAGTAGTGTTAGAAAACTAGTGTTTCATCACTAGCGACGTTTCTTGACGTATACTGTAAATGATTATGGTGCCGTTTTCAAATACAGCTTCCGGTTCCTTGCGATTTTTAAAGTACACCAATAAAATTAATATAATAATTGGCTTACCACTGAGTCAACGAGAAATATCCATACTAGAAACTTACCTGGAACAAGCAATAAAAATACAATTCATTGGTGCACGTGAAATAAAATTATATGTTACTTAACATGTTTAAATTACTCTTATTAATATTTATAGTCATATGTATATAATAATCATACAAGAAATAAATTACATATATCATTTTCTTCGCTAATATTTTCAACAATTGTGACCGATATGTTAATCAATTATAGTTATTGCATCTAAGTAACTATTCATGCACGGAAAATTTTAAAGTTCTCCGCTATATCACTTTACATTACATTTCGTTATAATTTTGTTTAAGCTATAACATGTTTTTAATACGTGACTCGTATACCCAGCCCTTGTATGATGCACATTTTAGATTTCTATCTTCAGTCATTTTATTTATTTTTTTTTAAACATATATGGTTAAATTGGGTGCACCTAAAAAACCCGACAAATCACAAAACTGACACTTAAAAACCCGATATTCCAAAACCAGACGTTTAAAAATCAGACATTCAGAAACCACACTACATAAAAAAATGATCTCGAGTCGCCGTCCTTGAGGAGTCACTGCAAGGTCATTTCAAGGTCAAATATGTTTGACCAACGGATTAATCTTGTAAATCACTTCAAGGTCAAATCAGTTTGACCCCCGGATTATTTATTAAGCTTACTTAGAAATCAATCAATAATTACACTTTTAGAATATGTACATTTTGAAATGTCCGATTTTTGAATGTCAGGTTTTTGAAGCATCTGTTTTGTGATTTGTCGGGGTTTTCAGGTGCACCCGTTAAATCCACGAAACTTTTAACTTTCAGCGAAACGTAACAATTTATCGAATAATATTATATCTATCATCGACATATAACCATATTATTTTATTCTACTTTCTATGTCTATGTATTGATCTTTCCATGCAATAGGATGTATCAAAATATATTTTACAAACTTATAAAAATTGAAGAAAATTGATTGAAGATGATTTTTTTGGACGTTACAATAGACAGTTATTAGACCAATAACATGTGAGTTTCGATTATTTAATTTTCCATTTTTCCACGGACTTGCGATATTTACTTCTACGCTCTTTTGTATACAAATTAACTAAGGGTACACTCACAATAACATAAAAATGAATGTTTTAAGCATAGTCCGATAAGTATGCTATTAATAATGTGTGTACAGCAGCTGTAATAAAGTGATATTCTGTTTATTTTAATAGCACACAAAAACAAATAATTATTTTCATCTTATCGCTCGTGTAAATCTAAGTGTTCGATGTACCTAACTCATACAAAAAAGTCCCGTTGAAATGATATGCATATAGCAGAACATAATCTTTTAATTTGCATAAGGAATCCAATTCCTCAGTAATTTCGATCTCCGAGAAGAAAAATAATTTATTTTTTAATAATCTTCCATGTTGTATCTGTAATGTTACAACATCTTTTATTATTTTTGGTATTCTTTTCCTGGGCTTAGGTGATTTACGAATTCCGAATTTGAAAATTCAAAATGGAGGCTCAAATATGATGTACAAAGGCGTTTTAAGAAGTTATTATGTGGGGGTTTCCAAAGTTCTTGAGTACAAGTCCGAACTAAAAATTTGAAAATTCAAAATTATTCAAGAGGCGAGGACAATAACGTTAATGAGGGAATATAAATTTTGATTCGCTATTTTCAGTTCCGACATTTTTGTCCCTACTATTTTTCATCTGTAAGCATAATTGATTTGAATGGTGAAATACTGACTTAAAGCCTATAATTAATTTCGGAAACTTTTCGGTGTTTCACCGACATATTGAAACTGGTTTATTCAAATAATGTTTTTGAAGTACATAATTTTCAAGTTCAAATATTAATTGCACGATACAAAGAGATGAATCCTCACGATATTTCACGATAAAACACTGACAATGAGTTACAAAAGAAAACAACGTGAAAAAGTACCTCTTTCCACTTTAATTTCAACAGTCATCAGCCTGTTAATTTTATTTTTATTTTAAATATCACCGAACTACGGATTATCATACAAAATAACAGAATATTGATTTTCAAACATTTATTTATCTTTTCATCAAATACGGAAACGTTGGATCAATGATTTGGAAAAATTTGCAATCTTTTCATAAAAGGGTTAAAATAACTGTTAAACAGCCGCTAATCAAGTAAAACTACTATTCCGAGTGCAGCATCAAGTACACTATCTAAAAATGGTGCCACAATCAACGGAAAGAAAAATCACGAAAGTTAAAAATTATTATTTGTTTAAAAAATAACTATTTTCGTTTGTTTATTATTTATTCTTCTGTATAAAATTAATTTACCCGCGGGACTTGTTAGTTTTCACTTATTTCTACGATTAAAGTTATGTAAGGTATTAATAACTTAGAAATAAACCAAAAATTTGCACGATGCTGATGTCTTAACTTTTACACCTCCGCCTTTAAACGATTAACGGATATTAAATAATCATCTTGTATACTAACTAAAAGTGTTCACCAAAGCTTGTGAGTGTGCTCTCATTTTTTTTTCATTTATTCTTTTACCTTTTCGAAAGCTTTATGGATTAACCCATGTATATTACAGAACATTATAATAAATTTAATAGAATGAAGAAAAACTCACTTAGCGTCACCATTTAGGGCTATTCTACAATGGCACGTAACGGTAACGTAAGTCGAATCCGTGTTCTAATCAAATGTCAAAAAATGAGAGGTTACATATGTCAAATGTACCCGTTTCGTAACGTTACGTGCCATTGTAGAATAGCCCTTAGAATTTATTGTGCTTTGAGATTCGTCATATTTTGGTATTTTCATTAATCGCAGTTATGGTACAAATTTATTTCTTAATACCAAAGTTATTAAAATTAATAAGTATATAATGTATTAATATTGTAATTGTGTGCAATTTAGATTCTAGACGGACAAAACAATATAGGTTATAAATTTTTGAATAATATTATTAAATTAGATTATTCTATAATTGATTACATTTTCTGTTCTCATTTTGTGGTGAAAAGAATTCTGATTGCATTCATTATCAAACAAAAACGGTCGGCCGGATATGTATTATGTATATTCTTTAATGGACATATCTACATTACTACCATATGCATTTTATATTAAAAGAGATGTTTTTGGATTAAAAGATTTTTTATCTCATCTCCTAAGAAGATTTTTTAGTAGAATTAAATAAAATAATGCATGTATCATTCTACGAAAAATTTGGTTTTTTCCTGATGCATAAATTACTGAATCGGATATTAAGCAATGAATTTGAATAAACGAAAGAAAGAATTACGGGAATTCCATTTCTAATATTTCGCAGGATCAGTATCCTTTATGCCATGCCGTTATTCGAGAAGACTTGTTAGTCGAAGTTATATAACTGAACAAAAAATATCGGACTTTGAACATAGTTCACATGGTTTCATATTGTGTTCATGATGCAATTTACTACTATACCCAGATAATAAAATTTGTTTAATAAAATATTCAAGTTACTTGAGATTGAACCATTTTAAAATTATAATTCCTTAACGAATTAAATACGTTTCAGTTAATGATTAAGTTAATAAAGAATATCAAGGTGATTCACATTTTTATAAATCGAATGAAAATATTTCTGGAATTATGTGAGTATTTTATTAGAACAACACTGATAAGGTCATATTTGAAAATAGTCTGATTAGTGATTAGTATAGAGAACATACCATGCGTTTTTGGAGGGAAAATTATACAAGATTTACAACACTATTAATAAAAAGTAATGAACCATTTATAACCTCGAAGTTAGACACTATCTTATGAACATTCTAACCTTTTGAGAAATACACAATCCACCCATTGAATTATTTTTATTTCTTATATTCTATAACAATTTTTACTTTCATAGGTGCTCAACAGATTCTCTAGAGCCTTAATCGTTGTTTTAATTTATAAATATATTTCTAACATTGAAAATAAAGTGGGCAGAAGTGCAAACGTATTTTCCTTGAATAGTGACGTCGTTGCAAGTAAACATGTACAACTTCCGTTTCTACTGATTCTTTTTTAAATTATACAAAGTAAAATTTGATAAATATTTGATTTTTTCATAAAATTTGTACTGGAATTCTATATTGGACAATGATATTTCATTGCGCCAAATAATAATGATGGTTGAAAGTGTAAACAGTCACCGTGTTTAAATGCTAAAATATTGTGTCAAATTTCGCAGAGAAATTTTGTACATTTGGGTGTTTAAGGTTTAACAAAACTAAAAATGGTAAATCCCCTAGAAAAATTCAGACATCAAACCTGAAGAGAAACATATATTTTTCATGAATTTATATTTTTTGAAAATCCTAAATCACTTGTAATACCGATACTAGTTCCATACTGCGGTCGCCAAAAGATCGGGTTAAATTTATATTCCACATTGTTTGATTTTTATGAAATTTCATGTAGGAGTTTTTCAGTATACACAATATCTTTTCATCGCTGTTTCAAATATTGAAGAAAGCCAACCTAAGGAATAATTGCTGTTCGTTTTGGTAGTAGATAGCGAATTTATGTTGAACATCCAGAGACATTTTGCAAAAATTTAAAAAAAGAAATAAATTTTAAAAAATGGTTTCTTTGCACTGGGGAAAGGACGTAAAGAAATACAACGCGTATAAAAATAGCGACTGTAACGTTCGTTACCTAGTGTATTGCAATACTGCATAGAGTGAAACTAAACGAAATGTACGGTAAATCCTGTTGATACTGTGGTCACGTAATCTAATCAAAGAAGTTTATGATGAACTAATCGAACTTAAGAATCCTCTCTTACTAGCGTGTTTCTGTCTGAAAGGACTTGCTTTTAGGATTGACCCTTGATATATGTGAAATGTTGGTTGGAAATCAATCGGTTAACCGCCATTTATAAGTCATGATGGTAAAAAATACTCAAAATTGCAAATACTACTGTAAATACAGAATTTATTATCGTTTTCAGCATAAAAAAACCAGTACTGAAATGATACTGCATTTTTCAAAAGGAAATTTTTTTTTTGCTACAATAACAATAAGAGTGGCAAAAAAAGCTCATTTTTAAACATTTATAAACAGTTAGCCTCATTGTTCTCGTAAATGGGATATGATATGAAAATTCTCTTATCGCCTTCATCTTCATCACAAAAAGTACTACGTTAGTCAAAGCAAAACAAAACTTAACTGTTGTTGGTCAGTGTAATTGACACCAATATAAATTTTTAATTATTTCCCATTTTGCATGAAATGTTCAACATCAAAATTTTGCAAAGTGTTGGGTACGAGCTTTAAGAGTAAATTCATATCATTTTTGTATAGTATAACATGGGAGATCTTGGAATAATTTTGTAAACACAATTATACAGCGGAGCATTTCACCTTCCCCGTCTGAATAACTTGAAAGGAACGAATTTTCTGAAAAAAAGTTTCAAATACATAAGTTTTAGTATTTTTCCCTGTCTATTTAGCGGTGGTATTAAATTTGACCTTAATTGTGAATGTGAAGGTCAGCTAAAGGTCAAGTTAATTTTTTAAAATGGGAAACATTATTTTAGATCGAAGATTTGGAAAGTTCGGAAAATTTCACGTCCGAATATGACCTTAACATTGATCTAAAATATTACCTATATAAACCAGGTAGCCCATTCGAAATACTGAAACTTATACTGGTAACATTTTTGCAAATAACGCAATTCCACCCAGATATTTTGTCGTAACCGACGTTTGGAACTTTCATTTCCAAATTACCTTTACGTTGAACGGTAAATCAATATCAAGGTCATATTCTGACATGAAATTTTCCTGACTTTCCAAATCTGTGACCAAAAATAACGGTTCCCATTTAAAAAGTTAACTTGACCTTAAGATGACCTTCATATGACCTTGACACTTACAATATCGGTCAAATTTAATATCAACGGTAAATAGACAGGAAAAAATACTAAAACTCTTATATGTCTGAAACTTTTTTGCAGAGAAGTTCCTTTCATGATAATCTGATGAGGAAGTTAAAATGGGTCATCCTGTATATTATGTTCATCGCTTTAATAAAATTATGCGTTTGGAGAACTATATTCAATGAAATTAAAAAAATTTTATTACTTACACTCTAAATCTAGTTTGATTTTTAACACCACTTATCACAATATTTATTTTTGAGAACCTGTTTATCTCAAAACTATAACACATTTCTGTTAAAGTAATAATTTAGTCATTTTCTCGTCGAATCGAGTACGTCGCGTGAACAGAATGTAGAGTATATAATTGCATTTCACCAAGATCCTGGTTACCTATTTCCTTATAATGCTTAGAAATTAAACCTTAACTACTCGCCGGTCTATTTATTTAACATACCCGACGACAATGGCAATACGACAAAGACTCTCTGATAGCGAGCATTAGTTTACATAATGTTCAGTGCCAGGTTCCCGTAAACCTTTCACCACGTATGTACCTTTCATTTCGGGTGTGTGGTTATAGGTTTGTGGGTACATGCATCCATGTGTATGTGGGTTGGTGCCTGACTGGCATGTTCGCGACAGTGCAGCAGGATCCTGTACGCGCATTTCCGTAAACTGTCAGGTATATTAATAACGTATTATCAGCTTTGTGTTCTGTTCCTCTTACAGAGACCAGTGTCTGCCACTGGCACTCTCTTTGAGTATAATTTCGCGTACAGTCGGCAAAGATGTCGTTCCAATGATAAGACGCACTAGTCCAGTGGTTGGTGCTTCCCAGTTCACGAAAATTGCACAATGCAGAGATTTCTGGAAAAGCACAATGGTTATACTCTCGTGGACTTAACTTTCGTGTCGTAACACAAAAGCGACTTCATTTCAAAAATCAAATGCAGGGATCTTGAACATAAATGCTGCCTTTTCATTCCATTTTTAAACTAGCAAGTTTTGGAGTTTTTCTTTTTGCTGTATACATTTTTTAAAATCAGTGAAATGTGATATTGCTGAAGGTAATTGGAGATAAAATTACTCTTGAGAATTGTTTGATATCTAGCAAAATGTCGGAGAATTCTTCAAACTTTCAATATTTTCCCTTTTCACTTTTGTCATACCAACCCTTTAACGCTGGAACGGGCAGTTTTTTAAAATTGTTTTTCAACGTTGATTTTCTTTTATATTATACAAAAGGTATTTCTTAAGTATTTAACTCAATCCGTCGGAATCTCTTAACAAAATTATGAAGCAATTAATGAACAAAAAGTTACAAATATTGTAACGAAGAAACAAAATTTTTCATAATTTTCTTTCAGTAATAATTAATTGTACCTAATGTAATAAGAAATTAGATAAGAATAATTTTTCCATATAAAATTCAGTGTGGCGGCATAACAATATTTTCGAAAGAATTTTTTTGTATAAATGTTAATAGTCACTTTTTCTTTTTCTTTGTTTTTGTTTTCTAACTAATTTTTTAAAGATTGTTTTAAGATTTTCGTAAAAAAATGAGAACCATTAAAATAGAGAGAATCGATGTACCGGAATTAGTCTTAAAACAATCCACGTATTCTACAAAAATGTGTAAATTTTTCTATCAAAATTTGCATCACTTCTGATCGAGCAGATGAGTTTCTGTCATCATGAATAAATTAGCGGGAAAAATTAAAAGTATACATTACCTATTTATTTATTATTTAATAATATTGGGAGCATATAAATTTGGTTTATTTGACTTGAGTGGCTTCTTTTTTGAATATGTTATTCGTGTGGATTTGACAAGTTTTGCAATCACTAGATTCAATATTTTCATCTAAATTCCCAAAGTATTTTCCTAATACTCAACTGAGATTTAGTAACTTGTTTGATAACTATAGTCCATATTCTTAAGTCGTAAACAATTTTCCTGCAATATAGCGAAGTTCTTCAGGAATTTCGAGCAAGATTAACTTTATATATAATAACTTTTGCTAACGAAGTTATAGTATTGATTTTATCAAAATGTGAAATGGTTTACACCGTAAGAAAATTGCAAAAATGGTCTCTTTTTATGCTATTTTAGTTAGCCCTTTCCTGGAAAGTGGGTATTTCCGTCAATGTAATGGAAACTGGTTTACAAAATGTACGGAAGTTTTCAAAAGGGTTAATCTTCCACTGTAATGTGTGTTATAAATGATATAAATTGTTCAGAATATTTTTGTATGAATGTATAATAACAATTTCATGAAATAAGACGAAAAGGTCTTGTTAAACATTACTCATCGATTAAGGCTACTAGAGTTTTTAATTATTGACTCCTGAAGAGGGACCCGAGAGGTCCGAAACGTCGAGTCTTTTAGAGTCTTTTAAAGTCAATTATAATTTTTTGTATATATTTTTTTAAAGAGTTTTAAGTTTTATTTTTTTGTATATTTTCAATTTTAAATAAAGTCTTAATTTAAAAAAAAAAGTGATAAGTGTCTTATGAAGAAGGAAGAAAGAAGAAATTTTTAAAATTTATTTCATGTGATAGGCAGAGCCCATAACATTTACATTTATTGAAGGCTACTTCAATTTAGAGAATTAAAGACTCAAATTATTCTTTGTGCAGTGTTAATGACTTTTATTGAGTAAATGTGTCATTTACGACGGTGACACATTGGTTTACCGAAACGTGTCACATTTATTCCGTAAAAGTTATTATAACCACACAATAAACAATTTGAGTCTTGAATTTTCTAAATTGAAATATAGACGATCGAAAAAAATTAATTTACTGATTAAGGCTATTTATTAATTAAATTTTATTTGGCTTTGTTTATTTATTTCGTCGCTACCTATCGATCACCGAACAAATTCCGCAGATTCCACCTTTAATAGTTACTGGCCTAGAAAAAATTCTTCATGTATAATTTTATGAAGTATGAAGCATCTTCTTTCAGGTACCGTTGTTAACATTGACCAATGGAGCGATATAAGAAAGTTAAAGTACATTTTTCCCAACGATCGCCCGATTTTTCACCTTCTTTTTAAATCTCACATTTCGAAATTGAAAATGTCTTGCTAGAGTATGGTAATCATGATGGAATGAGGTAAGGATATCTACTCTAACAAACCCTGTTGGCCACAGAATTTCAATATGGCGGCTGAAATAAGAACGAAATATATTTCTTCGATTTTGTAATTGTAGTCGTTAAACGTATTTCACATTAATTCTATACTTAATATATGTGCAAATTATAACAATAAGATTTTTACACACGAGGAAAGTCTTATTCTTTAGAAAGCGTGGAATTCGTCTATTTTCTGCTGAGTAAATCTAATTCTCCGAATTCAATAGTAAGTATATAATGTCAGTATTTTCCTGTGCCTAAGTATACGTATTCAGAATATATTTTTATAAATTCTATGGATACAGAATCTATGTGTTAAAAATTTGAGAAAAATTTGATGAGATTAAAATGACAAAATTAAAAAAAATATAGGCTTTATTAATTTAGGCCTCCATCTTGAAGACGCCATATTCAATTTTCAAAAATACGCCACGAGATATGTATATCCATGCCATCTTTTATAGTGGTCATCATATTCTAGCATCACTTTTCACTTTCAACACAAAACATCGCAAAGATTTCGGCACTATTTTGGAAGAATGTACTTTTTTATATCGTTTCACCGTCCAATATTAATATAACCACATGAGAAACGAGGCTTCAAACTGTGGAAAATATAGAAAGAATTTTTTCTTTATTAAAAAAGATATCGTTGAATGTTGAAAAAAAGAGAAGGATTTTCCATCCATATAGGGTTAAACGACTTGCAAGTTTTCATTCCATCGTCCACTTTTTGATAAAACTTTCCTTTCGAAAAGTTCAATGCAGGAATGGTATTATGGTTTAATATGTTCAACTTGCTGTCGATATTTTTTGCGAAATAATGATTCAACAATAACAATTTGACGTTATTAAAAGCTCCCTGTATTAAACAAATTAACAAATTCCCTGAATTTACTATTTTAATGTTCAATTGATTCTGTAGTGTGTATATTTATAAATAAATATTTACTTAGTTCATATAACTATTTATTTCAGCGTCTGTAATTCACAGCATAAAACGAATAAATAGCAAACTAATTATACGTTATATCAACCAATTTAATTCTTTCTGTAGATAGAGAATTAAAATCAGGCGAATGATAATTCCAATTGATTAAAAAGAATAATGAATATTTATAATTAATTAAATGAATTCTGAACAAGAATTATTGGCATTAATAATGAAGAATAACATTTATTCTATCATGATTTGGAATTATCCGTCGTGATTATGCTACTTCACTCTCTTGTCTGAGATTTCTTCCCGGCAATGCAAAATTTGATGATCAATTTAATTCCACTGTTTATTTTCTTTATTTAATTTAATTCCACCCAACAACATTTGAATACGGATTTAATCAAATATTAAGGTATCTAGATATTTGTGTTCAGCCGATCTAATGATAAAGTGTAAAGAAAATAAGAAATTGGAATTGGTCAGGTTTTTACACAGCGTAAGTAGTAATATATTACATAATGTATTACGTCCCTTTTCACAATTTGTTGCCAAACCTAGGTAAATTTAAACATTTTTACTATTTCAAAAATATGCTGAATTTATATCTGATAAGCAAAGAGTAGTTTATTCTACACAAACCCGTTATTGGCAGGTCTGGCTAAAAATGCATGTTTCTACTGCGTATGGACAACTCATATCCCTCACGGAACACCGCATTATGATAAGGTCACGGAGACGTTATAACCTTAAACCTTTAACCGACTCGATGTCATAATGTTGTTAAAATGTTACCTGTAATGAACCTTACAATGTAACGTAAATGTAAGATGCTGATAAACTTACAGAACATAGAAAATTGTACGTTGCAGAACTATCCGGATTGAAGTCCTATTAACGTTTTTATAAGGTTGCTATCTCTATAATCAATCGACTTAATTTCTTTTATCGCCACTAGGTGAAATTTTGAATTTTGCAGCTATGTTTTGACTTCCGATATGAAAATGAGTTTGGAACTAGTATACATTAGACCTCTCGGAGTAATTATTAGGTACATTTTTTTCTAATGTGGAACAGAGCAGAATAGCTGAACTATTGCGAGACCTATATGTAACCTTACAACAATCTTGCTCAAATTTTCTGTTACAACTTTTTGTTGTAATGAAATACAGTTAAAATTAAATATTTAATAATAATGTATAATTAAAAATTTTATCAAATGTGAAATATTCAAATGATGTAAACGCATTTTAAATACAATAATTTATTTATTGACGTGCTAAATCGTAATCTAAACGGAACATTGCCTACCTTTTACTGGGATATTACTTAATGTTAATGTAACATTGTCCTATAACCTTCACTTAATAAGTTTGGCTGATGATTCACATCTTAATGTAAGGCTGGCATAAGGTTACGTGAAGGTTTCTTAATCTCTATGTAATGTTACAACCTTAAAAAGTAAGGTGATAAGAACCTTACTGGAACATTAATGTTCTGTGCGCGATTCATCGTGATAACCACAATGAACGAATTTTAGACGCGAATTAAGTGCATCTATTTCCTTATATCATATAACTATTTATTAGTTTCTCTAACCAATTCATCATATGGAGCTCAAAGCCCAAAGAGGAGAGTTAGGAAAACTAATTTATACGTTATATCAACTGATCTAATTCCGTTAAATTGAAACGATAAACAAGAATAATAAACAATCGTTATTCATTAAATGAATTAAGGAAAGCAATGATTGAAATCAATGATTGAAACTATGAATCGTCAATATTCAACTTCACTGGCTACTCTGAGATCTTCACTTCAAAGCAGACTTTGTTAATCAATCGAAATCCACTGTTTATTTAGTTTATATAAGTTAATTCCATCAAACATTTTAATACGGATTATTTCAATATCTATGTAACTAGATATAGGTGTTCAACCTATCTATACATAATGTGCAATGAAAACAAGAAGTAATAGGATGTCTCAGGTTTTCACACCGTGTAAGTAGTGACAGAGATTGCTAATATGAACGAAGAATTTATTTAGACCCTAATTTTTTAAATCAAGTGATTTAAAATGATGCACTAGCATGAACTATTTTACTTTGAATATTTATATTTTAATAACCACGTGATCTACACAATTTGGAGTACGATTTCCATAGCATCTATTAAAGAATTAATGGATGGAGTATGGTTATATTTTCGCAATAATTTCAATGGCGAAAAACGAATAAATCTCGTCTGTAATACAAGCGGTCAAACTACTGTTGGATATTGAAAAGAAACAATTCTAAGCAGCATAAAATAAAAGTATTAAAGATATAATTCTGGAATCTACCCTGAATATAAAAAAATATAAAATTATTCTTTATACATTTTTAAACCTACTTTAAAATAACGAAATTAGAATTAAAGGTGGAGTATGATTATATATTCGCGATGATCCAATAGCGAAAAATGAATAAATCTCAGATATAAAGTGATACTATTTCTATATTCAAACGTACACATTGTTCCGAGTTACACTAATTGAAAGCGTTCATAACTTTCCTTAAGCCGGATAAACGGTATTTGAGTATAGCTTAAAGTAATGAAGCAATTTATATATGTCTAGAAACTTTGCATGAAAATATTTGTGATCGTAAATAAAACGTCGCTTGTTTCCTTAATCCGATTTAATGTACCCTTAGCCAATAATTCATAACATTCCTTTTGTCCATTTGTTCAAATCTATTATTCATTAAGGATAATTTGAAAATCATTTACAAAACCTATGTTTAAACCATTACTTACTTTTCATTTAACTTCACTTAGACTGTTCAATTAAGCTTGTAAACCGAATATCCCATTCTTTATAATCATTACATAATTATTGGTTATGTTTATGATCCTTTGATATCCTAATTTCTTGTTTACCATTATTATTTCGCCATACAATTTCCGTGCAAATTTTTTATCAAGTAATCCCAATTGCTGAACGACTAAAACTTTTGTAACTATACATGACTGAACGTTTTTTTTTGTGAACGCTTCGACAGTGTAGGAGATATGTGGGTTTTAGTAAGATAGTTTTTATCGGTATTGTTTAAATATTTTCATAGCTTTCAGCGTAATTACAAGAAAGCGTTTCCGCTTTCTGTCAATCTTACAAATGTACGTTTTTATCGACAATATTGTGTTGGATGTGGAGACGTAATCTTTTATTATTTTTTTTATTTGCTTAACGAATCCTAGTTATTATCCTAGCAGATAAATTTACAAGAGTATTTTCAACTTTATTTAGTATATTTTTTATTAATTTATTATAGAAATTGAAGTTTTAACAACTCATTCATAAAAATTACGTCTTTAAATTTATGTTACTACTTACGCGGTAAAACCTGACACATTCTAACTTCTTGTCTTTACAAATTATTTGTAGATCGGTTGAGCATAAATATTTCGGTATATAGATATTGGATTAAATCCGTATTAAAATGTTGTTGGATGGAATTAAATTAAATAAACGAAATAAGCAGTGAATTAAGTTGATGATCAAATTTTGCATTGCTGAGAAGCAATATCAGACTAGACAATGAAGTTGAATATCCATGATGCTTATTTCCAAATTCTGATAGAATAATTGTTACTGTTCATTATTAAACTCAAGATTCGTTATTCATAATTCATTTAATAAATAATAATTGTTCATTAATCTTTTTCGTCAATAAAAATTATCACCCGTCTATAATTATCGTTCTCTATCGACAGAAAGTATGAAATCTGTTAATATAACGTATAAATTAGTTTTCTAAATATTCGCTTTGTGCTTTGAGCTCCAGGTGATGAATTGGTTAGAGAAACTAATAAATCTTTATACGTAGAAGAGTTGTTCACCCGCAGTAGAAACGTGAGTTTTTGGTCAAACGTGCCAATAGCGCGTTTGTTAATTTAGTAACTTTCTAGTTTAAATTTTCAGCAACTTAAAATTTAAACCACAAAGTTACTAAATTATTTAATTATAAGTTGCTTATCATACGCCATTTTCTTAAGGGGGTTCCTTTCGTTATTAGTCATGGTCTTTATCATTTTCGTGTCTATTACGATATATTTTTCGTTTTGCTTAGAACAAATGCTTTATTCATAACAATTACTTCCATTGGATGAAACCATAACAAAAATAGATTATTGCACATTTATGGTTTGAGATAATATTAGGTCGAATCCCACCGAGTAATCACCAAAATAAAATATTGCAAATAAACACCAATTATTCAACATCTGAAGAATTTCTGTATTTTGTGTGTGAACAAGCGTATTTACATTTTGTCAGACATGTGGGATTTATCACCAGGAAAATACTAAAAAGCCACATGGAAGCTAACGAAGGAGCGCCGAAGCGTTACAATCACGGACGTAAACATCTTTTTGTTCAGGCGAGAAGTGAAAATCGCGAAAGAGCTTGCGACGTTTGGGTGTGTAAGGTCGATAGTAATTCCGTTAGAACGGATCGAAGACGAGTTATAAGGGGGACGTAAGACGAGGCAACTTCCGGTTTAAATTTAGTTTCGACGTACTGCACGTATGTATGTTCCCGTACCCGGTTTATGCGGGATCGCGTTTTCCGCCCGAATGTGCAACAGAGCAGGAGTTCGCCTAATCCGACAAGAACGTTACACGGAACGCGGAACGTCTTGCTTTGCATTCGCGCTATTCCCTAGAAGCTTAGCGGTTAGCGATTTCAGCTTCTCAAACTTCGATGCTTTATCGATTCCCGCGGCGTTGAATAACGAAAGCCGATTGTTACGTTCCAAGTTGGCGCTCGCTGTTTTAGTTCAGTTACTGGTTACACCGAGCTTTCGGCACGTTTCGTCGTTTACTCACGTATTACGTCCCTTTTTATACTTTGTTTGCATACCTAGGTAAATTTATACATTTTTATTATTTCCAAAATATGCTGAATTTGTATCTGATAGGCAAATTTGTGTAGTTGGTTCTGCATCGAAGAAACGAATGTCCAAAAAACCCAGAATTTTTATTAAGTTTTACGAGACGTTTAGATTTGTATAGAAAAATGTAAGAAAGATCATAAAATTTGAGTATGAAAACAGGAAAATTTAAACCAAGAAGTTACTAAATTCACAAACGTGTTATTGACACGCCTGACCAAAAACACACGTTTCTACTGAGGGTGAACAACTCGTCTACGTCGCCATAACCACGCTGAAAAATTTTAGGTGAAAATTAACTCCATCTATTTCCGTAGGTCGTATAAAGAATTATTAGTTTCTCTAACCAATTCATCACCTGGAGCTCAAAGCACAAAGCGAATAGTTAGAAAACTAATTTATACGCTATATTAACCGATTTCATTCTTTCTGTCGATAGAGATTGAAAATTATAGACGAGTAATAATTTTTATTGACGAAAAAGAATAATGAACAATTATTATTCTTTAAATGAATTATGAACAACAAATCTTCAAATTAATAATAAACAGTAACATTCATTCTATCAGAATTTCGAAATAAGCATCGTACGTGGATATTCAACTTCATTTTCTAGTCTGATATTTTTTCTCGGCAATGCAAAATTTGATCGTCAACTTTGTTTTTTTTTTATATTCTGATCATCAATTTAGTGATCAGAATATAAAAAGAACAACAAAAACACGGATTTCATCCAATATCTATGTGCCGTAATATTTATGTTCAACCGATCTATAGGCAATGTCTAAAGACAAGAAAATGTTAGAATGTGTCAAGTTTTTACACCGTGAAAGTATTAAGGTAAACTGAAAGACGTCGTTTTTACAGAAGAGTCAAAACAAAAACTGTAATGCAATATTTCAAAAAAATCATTCAGCAACAATGGGAAGAACTAAATTAATTACTGAATTTTGTTGAGACATTTTATGGAAATGCAAAAAAATACAGTTAAAAATTGAAAATTTCGCGCGATTCAAATAATTTGATTTTTATCAGACATGTCTTTCTATTATTCTTAATATCCGCAATAATTGTCAATGATTTGATTTTTCTTATAGTGTCATCTTATCCAGTCTTTTTTAATACTCCCGCTGTAATTACTCTTTGCATTCTAATATCATAATCTTCATATCTATCGAATTCGAATTTGCTTCCATGTCTCGTTATTTTTTAAGCATTTTTCATGCATTTTTATATTTTTCAAAATTGTTTGAGAGTTATAACTCAGTAATAGTTTTATTGAAGATTTTCATATTGTTCTGTGTATAAAAACGAAATCTAAAAGTGAGCCAACAAATTTCTGAGGAAAAGAGTATTGGTCGTGGTTTTAGGATAAAAAGCTTCAACATTTCCCTATTATTACAAAGAATATACATGGATTAAAAAATAATTATTACAACGAATGGTTTAGAAAAATTGGTATGAGTCTAAATGCACTTCCCGTTTAAATGAAAAATCTCAAAGAATCTTGTTAGTTCATTTTTCTTTAATACTGACTTTGACGAACCTTTTTGAAAAACTGTAAGAATATATTACAAATTCGAATTTTTTTTTTCGACCCTTTTTTAAATTTGTTTTTCTTTGTTTTTTTATCTGTTTCCGAGAAATTAATATATAAAAAATACCTATATAAACAACATTTGTTTGATAAATAAAAACTTTCGTTTAAAACGAGTTAAATTGCACAATTCTGATAAATTCCAATAAACAATCGTATATTTAAACAGTAGATATTTGCAATTGTTACAAAAATCGCCATATCTATGAACATTTAACTACATACCTATACTTCCGGGGGAATGATTATAATTAAATAAATAAAGTAACAAACAAAAACAAAAAACTACTGCTGTAAATACAAAATGATATGAAATATAAATGATCCAAAACATGGTTCTAGTCTTCTCAGCAACTCAAAATTAGCATATAAACGACACAACAAATAAACGTAAAAATTCATAATTCCGGAAACATAAACATGTGATTATATTTTAAAAATAATATTTTTTAATTATTTAGAATGTAACGAATTTAGTCCAATATTTAAATCTTAATAAATGCTGAATAAATTGGGTTCAAATATTTATCATGAAGACTGTAAACAAAAGTTATTTACTGAATGATATATATGCTCATCGGTCTCGCAAGTCTCCGAAGTAATTTTACCTCTTCCATCATAAAGCTCGGTGTACAAAACCACTATCTAGTTAAACTTTATTACTACGATATCCAGCATAAAATCGCCTGCGTAGTGCATATGAATATGTTTCCTTACTCGGTGTTTGTTACTGCTCTACATTAAAATGACGAATAATTGTAATTATTCATCCATTATGGTAAATAATTCAGTTTTGAAATTATTTCTACATGAATTAATATATGAGTAGAAATATGGCTGAAATTATTATTATACATTTATATTATTTTTAAAAATTGTGATAGCTTGCAATATTATTATATAATTCGAGTTATTGTTTACGTTCATGCATAACTAATTTCATGCAGATGGATAGAAATTATAGTTCAACTTTCGTTTAAAAAATTAATGCTTATTGATTAAAATTTTTCAGGGGGACTTTGGAGCCTTCTTAAAAAGCTTAACTTGAAGTTTGCTACCAATGTTTCAACTGGTATTTTTAGCATTACAAAACAAGTAAACATTTGGTTTTTTGTAATTACTTTAGTTAAAGTGCTCATTTTTAAACTTTTTCATTATCAGCAAGTTATTCTAATAAACAATAGTGATTCGATCAATAACATCAAGAGAATATGAAGAGCTATAAATTGAGCGGTAATACGTTAATGTATCTTGAATAGAAGCGGAGTAATCACAAAAGAAAAACGAATATTTTACTTTTATAATGAGCTAAAAAATTCGCAGCGGAAACGTTGGTCCCAAAATTCTGAATAAGCGTTTTTAGTGATCCTCCCTTTTGAAAAGATTTCATCATAAATATTCACTTTCTACTTTCTACTGGATTATTATATTTATCTATAAAAATATAATATTTAATTAATCTAAACAGGTTACTAATATATTTAAATATTTTAAATACATTAAAATTTAAAATAGTATATATTAATTTAATAGGCGTATCATCTTCGTAATTTCATTATAAGTGCTCATTTTTTAGGTAATGCAATTAATGTTCCGTACACTTAATGTTTTTTAACTCTGTGTAAGTTACATACCATTGATTTCTATATACTACATAGTGAATATTGGCATTTGAAGTTTAGACTGATGGAAATGCATTAAGCTTTATATAAAGTTTACAGAATAGTTCCCAATAACACGCATATTTCTGCAAGTAATTAATATATTCTTTTAATTTTGTGAATCATTTCATTTTGGCGAGTCTGACGAACTTTTTCTACTGGAACAGTTTCAACATGCCTGAAATATAACTAGTTCAAAAAAATAGATGAGTAATAATAAAAATAACGTACATGTGTGGAGTCTGGAGCCTATAAAGGCAATCGTGTTTTCTTTCACTTTTTTTGAACCTAGTATTTAATAGTGCTAGAACCAGTTGTCTATAAAATGAATTATCGAAACCTTGTCCTACTGAAATAGTATGTCCAGCTGGTGAAGTATATAGGCAATCAATTCATTATGGTTAGAAAGCAGCCAGATGATGACATGGATGAGATTATGTACAGCAATTTTTCTGGGCAAGGAATAACAATAACAAACATTTTTAATTCACTTGGTAATTCATGGCTAAACTCGCCGCAGGCCGCATGGGCGAAGTCCCCAGTTGTCTTTGAACTCTCAACGTTGCGTCTTCTAATGTAATTGGTCTCGAAGAAACTCTGCAAATAGCATTTCGGAGAGTTTGATGTCGTGCGGTTATTCTAATTTATCTGTTATGATGTATAATTAAGTTATAGTAAATTCTTAAAAAGAATGTTTCTTGGTATTTGTTTGTTTAATTCCACAATTTTAAATAGAAAATTTGTATTTCAGTCAATGTCTGAAAACTACTGTCTTGAATAAACGCAAGCGAACAACGCATTCTTCGACAATTGGAATTTTTGTTAAATTGTCAGCAAACATTATGTGCTATTTTCAATGAAAATGTTGTAACTTTTTTTATATTTCATGACCAGTGAATTTTAATGAGGGCACTTGAAACGGAAGCTTTCAAAACCTTTGTATTTGAATTTTCAGTATTTTCCTGGAAAGTTATATTGAATTCACTGATAAATCACTATGGAATGAGTTAATTCGAGGATTTGTCATTTAATTCCATGTGCTGCATAGTTATGACTGCAAGAGATATTGTGAAGATGCACGTCGAAACAAAAGAAACTATCAGATGTTTTCTATGTATATATAAAGCTGCTTTCTCATTACGAATGTGACGATAGAATTTTACGTTCGGATCTCCTCGACGCCACTTTGCGAAAACGGGCTCAAAACATATTCTTCTATTCAGCAGGCGTAAAATGGTAATTTCTCGACCCATAGATTTTGCAAAGTCGTAATTTGTAAGAATGGCCATTTTCTATTCTTGAAAAAAAATGTGACCGCATTTGAAAGGTTCATTGCGCTGGTATTAGAACCAGCCACCTTACCGTCGGCCGTCGAATGTTTTTAAACAATGCACACTTTATTTCAAGATTTTCAAATTATCCAATCTAAATCATCATACAAGAATATTCTGTTATATAGTTTCTTTGTAATTAATTTAATTTTATGTAAAAAAAAATAGAGATGATGAAATTCTGTGCCAGTCTGTCCTATTACAACACAAGTATGGGTAAACAATGGACGAATGTGAAAGGTACGTACTTGTCATTACCATAATGTTCATAAATTTTCCGTAACATAATATCCTGCTACAAGTTTCAGCGAAGATCACCCAGCTGATTATTTCCATATGCATCCCTCTTTTACATAGTGCCGTTATTATTAAAAGCCAACAAAACTTTGAGGTATAGAATTTGATGGTCTACATTTCTATTGAAACCATGTTTTCGGAGGATGTTTATTAAAGTCAATCAAAATAAGTACGAATTCCTAATCAGGATTCAAAATTCATTGGAAACACATTGAACAATTTTCGACTTCGCAAAGCTGTTTAGTGAATTCTTATAAACAGCACCGAATATCATTGTCTTGGCCGTCTATCATCAAATCTAACAAAAAGGCATTGAATTATAATAATTCGAAAAAATGTTAATAAAATAAAAATGTTTTTGTGTTTAAGTTCATTGGATTTTCTATAGAGATTAATGAGGTAACAGATTGTGCATTCTGAACGCGCAGGATATTTTACAAGGGTCTAGCCAATGGCTCTGTCAAGTGTCGATGGACATTTGTCATAACTTAAGTCATTTTTTAGCATTCCTTTCAAAAATTTTGCTATATGGTTGAAGTCGGACGCAGTTTTTCGTCAAATTTGCAGTTTTGAAAACAAACAAAGACTGATAAAAATGTAATTTATATTTTTTTCAAGATGACGGCTAAGATATTGCGGAAAATCAAGTTCTGTCATCATATTCGTAATCAAATACTACATAACTCTACATAACGATATTTACGTTCAACATTCATAAAACACTACAAAACTGGACAGCAAGTCATTTAAATGGACAAATTTACGTTTATAACACATGAAGGTATATTGGACCCGACTTGAAATTTGAGACTCACTTCAAATAGTTCCTGCGAACGATCTGACCACTGACAAGTATGCAAACATATAGTCGAAACCCTCAAATATCATCAGAGATAAATATGAGTTCTATTTTAAGAGGGATTACTGGAAAATATGACTGAGAGAGGTCTAGAGAGAGCGAGTCTTTCGGACCTCGTCTGATTATTTAAGGGTAAAACTGAACAACCTCAAACTTTTAATCGATCAGGCAAATTAGGTTTTGAGAGGACAAAAAAATATATCCGAAATCCGAATACTGGGGGTGGTCAAGGGACTTATAAGGATAAACAAAAATATATATTATTAAATATTTGAAAAGTACATTTAATAATAAAAAAAATGAGACCCAGTAGAGCATTGCACGATCATTCTACTGTACTCAAAATCTTTTTGAAAAAGGGGGTGTGTTTTGAAAAAATCCAATATCTTAGAAACTATTCGCTTCTCCAAACTCAAAAAATGTAGACCTTCAAAAGTAGTATTCCACCAAGTTTTATCAAAATTAAATTATTTTTCGAGAAATGAAAAATAAAACTAGATGCCTTCGACCCGGGTGCCTACAATTTTGGCTAAATTCGTATTGCAGTTCCCTGACGAAAGGCTGATGCTTCCGGGAATATTCCCATTTTAAAACTGCCAGGAAAGAAGGCGGCAGAGGATAGTTCTAGCATCGTTAGGTTCGAGTAGTTTCTATACATATATTGTAACAATATCTTGTTCCTTAAATAGGGTGAATATGCCAATGAATGGACGGTTAAGCATTTTTCACACTTTGATCGATTGTAACTTTTGAATTCTTTTATGAAAATTTAATTATTATACCACGATTAGAATCGTTAGACTCTGCTCTTTATGACCGAGCAGTTCAACCTTTGATTTTATTTAATTAATAACCTCGTCTTCATACGTTTGTAAAAAAATCCGCTAAACCCCAATGAATAGACGGGTAAATCAAATGGGACATTTTCAGTACCAGTTTTGGATGGCTTTAAAACTTTGCTTTGATTTTACAAAATAATAAACACTGGAAGATCAATAGTACTGTAAATATTGTTTTGAATGTTCCAAGAACATAAAAATATGTATTTTGTTGCATGTTGTGCATCATACATTCATAAGAAATAGAAATATGCAGAAAATCGTCCATTCATTGGTAGTCGTCCATTCATTGGCATATTCACCCTGTATTAAAATTGAAAATGAGCATTTTCAAAACTTCGACCCCGACCGCAGGTCAGCCGGAGCACTGATAAATGAGCACGTCTTGTTCACACTGATGCTTAAAAAAACGCGGTTTAGTCGCGTTTTTGACAGGTCGGGTTGCAGGAAATAAATTTTTTTATATGTGGGATACTTAGGTTTCCGTTCATACGATCCAGTACATTAATACGTTTTTCTTCACGCCCTGGACGCGAAAGGTTTTGGCTCGATTGGTTATTTATAACTGAAAAACTTCCGAAATTGACAAGCTAGTTGCGTTTCGTCCTAGTTGCCCGATTCTATAAACCGTTATTTACAATAACGTCAACAGTATGTTCGTTAATAACAATATCCTGAACCACGATCCGTTGAAGTTGTTGCTACCGGCGAAGCCCCGAACCCCCCTCCCCGCTACCACCTCCCCATGGCTATCCGACACCAACATTACAGTGAATATTTTTTTATGCCCCCCCCCTGATACCCGCCTCACTGCCTTGCTTCCTCTGTGTCTCTGTTTTTCATGTAATGTATATAATATACATACATATGCATTGTATATGTGTATGTACAATTTATGTTAATTTTATGTTAATTTGCCTTTTACGGCATTATCGTTGATTTTACGAAGAAATGAATAAAACCATTTTTGTAGAGAATTCGATGCTCTATATTTTTTGTTTGAAACATTTTTTTGTACGATTTGTATTTTTTGTTAAAAAATGGAAAAACGTGTTTTTTGAGCGTTTTTTTGTTAAACCTCCCCATAATCTAGTATGCATTGTCTCCAAAAACTAATCAGATCTAAGTTTGGCCAACAGAAACCCAAATCCGTTTGTACGTTTTAAATTCGTCCTGCCAGTCGCGTATACAAAATTTTGCGGACGGACGGACGGACGGACGGACGTACAACCTAACGGACACCAATTTTTTTATTGTTGCTTTGGGTTCCTTAGGGTCTGAAACGTCGACATTTGATGAAAAACTATAGGGTAATTTTTTGGCGGGAACTGACCAAATTCAATACTTCGCCAGACCTATGGTCTGGGTCAGAGTAAAACCGAAAACATGATTTTTTGCATTAAACCTTCTACAAAAGTTATAGATTTTTTCAAGACCTACAACTCTTGTATTTAACATTTTTTGATAAGATGTTAACTTTTATCGGAAAGCGCCAAAAAGCATTTTCACCGCCTTTCGACCCTCCTAATAAACAGGTTACCTCGCGGCTGCTTGGACATTCTCATCCTTATAAGTCCCTTGACCACCCAATAGTTGGATTTTGGATATTTTTTTTTTCCTTTTTTCATTTAAATTGAGCTAATTTGCCTCGTTTATAATTATTTATGACGATAAGAATTTTCATTTGAAAACAATACTTTCTACATTCATCTATTATATTAAATACTACCAATGTGCAGAATTTTTCGTCTTTCTAAAACATGACGGATTTCTAAATCATGCAAAATGGTTCTGAAGCAAAATACATAAAAAGTTAAGCTTGGAAGCGTTCAGCCTCCTTCCGAAAACATATAATTCTG
Organism: Trichopria drosophilae; assembly: GCA_030407085.1. Classification (NCBI taxonomy): domain Eukaryota; kingdom Metazoa; phylum Arthropoda; class Insecta; order Hymenoptera; family Diapriidae; genus Trichopria; species Trichopria drosophilae. Next base: position 21,983,954 of record CM059583.1, read on the forward strand.
GCCTTTTATCAAGGATAGCGAAAACAATTTTTGTTGTTGTGAAGTTATGGAATAGTTGTAGTTCTATCATTTAAGTTTAAATTCATAATTCTCATCATTTAACATCGTTATGACTATGAATTCATATTAAAAATATAACTCTGCAATAAGCATAATTTAATACCAAAAAATAGTACTGACCAATTAGTATAGTATCAGTAAGTTTCTATTTTTTGTTTAGTATTTGTTTATTTTAAACGCATTAACCGCTTTGTCATGAGCGCCGTGGTATGTTCAAAATTGGCTATAATTTATTTAGTACATTCATTTTTTTTTAAAAAGTGCATGACAATTAGTTCAACTGTTGAATTCAAAGATCATTTCTTATGATGACAGAATTGGCAGTCAGTATTGTTCTCAGTTCTGATATATTCGAATATTATTGCTTAAATAGAATACAGTACTGGGTAACAGCACTGGTTCAGCCATTTAGCGGTATTATTACCAGTACTGATTCACTGCTGGCAAACAGTATGCCATCAGTACTTTATCGCAATTATTGCCAGTAGTAATTCCTAACGAATAATCGGCTCTGACTGCTAGTACTGGGTCAGTATCTCGCAGGAGTTTTACTCCGCCCATTTCTACTTAGGTAGCGCACGTTGTAAACTATTCTGTTTTTGTTTTTAATTACGTCTGAAAATTTTACGCATAAATAAACATTGAGATCATGACAGGACCAAACGTAAATAAAAATTACTACACAGATACTTCATATTAGGCAGTTCATCCTAGTATTAAGGCGATTAAAAAATCCTGTTGTGTCTTAGAAAATCGACCTTCCTAAACTCCCGCGGTAGTTTTAACGTTGAAACACCAGTTTTTTTTTCTGAAAACATCGATCGTCCTCATAACGAAAAAAGTGCTTGGAGACCTAGCTAAAAATGTCTGAGCAGCTGGGCGCGATCGGCCGACGGTTTCTTTTTGTCTCTCAGTCCGGCGCACATTCCGCCGGCTCGAGACTGTGCGCACTATTTTGTCACGCTCGGTTTACCGAATTTAACGTCGTTTCAGCGAATTTAATTCGCCGCCGTGGTATTACGTGCCTTCCTTTCAGGCTCGAGTACAAGACGAGAGGATTCGGAGGCTGCCTTTGCGCCCACCTATACAAGGTACGTGTTTTGCTGCCGGCTAGGGTTCCGAGACAACGAACCAACCGCCTACAGGCTAACCTTACCCTAAGGGTGCGTCAGTAGTGCAAGTGCGCACAAGTGAGAGAGAGATAGACATATAGAGAGGGATGGGTCGTCAACGAGCGAGAGGGGCCCTTGGCGACGCTACGAGCGGCGCTTGTGTTTCCTACGGTTTAATTGGGCGCGAAATCATTTCCGATGCAATGCGCGGATGCAGCCGTCAAGTAATCATCGTAAAAGCACCCTCGAAAAGACTATACGCGATCGATGTGAGCTTAATTATTATCAGTGCACCGTACACCACCTTCGTACCGCCCTCCTCTAGAAGCGCCGCCTAGAGAACGACTCGAACGAGATAACCCAACGTCGAGGTTAAGCACCTCGAAATGCAAAAAATGGACCGTTGTATTTGCGGTTTCTAATTACTCGAAGAGCCTATGCTTTTGTCTTTTTCGTGTCTGACTACAACACGTGATATGGGATAAATGCACATGCCTTCTAATCAAAAAGTTCCTGGAATTTAATATTTAATAATGCATGCTTCTTTGTTGTCTTATGATTTTACAACGTTGTTTTCTTCTCTTTGGTGTACCTGTCGTAATAATAAGGCAAGGGAGCTAGTAAGTGCATACACATTTCATATGTCAACCTTAGAGGTCCACCTTTAAAAGAAGTCGATTTTGCTACAATTCTACAAAAATTGGTACGCGAGAGGCTTATAAATTTATTTAACTCCTTGACTGACACGAGAATTTCACAAAAAATGCCGAAATGACAAAAAATAATTTGTTACATTTTACTTTAACTTGGTGTATAGGGGTATTTTGGGACGCTGATTACGAATCTGAAGTCAGATTTTTAAAATTCAAAATGGCGGATTCAATATGGCGGACAAATTTTCCAAATTCCAACCATTTCGCATGAAATATGTTACTCGGGATTGTTTGGAGTCGCTGATTACAAACCTGAAGTCAGATTTTGATGATTCAAAATGGCGGACAAATTTTCTAAATTCCAATCATTTCACTTGATATTTGTAACTCTGGGGTTTTCGGGATCGCTGATTACTAATTTCAAGTTGCGAACCCGAAAACCTCGGAGTACAAATTCCAAACGATTTTATAAACTTTTTATGCATAAATTGATTGAACACAATGCCATACTTCATGACTAAGATTTTGCAGAAATTGTGAAAACTACCTTCTTTGTGGATTTATATATTTTTTTTAACACAGCGATTATAAAAATGGACAACGCCATCGTATTCAGTACACCTTAGACTATCTAAAAATGGATTTGGTTTTATTTTACATAAATTCCAGAATTTGTTAGTATACTTTATATCACGACAAAGATTTGCCTTTTTCTGGCATTCTGGGAAAAGTCCAAAATGACAAAGATCTTTGTTATTGACAGTCAAGGGGTTAAGTATCAAATTGCTAAAAGAAAAACGCACCTGAAAACATAACGGTCAACAGCTGTAATGAATTTATTATTGGTAGGTGTTGAATATAGTCATTAGCCTAAGTGGCTTCGGCAAATGTCTTTTGGATGCTTTTCTCAAATCGCCACATATCCACTTTTTTGAGACCATGTATACATTCGTCGTGTGATGCACTGATCGCGTCGAAATACAACTACAGTACTTATATCCAGTAACTATAAATCACAATTAATTAGTACAAGGAACGATACCGCTAATATATCGGGCAAATGTATCGCAGGATGACTCAGTATATATAGCCAGTACTGTATTGGGTATTAAATTAATACTGACTGACTATAAAAATCAGTCACCGATATAATTCCAGTACTGTCATCAGTAAGAAATAATTTCTGACCGTGGGTGTACGTCTGTGCTGTCCAGTGGGAGTAGCCAATGCTGTATTCGGTGTTAAATCAGTACTGACTGACTGAAAAAATCAGCACTGACACAATTCGACTGCCAGCACTGCTACAATACCCTTATCCAGTATTATTTATGGCAATGAATCAGTGCTAGTAACGATACCGCTAATGTATCGTATGGATGTATTGTAGTACTGATCCAGTACGCATAGCCAGTACTATTTTCGGTATTAAACAAATACTGACTTACTGTACAATTCAGTGACTGACGCAATTCTGACTTCCAGCGATGTGATCAGTAAGAAATAACTTCAGAGCGTGGGAGTACGTCGGTGCTGACCAGTGGGAGTAGCCAATGATGTATTCAGTGTTAAATCAGCACTGACTGACTGAAAAAATCAACACTGACACAATTCGACTGCCAGCACTGCTACAATACCCATATCCAGTATTATTTATGGCAATGAATCAGTGCTAGTAACGATACCGCTAATGTCTCGTATGGATGTATCGTAATACTGCTCCAGTAGTACTGTATTCGGTATTAAACGAACACTGACTGACTATACAAATCTGTCACTGACGCACTTCTGACTTTCAGTATTGTCATCAGTGAGAAATAACTTCTGACCATGGAAGTACGTCTGTGCTGTTTAGTGGAAGTAACTAATGCTGTATTCGGTGTTAAATGAGTACTGATTGACTGAAAAAATCAGTACTGACACACTTCGACACCCAGCATTGCTACAGTACCCATATTCAGTATTGTGTATGGCAATGGATAAGTGCTAGTAACGATACCATTAATGTCTCGTATGGATGTATCGTAGTACTGATCCCGTATACATAGCCAGTACTGTATTCGGTATTATACGAATACTGACTTACTGTACAAATCAGTCACTGATGAAATTGTGACTTTCAGTACTGTGATTAGTAAGAAATAACGCGTGACCGCCGGAGTACTTCAGTATCAACACAATATTAATTACCAGGAGTATTTTTAGACAAAAAAAAAATTACCGACTGCTGAGTTAGTACTGATTTAGTACCGCTCGCCAGTAATATTAAGTTATAAAATGGTTCTTGCTCTTAGTAAAAATATCGAAGATGTGCTGAAATTTACTACCGTGAACTGTAAATACTCTTAGTCAAAATTAAATCAGTAGTGACAAATCGATCGTCGCAGCATTCTTTTAGTAAGGGCAATAGGATTGAATCAGTTACGGTTCCGCACTGTTTTTCCGAGATTTCAGCCAGTACTAATCGGGTATTAAATGCAACATAACTGGATTAACACTTCTGAAACTAACATGCGGTACTGCCACCGCATTTATTTTTTGCTAAACTTCATATGTGACGAAAGTGCTACTGAGCGATAGTAATAATTCCTGCAATCAGTATAGCAAAATCACCTGTCAGTACTGGCAAGCGATATTAAAGACCGGCAACCGCAGTACTACAATGTGCTACTGATTTCCGGAGAGTAGTACTGAAACTGTGGCGTAATAGGTCAGTACCATGTGGTTGGTTGTTTTCTTCTTATTTCTACCAGGCTCACAAAATGTGATTGAAATATGTGATGGACTAATTAATATAGTACAGTCTCCATATATTTACCCACTCGGTTCCTCGCTTTCCCCTCTGCTCCCATTATATTTACCAAAAGAAGGAGAGCACCGTTTCTCCAACTCTCCTCAGTGGCATAATGTTCGTGACGTCATAGCAGGCCCTTCCAGAGGCTCTAGCCCGCAAGGTGGGAAAAAAGATCGGCGACAGGCCAATATAATGAGACGGAACCGTGCAAATATGCTGGAACGTACATGTAGCGAGACGCAAATATACCCGGACTCTACTGTAGTTATATTTTTGCTGAGTGTTTAACAGTGACTACCTATAATAACGTAAGGAATTTTTATTTTTATATTATATTATGTGTTTATATACATATGCAATTTCAAGTTCCTTCATTCTCTTGTCTGCTCTCACATATCAATTGTTTAGACTTTCAAGCTCTCAAGTCAGTCTTAGTGCAACCTTTGCTTAATAAACATATTGAAGTTTTATAAAATACTTCAATATAATAATAAGTATGACGCGTGTATGTTGTGATTGTTTATTGATAAGATTTTTAATTATTACTGAATGAAATTTTGTTAATGCAAATCATCATGGATTTGACAATGTCGCTGTAAGAACGTGGTTGTTCAGCAGCACCGAAAATAAGATTTTCAATATTAAAAACTTGCGATAATGGTAATGATATCGTAAAAAAGTGTTGAAAAATGAATTTGTTTAATTACCCGGTTAGTTCTAATGTACATTAAAAACGTATATCATTTTTTTATAAATATACCTTTAAAAACATAAAGTTCATAGCTTTTTTCTCACTTTTTATAAGAGCATAAATATAAAAAAATAAATGCAGTTAGTGTGTCTTTAATCATTATGTTTAGTCTTTTCATATGTAAAATATTAATAGTTCCATAGAATAGGTATAAGGTAGAAAATTGTTCCTCTTTTTATAAGAAATAAACGTTCAACTTTTCCTTCCGCAATTCCTAATAAAACAAAAAATTCGTAATTCTAGTGACAGTTTTCTCACTCAAGTTTCCGATAAATTTCAGGTAGAATTACATAACACGAGAAGGTAATAAAATCCCTTTAACAATAAAACGAACTAAGGCTGCTATTTCCTTCCATAACGTGCTAACGCGTAGCCGCGTCGGTTAATCATCGACTCGTTTCGCGCTCGCAAGGCCAACACACGTCCTCTCCAACTTAATCACCCTCTTTTTTCCCGTGCAACCCCTTGTTTCCGACACGTTTCATCACCCTCGACCCTTCGGTGGGTGGGTTGCGAGGGGTTTGGGGGGGTTTGGGTCGTCGTTCTACAGCCGCGGCTCCAGACGTCTCTAGATGTCTCCAGGCACCGTACCCTGAGTACCGGGCGAAAGTACAGCACGGCGTTCACGAACACAATGGGTTTTAGCTGCAGCTAACGAGATAACTGATCGATACGGAAGTGAGACTCGAGGACACAATGCCGATACATATTTCGTACTTGTTATCGTGAACGACGAAAGAAAGGAGGTAAAATTCAAAACCGCGCGCCTTCTTCGGAAAAGCACAATGCTTACGGCCAATTGGAAGCTGTCCGCGAATCTTGAAAGATTTATCGTCGAGTTATTGGAAAAATATAATGAGGGTGTTAGCTTTGTTAGGGGCAAAATGATCGTGACGTATCTTTCAGAAAAAAATCGACTTAAAGATAATGGTGGCATTCTGGAGGTGTCAGGCAATTTACCCAAGTGACTTGAACTTCAAGAGTTTACTAGGCGCGTTCTTTTTTAGATATTTCGGGGGAAATTCGTTACACTTGCTCATTTTTGGCTACTGCACTCGTAAAATATTTCATTTTTTTCGACAATGGATTCCTGATATTCTCCAAAATAATTGTAATCTGTGTGACTTACTGTGACAACCTCTCGTCATTTTTTATTGAAAACTCTAGTATAAGTTAGTATTGGGTTAGTACTTATTTGATCCTTTAGTCAGTACTGATTTAATACCAAATGTAGTACTGGTTCAATGTACTGGGTGTGTACTGACGTACTCCGATGCTTAGGTATTATTTTTTTTTTATATAAATACTGGAAGTCAGTATTGTGCTCATAATAATTTGCACCGTCAGGCAGTATTCGGTTAATAGCGATTAATGTACTGACTATCTATACTGACTTGGCGATATTATTAGCATTATTGATTTATTGTCGCAACGTGTACCGGATACCAGTAATGGATCGTCTGCTCATCGGTTTATTGCCAGTACTGATCCATTTTCCGTTAATCGTTACTGGCTGCCAGTATTGGGTTAGTATCTTTCCGAGGTTTTGCTATATCCATTTCTGCCTGGGGGATAACTGCCTTGCTGAAAATCAAAATTCGGCTCGACAAGTTTGTTTTTCAGAAAATGTGACACATTTTGTTTCAATTACGTCTTTTTCATAACTTCTCGGAACTTCTGACAAACAAAATATCCTCACAATGTAAAGAATTTTCCTACATCTTTTACCGTAGGCATCATAGCATTTATTTTAACTACATTTAGATGTAATAACAAAAAATCGACAAAAATTGTTTTGGGCCTCATTAATTCTTTATAAATTGATTGCTGTAAGTGACTTTTTTATTTTTAATCTAATTGACTTATCGTTCAATCCACATGTAATTTTTTTTTAAATCGTGAAAAAATCTTGCTGACAAATGTTTGTTACGATTCATCCAAAATTGCAGGAGGAGATGCGTATTTGTAGATACATTGTGAATGATATTTGCTTAAATAAATTTTGTCGGTAGTAACCTTTTATTGCCGCGACAAATTGCTCACTATTTCCAAATGTAAGACGTAAATTTATCTGATATTTGTATAATTATTTATGAAACCAAATGTTTATCTGTACATCAATATTTTTGGACTTTTGTAATTGTAAATTTTTTGTTTAGTATATGGATATTTTTAAAATTTTTCTAGTCCATTATTAGACTGTGCAGAAATTGCTATTTCTACAATGTAGAAAAAGGTGTTAAGTACCCAATGAAAAGTTCAAAAGCACATGACGAACAATAGCAATCGCAAAAAACAGGCTATTTTATTCCCAAAGAATTGGTTGTTTCCGGTCAATGCGTGACAATAGTTGTTCAGTTTCAATTTTCAGAGGTAAACATAAATTTTGTTATTTGTACTGTACATTAAAAAATTGCTACGAATTCATTTATTAATCTTGTTTACTAAGAGAATTTTAGGAGTTACAGTAGTATGAGATTTAAAAAACGCATACTTTTTTTACCCATTTAAATAGTCTGTGCAATAAAACTGTGCGCATGTGCACATTGAGACATATCGCAAATATTTTTTGAGTTACAGCTATCTGAATACCACCCGCTTATAGGCTCAAAATTGTTCAAATTAAACTTTAAACGCGTTTTTGTAAAAACTCCATTTTTCGAATTTATTACAGTTACAATTCAAAGACAAAGCAACTGATCGATTTGAGTTTTAGTGCATGTTTATTAATTTGTTTCCCAAAAATATGAATTTCCAGATTTCCAATTTCGGATAATAACAATTTATATTAGCAGGGTCAGAATTATTCAATTTTCTCGTCAAATTTCAAGCTTTTTGTAACAAATCCCCTTAAATCTGTACAATAATAGTACAGTTTTATTCAACATATTAGATTGTCTTTATCTTAAACAAGTTGTTGGGTACTTTTAAGCAATAATTAAAAAAAACAAACATGGTTCAAAAATTTGGAGAGGTGATGTAATATGAATCATAAATGAACCTTTAAGAATGTTTCGACTCTGATATGAGTCCTTTTCAATGCTAATCCTTTATAAATATTAAATAAAAAAAAAATAAAAAAATAACCTTGAAGAGGACTCATATCCGAGTCAAACGTTGCCAAATATTTATTTATTATTTATATTACGAAAACCTTCCAATTATTGACCCTTGTTTGTATTTTTGTCTTCTTCTAATTTTTAAATTGTTATCAAACTCAACCATTTTTAATTTCTATTCTTTATGTGACCGAAAAACACCAAGACTATTTAAGAATATATTAATTTATAAATCAGTCGAAAATTAAAACATTATCAAACAATTATAATGGTTACTAATATGCAGTATATTTACTAGAATACGACTTTGAAATCAGAAAAACAGATTTTTAACGTCGATTTTTGCATGTAATAAAATAAATTATTCGGTATTTCCCAATGGATTCGTTGCGAACAAATAAGCATTTACAGGTTGCAAAATCATTATAGGTGCATCATTTACTTATTTATGTTCATGGAAATCTCACGGGAATTACCTATAGTAAATAATAATTAATTAGGGATTTCAAGTTTTAAGTTCAACCTTTCTTACTTTGGCACGATATAATTAGAAATATTTTTTCGACATTTTTTTTATATCAACAACCCACAATGTAAAAATAATTCTCTTTCCATCAGAAAAGAAAAACCATATCATTTAATCCAACTATTGATATCTGTAGGAAATTTCATTGTATCGAAAGGGCCTTCGGGCTATTTAAGTAGTTCCTAATGTCCTTTTAATTCGATTTTTTTAAAATGAATGTAGTCAATTTAAAAAGGAGGATGCCCATGGATATACGTGATTCTCGCTTCAGTCGAAACCTCCGAAATTGATATATTCCGTTAGAGTATGCTCCATTTGGAAATAACTCAATTATTAGACAAGAATAGTGCATTTAATATAAAAAGGAAGCAAATAGAGTTCCGAGCATATATATGCACACTTGATCCAGCTCACATACAGATGCATAAAGCGCACCAGCGAGCTCGTATTCATAGGCGCGGACATGGTCCATTTTTAAAAAGTATTAAATCAAAATCAATATTGACCAAATTATTGCATGGTTTTTTACATTATTTTTTAATAATACAATATCGTGAATGTTATTAAATTTTATCACATTATTATGATCAAAAAGTAAGTGGGTGCAGCTCAGGAGACTTTACCCAACATGATATCAAAATATGGAGGGTCATTATGCGGACATCATAAACGGCAACTATGAGTATTTATGTAAAACATTTTGCCGTTAAATATAATGTATGAAGAATTTCGTTACGACCTCCAATTATCGCGTTTTATCACAATAAAAATGGTACAACAAAAATATACTTGAAATATTATAATATATAATACTGCAATGGACAAGTTTTAACACTAGTAGCCTATCCCAAATAGCACGGTTTATTCCACCAATATTCCTGGCATATTCCTTTGCAATATTGGGAATATTCCAAAGTAATGTTCCATCAATAATCTAGGAATATTGAAATGCCCTACGTTTGGAATATTCCTGTGCAATATATTGCAGGAACATTAAAATTAACAAAGAATTTATCCATTTTTGGTTCTATTAATATTAAATAAACTAAAAAAAATATATCACGAGTGGAACTCGAACCCTAGGCCGAAACACATGCTCAGAACCACTCAAGCACACATCCAATTGAAATAATTTACAAGCATAAGCATTATCAGTTACCTCGATTTAATTAAAAAAAAAGTTCATGTCTATAAAGTGTTTTATCGAATTAAAAATTCCTAGAATATTCCCGGAATATTACTTTGGAATATTCCCAATGCTCCAAAGGAATATTCCAGGAATATTGATGGAATAAAGCGTGCTATTTGGTATCTTTAAACACTTTAATTTTACCTATTCTTTCTTATCTACCTTCTTCTATAAAAATTTTGAAACAAACAGTATGTTCTCATGATGCAAAAGTCATTTGCAACCATTCAGTAAAAGCTTTTACGTATGGAACTGATATCGTGTGTTAATTCCGTTTGGCTGTATTAACTTACATGTGCACCATTTTCTTAAGGTTCATTTCTAGGTCATATTCAAAGTCATAATCTGATGTGTAACTTTCCGCTGTTTCAAAATCTCCGAAAGAGTTTTTTCTGTTGAAAAAATCAATGTCACCTTGAAATGACCTTTGAATATAGATGAAGGTCAAATTCAGTAGGAATATTAAAGCGAAAGGGAATAATACTAATAATAATAGATGGTTTTTATTTGGACATGTTGGGTTCCATTAATTAATTTTTTGGTCCTCGTTTGTCACCAGATTTGGTGCCCGTTGTGGGCCTTAAGCTCAATTAATAGAAAGGAGTCTATATATTTAGAAAAATTAATTTATCGTCAGAGGAAAGAAATGTTATCTATTGAAAATAAATAGAATCTCATTTTGTGACGTTTCATCCCGGTCTGTACCCCCCGGAATCACCATCAAGGCTTTGCGATACAGAGCTGCCTTGTACGTCTACATTAGAAAATATATTTAGAAAAATTAATTTATAGCACTTCTGTCTATTAATTAAGGTTAAAGTCCACACGAGCACCAAACAAACGAGGTCCAAAAAATTAATTAATGGACCCAAACATGTCCAAGTAAAAAACATCTCTTGTTTTATTTAAAATATTCACGGTTCAAAAAAGAAAAAAAAACATCTTGCAATTTTAATCAAATAATACTAACTACTTATGCCCAAAACATTTTTTTCAGATAATTCATCTCTTTCGAAATATCCCGGTAAATTCATGCGAGTTACCCTCTACATTAAATGAAAGGTTCCTTGTCAACTGGAACAGAATTGTATCGATATTGGTAAGCGTCAACAACAAGAAAAGATACGACTAAAAACAAATATTTATTTAAATATTAGCGGAGTACACGACGAATATGGAATGCATAGTTGCTAACGCGATGTAGTGCAAACCATTAAAACTTCACTCATAGGGGTTTCAAAAAAATATTACCTACATTTAATTTAAAACGAAATTTGAAACATACGAAAATTTGACTGTAGTTTCCATAAAGTTTCGTAGATTCCATTTTTTAAATGAAATACCTGAAAAAATGAATGCCGATTTACTGTTGCATTCCGTGCCATGACCTAGGGCGCTTAGTTGTTCTGTACGTTTTTTATCCGACTAGCAAGCAAACAGGTGAAGCTGATGTTAACGAGAAAAGTTTGCGTGCTCAGGCGTTGATTCGAGTCACAGTTCGACTTTGTCCTTTGTTCAAAATTAAAAGTCAACGGGGGTCGATCGATTTTTCAACGGCGGGACCGTTTTTCTAGACGAACTCTTGCACGGAACTTCGACATAAGAATTTTTTTAATTCGACGTACAGCATTCGTTTCTCTTCGAATGAAAGGCAGAACGTGGAATAATTAATACCCGATTCTTGAATTGCTCGTTTTTTCCTGGTTTTTCTGCAATTAAAAAGTTGCACCGCCTCTCTTCTTTATTTCACTTTTACTTAAGCAACAGGACATGAGTGAAGAGAAAAAGGGTACAATGGAAATTAATTACGGGTGGGACAATTGGAAAAACGCGAGTTGAGAACCGAGAATTAATGAAGCAGAAAATTAAACGCGGGCTCACTTGCAAAATGTGCCTGTTCGGAGATTAATTTGTTTCTTGACATTTCTTTTTGTTTCTGCTCAAGAAAGAGTATTGTACCATATTCGAACTTTTATTTCTCCTTACAAGAATAACAGTAACTACATTATTTTAATGAAAAAAGCAATCTTTTTTCCAAATCTGAACATTCTTCCATGTTACTGACAAATTTAATTACATGGTTAAATGAGATTATGTACGTTAATGTATGCTGCATTCAGACGAATGTTTTTTGATGTTTTCCTCCTCCATTGCAATATGAATTGGTACTTACAAGAGTCGACTACAGATGCATAAAGACTAACGAAATATAGCTGAGTTGAAAGCATAAAAACGAGCGTAAATAAAAATGTATGAATAAACACTAAACAACACTATCTCATTTCTTGTCGGTGGTCCATTTTTTATACAAATTTGGAACGGTGGTTATTTCGATTCCAACGTAAATGCGATGATAATCTGAATCCTGAACTTTCCTTGTGAAGTAGTCGGGTAGTGCAGGAAAAACCAGTGAGTGCGAGCAAGGAGGAACTACATATTATAAACGAGATATTTAAATATTGAAGCATTTTTGACAATCTGAATGAACTTTTACATAGTTTCTTTATTTGCAATTTTTTTAGTAATTTAATAAGTCTCAACAAGAAGTACCTGAAAAAATACATAAAAGATCAGAATTCTAAACCACGAAACAATTTAATAAAAAACGATACAATTCATTGATCCTAAAACCAGGAATGTATCTCAGCCGAAGGACTTTTTGGCCCAAGCTTCTAATCAGTGCGAAAAACAAAATTGCGCTAATTGCTCGAAATTCATCGGGCAGCAGAAGACGTGCAATTAGCAGATTTGCATAGCGCAGCTAGTGCAACACAGCGGTAGGAAAAAAAAAACAGGAGGAATTCCAGCGTCGACTGTCGTTAGTTGCCGAGTATACCCTACCGGTAATGGTTCTGGATGAAATTAAGGGCACGGAATCTCCGAAAAAAATCCTACAATCATGCCTGACTTATTTTTCGAGCCTGCGGTTGCACTTCTAAAGCCTCTGCTACCGAGGGTACTACAAATACGCTTGTAATCTACCCTTTCTTTCATTGTATAACGATTTAATGAGGTTGTGCAGGTAAGGTTCCATTGCACGTGAGTTGAGGACCTATGCATGACATATTTTTTGCATACAATAAACATAGCTAGGCTCGAGCAAACAATATGAACTTTTTAAAATTCCATCATAAATGTATACGGTGATGGAATTTTAATTATGGATCGTCAAATGTCTGAATTTGGATTATTAAAATTTCGTAGATAAGTTTTTTTCTTTTATTTTGGGTCATCAACCCTACGTTAGATTTGCAGCTGTGAAATGACAATATTCCAGAAAATTCTCAAAAATGAAAATCTAATGGCTGTAACAGGCAACAAAGTGTCCAGCAGTAAATTGTTGGTGGTAAACTGTCCGGCGACAAATTATGCGTATTGAATAGTATGGCGGCAAATTGTTAGCGAAATTGATGTGAATCTTATTCATACTAATTTAAGATCAGTTTGTTTATGAGAAGTTATTTTTCATACTCTAACCTAATTCATGTCACGATTCATATCCATTTTACAAATTTATTTTAAGTAAAACTGATAAAATGGAGAAGTGATTTAAGTTAGCTCAGGTATGCAGAAACCAATTTCACTTTAAAATTTATTATTATTTACATGTCGATATTTAGAAATGTGGATCTTTACTGTTTGCAAATAAAGTTTGAAAATACTAAAAGTGAATAAAAATCTCGAACGTACCCAGACAATGACGAAAGTTTCTTTAAATAAAATTCTCAGCCGTCACGTTTTGCGGAGGAATTTGCGACTTTCGGAGGTCGTATATCCGGAATGAAAATCCTAACTCGTGGTATTTTCGAAGGCGTTTTTTCTGCTTTTGACATGACAGAAAGTACATCAGATTTGTGTATACAATTTCCAAAGAGATCTCGCGGATTTCCATCTTGAGTTCTGAATGCGGTATCGCGCCTTTCTACGAACTTGAAATCGGCTCCTACGTGGATATACAGATAATATATGGAAGAATATGCAGTCACATACGTACACTACTTACACTCCTACAAACTTGCGTCTTTATGTATAAATATACGTGTATGGTACGTACGTACGTATACATGTGGTATGAAGTTGTTGCAGCGGATATCCTCGGAATATTGCTGTTCATATGAAGTCGATAAAGGTCGGAACTACCTTATTGGCGCGCGGCGCATGCCAAAGAATGGGAAATGCACACCTCCGGTGCAAAACGAGCCGGGTTTATCGACGAAAAGACGGAAAAGCTCGAAAGCGCCAGCCGGCGATTGTTATGGCCGATCCGCACGTGTGAAATATTACGAAAATAAAAATAGTGCTTTTACTTATCATTCGGACGTGAAGGAAATTTTTATGAAAGCTTCTTTTCTTATCTACTTCGGAATTTACTGCTCTGTTAAAAGATTCTTGAAAATTCATACACTGAATGTCTTCATTGTTAGGATTATGTAATCACATTTCAAAAAGAAATCTCAATGAATACTATTTGCAATCATTCTTACTATCGGGAGTATTGATAAAGTCATTAGAGACGGTGAAGATATCACAAAGCAAATTTTTTAATCCTGATTAATCGTTTACTTTACATTTTTCCCTCGTCTACATTTTTAAGGTAGATATTGATGATACTAAGGCGGAAAGACGGCATTTTTCGCCTCAGTAGGAACTGAATTATTATGATATTATTTTCAACAACATAATAGTAAATACTACAATAGAAAATAAAAACAAATTTATCTGTATTCTAAAAAAGTTTCGTTTATGCTGCCTTTAATTTTGGTTTTAAAATATTTGTTAGAAATAGTATAATAATGTAATTTTTCAATTTTTGTTACTTCGTTTTCTCGTTTTCTACAATATGGCAAGTACTTCTTTCGTTCTCTTTTATCTGCAGGTTTTAGATTGTGTTTAATCATCCGAGCGATTCGGGTAGCTCTTCTCATGATTTTCGTTCTTGCAGTTTTCGATCGTTTCTTGTATCCAAGTTGATGGTATGTCCTGTATATTCCGTGCACGTCTCCTGCTTTCTTTCGTCAAAATTGATTCCTTCTGTACTTTTCCCGTTTGATGAGTGTTGCCATCAGCATTTGACTTTCGAATTTTTTGTCATCATCAGGAACATGTTTTTAAGTATTTCATTCCGATTGTATTGATTGATTTGAGAACATAAAACGATGATTCTAATTAAATTTAAAAACAATATTCCGTTTTTAACAATAAGGTTTTTTAAATCATATTAAAACATTCGTATCGGATACTGAAAAATACTTTTGTATAATAATTGCGATAGATGTGTGCAATAAGACGTGCAATTGGGCCCTCGAACCGATCTATCGTAAGTAGTAACAGACAGTCTAGCAAATTTTAGAATTTATCTCGGTTCGTTTAACAGATCGACCAGGATAAAATTGTAGGTGTTGACAATACCTTTAATATGTGATGTTACTCGTTTTCATTCAATGAAAACTGAGTTCAGGAAAGCCTTGGAAAATCTTATATTTCATTTGTCCCACCAGCGATTGTACACAAACGAAATTGCGACTTTTGAAGGCTATTCTTGACACGGAGCAAGTAACATCTCAAATTAAAGTTACTTTCAACACCTACAATTTTTATCATGGACGGAAAAACGTTAACTATTATCCAAAACAATATAAATGGAAAAAACTGCGAATCTGCACGTTACTACTTACGACGCAACGGTTGCAGACCCTAACGCGTTATAAGTACTAAATGTAGCTTAACATGAATAATTAATTATTGTTACTGATTATTAAAATAGTAATAAAAATCATTTTGGATGAATTTATGTTGAGATTATCGATAAACATTTAGCCAACGGTATTCTTTTAAATAAATTAACATTTATAAACTCCACTAGATATAAAATTCTTAAGATAATCATTAATAATAATGTTATGAGTCGCTGATTATATGTTTACCGTTAGAAATATTTTTTTTTGTTCGTTAATGTTGTCAACGAAACTTTTTCTATATTTTTACGAAAGTTTCAAATATATAAAAACTATCATCATAATTATTTACCATTTTATTTATTTTTTTACATGATTAAATACAATTTTTATGAAAAATCTCATGAAAAATGAATATATTGTGAAATTTCAAAGTAATTCACATGCTCGTGTTATTGTACTATATTTGTTCCAGATAAAAAATGTCGTTGTTCAACAAATGCTACACACTCGTGATTTTATAAAGCCTTTTTTTAGCACATTTTAAATTCTATTCTACAGACTTTAAATTGATGTTTTTTTGTCAGCATCAGAATGTTTTGAAAATACCCCGGTGTTTTTTTTTGCTCTATATTATTAATAAATAATGGCATCAGCTTGTATGGAAAAATAGTAGTAGTAGTAGTAAGTAGTAATTTATTTATCTCTTAAATAGGAAATACAAAATCCATTGAGTTGGAGTTCAGAATGTTTACAACAAATAATAAATAATAAAGAATCTTAGTGTGAAAAGCAGGCCGTCGAATAAAATAAACGCAATGGAAAAATAAAACCAACATCATGTGGAATTTTAAAATGCTTGTAGGTACTAAAGTCTAATATGTTACAGGACATTAGTAAAGTACTGTCGGAATTCTAATGTTTGGACTGCAATACAAATATTTCATTAAAAATGAACAACAATGCTATACATTGTATACAATTGATGAAATTGCAGTCTGATGTACGAATAACTTTATAGAAAATTGCAAGTTAAAAACAAAATATAGAAACATTTGAACTGCTATTCCTAATCAATACTTGACAATAACTAATGCACAAAATACTGTCAATTGATGGTAACTTTACATCTAATGAATTGTACTGATTACATTTTAAATATAGTTCGTGGTTAATATTTTCATGCTTTCCATCGTTGTAAGTGTACATCGAATTTCATGAAAAATATGCTTTAATTTAAAAAAGTTTCTTATAATTTTTATAATGCGTTGACGCTCGTAAATTAAGCATTTTATTATTCGATGGAGCATATTTATTACACTCTTTCTCTATCCTCTGAAAAACTAAAATTAATCAGAAATCCTGTTGTAATTAATTAACGACATTTTTAAAGTAACGGGTTATTGACCGGTTAGAACTAAAAATCAAAATAATAAAACACACTGTCATTGACCAATAAATAACATCACTTATATTTAATAAAATTATTTAATATTTCGAAATAACAAATTAATTAATTAATTTTCGGCCTAAGAATAAGGTCCTCATCAGAAAAATGATAAAAATAGAAAATAAAAAAGAGAAAAAATAATAAAGTATAAATAAAAAATTGTAACACTAAAAAACTAATATTGTTCCAAATTTTAGTTTCATAAATAAATCTGACTTTGTTTGTAAAATTTTTAACTTTATTTAAGTTGTCTTTAATTAATTAAGCCATCTACGTCTCTTAAATAAAACGGTAATTTGAATTTAAAGTATAGTTTATTAATAAAAACAGTTTCAATGAATTCCATATATTTGTAAATTAACAACTACTAAAGAAATCGAAGAATCCCTTGGTATTCCATAAATTTGTTTATAAAATTAATTTTGAAAAGTGAACATTATACTCTACTAAACCATTTTTAGACCTTTAATAAATTCATGCTTTGGTAGATAGGTGAAGGTAAATATTTCATGCCGACTGATTTCAATAATTTGTAGGATGATATCAACCAAAACATTCGCTAATAATGCTGTCACATCTAACGATATTAACTATTAGTATTTCGGTATTTTAAAGGATTTAATTTTCTCTCTTCAAACCATCTTTAATCAGAAATCTATGTTTGATAAGAATATTTTTTAGGTTGTGAGAGAAAAACTGGACCAAGTTATAAGTAAGTGAGTTTTACTGACTATTAATGATACGTCTTGTTTATGAATTTTAGGCAAACCATTTCTTCTTGGGATAGCAGCATTATTGGTCATTAATAATTTTAAGAAAATTATTAATGTACTCTTTTTTTTCCAATCCTTAAGTAATGAATTAACTTCTTCCGAGATGGTATAAATACATTCGATATTTTTACTAAGATTAAATATTCGAACAGATTAAAGCAGTGTTGCAAATACAATTATATAGGTATTAGTTTTTATTTGAAAAAAATTATTTTTACCGTACAATTAGTTTGGTCGCATATCGAAATTTAGAGATTAAACCACTTTAATAATTTCTAAATCAGCGATGAGAGCAAATAGCACTTCTAAATTTCTTAAGTGACCTGAAATTACTAAATGAAGATTTCAAATACTATCACATTTTATGGTTACTTTTAGCATTTAGAATAAGCTTATTGGAAGCTTAGTCGATATCCTTATTATTACTCGTATTTCTCGTCTTCCATAGAATAAATAATCTGAAGTAATATTAAAAAAATTCATTAAATTCATTGATTAGCTGAAATTGAATGGATCATTTAGAAACTTGAAAATGTGTACGAGCCTGATAAATAATTTTCAATTGTTTTCGAGTGGAATGTTGATATGAATTATTATTAGAACAATTCACTTCAAATTATGCGAATATCTTGAAGAACATAGTCGCAAATTTTGGGTATGCAAATAGGTCGGAAGAGTTGAACTATGGTAGAAAATGAAATGAGCCACGGTAGACAATGAACCTCCTGCAGTGTGGATGGTCGACTATAAAGTTTATTATTAAAAAAGTCATTTCATTTCTCTTAAATTTGTAATTGCAGAGTTGCAGTGGTGTTATAATACGAACTATTGTGAAATTATTTATTATACGAATTAGTCCTATTGGTCTGCGACGTTCAATTTAAGAGTGAGTAAAATTCATAAATTCTCATTGTTTCGACAATAAGAAATAAATAATAAAATCAGAATTTTCATCTGTGCACATCATTATGAAATTTCGTCATTATTTCTTTATTGGAGTACTTGAATGTGCTCAAATTTATATCGCCCATAAATGATTCGTAAATGATCATTGTGGCGAAATGTTAAATATGCGCAATTTTCCCTTGTTTATAATAAGCTTTATATTATCTTGGCAGCATTCGAAAGTGCCGCTCGTATTGTCATAAATGTAACATTTTTAGTTCTCTTGAAATATCATTAGTTATATTCAAGTTGTTCTCTAGATTATTGTAAACGTGTTTAAATCTCATATAATGTGGGTTTATATCTTACATTCTTTACGAAACGAAAAATGCAAATGAACATCTAAGCATTCCGTAGCACATTAACAACTTATTTTATTATTTATCTAAATTTGAAGAAACATTGAAGCATTTATTGAAGCATTGAAACATTAATCACGAAATTTTCCAAAGATCATATTTTTATATTTTGTTTATAAGTGATTTCATAGTGGCTCATCCATTATCGAATATTGAAAGTTTAAAATGGTAGCATCAAATGGCGGCTAACATCACTTGTATTTTAATTATCGTAAATAAACAAATCGTTTTTAAAGAAAAATCGTCGACTGAAAGAAGCTTTTACGATTTTTGTCCAATTTAACATAATTTTTAGAAATTCACGTTTACCCTGAAAACAGTGCGATTTAGTTGCATATCCCAGGAAATACTATATGTAGACAATTTTTTTGATAATTATCCCATTTAGATTTATATGGAATTGTTTTTCATAAATGAATGATGAATAAAAATTCGTTTATTATTACTTATAATTAAGTATTTGCAGTAAAATAATATCTTGGATCTATCGAACCTTTCAGTGACGCAATTCAGGCACTGGACTTCAAATTTCAAAAAAGCATAACCAATATGGCTGATCAAAAACTGGAAACGTTAGCGAATTTTATACATAAATTTTATACATAAAAATATTCTGTTTTTTTTCGTCTGATCAACTTTCAAAATTAAAAATCGATATCATTGTCATATTCATATTCTTCACTTTCATCGCCATTTGGGATTTCGACAAATCACATCATAAGTTTTGTGTTACAAGCCCGGGTCGGCAATCATTCCCTTCATGGTTTTTTTGTTGTTTATGTTGAAATTTCTCTAGGAATTTGCTGAAATAGTAACTGAAGTTTTTTACTGTTATCATTTCAGAATTTTACAAAATAAAATTAAGAAACATTTTCAACAAATTTCAGAAAATTACCAAAATATATCAGGAAATTACTAAACTCTGTTTCGTAAAATTCTGAAATCGTAAGGATAAAAAAATGTCTGTTACTCTTTCAGGAAATTGCTACAGAAATTTTTAACAGTGTTGTGTCGAACGATATTTTTTATAACAATGAAGAAAACTCCGTAAGACGATGTTACCTCCCACGATAAGAATGTGATTTTTTTTTGATAATTACGGACGCCATATTGAATCCGCCATGTTGAATTTTGTAAATGTAAGGGTATTTCTGATAATCTCTGTTCTTCATGCAATTTTATAAATTTTTAGCACGTCTATTACCAAATTTCTTTACTAACGAATTAGATTAACAACAATACAACTTTTTGTGGATATGTTTACTTGTGACCATTACAAATCAATGTAGATTGAAAAAATATCATGATTTTTCTAAAGTTTAAGTATGTGTTTAACTGAAAATCCGAAAAAAGTGTTTTGCATCAAATACGAAAGATAAATGTCACAGCTATTTAAAAAATCGTCCGGGGAACAAAGTTCCGAAAATCAACACACCAAGAGGCCAAAAATTTCGATATTGCATGGTTCCAGCGTGATTTTCTTCACTTTGTCTTTGAAAATTTGACAAAAAGAAAGAAAATTAAAATACATTGGACTCTCGCAATATCGAAATTTTAGCCTTTCTTATAAAACTTGAGAAGGAGATGTTATAGGCGACAAAAACCAACGGATAAAAGAAACCTTACTGATTATGCCATGAATTGCTTGGTCTACCTTACTAATATAGAAGTAGCGACGATAATTCAGTCTAGAACGAACCTTATTGTTAGCTTCCTTTTTGATACTTTATAGAGTTAGTATGTAGAGTTCCTGATCAATTTCTAATCTGAAGGAAAACATCTGTTAAATTAGCTGTTATTGACAAAAAGATTGTATTTGAAAAAGCAAAATAGAAAAATCGAAAGATCAGGAGACCGATGAGCACTTGCCATAAATCGAAATTGTCGATAAAAATTCTTATAAAGGAAGAAAAATTAAAAGCTGAAATCCGCTCGATAACGTTGATTTCGCATTTTCCGCTCGGAATCCCATTTATTTTCGAGTGGGAAAATCTCGAGAAAATTAAATTTCGTAAAGCGGCAAGACGTATCGGGTCAATGGACTTAGATGCGTACACGGGTAACTCGCCCGCGAATGCTGGGGGCGGGCGGAAAGTGCTTCCTCACACCCACCTGAATTGGAAACCACCTGAGGAATAAGAAATACGAGACTCCGGCAGAAAGAGAAATGGCATAACATCCGTTCGCGTCACAATTGGCGATACGTCCGCGGCGACGTCTGGATACCAGGAGCTTGCAGGGGAACAAGAGAACGAGTAAATTTTTAGATCGGAATTTCTGGAGGGTCTGAAGATCTACTGTGCATCTTCGCGAGGTAAGCGAAAAGCGGGCACATTTCATGCTATATTTTATTCAGTAGTATGCGCCACTCTGCAGGCTCCGGCTACTCGAGCCCAGCGAGCTTATGAAAATACATGCACCCAGAAGAAAATATATATTTTAATATAAAGATCGTTCGCGTTTATTTCAGTTTACGGTCTTATTAATAGCCTGTCATAACGCCGGCGTATTTTCTTGAAACTTTTGATCGAAGTTATTCCTTTTACATATAGTTATTACATTTTTTTATATTTAATTACAACTCTTGCAACCATTAGTTGGAAGACGAATTCAGTTATACCTAGGGACACTAAATAGTTCAGAAATAATTGCATTCAATATGCTAACAGAATTATTTCGTATATGTCTGACATGTCTGACCGCGCGTGGATCTTACTACTTAGAATCTCTCGCATGCACGTGCCATACGTCTCATTTTATATTGAAGCACAGCAAATTCTTTAGACTGGTATTTGTATTTATAACGTTAATTCTTACATCTATTAATAATACATATTATATTCATGGATCATAACTATTTCGCCATAAAGTATTAGTGTATATAAATATTTTCTGTGCATAGCGACTATTTCTATTTTCATGTTACTAGTTTCTTGAAATAATTGAATTTAATACACATAATCGTTTTATGACAATTCTAAAATATACAATGAACGAGAAGAAAAGAGTACATAACCCTCTTGTGCGCAGACCCGAATATATACGTCCAAACTAAGTTGTTTCCGTATGCGCTAGGACATATATATACATCCAAACATTTCACCGACATAACCTTAGACCATGAAATAATTTTTAAATCAAAATTTGAGGTTACGAGGTTATCGTACATATGTTATATTGTGCCATTTTAAATATTTATGTATTTATATAAATAATTCAAAAATAGAAAAAGTTCATCAATTTATACACTTCAAGGACAGAAGATTTACTTGAAAATCGTCAAATAATCACAAAGCTACGTATCAAAAGGGGATCGCTTGAGATCGCCGATTACGAATGTAATGTTGAAATGCCAAAATCCAAAATGACGGATCTTATATGGCAGATCCAATATGGCGGAAACAGTATGAGGAACTAATTTTCCAAAGATTATCAAATTTTCACAAAAATTGCTATCTAAGGGTTTTAGCGGTCGATGGTAACGAATCTGATGTTAAAATTTCAAAATTCAAAATGGCGGATCCATCATGGCGGACTAATTTTCCAAAAATTATCGAATGTTCACAAAAATTGCTATCTAATTTTATTAAGACGACTAGGATCTTCTGCACATGAATGTTTTCAATAAACCCAGGATGTGCCGCGTGGAGGCTTCATAGTTTTTTCTATCGGATTTACCCGTTTTTTTTTTATTTCTTAAATTAGTCCGCCATATTGGATCCGCCATTTTGAATTTTAAAATTTTAACATCAGATTCGTAATCAGCGACCGCAAAAACTGTAATATACCAACTCAACTTGAAATAACTCAATTTGGAAACTATGTTTCCGGCGAAAACTCGTGCACAGGAGGGATAATGAATTCGAGAAATGCTAAGATAAACAAAAAGAGAGATGTCATAAGTTATTTTTACTGAGTGTTTATAAAATAATTATAAACTATCGAATATGTGATTATTAATTAATCATTCCAGAATTTTCGAATTTCTCAACATGTGTGCTGATCATCATTGAAAAAGCTCCATCTCCACTTGAACATTGATTACTCCTTTTTACCGAGAAGGATCTCAAGTTCGCAGGAAGCGTCGAAGAAATCGTAATCCTTCGGAGCTCTCGAATACGGCAAACGACTCTATCGAAGGAGATTGAGTCAATATTAACGAATGTCAGGGACTTTTAATAAAGAGCGAATTCGGAATCAGGGCGACGCACTGTGGAGCATGCGCAGGTTGGGTCTGGGCAGAAATCGTGTCGTGGTGCCACTTTATTGATTTCGAGATTATCACGCGCGTTCCACAGCTCGCATCGTCGTACGAGGTATTGTGCTCTCTCACCTTCTCTCTCTCCCTCTCTCTTTGTCTTGGGCTCTTGGTCTCTCTCACTCTTTCATACGCGAATAACGATCGAGTAATTATGCGAACAACTTGGAAACCGAGGCGCCGGGTTACTCTACACGCCCGACTATTAAAGGACTTTGGAACTGAGTGGCAGTTTCTCCGGGACGAACACCGAGTCGAGCATTAATTTATTGTCGAGCTCAAATTAAATCCAGCCGCCGAACAAATCGCGGTACCACCGTGTCAATTGCCTTTCATTTGCGCATAGTCTAAGCGGTGTTGATGTCCTTTTGTTTATATTTTCTTGGAGGCATATTAATCTTAATATTTGAAAATAACAAATGGCGTTCGGGTCGAAAAACCGACAAATCAAAAAGCCGACAGGTCGAAAAAACGACAGTAAGAAAACCGACAATCGAAAAGCCGACAGTCCAAAACTAATACTTCAAAAAATGATAATCCGCTTGTCGATGTGGTTATTTTTTTGTGTCGGCTTTATGACTATCGGTTTTTGAACCTGTCGGCTTTTTGGTTTGAAGGTTTTTCGACCCGCCCCAAACAAATGTCGAATAAGGAAATGAAACTTCCAATTAATTATTTTATCATCGAAAGTTATATAATTAAGACCCCTGTGTTATTTGTTCTAAAACAGACGAATTCCTTTCCGAACACCGACCCACTTTCGCATATAGAGTGCAAATTCTTTGTAAAAAGGTCAAATTTATCAGAATGGGACTCACTCCTCACATCGCAGTCAAATACCTCAAAAATAGGCGAAATTCATTTTTCTTGAAGAGATCAAATTCCTCAGAAAGAAGCCAAATTTAGGATAAAGAGGCTGAATTCCTCATAAACAGGGTAAATTCTTCCTCATTAAAAATGACACGTACATTTTTTCATAAAAGAACAAAATCAGTTACAAAGAGTCGAAATTCAATATGGACTGGTCAACTTCGTGATAAATATTCTTCAAGAATCGGTTAAATCCAGCATCGCCGGCATTTCTATTGAACAGGCCAAGTTCTTTTGTAAGAAGTCAAATTCATCATAGAGTGCCTGGCTTCCTCATATCCATCGAAACCAAGTTCCTCATAATATAAGCATATTCCTTATATAGAAGCCAAATTCCTCACAAATAGGCCAACTTCATCATAAGCAGTCTCAATCCTCAACAATAGGCGAAATTCGTCCTGATAGGGCCAAATTCATCATTAAAAGACTTGGTTGCTTATAAAGAGGCCAAATTCTTCAACTTTACTATAAAATATCTATTGTCACGTAGTGGCCAAGGAACTCACAAAAAGGATTCGGCCACAAAAATACTTCACAAAAAAGGCCGCATTCTTCATACAAAGGCCAAATTTCTGCTTACGCGGCTAAATGCATTATAAAGATACGACGTCTTTCATAAAGGGGTCAAATGTTTGATATTGAGGCCGAATTGCATACAATAACGGCAAGTTCCTCAGAGAAAGCCCAAATCCAGGAAAGGAAAAATAAAATAACTGGATTCCCCATAAATAAACTAAGTTACTGACAGACAATCCAATATCCTCATAATAAGCAGGCTAAATTCCTCACGAATACGCGCAATTCTTCAAGAATTTCAAAACAAGCTTCAAAACTTCAAAAACAATGAGAAACATTTCTTCTGAAGAGGTCAGCTTCTTCATAAACAGCCCAAATACGTTATAAAGGGACTGAATTCCATACAAACAGGTAAATTTCTAACAAAACAGGCCAACTTTTTCATATTACGCCAAATTCCTCATACTAAGGCCGAATTTGTCATAAGACAAAGCATTTCCTCCTATAGAAAGCCAAATTCATTATAAAGCAATGAATTTTCTCATAAAGTGACCAAATTCCTCATAGGGAGGCCAAAGTCATTATTAAACAACTAGATTCTATGTAAATAAGACAAATTTCTTGTGCAGAAGCCAAATTCCCCATAGACAAGCCAAGTTCCTCATACCGAAGCCTAATTAGGAAGAGAAGTTCTTTAAAAACAGCCAAATTTATTGTAAAGAGCGCTTCCTCATAAACCGGAAAAAATTTGCATAAGTAGATAAATTCTGCATAATTGTAAAATTCCTCATGAATTGGCCACGTTCCTCAAGCTTTGTCCAAATTTAGCATACAGCATCTTGCTTCCTCGTAAATGCGACAATTTCCTATAAAATAGGTTATGCCTCTGCTACCAGTGGTGTGGCTACCAGGCCACATTTCTCATGGGGCCAAATTCCTCACAAAACGTCCAAATTTCTGAAATACATGCAAGATTCCAGCAAAAGCAGACAGATTCATTATAAAGAAACGAAATTCTTCCTAAAGAACTCAAATCCCTCATATTCATGCCGAATTATTTAGAATGACGTCAAGTTCCTCAAAAAAGGTTATTCATCATAAAGCAATTGGTTTCAAAAATAAACCAAATTCCTCATAGACAGGTCAATTCCTCATAAACAGACCCAATTCCTCAAGAATATGCGAAACTATTCCTGAAGGGACGACATTCTTCATAAAACAGCACAGTTCTTCAGAAAGAAATGAAATTGATTAAAAAGAGGCTGGTTCTTCGAAAAGAGTCCAAATTCCTACAAAATAGGCTAACTATAAAAAGCTAAATTCCACACTAGACAGTCTAATTTCTCATATTGACGTGGAACTATTCACAATGAGGAAAGTTTTCTTTTAAAGAGACGACATTTTTCGTAATGTGGTTAAATATCACATCTGAAAGAGACTTTTTTGGTCACACCCACACAAATTTGAAGTCTTTGCAAGCAAATAAAAAAGTCGAAAACGTGTGTCCAATACTTCTGGGCAGCATCACCTGTCAAGTGCGCATACTCCATGAGTAGTAGATCATTTTTTCTGCCCGTCGTGGATTTCTTTTAAGATCACAAATTTTTATACAGGTATGGGGAAAGGAACACTATCATCGACGAGCACTAATATCCTTTCCCTGAAACTCCTCATCGCCATTTCTGCAATGAATTCATTTCCACCCTTGTCCTATTCAGTGTTGTACAGAAAAATATAATTAGTAGTTTCTACATAGAACTTAAGTCAAATTTACCGAAAAAGTTGAGTAACCATTGTTAAGAAAAATTATTTAAAAAATAATCCTAATTTGCTGCAGTTTATCTGGAATTTATGTTTTAAATACTTGATTGATACCAATGATGTATTAATATCTTTTCCAATTAAACAAATTCAAATAATTTTGATATTTAATATAACTGGTATCAATTTTCTTGCGAGTGCTGTTACAGAATATGTTGCCCAGTTTTTCGTTAATCTATGATTAAACATCATTTAAAAACTTATTACTTGCTAGTATAATATTTATTTACATTCTTCAATAAATTTTATTTTTAAATGACACTCGACAAATTTTACATAACGAAGTTCTACTCATGATTTTCTCCGTGTGTAAGGATAAGTTAATGGAGGTTTATAGTGAGTATATGTGATATAAATAATCGGTTCTACAGGGAAAAAACTAAACTATGACTAATTAATTATATATGTAATCAATATTATTACTTTTTTTCATTCGCTACTAAGTTCTCTTATTCACAGCGAACTGCAATTATTTATCACGGTGTGTCTTAACCAGTTTCAATCCAAAAGTGACACTTGAAAATTTTTTTTAATTAAACAGTGGGATATTTATACGTGATTTTTCCGTAAAAAAGAAAAACATCAGCGAGGCTATTTTAGATAAATTTCATTCTTAATATTAACACTTTGCGACATGCATTTTTCTTTACACGGAAAATATCTGAAATCCCCCAAACCCAAAAACCTCCAAGAAATGAGTTTCAACCGAATCCAATGAATTTTTACAAATTTATATGCCATTTTGAATGTTCCGAAACAGACATCCAATTCGTAATCAGCGATGTCAAAACCCCCAAAGAACAAATTTCAGCTATTTTCCGTGAAAAGAAAACGGTATGCCGTAAAGGATTAATATTAAAAATGAAATTTAACTAAAATAGCTCCGCCGATTTTGATCTCTTTTACGGAATAATCACCTATAAATATCCCACGTTTAAATCTAAATAAAAATTTTCAAGTGCCAGAACTTTTGGGTTGATACTGGTTTAGACTTACTGTATTATAGCTTAAATATTATTTCTTTAAATGGAAAGACCCATAAATCCGATCATGATCAGTGTAAAAAAATGACATTTTTATCACGTGATAATTGTTTTTACTGTAAAATGTTTTATATAATACTTAAGAATCGAATGTTGGATAAAAAGGAAGAATTGAAACAAAAAGTGAGAACATGCAGAATAATTAAAAAAGGGAATGTCGCAAAAACAAACACCATGCGTTTCGCAAAAGAATTTAAATTAGTAGGATGTAACTTTTGAAGAGGAGGATACTACGGTTGGGCGGAATAGTCATTGGCACCGAGAGTTCGCTACTGAATTTTTCGCGGGTATCGAACGAGCAGCAAGTCGCCGAGAACGACGTCCTTTATTTTTACCTTATCGACTGCGCTTAGTCTTCTATGGCAGTTTTAAATTATTCAATGATTTTAAGCCACTCCGTTCTCGTCAATTTTACTACTTTTCGCCTTAACTTCTCATTTTACCCACCAGCAAAATTTTCTCACGTTGAAAAGTAGCGGTACTGAAATTTGCATATATCGATTAGGGTTAAAATCCCTAAGGCAAATTTAAATACATTCGAGTTATGAAATAAATTAAGCATGTTAGTAATTCCTTCAGCAAAGTGAATTTTATTGACATTTTTCCTGCAATTATGAAGATTTGTCATTATGTGTCATTATCATCTTCCTTATCATCATCATCATCATCATCATAATCATCATCATCATGATCATCATCATCATAATCATCATCATCATCATCATCGTCGTCGTCGTCGTCGTTGTTATCTTTATCATCATCATCATCATCATCATCTAACCTTCAGAACAAAATACTATATCATTATCAGATAATTTATCTTCTACGCAACGCGCAGGAAAAATAAAAATAATAATAATGAAACTTAATTCCCAATAAAATGCAAAATTATACACAAAAGTTGTTGATACTGAATATTACATCGGCCAATTTCTAATTTCACGTTAGCATCCTTCCTTCAAGTCAGCCAATTTAAAAGAAGCTTCGAAAAATAAAATCCGATTGACTTTGGAGACGAACCTGGAATTCATTACACTGCTCGTGAATGAATAATGATAGCCGAATGAGTTTATAAGTCTCTTTTCACTGCTATAAATATGGCCGCCACTGCCAGCAAACTGCTCGGAAATTTTCTGAATGCAGGCGCAGAACAAGGAGAAAACTTCCAAGTTTAGTCAGACGCTCCCTGCTTAAGCGTTCGCGCTCTATAGTATTGTCATAAATCTCAACTAATGAGAAAATTTATGAAACTCAGTCACAAGCTTAAGTTTGCGTTATGGAAGGTCAATAATTTACCGTTGTTTAACGGTTGTGTTACAGCGCTTTAAATAATTTGAACGCACTTGTAAGTGCTTTCAAAAAGTAAAGCAACAATTAATAATATTATGGAGATTTAAAACAAAATATTGTTTAATAATTAAGAAATATAAAAGTATAGTTATAGAATAAATCTGAAGTATATCAATTTTTATTTGTTTTATTTTCTATCAGTATTATAGGTGAAAGTTTTCTTACATACGTAGATTTAATGAACTCCTTAGTCTTTGTTTATTTATCAAATATTTAAAACATAAATAATTATATATCAATTTAATCTTCATCCCTATTGTATAAACTTCTTTATATTCCCTGGTTAAATTTCAGTTTTGTGCTCTGCACTAATTTTATTTATTTTCGATAACAGTTAATGATATATCTTCAATTTAATATATTAATTAATGAAATACTTAAAGTTAATATTTAACATCAGGGAGGCAGAAGACATTTTTTATCACGTTCGAACTTTATTCGACGCAGCTTCCATGCAATTACGTCATTCAAGTAAGATACTTAGGGAAATAAGAGTTTTTATCTGCCTACACAAAGAGAATAATAGGGTTAATAAAACCACGACAAAAATTCAGAAAAAAATGTAAGAAATAGTACTAGTAGTTGTCGATGATAGTATGAATTTTAATTTAAAATATTGTAAAATAAATCATACAATAATTATTTTACTAAAAATTCTATTGACACAAAATTTAAAATCTATCTTTACTTGTTTATTGAACACGATTTTGAAAACATATCGTCGGAAAATTTCTCTTCTAAAATCGTTAAAAAAACAAGAGGCTTGAAGGTTACTTTTGATATTTTTTATTTTTGAAATACGACATCAATTTTATTTTGTTTACAATCACGAAATTTATATAAACAAGATTCGACTTTTACTCGTCCTGTACATTGGAAACGTGCAATCGTATTTTGGAATATTTTTTCAAATTGCGGTTTTGTTTAGTATTTTTGATTTATTTATTTATTTACTTTATGAGATCAATTATATAATAGTCAACCGAAAATTGTAATGAGGTCAGAAATTGATACTTTTATTTTCACACAGAAAAATTAGGAATTTAATGAAAGTGCAGAAAATGGAAAAGATGTAATAAAAATAAAATATTATAAATCCATTACGCATTTTGGAAATACAATAAACAAATTCAAATCTTACGATTGAAACAAATGTAACTTTTCCGATGCACATACTTATATTTTCGCGTCTTTACATTGGGAAAATTTTCGTTAGACAATTCCCACTCTGTCTGGTTTGAGTGGGATACACTCGGAAATGAAGTTTTTTACATTTTAATGGTAAAATTAGAATACCTGTACAAAAATACCCTTACTGACAAGGAAATCAAACAAATATTCTACGTATAAACAAATAACTTATATATAAAACCTTTTACAGGTCCATAATATAAATAGACATCCGATATCAGAATTTCAAAATAAAAATTTATGGATCCAATATAACAGACGAAAAATTGGAAACGTTGGAGAACCTTTAAAAAAAAGTCTCAACTCTGGGATGTTTTTAGTACGTTGAATAGAATAGGTTAAAAAAATCGAGAAATACAAAACCACGAATCTAATATGTCGAATAACAAATGTTAAAAGTTAACAGCTTTTTATAAAAATTTATTTGAGGTTTTTGAGGTCATTGGACAAGATTTGATTTTTATGTTTAATTCGGCATAGTGGATCTGTCATTTTTAATTTTGAAAACCTCACATCAACTTCTTATTCACTAACCTAAAAAATAATAGAATTTCCTTGCTTATTAACTAACTTTTTTATTATTACTTGTTAAATGGAAAGCGTTAAAAAATAATCATAAATGAATAATCCAAAATAACAATAATACTCTTAAAAATGAGAATCGAACAGTTTTCAAATGAAAAATAATATCAACATCAATTAAGAAACTTATAAGCAGTGGAAAAATAATTTACCACGATTCCTTCCGTTTTAATGAACTCTAGAGACAAGAATTCATTAAAGTTTAGTACGCAATCGATTTTTTTCAAAATAAGAAAATTCCTGAGGTTTCGGCGAAGACGTTTCAAGAAAACGTAGGTATCCTTCGGGGACATTTTCCCGCATGGTTGCGTGCGACTTCGACCATCGTAGCAAAGTACGAGAGAAAACAGGAGAGAAGAGAAGAACAGAAAAAAGGAAAAGTGTAGGGGATGGATGGACGATTCAAGCAGACGTTTAATGAAAGCGTGCAAGAGGGTGACGGTAAAAGTGTTAATGCGTCCACGCGTTGACTTTAAAATATAAATGATCCCGTACTTTTTTCAACATAACGCGAAAGGTTTTTTCACCCAAGAGTCGCAAAAACGTTACATTCAATGATTATTTTGTCTCTACGTGAAAACTCCGATAGCTTACGGGGATTTTACTTCGAATTAGTTTTGAAACTTCTGGCCTTTACTTATGTAAATTAAAAATTGGGGAGGAAGCATTAACTATACTCTCAAAAGTTATATAATTTTATGAAACTGTATTAGAACAAATTTTTGCAAGTTCGTATAAAAAAAACGATTTACTTCCTGGGTTATACAGGAGAATATATATTTGAAAATTGCGTTTATAAAAACAGTAATAAACTAAATGATACTGAAACAATGTTAACTTTGAAGGCTGTTTTCATAGTATCTTCTTCAAAAATCATATGATCTGAGACAATATCATTTCTATTTTTACATTTTGAAAAATAAACGTCACATTAGGTTTTTCAAATACGTCTCAACGGGCACGAATGTTTCTAAAACGTTTTTAGAACGTTCCAGAAACGTTCCTAAAACGTTAAATGTGTGCAACTTTTACGGAACGTTTTATAAACGTTTCATCCATGTTGCCGACATTTAACGTTTTAGGAACGTTTCTGGAACATTCTAAAAACGTTTGCAACATTTGGGTCCTTCGTGCCCGTTGGGGTATAAACACTTAGTCATTGCATTAGGGGCTGTACATAAATTACGTAACGCAACTTTTTGGTATTCTGGACCCCCCCCCCCCCCCCCCGTAACGCTATTTGCCAGACCCTTAGCAATGGGTGTAACGCAGGCCTGGAACCCCCCCCCCCCCCCGCCCTCGGCGTTACACAGGACCACAACAAAATTTGTTTCGAGATCACTTGAATCAGAAACAGTGGATCTCATAGATTTTTGGCCGCTGAAAAAGAATCCGTTATTCGATTTGGCCCATCATGTCAGGATTTTAATTATCTGATCCGAAAAGAATTAAAAAATATACTTTTTGGTAATATTGTCGTAAAATCCGATTTTACGGCCTGCTTCTAGTCCGTAAAATGAAATTTCATGGATCACGAGAAGCATGAATCTGCGCTGTCAAAAACGTAACCCATACGGACTAAATGCAGTCCGAAAAATACTATTATTAGACTTTAAATTTCGTTATAATTTTATTACTTTTGGGAGTACCACTTTTACGTAGTTGCTGTAACTAATCACAATATAATATTCGTTGCGAAAGCAACGTTTAATGTTTTTCTCGACCGCTTATAACTAAATATTAAGAATTAGATTAATTTCTTGGTATGTACGGTCCTTTTACTTAAATAAACAAATAATAAATCATAAATCATAAATCAAATACATGGGTTGACGATTTCAACCACTAAGTATGTCGTAAAGTAACTTAAGTGAGCATTGCCGGGATTTGTAGTATAACCGCTCAGACCTTTTGATTTTACTGTTCGGAATATAAGGAATTTTAATGACTTGACTATTAATAGGTTCTGTGTCCCTCTAGCGGTGATACAGGGAACAATTGTCTATTTTAGTAACTAATCACAGCTTTCCGTGTATATTTCGAATTTGAAGTACGTAATAAAACCTGCATGTCAACATTACTAGTTTGGAAAAGTAGACATTATTAGGTATTAAAATAAAGTAATTTTTTAGTGATAAACATGATTGATTTATGCTCTTAAGTATTTTGTTCATTATTCATTTATAACGTAATAAATATGCTGGAGTGCAGAAAGTTGTTAAAACATAAAAATCCTTTAAAATACAAACTTAACATATAATGGCCTCATTATTGCTGAAACACTAAATGTTTCTGCATGAAATACTCTATTATTATATTATTATAATACATATTAATGGACATTTACAGTCGACAATAATGATCACTATTTTTATTAATTTTAATTTTTTTAATAATGAAATTTCTAAAAATGGACCGTATGGGAAGGCAAAACGTAATAAAATGAATTAAGAAATATGGGTTACTACTTCTTCTATTTATAATAAGACTGACTACCTCAAGTTCTTATCTCATTTAATTTAATAAATCGGTCAACAAGAAATTAAAAACTCTTGGAATGTTCTCTACTTTAAAGAAATGTTGCATAGATGCATGGTGTTGTGTCATGTACGATAATGAAGAAAAGTTTTATAAATAACTTGTTTCTATATAGTCAAGAAGGAAAGACATGATTATAGGGAAGGATTCTGTAAATGAATTGTGACGCAATCGACTTGATTACGTGAACACTCGTTAGGTGTCAACGCTTCATAATGATGTCGCTCGTTAGAGTTTCGATAAAAGAAACCTAAGGAGTCATCCTCTCGGACACAAGAATGTAGGTAGTTCTTATGTATCGCTCCTAATAATAATTTATATATCTACTGTTATTTAATTTCATATCGCTACCTGGAAAGAGTATATATAAATAAAAATATAATGTGTAATATTGGAATAGATTTAAAAACGTCTATACTATTATTGCGTCTCTAATATTCCATATGTGTTCTGCATGTTATTTGCTTACAAGCAAATCGGTGTCGTATATAAATTTATATATATATATAGGCATTTTTAGGGCAACCTGCAGAAACCGTACAACAATAAGGTAAAAACAAGATATGTCCAACACCATCTTTGTATAATCCGGATTATCTTTGAGGATGTTTCAAGGAATGTCGTGAGAATAATCGTAAATACTAAAGCCGCTACATTTTACGCCGTAAATACAAACAATATTTTTTGTCAGTATGTGAATAATTCATAATAATTTTAAAGAGGTAAAAATATGCATATTTATAAAATAAATCAGAAAAAAATTTCCAAATGAAAACATATGGACTTTTTAAAAATCCAAAGAACATTTTTAAAACTCGATTGTAATGAAATTGCTTACTTTGCACTCGACTCATTAACTCCTAAGAGAAGATTTTCTTTTATCTGCGAGATTACTTTAGTTATGAAAGCATTGGACAATTTCAATGTGACTTCGTGTCTTAATGTTTCCCAGGTCTCTCTTAAACTTGCCTATGGTAAAAATTGAGTTTCAAGTAACATAAACTCGAATATGGCTCCAATATTACAAAAAAAATTGAAAATTTGCATTCTTATCAAATTATCTCGAACCATTAGGACATTGGAATTCGATTGAAACTATGCACGATAGTATACAGAATACTTGAATTTTAAGGAAAAATTTTACTCAAAATGGCGTCCGTAAAAAAAATTTATTTGAAAAATTTCCGGACGCTATAACTCAAAAACTAAAAACTTAAAAAAAAAAGTACAATAGAAAAGTTCTATTAATTCGCCAGAAAAATATAAAGGGTTAATACAGAAGCTATATTTTAATTTTTGGTGGCTTAGAAAACAATTTGTAAATTTTAAGAACAATTAAAAATAATTTTAACCGTAGAAAATGAATGTGTGACCTCGAGAACATTAAGGTATGGAGTTACATTGAAATTTTCCGCAGCTTTCGTTAAGGAAATAATCTCGCTAATAAAAGAAAACTGATAGACTTTTGAGCGTTAATGGGTTACTATATAGAGATAGTGTAAAACGAAAGTTATTTAGGGTTATTAAAGGGAATTATTTTCATCTATTTTTGTTATCAAATATAGATTGAAAAAATAAGAAATTATATTTTTATATTCCCTATCTTCCATTGATAAAATTTTGGGACTTTGTAGGTTTAATGAAACCAGTATGTTATTACGATTTATCTCATTTTTACCCAAAAAGAGTCCAGCAACGTCCATTTTTTTTACGCAAAAAAATTTCATATCTGCAATCAGTTCCAAAAACCCTCGTTAATTTTTATTCGTTAATATTTTAGAGTTTTGTTAGCCATATTGGTTCCGCCATTTTGAATTTTGAAAATCTGGCCTACATTTGAAATCAATAATTGTTTCGACCCGAAACAAAACAATTCAATTACAATTTTTAAAAGAAAATCCCTTAATAATTTAAAGATGTCGTCCTTCATATTAAATCCGCCATTTTCAATTTTAAAACTCTAATCCCTTATTTGAAATCAGAGACCACAAAAACCCTCTGCGACAATTTGAAAGATAATCCGTTAATATTTTAGAAATGTCATCCACTATATTGAATCCGCCATTTTAAATTTTGAAAACCTGACCTTATATTTATACTCAGTGATTCCAAAAACAAAAATTTGCAGTTATTGAGTAACTGCCGATTTCGAAACATCAATTGATTGGCTGAAAATGAAATAATATATAAATTTTGTACGGTGGGAGCCATTTTGAAATTATGACAAATCACAGGTATCATTTTAAAGCTGAAATATTTTGAACGTCATATTTTGCATTTCCGCGTACTCTGCATGTTTCCGGGTGTAAATTGACGATTTATGACAATAATATTTAAAAATTATGCGATTTTTTGGAGAAAAACGGCTGTATTTTTTGGGGCCAATTCTGTTTGCAGAAGCTGAAAAAGCAGCCTTTTTTACGTAAGAAATATTTGGTGCAGATTTTTTTTTTCTCGTCCCTAACATTATGCAATATTTTGGTATTCAAAAAGTGTCGGCCCCGTCCTTAAAGGTTTAACCTATTAGGTCCAAAACGAACGAAATTTTTCATATTTTCAGCTGTCAATTCTGATAGTTTTCCAAAATTCAACAAAACTTGCGTAAAATTTACCAAACTTTCCGATACTAGCCTTAAAATAATTAAAAATTGGGGTCCAAAAGGATATGTTTGATTTTTTAACCAGCAATCGGATTTATCCACCCGCATGGGAACCCAATGTGGGACCTGGAAACCGAATTTTGATCCCGTTTTTTAATTTTTTATACATAGCGGTTTAACTCAATAGAATCACAGATTCATTATCAGCAACATCAAAAACCCCAGCATGCAAGTTTTTATAAAAATACAAACATTTTGAAAATATTCGTCTGCCATATAATTATTCAATTTTGAATTTCTCCATTTTGATGTTAAATTTGTGATCAGCGACCATAAAACCTCCCGTATACAAAATGTTGAAATGGCAATATTTATGCAATCATTCTCTTCTATAGTTGATCCGCCATCCTTAATTTTCGCCATTTTGTCAACAGCTTCGTGATCAACAACCTAAACATCTGTACTAAATAAATAAATGTTCCGAAGACATTTTCAAATTTAAACCGCTAAGCATAAAAAAGTAAAAAGTAGAATGAAATTTCGGCTTGAAGCCGCCATACTGGGTATCGCCATTATGAAATTTAATTTTCATGGTCGTACGTTTTTATGGTCCTCGAACGCAAAATTTTCACTTTCTCAAAATCTCTTCAGCAGATTTTTATCCGAACCTCTCTATTAAAAAAAATCTGATTGATAAAAATTATTAATAGTTAAAAAATGGAATGTATATTTTGTGGATAGGAATGTTTTTAAATTTTGAGATCTCAATCGGAAAGTACAAAAAATTCTACGTTAGAAATGGTGTATCCACTTTTTTGTCGATGTTGATAGATGTCGGAATTTACGGAGGAACAAATTTCGTCTGTTTGGGACTCAATTTGGCACTAAAAATGGGTTAAGAGGTATGTAAGTATTGGGATATTTTGAAACAATTAAAAAATTATATTGTAGATAAATGATCTGTTGTCTAAAAAGGAAAATAATATTTGTAATGTTCCATTGTAACAAAAAACTATACGATACAAAAATCCATACACACATGATAGTCTTTTGTGATAGTACATTGAGTTCGTCAAGTAAATCCAATAAAATTAATAGAAATAAAAGATACTCTAAGAATGCGACATACCTATATATAATACAATAACTTAATATTTAATAAAAAATGTAAGTAATATAAATTCTGTTGTTTTTTTTCAATTTAGGCGATGCATCATGAATCCTCAACAAAATCTCACTTCTTTCATTGAATTTGATTCAGCAGTAAAAGCGAATTTCGACGCTAGAAACAATATTGCCGGAAACAGAAAAAAGGGCAAATAACAATACCTTTCTCAAGCACTCGAAGAAAATGAGATTTCCTGTCGCGAAATCAACCTCTATAAAAATACGAGACGACTGCTCGCCCCGGTTCGTAAAGGGGATTTCACGAGTTTACACATCTCGGCCTCTTCTCGCACGGCATTCGAACAAATCCGTTCTTTGATCCGCGTCGCTCTGGTCAACGATACTAAGGCAACTGCGTGGGAGTACAATCCAATCGCGACTTTTCCACTTCTTAGACTCACACCTCTGGGGATGACTGAGGAAAAAGTCGCCGATCGCCATTGCTTTAATTCGAGTTTGATTAGGTGGGTAAGTAAAAAAGATATAATCGGTAAACGTCCAAGTGACAAGTGAGATTGAAGTTAATTGCTTTCCTCAGTCGCTAATTGAAAGCGTTCCTACCCTGAACGTAATTTCAGTTTGGAAATTAGGAATAGTTAGCAGAGTCGTAAATTCATTAATGTATATATATATATAATTTACATGTAATTCAATACCTCACATTCAATTGTGATTTCCAATTACGATATCAGTTAATTATAAAGACGATGAAGATTATGCATGAGAACAGTTAAGCGTACGGTGGTCCTAAGACAATTTAAATAAAACTTTTAGGTGACTGTCACTAGAGGGTATTAGAGAGAAAAATGCAAAAAGAAAAATCCTCATTTAGCTTTTTTTTGAAGCAACGATATTTTTTGGCCACATAAATAAACTATACAAACTAAATTATGGATTTTGAAAAATAGTAAAAAATCACCAATTATCAAGTTGCTGTTAGCTGTTTGAAAACAAATTTTAAATCTTTCTCCGACATGTTGGATATATTTTTTATTTTGTAATCCGCAAATAGTTTGTTAACCCATTCACTGCGTCTATAATTTCAAAGAAAGTGCTCAAAATGGCAAAACAAAAATTGTGTTAGATTTTAATAATACTTGGTATAGGTCATTTTTTGGGTCGCTGATTTTGAATATGGAGTCAGATTTTTGAAAATCAAAATGGCCAATCCAATATAGCGGATGAATTTTTAAATATCAAAAAGAATCACTTCAATCTTATTGCTAGGGGTTGTTGGAGCCGCTGATTACAAATCTGCGCTCACATGATGAAAATTCCAAAATGCTACCTGGAAAGAGTATATGTAAATAAAAATATAATGTGTAATATTGGAATAGATTTAAAATCGTCAATACTATTGTTACGTCTCTAATATTCCATGTGTGTTCTGCATGTTGTTTGCTTACAAGCAAATCAGTTCGTATATAAGTTTTTAGGGATGTAGGCATTTTCAGGGTATCCTGCAGATACCGAATAATAAGATAAAAACAAGATATATCTGTGAATATAGTTGAAACAAACACTCCCAGAAAACCCCGTGTAACAAGTTTCAAGCAGAATGGTTCGACTTTTCAAAAAAGTGTCCGCCATATTGGATCAGCCATTTTGAATTTCCAAAATCTGACTTTAGATTCGTAATTAACGACCCCAAAAAACCTTGAGTTAAAAGTTTCAATCTGTTTTATAAACTATTTATGGATAAATTGAGTGAACACAATATCATACTTCATGATGAAGATTTTGTAAAAATCATGAAAAGTACCATCTTTGTGGATGTATATTTTGGTCTTGTCTTATCGATTATGAAAATGGACAATGTCATCGTATTTAGTAGTACATCTTAGACAGTCTGGAAGTGGATTTGATTTTAATATACATTAATTCCAGAATTTGTTAGTTTAATTTATACCATGGCGAAGATTTGCGTTTTCCTGCAGTCTGGGAGGAGTCCGAAATGACGAAGATCTTCGTCATCAGCAGTCAAGGGGTTAATCAGGATTGTGCCAATTCTGCGCCGAAACAAAAGTCGAAGACTAGAAAACTTTTAATACTTTATATAATACTGTCGTCTATATTCTTCGAACGTATATTTTATATTTGAAAAATTATTCCGTATTCCTATCATTAAAATTACAACATTAGCTCAGATTTGTCTCACTCTCGCATACAGTGTAATTTATTCATTTATTTAATTATTACTATTTTAAAGGATGGGATCGCCCTTTTACACAGTTTTTGAATATAATGAATAGTAAAATTTGCGAGAGCTATAGGTCGACTTCCTAGATGACGCCATACTTCACGTTTGTGTATGAAATGTAGGAACTCCAGAAACCTACACCAAGTACAGCAGCGGTCAAGAGTCCATTTAATGTGCCATAAATAAGTTTCTTTTGAAAATGTTAAGTATTTTCTTCACAATATATTTTCCTATCATAGTTCTACCCTGACTAATGTTTTTCCGGTATATTTTCATTCAGCAAATTGTTTTAGAGCAATTTACTAACAGCAACAAATTACAGTTTCTAGAAAAAAAAGCATTATTTCTGATCGAGCAGACGACTTACTGCCATCAGAAAAAAATGATCTACAAATATTAAAAGTATGCATCACAAAAACATCGTGATTTGCTCTCGCTTAGGTCGTGTATAAAATATTTATTTTCTCCCGACCTCGTCGGAATGTCCGCATTCCATGCCTGAAACGCGGGACCAAAGTTGCCGATTCCGCCCGAACGCCAGTGCGCATGCGCAATTCGTTCTCATTACTCTCTAGGGACGGAAAGTGTCGCCAGCGGGAATAATGGATGGGGTCGGGAGAAAAATAGCGTATGCCATACGGGAGGCAAGTACGCGCACCTCGCAGGAGGGCTGCCCTCGCATCACTCGGGCAGCAAACCTCCCGCTCAGGAATCGCGCGCTTTCCTCCCTTGAACCATAATATACTATTTTTCCCGACTTCACCGGAATGAACACATTCCGCGCCAGCAACGCGGGACGAAAGTAGCCGATACCGCCGGGGCGTCTCCGCGCATGCGTTCTTCGGTTCCATTACTCCCTTGGGAAGGAAAGTGTGACGTCAGAGGGAGTAATGAGTGTGGAAATGGGGGCATTCCAGGGAAGTCGGGAAAAAATAGCGTACGCCTCACGGGAGGAACGCGCACGACCTTCGTGGAGGGGCAGCAAACTTCCCACTCGAAATCGCGCGCTTTCTTCCCTTGAAGCGTAATATACTAATTATTATTGAATAACTCAGAGCATAAAAATAAATTTATAGGATTAATAATTGACATTCGTTGTATTGAAATTATTGTAGAATTAAGGTACAAAAAAGGTGCAAAAAAGGAAAAAAAAGTGTTGTCTCGACATTGGTATCCTTGTAATTAATTAGAAAAAATGTATTTTTTCACAATATTGTTTTTAACACTCAGGGAGTAGATCTCGATTTTGCTCCCTGCAGTGAAATATTCGGGTGCAAATTATCGAGCCTCATGATCGTCATATTACAACATATAGTATATATATTATTTTATAAAGGAGCAATTTTCAATGCAAATGACGCCTTGAAATTCATCAAAATGAACAAAAACGTGGTGCTCGAGGTCCAGTGTACAAAGCAACGTCATTTGTCATGTAAATACTATAAAACGACCACGAGAGAAGCTAATTCTTTTAAACTTACAACTAGGGATGACTCCAGACGCTTTACAAACTGATCTATTCTAGAGAAAATTGTTAAAAATAATGTTTCCAATGTTTAGTTTAATGCGTTTATGTGGGTTTGATAGAAGGTGGATCTAATGGCGACTGTTTGAAAACGTTAAAAAAAGAAACCCAATCCCACAATCTTCATAATATTTCTGCCTTCTTGAATGTTCTATATTCCAGTTTCCTAATTTCCCATGTTAAAGGTATAGGAAAACTGGACAGTAAGTACAACGTAGAACTGGACAGATTTCTATGTCTATGCTATTATATTAATGGAAATAAAAGCCAAGTCGATGGAAGGAGGAACTAAGTCCGACATGAACGTTTACGTTTGAAACAATCTTATGCCCTCATGTCGGTAGAATTTCCTCTTGTTATTTTCGTTATATAATATATAAGTAGTTTAATTGTGAGCTCTGTTCTTAAGTAACTCAAAAAGCAAACAGTAAATAATACTATTGACATTACCCTAGCTCTTGCAGATCAGTTTCAAACAGACGACATTAGTAAAGACAGTTTTGCAAACTATGCTAAGAACATACTTAAGTCTGTAATACTAGGAAAAGCGTCTTCTAAAACTTTTAGTAACGTCATACTTCCAAATTTAGTAGAAGTAATTCAACGTTGCAAATTCGTGAGCATTATACTGACTCCTGTGCCATGAAGTATCCAAATGGATTTTGCAATATTTTTGCAATGAAAATAAGTCAGTATTATCACCACTAAGCGAAATAACAGAATATAGTTCGGAAGGGCTTCGACATTTTGAAAAATCCGACAACTCCATCGTACGATGCACTCTCAATTTCATCCGTTTTACGAGCTTCCGCGTCCTGAACTTCTCTCGCGTCATTCGGACAAATCCGATCTTTGATCCAGGAACGATACTTTCCAGGGAACACAACCCAATCGCGCCCCACCATCGGGCTTTTGTAGTGTCCGGGACCGGAAGTGACTTTCCGGCGTCAAGAAACGACGGCGCGGCGCGAGGGTTGCTAAATAAATAACGGCATCGGTCAAGAGCCGAACGGCGAAGTAGTAAAGGAGAGTAACGCGAGCCCGTAAAGGGGAATCAATTCGATTCCCCAGTCGTACACCCAGTGCGCCCGTATCTTTTCCTCGCCTCGCGTATACCCCCCGTCCCCCAATCCCCCATCACCCCCAACCCCCAGCCCCAACCACCAGACCGGCGCGGACGATGCTCTTTCGCGAGCAACAAGTGCGCCTCGCCTCACATCTTTAAGAAACCACTTTACGGACCCCCTTACTACTGGCGGCGTGGAGCCGCCCCAACCGCCCCCGACCCGCAAGGGGGTGGTCGTACATGCCGAAAAGCGTTCAAACAGCACTCGACACATCGACAATGTTAGATTCGAGTATACGAACTGTTTTGCTTTTTAACGGTTTCCTTAGGGAAGAAGTTGGACGTCTACATTTGTATTTCGAGTGGAAGAAACTCGAGAAGTAAATGGACTTTTTGAGGTAACCCGAACGATATGTCCAATTTCCAACTCAACATTTCATAGTGGTCAAATTGCTAGCCTATAGTATCTTAATATTTGTCATTCACTTTTCAGCATTAGGATTATTTCGATTTTTGGAAGTGCTAAAATGTCTTAATTATCCGTTTCTTCCGACTATTTCCTAGCACTAAAAATATTCATGTGAAAATATGAAAAATGAATGGCTTTGGCCTATGGATTGATAAATAGTAGCCAGTGTTCGATTCTGGCATACAACATTTTTTTCTACGTTTTGCTCCTTTTCAATATATGATGGATTTCACGTCAAATGTCCAGACAAAAAAAAATTTTTCTCCAATCGAGCCCCAATTTTTTTTATGAGTTGTACTATAGGTTAGTAATTATTCAGGAAAATATTTT
Source organism: Trichopria drosophilae (assembly GCA_030407085.1). Lineage (NCBI taxonomy): Eukaryota > Metazoa > Arthropoda > Insecta > Hymenoptera > Diapriidae > Trichopria > Trichopria drosophilae. The sequence goes on from CM059583.1 coordinate 22,026,823, forward strand.
TTAATTTTATTAAAAATTGGAGGAGTGGGAGGGGGTGAAAGTTTTGAACTTTTTTATGTCACGCGATACTTTGTGTATTTATTCCACTTAAACAAATAAATACAAAATTTGTTTCAGATATGATTTTTCAGGAACTTTCGATTGGTGTAGTCCATTTTGAATTTATTTTTCATTTTGACCAAAATTTTTGAAAATCAAAAATATAATTCAAGTTTTTTCGACTTTGGGCACGTTTTTCTTTTTTTTATATATTTTTAACAGAAAGCTGAGGGTTTTTCCTATAAAATACTTGAATTTCAAAACATCGTTTTTTTTTGTTTTCGAGAAATTGAATTATAAAGATTGCGCGTCACGGCAACTCGAAGCACCAATGCACCGCGCTGCTACGCGACTCATAAACAATGGCCATTAATAAAGTGGGGAAACATTATAAACAAATGCTTTACAGTTGAAAAGGTATATGAATAACAAGTTTTTAAATGACAAAATACACATTTTGAAATTATTTGAAACTTAAAACAGGTGTTTTCTTCGGAGAGGCGACGTTTTAAAAAATCAATTTATTTATAACCCTCTCCCCCCCCCTCCCGCTTTCTTTTAGCGTAAATTCAGCACTGAAAAATACATCTAAAAGCCTTTGGTGCATTCAGGAACCTGAAGTGGACACGGCTTATCAATTCGGTGCCTCTAGAAAGTGCAATTTCAATTTAATCCGTCGCCAAAGCGGAGGAGTCGACCAAAACTCACGCCTTTTTTTTCATCTATGATTTTAAAATTGATTTTCGGAGTATATTGTCTTGATCTCTCTTAATATCCAGATTTCGCCGAGAAAAATGAATTCTTTTAAGGCGTAACAAGGTAAGTATTATCAAAAATATAAGGAATTGAATGAAAATGTGTACCTACATCAACAGAAATGTAATCCAAATTTCACGTAGAATACTACAGTATTTGTTATTTTTCCTGAATCGTTATTTTTGAGTTTGCGGTCCGCCCTATTGGTTCCGCCATTTTGAATTTTAATAAGCTAATAATGAATTTAGATCTAATGATCCAGAGAGTTCATAAAACTATTGAATAAAGAGGATTGAAGATGAGATTATACATCACGGCCCCCTAGTGTGCATCCAATTTATTGCCATGAAACTGCGAAAAGTTATTTTAACCCGTTAGAACTTAGATTAGACTTCAAAAGTGCATATTACTGTGATTTTTCAATAATTTCGGGCATTCGGACGCCATTTTGGGACCGGTTAAGAAGAACAATCAAAGTAGCTAAAAATAAATGTTGGAAGTACAATATTCGGGTCCTGCATGCTGATGGGTTAGAATGTTCTTTAGTATCGACAACGAAGTTAAAAAAATTCCTAAAAAAGAAACAAATCGAAGATAAGCGTTTTTTTGTTTTTATTTATTGTTAAAAAGAAACAATTTGCTGTCATTTATTGATAAATTTGGCTAGGCCATACGAAAGATGAGACTTTTTTACGCAACAATGTGTATCCCTTAAAGTTGACGTTAAAATTTTGCCCATTTGAACATAAAAGGGCACAAATAAATTTATAAATAATTACAGAAATAAAAAAACTTAAAAAGGTAGAAAATTTATACAAAAGAAATAAAGAAGTTATAAGTCTGCATGAAATTTACTAATAATTTATACAATACTAATAATACAATGTATAAGAAACTGTTGCAAATTATCCCTAACTGCATTTTTTATTTGTAACAAGAATTTTAACTGCATTATGACATTAAAAATAAATGTATACCTTCTCGATTCGTTCATTTTAAATTCGGCAAAAAAATTAATTCACATTTGTCTCTGGTTATACACGGAGGAATATCGATTTATACAATATAAGAGTATATTTAATAAATAATATTTTAACAACATAATTTAAAAAGAATAAGTGGTACGTTTTTAAATAACCCGTTCCCAAATACTCAATATATTTTTCGACTTTAGGAAGCGGAAAGCAAGCGAGTGGAATGGTGAATGAACTCCAGCGAAGGAATTTTACATTAAACGTAACCTCCTAGAAATTTACTACTACCGCGATAGTTACTCTACAAATTTCAGAAATGAGAATTTGAAAGTTCGAGAGAAGTTTATTTCTTCCATAAACTGATCTTTATTCCGGAACTAAAAATAATTCGTAGCAATTGTTACGTCGCTACTCATGGCATTATTTCTTAATGAAATTCTGTCATAAAATTAACCATCGCTTAATATGACGTCAAATTATTTTCAACAATATTTATAATTTTTTTTTATCTGTAATGAATATGATTTTTACTCCTAAATATCATATATGAACACAAATTTACGTATTCTAATCAAAATCGTCAAACAGAAAGTGCCCTTTGTAATTTTCGTCAAAAGTGAAAAAAAAAATTGTTAGTTCTATAATACAAATGTATGACAGAAGTCAAGGATAGCTAGACATTATTTCTTCACAAGTTTTCTTGAAATGCGACAATATTTTTCATTAGTGGCATTAAAAATCTGAGCGTGTCTGATATTTTGATTATTTAACATGAGATTATTTTTCATAAACGATTTCATTTTAAAAAATGAGTTAACTTTTGGAATATGACAAGTTAAATGAACTAAACATATAGTTATGTAATATGTTAATGATTTTGAGCCACTACATAAAAAACATTGCTACATAGCTGACTGAATCACGTATTGAAAAATAATATTTGAAAATAATTTCCTCAAAAACTATCAACTTTTGGAAAAAATACACTGGAGAACAATCTCCTAGAATTGATGAGAGAATACACTACATTTTTTTCGAAAATAAATTACAATTTTGAAACAAGTTTGAACAAAAAATTCATCAAAAAAATCAAAAAAAATTCCGTGATATTTCTCGATGAAATATGAGAACTTCTCATTCTAACTATTTTTTTTTTCAAAAAAGAGTAAAGTTTCGTCTTATACATATTTGGTTATATGGTTATATATATTTCCACATTTAGTATGCTAGTTTTTGAAAGACCGCTTTAGCAGCATTCATATAAAAATTCTTTTTTTTTCTGTAATGGATCAAATATATTTAAACTTATACATTCTTTAATATTTTAAAAGATTTGTTTTTTTATTGTCGTATGGGACATGTGAATATGTATAATTACTAAATAAAGAACATTTTAATTTAATATTCGTTGCAATAGTTTTTCTCTTATTTTGTACGTTTAGTTATATTTTAACCATTATTAGTAATAAGAAAATCATTAAATGACAATTTTCTTCTTATCACATATTTTTGGCATCGCCCACAGACATTGCAATGTTAGAATTTTATTTTCACTTTTTGTTTAAGATTCTAAGATATAAACATAATAATCAATTTTACTCTTATTAATTCATCAAAAAGAATTAGGATTATCCTAAAAATGCTGTACATCTCTATATTTACTACCATTTTATTGCAATTGTCACGACATGCTTAGTCGTAAGATCCGCGTATGCACAAGGCTATCATGAGCATAGTAGGTAAGTTTGAAGAGTCAACATCTCTATTGTAACTAACTCTGCGGTTACTACCTCTGGTTCAGCCGTTGAGACATGTAATCCCCAAATCGCAGCTGTTATGAGAACTGTACAAACATACCTTTGAAACAAGAGACAATAGTATTCAATTAATAGTGAATAATCTTACGATTATAATGAAAGACCTAAATTTTTCATCATAAAGAAAAGTTTTATTTGTTTTTTAAGTTGAGAATAACATTTGCTATATCACAAAACGATAAATGACCCTTTTTATAAGACAAATATATAATTAGAGTTTTGATCAGGCGGATTCTAACAACAAACGTGATAAAAATATTACAGGACTCTTAGGTACTCTCATACCGAAGATATATTTTTATATCAATGAAGGTGTAAATGCTATAAAGGTGTATCTTAGGTTATCTTAACAAAGTCTTTGTAATACACTTCAAATACTTTAATCCTTTTCCAGACAAAGGGCCACAATTATTTTGTGCTTTTTAAGTGAATATTTATCTGTGTAATGATAAGCACAAAAATTTCAAACCCATATTTTTTGACGTACCTTGGTCCATACTTTTCATATCTGCTATCAGTTTTATTCGATGACGTTTGATCTTTCAAAATGGCGGCTAATTCACAAAAAAAAACGTGATATTTTAAATTTTGCTTAACACATTGGCTGATAATGTTGCCGTTGTCGGATCGGTACAATCATCTGGATCCTATGGAATAATAATCACTAAACTAAAATTTAAGCGACGCAGAATATCAAAATTTAAAATAGCCGATCCAATACGCCGGCTTTTGCATGCACTTTTCATGTTATTTTATGTTTTTAGTTCGTGACATTCAGAAGTTCCAGACATGACAGTCTGAAAGAAAATATAATATTTTCAACCATTTTGAATTCCAGATCATCTTGTATTGCTATTTTCTAGCACAATCGGTGTGAGACTGAGATAAATATAATAAAACTATTCAAAAAATTAACGTCAGGGATTGAAAACGTACAAAAAAAATGAAAAAATATAAAAAATGCGTGTAAAAGCCGCCATATTGGATCGGCCATTTTGAATTTTGACATTTTTCGACGCTCAAATTTTAGTTATGGTGATTATTAAACTGGATCTAGACACTTGTACCGATCTGACATCGGGAACATTATGAGCCAGTACGTTAAACAAATTAAAAAAATGTATAACATCTTTTATTAATTAACATGCATTTTGAAAAATTCAAACACCATAGAAGAAAAATAATAGCAGATTTGAAAAGTACGCACAAAAGAACGTTAGAAAATATAGTTTTAAACTTTTCTTGATTATCATTACAGAGATAAATATTCACTTGAAAAACAAAAAAATTATGGCCGTTTGGCATGAAAAGGGTTAAGTAACTAATTTCATACAATTTAATCACCTATCTAAGAAGTATCAAGGATGATCTTTCTTCATATCTAGCACTATTACATATTCCGTAAAAACGAAACAAAAATAATTTGGCATGTCCACAAAAAACAATGTTCTTCAGTAATCAATTTTGGAATGAAAAATCATGATTTTCAACAAACATGTTTTCTCTAGCTTTAAAATATACTTTCTCAGCATTTTCTATTTCCATCTGGAACTTTTCCAGCGAAACTGGATTTTTTGGCATGCATTTTGTGATTCTTACCGTAAAAGTTTTGTGCTGATCATAAATAAAATGTTGTCATCAATTTTGAATAAATTATGTACCGCTCATGGGTTTTGAATCCAGAACATTTAATTATTACTCTGCATTGTCTAAAGCATAAAAACGCTTACATTCCATACAAATTTCGCAGTTTGTCATTAACTTAAATCCATTTATAGAAAATTCAAACTATGTTTTCTTCGAGGACTTATAAAATAAATGCTAGAAGAAATAAATAAAAGAATTCGATTGCGTGGAAGTCACCATTTAACCCCTAAACTATGCAGTACTTTAAAAGAATCAAGTCCACGATAGTGAAAATTATATTTAAGTAAAGTAGCAGTAAAAATAAACACAAATATTTGATAATATAGAATCATTTGAAATAATTGTATGATACTGAAAATCACTTATTGCGTAGAATTTTTAGACGAATTTCTAGATAGTTTAAATCCATTGATAGGTATGCAATATGCAGACAGTTATTTAAATAGACTCATTGACTTGACCTATTCATTTTTTGTGGAAATGCAGATTATTAGTATAATAATTATATAAGTGAAAAATATCGGCTAACTACTCGCCAAAAATTTGTTTTTTCACGACAAATACTATAGATGTCATTTTTATTGATTGACTAATTTATATTTTGACGTGTCATATTTTTAATTAGTTTGTGAACGATTTTGTCGAATTTAAACAATATATCTTTTCTAGAAAATGGAGAGCATCAACCAAAACTTTACAATATATATACGTCCAGAATCTGTTATAAATAATGAGATTTTAGTACTTAATTAGAAATATTTCAATCGATGACAAAATTTACAATTCCAGTCATTTCCACACGTTTTACAAATTTAAAATAGCATTCTTGAAATATTTGGTGAACAAGAAAATCCGTCGAATAAGCGTTAATAAAATTCTAAAAATATTTCAGTAGTTTCTGCAACGTGCGAAGTATAACATTCACTGAATATACTGAATATTTCGTTGAACTTGAGAAAATATTTCAAATACAAAGAAAATTTGTCGCTCATTCTTCCTTCATTTAGCGCTTTCAAAATTCCATACTTTTTAACAATTTTTAATACTTTGATATTACATTGAGAAAAATCAAGGTGGTTAAATAATTTGCCATTGCACGAATTTGATGTCCTCATCACGTGTACAACCTTTCTTAAACATTCATAATCATAATTTAATTTAGAAAAGTTATACATTTTATTCATCTTACTTTATCATTCCATGTTTCAATTGAAAAAATTCGTAACTTATTCATAACAGGAACATATTTAGTTAATTTACCCTAATATTGAGTTCCCATTGCAAACTGAATATTTAGTACTTTTTGTAACCATTTTGATCATCAGATTATATAAATTTGAGTAAACAAAATTTTAGTTACATTGACAAAATGCAGCTTTAAAAACTGCTTTATACTCGGTTCCCACTGAGTCGAAATTTGGTAAACTTTATTAAATATTTTTTTGAACGCAATAAATTTATTCTCCAGAAATTCCTTATATTCTATTTGTATTATTCTATTACATTAGTTTGTCAGAATGTCAATCAGAAAAAAATAATTTTTGAATTCAATTTCATTGAATTTCGAATAATTCTGTAGTTGACATTCGACGGCTTCAACATCAGTAAATGCGAACTTTGTTTATAGCTTCTCAACATTGATATAAAATAATTTTATATATCTTTCATTATTTATAGGTATAATTACACAAAATTTATATAAATCTTTATAATTTAAATTAATTGAGTCATGCTGCGGAGTTTCAAATAATTGTTGCTAATTAATTCAGGAATTTATTTTTCTACTAATAAATTATGTACCACATTGTCCTTCACGTAATTGCTGTTAAAGTCGCTGAATACGAATCTGAGCACAGAAATTAAAAATAATGATTCGCTGATTTGGTAATTCTTTAAAAAGTCAAAGTTGGGACCGACTATTTTGTTGTCAACATTAAACAATAGCCATAGGTTTTTAATACAGTAAGCTAATGTAATTAATGTTTCACTTAATTTATACTTTTGCAACGAGCGCACTGGTTACGAATAATATTATTGTTCATTATACAAAGATTTTTAGAAACGGCATTTCTGTGTTTCCAAACTGACTTCAAATTCCTGATTAGCGTGCACAACGACCCCAAAGTAACAAGTTCCAAACGAATTAAATTATTTTTGTTGAATTTCGTCCTCCAAGTTGATAGGGCATCGTTAACTTTTCAAAAGTAACATCGAATTAGTCATGATCGCTTACCTCAAACGGTAAATATATGTACCGGGGTGAAGTCAGGTGCAGATATACAGGGGTCTATCTTAGACTATGTAAGATCCTTGAATAACAATACGACGAATTCGCAACCATGCCTTATTTTGTCATTTCATTCAGAAAGACTTTTTTTGGTTTGATGGTTTTCGTGCTGTTGGTTCTCTGTCTGACGTTTTAGATCTCTGTGATGTTTCCTCGTGATGAAAGAACCGATTGTCCATGGCGGAGATGGTGATATAAGTCTGGATTAGTTCTTGCATTCGCATTGGAGAGTCGTGAGCACGAGGCGGATGAATAAGTGCTGTCATCCTGGGTTTGTGTGTCGCTTTTAGGTGAAGAAGAAATCCAAGAGTCGAGGCTAATCCGCCGGTTGAAGTTGGCCTATGACTCCTACGGATTTTAACTGCGGGATGTCTTCGATTGTGGCCAAGGCGTCTTGAATCTCGATTGCGAGACTAAAGAAATTTATCAATTTTATGGTTGTTGATTTTAAATTTTTAGTTTGAATTTTCGAAATTCTATTACGGATCTAAGATCATCTGCATGGAAGTATTATCCTTGGGCATAAATGAAAAAGTGGCAGATCGCTGGATAGCAACGACGCGTGTTTGTTTTATCGTTTTATTTGGTTTCCTGATCACTTTAGAGACTAAGACTTGTTTTATCGTTTGACGCGATCGGAGGTCTGTGATTAAATAGTGTATAGTCTAAATAATATAAAGTTACTAAAATCGTCTAACAACTATGACAACGATATAATTACTTCTACCATTTCATACGACACATATTTACTACCCAAAATACAAGGGCAAAATCTATTGCTATACATACATACTGACGATAACAAAATTGACGGTCGTTTGATAGATTTCGCCTATATTTGATTCTTTGTAATATTGTTATTGATCCCAACCTGAAAAAATCGGAGGAAAAAAATATAAAAACCATTCCATATGCCGACGATCAGGTTTTCCTGATCGAAGGGTAAAAGTAAGTAAGTTCTGGAAGCAAACTCTAAAATAGCCATACATGGAATGAAAAGTTGGGCAAAACTCAACAAACTAGAACACGTAACAAGCAAATGCAAAATATGTATGATAAAGTGTTTTACCCTCCTAAAAGGGCCTACAATTAAACTGAACAACGCAGCCTTAAAAATAATCAACCATTACAAATAACATGGCGTAACCTTCCAGTCGAAATTTACAATGCATATACTTTAACAACTTAGCAATAAAAACAAGACAATTATTACATTCTCTAGGTAAAGTAGCCAAAAGAAACGCGGTATCCGATTGGCATGATATACTTCTTGTAGATGACAAAAGAAACCTGCTGATTCGCATTAACAAGAGGAACAGGATCATATAAAACGACATCTGAAATTGCAGGCTTAGCAGTAACTTGGGTATGTCAATCAATCTTGAAGTCCGTAAAAGAGATGCACATTACTGTATTAGTCAAAACAGTTTATAATATTTAAATACACATATGTACTAAACCACGGTCAATAGTAACAACCTCGTGTAACATCAGAATGGTAGAAGAAGCTTCACAAAGTTATGAAAAAGTTTTAGACCAACGGCAAGCAGATGGGGATGTTGCACACAAGGGAGTTATGAGTACTTCCCGATGAGAGAGTATCATCCTATTAGATTCGTCTTCATAAGTTCCTAAATCATTTCCTTACGGGATATGCCAACTTCAAAGCCTGGAAATATGACCTAGGCTTGGACAAGAGTGCTGAGCACTGCTTATGTGGTGCTTTAAGCACATCAAAACACGTAAGGAAACAGAAGTGAATTGATCCTCTCCGAAATCCTAAAAAACAAGGAACTCTGCAAACCCTTCACTGATTTTACAAAAGATACATTGGAAGAAAAAAGGGAATTCATCGAGCAGGTTGAATTTCATGATGGCAAATGATTGTAAATAGAAATCAAAGTTAAATTGAATAAAATTGTAATTTTATACAATTTTTGACATCTTTCGAAGAGAGAACATAGTAATAAATAAAATTAAAGTCGAATACAACCAGTAATCATTTTGAAAGCGACAACTAAATTAACCAAATAAACTCACTTATACGTAGCCCAGTATAAACGGCACGGCCTGGATATAGCACTTGACTCCAAGAATCAAGTAAACATCTTTAAAACAAAAAGCCAAAATACTAAAGACAGCAATTATTTTCATATTATTTTTCATTGTGAAAATAAACAAATAAAGAAAGCATTAAATATTGTAGATATTCTGGAAAATGTGTTTTAAGATTACACAACAGTTCATTATACAGGCGGTTCAACATAAGGTGATCTCCATACCTCAGAAACAGGATTATATTTTTATAAGTGCAAATCATATCGCTTGTTTCCATTTTCAGTAAGTTTTTGTTGCGGAAGAAAATTGTTGTCCGCAATTTGGCAGAACGCATATTAAAGTGCTATTCATCTATTTTAAAAAGCTTTTGTAGTAATTCCAGTTTGATTTTTTTCATCTAGTTGTCGAAAGCACGATAATGATTTTGGGTTTCTGCATATTACGGTTAGGATATCTCAAAATCTTCATGCGATAGAACAACTCTATGCCCAGATTTGCATTTATCGCAACAAAAACCTTCTGAAAACTAAAGTGCGGTTTCTGGTTATAAATTTTGTTAGCTTGTGGTATAAGTTAAAGAGAAACTGACGGTAAAAAGTATTTTAAAACGTACGACAGTGTTAATACGAATGCATCGTTCAAACGTTTTTATACACAAACATGACATCCAAGTGCAAACTGTTTAGAAAATTGTAATAAAATTATTAAGATTATGAATGTATAAATGTGAAATTGTAACCACTGAATAGTATTATTATAAATTCAGTTTTATAGTTGTCTGCGACAGAATTAAGTAAGCTTCATTGAAACAAAAAATGTAATCCTTCTATATTTGGTTATGTTTTTTATTTACGGATGTAATATTTTTTTCGCATCATTTCCAACAGCTGATTTAATCACATTTAACCTAATTGCAATGTAGTGAATTTAATGCGCACGTAAGCGTCTATAAAGGTGTATCATAATTCGAATTAATCGAAAAGGTCTCAAGAGACAAATCTGACACCATTGAAGCGTTTTTTCGTACAGACGAAACAAGTTCATACCAAAAATGAATTTTAAACAACAATATAAACAGTGTAATATCAACAGGATATCAAAAAGTCATAATTTGTTTATTGAAAGTGAGTTTTTCTTGCATGACTCAGCAAAGCGCGATTAATTCAGCGGATCTTTTATAATCTTGCACGGTTCAGTTTTTTTCATCCCTCATTTCATTTGCCCGTCAGACTTTCAGGTAGAGCGTCATTGAATGAGATGAGTTTAACCGAGTACAAAGCCTTAGAATCTCCGTCGAGCACGACACTGAAAATCGTCACGATTTCCGCCAAAGGCAAAATCGTCCATCTCTCTCTATTTCACTCCCGCCTTTTCATTTCTCTTTGTTGGTGCGTGTTTTTCCGAGTGAGAAATGACATATACGCAGCTGTGTATTCATCGGGGGCTATAATTTTTATAATGGTAAAAACATTTTCTTGTATGAGGCAAGAAAAATGTATTTCTATTCAGGTAACACATCCGTACAACCGCAAATAATGGAAAGAATGGAGCAAAAATCACATCGCTTTAGATAATTTTCCTTCTGGCTGTTTTTGAAGAGTTTTATAGACAATTTTTTAGCTTTCTTATATCAGTTTCTTATCTTTTTACATTTATCGAGATTTTGTCAAGAAAGGAAAATGTATCCACTTGTTAGAAATAACAAATTCATTTTGTAATATTCCGGGAGTAGAAGTCGATTTTGCGCCCTGTAGTAAAATTGTTGGGCGCAAGTTATCAAACCCCACATCCGGTGTATTAAAAAAAATCGTATGCAACATGGGTGAAATATCGATCCCCGTTTGCCGGGGACAAACTACGCACTCCTCGAAGATCAGTAATTGCGCTCTTGGTACATAATATACTATTATATAATTTACGAAATTCCAATTGTAACACAACAGTTTCCAAGTTCCATGAATATTTTGCACCATATCGAATAAAATTATATTTGGAAATAATTTTTGTTCTGAATTTTCTTCCCAACTTTAACAGCTTGACATTCATAGACGTTAGAAAATTATTTCTCAGTTAAATACGTAGAGTAATCAGGTATATAATATTTACCAATAACCAGAATATTGTTGGGGTAAAAGAAGCACCGAGACAGAGATTCCAAGACAAAAGGCTGTGAAGGGCCAAAGAGTCCTTGCCGGTTGCTGGCATCAGGCTAAGAGGGTGAAATAGTAAAAGAGACAACGATCGAGCGAGCCTGCAGCAAACGCGTCTGCTGCGAGAAAATGAGGTTTTCAGCCGATTACTATAGATTTCAGGCTGCAAGATATCTTTCAACGTCACAACGTCTTTTGTTCTTTGTGTCTGAGCTTAAATCGAAGCGGTTTATTACGACTGACAAAAGTTCTCCGAGCCTTAAATGTAATTCGTCGCCAAGTCTTACTGGTATATGCAAATGGATAAATGGCACAACTTATGATTTAATTTCACCCCCAAATTGCAATTAAAACGAGTTATTTACGGAGAATTTCTTGCGAAACTTGGAATGCGTCTTCGTTAAGTTCTGTCATGAATAAAGTATGCACTTTATGCGGAATGACATTTCTATATAACATTTTAAATGGTAACTATTTCTCTCTCCATTTAGAAATGTTTCTAACAATTGGACTAAGAGAAATGCCGTTTATTAATCTCTTCTCTTTTAAAGCGATACATTATAGACCTTAAAATAAATAATAGATCCTAACGTTTAACATCTCGTCTTAAGTCATCTTAGCATTTGTTGCAAATTCTTTTTAACTCTTCCATTATAAAAGAATAATTCATTATTCTTCACTGAGGGAAATTAATGTTTTCAAGCTTTGTGTGATTTACATTAAAGAAAATTGCTGTTAGTTGAAAGGTAAAAGTAAAAAATAAACTGAGTAATAAGTTAGAATAACTAAAATCTTTTTTATTCGGAAAAATGAACATGAGTGTCCTGGTATGTAAAAGACTATTTTACTGAGCATACAAATTCTAGTACAGTGTAAAATTCACTTTTATCAATGTACTTATACTTTCTTCATCAACATTAATTACAATATAAGAATACAACGTTCTCTTTACTCAAAAAAACAGCGATTTATTTTCTATAAAGTACTTTATAAATATTGCAGATTACTATCACGACTCCATACAATTAAATTACTCAATATCATATTATTCTGGGTATAATAACCTCTATTCGATATTTTTAATAGAAATTTATTTTGGAACAAGTTTTGATGAACCATTTTTAATTATCTAGTAAAATAAATAGATAGCCACTAACTACTGCTACTATATTTTTTTATGTGAAAAGATGAGGTCTAAACAACTTTCGGAGATACTATTAAATATTGAAGCGATCTTCTTAAGTAGTAACAGCACGTAGAAAAGATCTGTGGTCCATATCCAACGATCCAAGTAGTAACGTTCGTAACCATTTTTTACGTACCTTATTATATTTATCAGGATCTTGCTCAATGATATACAATCTTTCAATTATATACAAGTCCTTGTAGAAATTGTCATCATTCTAAGTATTACCGAAAATTTAATTTGTTTTTTATAAAAAACAAGTGAGATTTTATGGTTTCCCATGTCCAAAAGTAATTAATTCACTAATTGTTATAGAATATATTGTGTAAGAGTTAAAAGATTATTAACGTGTTTCTCTAGGTAAAAATTAATAATGCCATTATTTCATTCAAATTGTATTATTTCAGTCAAATTCTAATGTCAGTAATTATTGTCGACCAAAATATATTTCAGAAATCTCATATGAGTGGAGTAGTACGCGTTTTTTAAAAGTCACGGAAAGTAGAATATGAATTGTACATCCCACGTAAAAAAATTATGAATAAATTATACATCATTTATACATAATCATCCATGTATAGATTATGTATGGAACTGAGCATGCATAATCTATACATAATCTATACATAATGTACACAAGATGTACATTAAAAATAATAATTATAAAAATTTAATGTACTAATAATAATAAGTTTTATTTAACCAATTTATATTTCTGAAAAATGAATATATTTGATATAACGATTCTGCGAACTGGGTTGAAATTTCAAATGACGGAACGAAAACATCAAAAACTAAAGACACGTGAAAAAATGGAACATTTTATTAAAAATAAAACAGCCATCGACATCCGACTTCAAAACTGATTTCCGCTGATCACTGTCAAATTTTACGATTATTTATTTAATAAATTTATTTGATGATATATTTCTATTATTTAATATAACTCCTTTAGTGGGGGTTCAGCAAAAAATAAAAAATAAATCACGTTCTTCTTCTTTTCATTGGATCGTTACTAACGAGGTTGCTAAGGTTTGTTGATTTTTAAAATGCGTAAATTTTTCTGACAGTATCTGTCGAACCGCCATAAAAGTACTTCATAATGAAACAACTAGCTAAATTATCAAGTAAAATCGTTAAATAAATAATAGTAAAATGTCATTTTCCCTTTTTCCCCAATTTTACAAGTTATTTTTAGATTTGTACTTGCTAATGATATTCTTAGTGTCAAATTTCGATGGTTTCATTTCTTTTTTTATAAAATCTACCTCATTTTTTTCTAAGTTTCGTCATGTCACTAGCAATTTCGGCAACTTCGCGAAATCGTTTCGTGTACTTTTGCAGGCGTCGATTGTGATTTTGCTCTTTTCTTCAATTTGCACATATTAAATGATGATTATGTGATGATTATGTACAGATTATGGGTGTTCAATTCTGTATACAATCTATCATGGTTGATTATGTATAAATTATGTATAATTTATTCATAATTTGTTTACTTGGGTATTTATATTTAAAAAATCAAACCTGGATTAAATACACACAATTAAACGGTAAATATTTTGAAATATTGTTTTATAAAATCACATATTTTGTTTAAAATTCAAATTAAAATTATATATTTAACATCCTATACTATATTTAAATAAATTGTTGAAGCGGGTCAGCGAAAATAAATATTACAATTTCGAGCAGATGGCTATTTGTAATATTATATTTATTATTGATAAAAAGAATATCACGACGTTAAAATACAAAACAAAAATTCACAAATGTCGATTGACAATGTAATGTTACACCTGTATTATGTGACTTTGCCAAAATTTATTTTCATGGGTAATAAAATGTGTAAATATCAGATATTAAATGTAAATACTAAAGATAACGTATGATAATAAAATACGTAAGAACATACCTATATTGTTATTCAATGACAGAGATGAATTGTGTTTTTCATCATTTCCAATATGTATTACAACATTCATTTTATATTCTCATGAACTTCTTATCCTTTGCATAGATTTTATGAGAAATTACTGAAATGTATGTGGTTAAATATAGAATAAATATACGAATTCAATTATTACTAATTTACCTCATCTCGACATTAAATAGTATTTTATTCTGCTTTTAATAAAATTCAGAGTTTTATTCCGTTCCTTGTTGCCTAATTTACAATTTGAAAGTTTTTGAAAATTAAACGTTCATATTCTTTATGTTGAAAAATTTGTTTACAAGTAACTTATTTTGAATATTTTGAAGCACACAGCTGCTTTTTAATATCTCTTTGTTTTTTTTCAATATCAGCTGGACAATTTTCTTTTTAATTTAATAATCTTTTAAATTTTACATATTTGCCTTTTTGCAAGCTGTTATTTTTCTGTTGTCACCTTTATAATTTAAAAAATGATGTTTCAAAATAAAATCCGTTTTTGTTCTATATAGTATTGCAACTTTTGAATAAATAAATAACTATCTAACAATCTAAAGTGAAGCTCATTGTTTTAAAAATGTTAGTTAGTGACAACTATTTTCCAAGAGATACACGATATCCGTAACGGTCAATTAATCAATTTATAATATATTTGTTGTTGAAAGTTGGGTACTCTGTTTGAATGCATCATGATGGTTTGCGCGTTTGTATAGAAATGCGTTTTAAGTATCCCTCATTATAGTAGTAGTTGTAGTTTATATTTTATGATCACTTAATCGATTTACATGATTCGTTGACTTCCGGTTAGTGTATATTTTGTTTCGCTATTTTATTTACTAACTTTAGTATGATATATAACAATTAATTATAATTATGTTAATGATTTCTTTTTGATATTATTATTCATACATTCATAATATATTTTCACTAAACTCATCTGATATTAACTTTTCGTTCAAGTTTTTGCTCTTTTTCTTTCCCACACGTGTAAATCCCTTGTTATATATGTACCATTTTCTGGATGAAATTCAAGACATAGCAACAAAAAGTTTAAAAATTGTCACTGGCATAATATGAAAACGAATTATCCAACAAAATTCTCTCTATATTAATAAAATTTTCTCACTTCAATATTACATTGTCATCATAAATGATTTTTTAATTCCCAAAATATCTTGAAATGTTTCTAAACTATTTTTACGGTTATTATTTTTCATTAAGAATGCAAAAAATGCTAAATAAATAAAACTCATACTAACAAAATCTGAATATTTATCTACGTCTTAAAATAAAATCCTATGTCGATACATTTAGACTTTTCAAAATATATTGTAGTTTGTTGATTATGTTTCTTTATTTTAATATATTAATAACTAAAATCCCCAGTAGCACTCGTTGCTATTTTTTCCATAGCTAAACATCAGCAGTTCGCAACGACCTTGAAGAAGTAAAGGATAATTGTACAACAGTGCTTTTTGTGGTTCAAAAAAGATAATGCTGCAGTACAATTGGCAGCTAGAATGTAGCACATCTCTGAAAGTGCTGTAAATTGCCCGCAGCAGTAATGTGCTGTACAGTGATAACTTTGTAGATTCTGCCATCTGCCTGCGACAGCTTTGATAGTTATACTTTAGCCTGCGCTCCCACGGTGCTGCAGTTTGACTGTGACAACAAATTTGAAAATCAGCTTGTCCTGTATAGGTAATTTGCAACTGAATTCATCTTATGCTCTTAAAGAGCTTGAAAATTATAGTCACAGCAAACTCACCAAGTACAATTTTAGATTAAAACCACTTAAAAATATTGTTATTGGCATACAATCGATATTACTGACGTGGAATGTTTCATATGGGAAATAAATTCCCAGTTGAAATTAACAAATTTCTTATGTATTGTATGTTCATATATTGAATTTTTTTCGTCTGGAACAAATTTCAGTTTTTTGCTGCAATGACAAATACCATTCTGACAAGGTTCCCTTTTGCAGGGACAACCATTAAATTTGTCCACTATGTAAACTCTCCATATTGTCATTATCTAGTTTTGTTGATGTTCGCTTTTATATACCACCTCTTGCTTTTATTTTTCATGGTACCATGTGCCTCTTTCCATTCTTAATTGGACTTATCAATAATTATTTTTGATTGACAATGTTCTATAGTAATCTAATAAACATACAGTCATATTTTACTAAAATTTTTAGTTTGCACAAACGTTTAAAAATTATTTTTGACAATTAATACTCGGCAACATACGTCTCAATTACGACGCGTCGTGGGACGACCTCGAGTAATGCGGTCATCCGTCTTTTCTCGATCGCATCGCGAGTAGACAATTTATTTCATAAATCATGAAAGCAGGTAAACTCGTACCCAGGAAGCGAAAGATCGTAAAGACTCGGAAAAAGGTTCTCAAGGGAGTTGGGAAATGAAGGAACGACTTCTGGAAACGAGTACAATGCTATTCACGGATATCAAGACTGACAAGTGGCTGGAGGAAACATTTCAAGTTAAAAAAAGGAGAAAATACGAGAAGTTAGATGGATGAAGTCCGCCACGTGGACAAACGACTCAGAGTGCAAGAAATGCTTCGGAGATATAATAAAGACATCATTAGGACGCCTTTAAGTCATCCGCGATGAACCTGGCAAAGTTCATCTCCGTAATGGACCAGAGAGATTTCTGAGTAATGAGAAGACATTCTACGGGTGTTCATTTTTTTAAACGTAATTTATGACTTCATATTTCTATTTCTGCTTTCATAATAAGCCGTATGACGTTTATATATTAAACACTCTTGATGGCCTTCAAATTATTTCGTGATTTAAAACCACGAATGATAAATGATGGACAATATATTTTGGAGAGTGAAATTATTGCAATCTTATTGTAGTTTATTATTTCACTTAATTCATCATTCTATAACAAGATAAAAAACTCGTGAATCTGATTTTAATTATTCTAAAATTGAAAATTTTGTAATCAATGCATTGAATATTTAAATCAAGTTAACGTGTCTTTCATTGCTGTAACCACAAAGTTTTGTAAAATGTCGAGGCATTTTGAACGACTAACTGTCGATAAAGATTTGAGTGACAAAGGAAGTCGACATTCTACCTTTTTAATCCACACAACATAATGATACCGTACAAATATAAAAACGGTCGATTTGATAACATTTCTTAATTTATTTATCGATTTTTTCATAGGAAAATTTAAACTCAAATGCATGAATTTAAACCAGAAACCAGTATGCTGCAGAGTCTATTATTTTAGGACGTTTCTCTTGAAGTATTTTGTTTCACACTTTTAGATGGAATGAGTGTGTAAAATATTATATTTTATTTACTACATTTTTATTTATTACTTTTACGACGTTAAATTAATTTTAGTGCTTAATTTATTTTTCTTTCTATTTATAAATTTACCTTCCAAATTTGGGGTGCTGGACGAAAAACCGACAAATCAAAGACAAGTCGAAAAACCGACAGGCCAAAAACCGATACTTCAAATGCCGACAGTAGAAAATTGTCATAATACGGTCTGTCAAAAAAACGACACTCAAAAAGCCGACATTCTAAAAACCGGCAGGCAAAAAGCCCATAGTAGAAAAAACGAATGTCATAATACCGATAGTAAAAAAAACCGACACAATCAAGAAACCGATATTCCAAAAACTGACACGTCAAAAACTGACATTTCGAAGAACCGACTGCCAAAAAGCCGATAGTAAAAACACTGACACTTCAAAAATTCACTACCCGCTTGTCTATGTGTATTTTTTCAAGTGTCAGCTTTTTGGCAGTCGGTTCATCGAAGTGTCGGTTATGTGACTGTGGGTATTATGACAATTCGGTTTTTCTACAGTCGGCTGTTAGACGTGTCGGTTTTTTGTCCATAGGCTTTTTAACCTGTCGGCTGTTTGACTGTCGGCTTTTTAACGTGTCGGCTTTTTGAATAACGGTATTTTTACTGTCGGTTTTTTGACCCGTCGGATTTTTTATTTGTCGGTTTTTCGATCCACACCCCAAATTTGTATAATGAAATGGTTACTTATTTAAATAAAAACTGCTAATATTAAAAATATTAGTTATTTAAAATACAATTATAACTCAGAAATGTCATCCGAACATCAGTATCCGATACACTTTCCTAATCAGGCTGAATTCTATATAAAAATATCATAAATAATTAGAATTATGATTAATTGGAATTTGATTTTATTACAAATTAAATTTCATTTAAACAGAGAAAAAATACCGATGGCAGCGATCTCGAAGCTGAGCCTTCAAAAAAAAATTAACTCATGATGAAACGTTGGCATTTCAGGACTGGAATCTGCAATCTCGAATCTCGATCTGGAGCTCCCTGTAGTTCCTCAGTCTACATTGGAGGTTAAGTTTCGAGAACAGAGGACCTGGATAATCCCAAAAGGTCATCAAAGCGCATCGGTATTATACATAAGCTCTCAACCCGAGAATATTGAAGTTCAAAGTTTTGGGAAAATCGTTTTATATGTTTTATAACAGCATATTTTAAAGATTTATAATCCGTAATGTAGTATATGTTAGACTAGTATTTTTAAATATACCAATCTCAGGTATTCATTCTGGACTATTACGTAAATATAAAAAAAAATATCATGAATTATTGCGGTAGGATAATTTAATATTTTAAGAGTTTACTGAATTTAATTGTGTTTATGTATTAAAGACTGCTTCATATGATTTTTAGTTTGAGAAATAAAACTCCATGTTTTCAAAGTTTAACATTTTTAGAATATTACATTCTATGTACTAAAAACAACTATTAAGAAATATATTGTTCTTTACTAGTTCAGGAAATCACGTTTCCCACACTGGCAACGAAACGTACTATTCTTTTTTTGTCGATGTTCTGCTTGTAATTGAGTCTTACACTACTTGTTATTATTTAAAGAATAATTTAGCTCTTTTATAGACACAACAACAACATCTTAATTACAATTGAGTAAAAGAATTAGGTAACAACTTTGAATGTTCCTTCTTCTACACTTTCCTTGATTTAAGAAATTTTCAAATTATAATTTAACTTATTTGTAATGTACGTTTTGAAGCATCCAAGTTTCACCTAAAGTGTCGTATTATAAAAGCTGAAGAAAAAGAAATTAAATGTAGTGCCCTAGTAATTGACAAACCTCGCTATCTTCTCAGTTCTTTAAGGTACATCCAACCCACATCTGTTTAGATTAAATAATAAGAACAATTTTTTTAATACAAAAATTTGACAATAATTGACCTTGCAGTTACAAATAAACCTACCCAAGTGCCACTCGCCAATCTTAAAGAAAGTCGAAAATGTATGAACTTTTTTACGGCTTCACAGTACAAACCCACCATTTTGGAATAATCAAAGTAGAAAAAACTGAAATGTTCATGCTTTTAGAAAGTTTAAACATCGGGACTACAATTCCTAGTGTTATAAATAAATGAATATGGAAAAACCACAACAAATCGAAGTAGAAAAAAAAATCTCGTGGAGAAATCACATTTTTTCCTTACTTGCAAAGCTAAGATTATTAGTTAAGTTTTTTTTTGAATAAAGGCTAAATCCTAAAAGGCCACTCTCTATAACCCCTGGTTTAGTATTTTGAAGAAAAAATTTTTTTTTCAGAGGGGTATGGCATCCTTGAAAATGCGGGCACAAAATAGTCATTTTGCGCATTACTGGTTTAATAAATAATAATCATGTTACAGAATGTTTGATTTTAAGAGGTAAATTATTGGAAAATATTTATTTCCTAATAAATTGGAATCCCATGTAATTACACTCGATAGTAGGAAAGGTACAGATTCATCAGAATATCTCAAGCAAATAGTAGTCATCAGTTAAGAGGCTGAATTATTCATGTAAAGCCCCGAGTAACGTTCATCCAAATCTCACGTAGTTAATAAATGCAGTTTTTATTAAGGTAACTACCCAAGACTTACTAGAACTGCCATAACGCATTCAGTCTTAATTCTCGGCAGTTACCACTTGGAACGACTCGGTTCGCAATAGTTATATCACTAGTTCCTAAAAGTAAGTTTCCCGAAGAGATTACTTCGACAAGTAGTGGAGAAAGAGAGAAAAGAGAGTGAGATAGAAATTGCTCAGATATTGCGGTAACTACTACTCACCGTGGACGAGGAAGAGAGTGCAGAACAGGACCGCGAGTCTCAGCGGCCTGCTGGCCATCGTGGCGTGGATCGTTACGTCGATTCAGCTTCCTCCTGAAACAATGCAAGCGTGCCCAATCAATCAAACCATCCATCTCGATCGGCTATCCCAGCCAACTCCCGTACAGTTCCCGTGTGATCCGCACGCGGGAGCATCATATCCCTCGTCTTTTCTGGCAACCTGCCCAACCCGGGTCCTACCACCCCCAACCCCATACCCACCGCCGCTCCACCTCTGTTCTAGTTTGCCCCCAGCCCCACGCGTCCCGACCACCGCAGCCTTCCTCATCGCTACCAACCCTCTGCCCGTAATCGACGCTTTTTTTTTACGTCTTGTTCGCCAGAAAAGTTTGTTCGCTCGATAAAAGTCTCCTAGATAGAGGATAGTGTGTAAAATGATGCATCAACGCCAGGAGACATTTCACGGCCGAAGATCGGGACTTTAGAAAATAGTTTTTTTTCTTGCCATGAAATGTCCATTAGTAACCACATTTGTAGTTGCCCGACTAAATTAAGTAGTAACAGACTTGTGAGACATGTGACTGTTACTACTTAAGGGTTTGTACCAGTCAGATAAGCAGATTTTTTTTAATTATAGTCTGTAAA
This sequence comes from Trichopria drosophilae, assembly GCA_030407085.1. Classification (NCBI taxonomy): domain Eukaryota; kingdom Metazoa; phylum Arthropoda; class Insecta; order Hymenoptera; family Diapriidae; genus Trichopria; species Trichopria drosophilae. The sequence continues at coordinate 22,048,472 of CM059583.1, forward strand.
ATATGAAGGTCATGACACTAAAAATCCCTGATGACAGTTTTCTAAAGAGTCACAAACTTTCTCAAAATGAAATTTTGGTAAACCTTCGGAAAAAGCACCTCCTCCTAAAAAAATTTGTTTGTGCCCTATTCCGACGTATTTTTGCCTCCTGATTACGAATATGATAACAAAAATTGCGGGCCGGACGTATTAAAGCTGCTACTTTGAAAAAATAGCCAAAAAACGCGTTTTTTTTAAGTTTTTTGCATTTATTTTCAAAAATACGCATCTGGCAGAAAAATATTTCAAAATAAAAGTTGTAGAGCGCAAAATTCTCGACAAAAAAGATTATATAGTATTTTTCCGTAATTGCAACAGTAAGCCCGTAAACAAGGGTTGAAAGTTCCCATGATGCGTTTCTACCGGGTACTAGGTAGATATAATTCCCGAACCGATTGTGAATCTAGGGGGTGCTTGCGTGATGGGGGGCTCCGCCCTCCAGACCCCCCTTTTATACTAACCTAACCTCCAACCATACTGGTATGGGTGAGAATCAATACCATGTGCTATGTGAATGGTCAGAGATTAGGTTTGTAGTAAATAACGTACTAATGTAGCACGTGGGTTTGATAATCACCGACATCTCTGTGGTTGAAGGTTAGGTTAGTATAAAAGGGGGGTCTGGGGGCGGAGCCTCCCAGTACGCAACCACCTCCTAGGTTCACGCATTGTACTGAAAATTTACAACACATACTACTTCCTTTTATTCGATAGGTAGCACTAAAGTATCCCTCGGTCCACGTATTGCCTTTGCAAATTTGCAGTTGATTATGCTCTTTCGAAAAATAATGCGTGAAACTAGGGCCCAATCTCACGAGGATTCGACTGTATAGGTTTTGGTCCGCCCCGGGTTTTTTATTTCTCCGATACCCTCCATAACTGGCGGGCATTCCCCTATCCGCCACCTGGGGAGGCGCTCGATGGGAGACCCTGTGTACTCGGTAGAAACCCATCATGAGAACTTTCAACTCTCATGTACGGGCTTACTGTTGCAATTACGAAAAAAATGTTTAGAATCTTTTTCGTCGAGAATTTTCCGCTCTACAACTTTTATTTGAAACAATTTTTTGTCAGATGCGTATTTTTGAAAATAAATGCAAAAAACAAAGAAAAACGCGATTTTTGGTTATTTTTTAAAAATAGCAGCTTTAATACGTCCGCCCCGCAATTTTTGTTGTCATATTCGTAATCAGGAGGCAAAAATACGTCGGAATAGAGTAATTTAAATTTTTTTTGCGAGGAGGTGCCTTTTCCGAAGGTTTACCTTAAACATATTTGATGCACAATGACTTGGGTTATTTTTATTGGATGACACTTGGCAATTTAGCCCTTAAAGGAGCAAGTTTTAACAGGAATTATAAGAATGTTGAAAAATAATAAAGCCAGATAATGTCAGACGATGATGTTAGATGGTCATAATATCAGAAACAAAAATGGCACTAAGTAATAACAGTGACATTGAATTATGGTGTTGTGAAAGGCAATCATTATCACATGTTCCAGAACCACCATTGACTTTCTACTTCCCTATGATGCGTCATCAATGCCATAGATATTTATGAGTATAATACATTCGATTTACTTCAAATTTTCAGTGAATACTATTAAATATATTGAATAAATTTTGATATTTTAGCATTACAATACGATCATTTTATATACAAAAATATATACTTTCTAGTGCTGATGCCGCTATATCGTTACATTTTTATATTGTTTAAAATTCCCAATTGAATGTAAATTAATTATATTCTAGTTTAAGAGCATTTTTCCTTTTACTTCAGCAGTAGAGGCATTCTGTTGCTCGGAATATTTGTCTATGTAAAAAATATATAATATCAATTAAACATAACCAAATATGTCCGTAAATAACTAGCCTAGTGTTCAATGTTATATCACAACTTTTAATACTAAATGATAAACTCAACATTGATTTGCTACAAAAGTCATTTACTTCCTTTGCGTATTTAACTAATTACCTAACTGGATTCGCTGAAACTTTTAGGATATATATGTACTGAATTTTGATAATCCTTAAGATTAAATGTCTGAGATATTCATTCGCATATCATGCTTCAATAACCACAAAATCCACAATGTCAATAAAATTTAAAATGTACGTTTAAATATTATCAACCTATCGGCTTCGTAGCTCAGGCGGTGCTGGACTACGAAGTCGTAGGTCGTGAGTTCGATCCCCGGCTGGACAATTTTTCGAAATTGTTTTCAGGCAGCAGTTCGCTATGTGTAAGACTGTTTGGCATTTGTGAGAAGATTGTCTTCAGGCGAAAATCGAGCCATGGCCGATGCTCTACTTATTGAGGGTTTCTGAAGTTTCCTACATTCTCGACAGATGTGAGTATGGTGCCATGTGAAGGTAGAGGTTACAAAAATAAAAACAAAGTAGTATCAAACTAGTACCGTTCAGAAAACTCGTTTATTGGAACATCTGATCAATTTGCATTTGCTCCTACCAAGAAAAAAAATAAAATGAATACAATTGTATTTGAATGTTTCGTCTGCAGAATTTTATAAAACTGTATACATTGCTATTTAATAATATATAATTGTACATATTCGTATACCGTATACTTAAGTAATAAATTAAATTATTTAAGAAAAAAGCCGGGTTGGAAGGTGGATTCGAACCCGTGACGTTGGGATTACAAAGCAAACAGACGCCCTATAGTGATACGATAACGGAGCAAGAAAAATCACTGACCGTTAAATCGCTATAGAGTAGACATATTTTCTAAGTCCTTAAACTGTTGAGATCATTCATATCACAAAAAATAACTATTTCTTTATTTGATAAAACAAACATTACGTTTATTCCATTTAATAAAATAGGTATTTAAATAATATACCTTCACGGACTAACTGAGTATGTTGTTCAATTAATTAGTAGAGCTGATAAAATATTTGGTAAATATAAACTAATTATGACATTCAAATATATGGTTGAATACAAATAGGATACAATTATATTGGAATTGTATCCAAGTCTATTAATTTCATTTTTTATTGGGCTTATAATTGTTGAAGGGATTCTAAAGTAATTCGCCGATAAGGCAGAATAATTTTTCATAATTCGAGCTCAGGTAATACCAAAGCTACACGTGAAATACATTATGGTGATACATCTGATCACCGAGGCGTGTATCTGTTGTACCTAATAATTCAATTGACCACTTCAATAAGAAGATACTATTCCTTTTCCAGAATTCCACCTCATAATAAACTTTATAACAACATATGACTTACTCAATTAAAAAGAGAAAGTAGCATTGAATATTTTTCTTGTATTTCGAGATTTTGTTTTACATAAATACTTTGGGCAGTTTACGTCACATTTTCATTCGAAAAATAAGACCCTGTCAAAATTCGGAACGATAGATTCAATACGGCCGACCAAAATTAAAGAAAAAACGGTAATTTTGCCTGATATATGGTATGCCAGTGTAGTGGTGGTCGCTGATTGTAAATCCGATGTCACATTTACAGTATTCAAAATGACATATCTAATATTATCGACTAAAATAAAAATACATATTTTTGTAATTTTCGCCTGCCTCTCTGAATTTTGAATAGTTGACAGCAAATACATCATCAACGACTTCAGACAGCTCTGATCATCAAATTTGAATCAAAATTACTTTTTTTTTTATTTTGATCGGTAATATTGGACCCGTCATTTTGAATTTGAAAATCTGACATCGCATTTGTAATCCGTGACCACATAAACTCCTATGTACCATATTGCCAATAATAGTAGCTATTTTTTCTTCCTGGCAGGAATTTCTCTTGGAAACGATGTATTTTTCAAAAATAATTTGTTATTAGCAATAATTATTTTTAAAAATTGTCAATTGTTATTATTTTTTAACATTTATAGATGTCTTAGAAACTGCTTATACACGTTAAAAAGTAGATGGCCTGTCAAGTTTACAGAATGAGGGATTAATCCACCAGGGAGCAAAATAGGTACCAACCATTGCAAGTTTAATAACAACCGAACAGAAGGGGGCTATTCTCATCAGTCCTCAAACAGTTATTCTCTTTTATTGCACATATTATTTTATCATACCAGAATATGATATTTTGGTCCCGTGATATAGGGAAGAAAATAGCATTTTGCGCTCAGAGCGTGAGAACAAAATTATTTTTTAAGACGTATATTAGATCAATTTTAAATAAAGATTACACTATTTCCAACAAGACACTGTTTTTTAAATCACAATAGCATAAAATATCTATTTAAGGCTCTAGAAAATAAAGTGAAATTCAAGAATGTCTCTTGTAGACGTTGGCAAAATTAAAAAAATTGTTGATATCTGTTCTTGACGAATTTCAACTTATTCAAACTCAAATATTGGTATGTGTTTACATTATTTGAGTCATATCTTTCAACAAATTTAAAAACTGTCGTTATCGTCCTTTAACCCTTTGCGGCGCAGTGGTAACCCAGATTACCACCTTTTTAATTCACATCTTTTGTGCCTAGTTTCAATGCTTTCGAAGCAATATTCAAAAAACCTTTTAAGAGTGGTAGAGGGGACTTTTTAGTACGTAACGAAAAGGATAATAAATGCAATTACGCAAAATTATTAACAAGTATAAATAAATAAATTTAAAAAATCGTCGATTTTTAGAAAGAAATCGTTTTTGAACGAACTAAAAGGTAAATTAGAACCAAATTTGGTACTCGGGGGGTTTTTGGGGTCGCTGATTACGAATTTGAAGTCGGTTTTGAAAAATACAAAATGGCGGAAACAATATGGCGGAAACAATATGGCGGATGAATTTTTAAAAATTCATCTGATTTACTTGAAACTCGTTACTCGCGGGTTACTGGGGTCGCTGATTACGAATTTGAAGTCGGTTTTGAAAAATTAAAAATGGCGAAAACAATATGGCGGATGAATTTTTTAAAATTCTTCTGATTTACTTAAAACTCGTTACTCGGGGGTTTCTGGGGTCGCCGATTACGAATCTGCCCTCGGATTTTGAATATTCAAAATGGAGGATCCAAGATGTCCGATCGAAATATGAAAATGTACCCGATATTGATGAAACTGTGTACTCGGAGGTTTTCGGGGTCGCTGGTCACGAATCTAATCTCAGACTTATGTATTTAAGATTCAAAGTACACAGAATACCCAGTTTTATCTCTATCAAGTAAATTTTTACATTTATGTAGGCCATCTTGGATCCACCATTTTAAATTTACAAAATCTGACTTCAGATTCGTAATCAGCGATCCCGAAAACCCCCGTGTAACAAATTTCAGCTGTTTTCCGTATAAAGAAAAATGTCCGCCGCAAAGGGTTAAAGAAATAACTTAGAGAGCACTACTGTTTATAAATCAGTTTCAATTTTTTCATAAATTCTCGAAAACCCACGATAAGTTTATCTCTATCTCTTATACAGCAGATATTTAAGCACACGATGGTGTAAATACAATTAAAAATATTCGAAATTGTTTCTACAGTTTTTGAAACTGTCAGTATCAATTAAAAAACTCCTTTTTCTTTTTTTCAAAGTATTGAAAAATCATATAACAGATGTATCAGATGTTATATTCTAATTTAAAAAATGTATGCTTTATTTATATATAAATAAATACAAACAAATTTTGACCGTTTATTGGATATGATGTGACCTGCTTTGTATTTGCTTAAACCTACATTTTTCATATAGTTTCTTTTTTATCCGTGTTAAGTTATTTCCTGAAATGTTTATTGAAACAGGAGCCTATAGCAGGCAAAAGGCATCACAAACTAGTATTATAATTTTAGTAAGTGTACCAAAAGGAAATTTCATTAAAACTAAAATACTGTATTCCTTTATTTTAATAATTAGATTTCAGCACAATGCATCGTTCCGATCTTGAGAAAACTTTAGACTATCGACGCGTAATAAGCTGGAATAAAGCACTTTAAAATTAAAGGCTAACTTTCACGCCGCAAATAGCGAAGTTTTGAGTGTGAAGTGTAAGGCACGTTCCAACCTTTTAAAAGTTTGAGTGTTAAAGCGCGAGAATAGTTTTGTTAGCTTTGGTTTTCGCAATCTCTTATCTTAAATTCTATTAAACTTTTCTGTTGATCTTGGGATTTTAATGTTCTTCGGTTAATTGTTGCTCGGTATCGGACAGATTTAAAACTAAACATCTTGCAATACTTCCCCTGTGGCGTTTCATATAAGGGATGCCATGCTCTCGGTATAGTTCTTTGAGCAAGAGTTTATTCCGTAGTTTGAATAAAATCAAAACTTTAATATTAATGTACCATAGTTTATCGGAGTCTAGATATCTTTTGTCTTGGAAAACTTTTTCCAACTGCTTTAAAAAATTATGGTCAACGGTATCTTCAACAGTAATTCTTTCTATTTTTGTTCTTATAAAAAGATTGTAAAAAATAAAACCTTTACTTTAGCTTTTGATTGTTAACTGTATTCACAAAATGTAATATTCATATGGCAATTATTATATCTTATCTTTTCGAGTTGGCTCAATCGATTCCTATTGAAAAAATTTCTAAAAAGCCTTTAGTTTTCAAAGAAATCTGGGAAATTACCGATGTTTCAGTACCTCTCTTCTTCTTTTCTATATTTATTGGAGGGTAACGATTTTTCTATCGTTGCGAAAACTACCACAAAAGTATTTTCGATGCCTAAGCAATATGATCACAGCTAAACAAATTTAATTTTTCAAATCGTCTCTAATGAAATCCTTTGCTCTATACAGTCGAACACCCGTTATCGAATATGGCCGGGACAAGGCGAGGCATTTAAATTTCCGTTAACGAATACTTCAAGAGAAAACATCGGTTCCCCACCTCTAACATTCACTCTTTGGGGTAAGAACACGTGCTCATCCGCCGCGCATGCGAATCTTTTCTCGTGCACCTGAAAATCTAAAAAAGGAAGACCAGCGGAGGAGAAAGTATTCGTTGACGGAGGCGTCTGAATATTCGATAACGGGGTAATCGATAACGTAAATATTCGATAACGGAGGTTTAACTGTATTTATGAAGTTCAGTATGTACAATCACTTTCATACGATTCCAAGTTGAGAATATCTTTATAAAACCTTTTCGGGGACGCTACGTATGTATCGTATGATCTCATTGCCAGTGTTACAAAATTTGAGACGACGGATCCAATATGGTGGATGTCTCAAACGAAAATTATTATTTCTCATCGAATAAGACAGAAAGTACTTATCCACGAATTAGAAATATTTATCAAATATGTGAATAGCTGTTAGCAGACAAATATTAAGTATTGCCGTCTACATTTTAGTTGAATCAACTAAATGTTGTTGAATCGATATCATGATGTAGTTAGAACTAACTTGCAGATGCATTGACTAAGTATTTAGGTGCGAATCGGCAACCACGTGTTTAGTCAAAATTGCTAATTTTTTTTAGTGTATTGGAAGCTTTCGGGGTCGCTGACTACTTACCAATATGAAAACATAAATGAAAATTTGAAAATATTAGGTTTGAAGTGTGTTGTCTCTTTGCGGGTCAGTGAAGTAAAATTTCATTTAGGGAAAATTTTTCTATTTTGGACCGATTCCTCCCCATACTTTCTTAACCGCAAACTGAATAACTAATAAAAATGACATGATATACGAAAGTACAAACAAGAAATATAATATGTTTTTCAGTTTCGTCTTCCTCCAAACTTCAAGATTTCTGCTTTACGCGCGAAATAGTATTTTTCGGTGCTAGGCCATAGCATCTTACGATCGAGAAGCGAACAATCTTTTTTTAAACATTGCTCACAAATTAAGCACTTTGCCGTCTGTTTTCAGTAAAGTAGGGAAATCAGTGCTTAAATTCGCATTTTACGGACTATAAAGTCTACCTTCGGACACGTGTTTAAAAAGTAATTGTAAATATCGAAATCGATAAATCTAGAGCAAATTATTTTGTTAGTGGCCATTTTGAAACTATCAATTTAGAATAATAATTTTCTGCTCAACCATGACCTTATTAATTAGGTATCGAAAACATTTTTCTGAGAGACTTCGTAATAAGACGAATATTTTCCCGCCAAAAAATATTGAAAAATAGCAGGAAAGTACTGAAAAAGCAGTTTTTTTTTACTTTACCAGTTTGACCTGCGTGATACCGTCGATGAATAAGGTTTCTATTTCTTGAAGCATGCCTGGATACTTTTGAGCATAGTGCATTCGTTAAGTAGATCTTCGGTCGTAATTTGTTTCTTACATTCTTTCCGTAAAGGTGATGCTGATTCAGCAATGACATAAATGCTTGTTGGTTTTGTGTATCTAATTCTGAGTAATATTACCTGCTCTATTGGATTTAATACTTTCAGCGATTAACCGAATTGAAATTTTTACACCAGAACAACTAACCCTGTTCCGGATTTGGAGGACATTAGAAACGAATTTGTGCTTTACGTTGTTTAGCACATTTGCAGCTGAGACGTTGAATTTAGTTTCAAATAAGTTTTCCGATATAATGCTATTATTAAGCTGGGTTGTTAAATTTGAAGGGCAGTAGATAGGATAAACAAATGAAGCTCTTAAAATAATCAGCCACTACACTGTACAATTTCTAATAGGACGTGGCAATTTCAAATTCAAACTGGCCCAAATTCGATTAACGAAAGATGGATCACATACATGCGGAGGAGAAGATACTCCCAAACACGTGTTCAGCATATGGCCGAAACATGGACTTGAGAAATGAAATCGGAGTCGGAAATGCAGGAAAGTGAGAGGTTTGAACTAAAACTCGTTGTTCAAGAAACAAAATATCAAATATTTACGAATCATTTTAATTCATTCTGAACCAAAAGAAGTACTTGAAGGGCAATAGTAACAAGCTTAATCCTACTGCATACTAGGACGACTAGATGCGTCCAAACTATATGGTTTCTATAGGACACAACAGTAATTAGTATTTAGAAGGGTTAATAATAGAAACAGAAATGCTAAAAACAATAGACATCAAATCATTAGTTGAAACAACGTCTTGTCTAGGCAAATAAAAGTTTCTCTTTAAGAAATACAGCTGTGGTTAGTAGAAATAGAAGTGGGAAGACTGTATGCCAGCAATGCTATAGGTTGAGAGACGTCATAAAACTGTAGGTCCATCCATGGTTAAAGAAAAGGAAAAGAAACAATGCAAATATATAAATATCTTGCCACTAAGCAAAGAATTCAGTGTCACAAGAAACTCCTGAATCCAGGTAGTTCTTAACTTAAATTAAGAAATAATTAATCAATTCTCGACCATTTATATAAATTGTATTTGGCTAAATAACTTAGCGTTTAAGTAACGGGATATAATAACCATTTATTAAATAAAACCAATAAAATCCGTACTGTGTTTACTGAATGTGGAAGAACTTTTTTTTAACAGTTTTAACAAAAGTCCTTAGCATTGCAAATGAATGTTAAACATTTTTATTCTTTTTTTACCATTATGATACTTTACCGAAGAGAGCTACGAGCTAGAGGCGAAAACGTTAATGTTTAATTTATTAAACATTAATGTTAAATTTGTTTATATATGAGCTTTTTTTTTTATTTTATTCCTTGTTGTTTTTGTGATTTTTATGTACATCTTTTGAGACGTCGTTTTTTTAATATATTATTGTTACTTGAACGTCAATTTATTTATCCAAATGTAATTCTTAATCCTCCTCGCCAAAATAAAGTAGTCAAAGATTAGAAATTTACTTCAAAGCAAGTACCTAGCGCTCGTGTACAATCACTTAGTACCGCTATACAATACGCGGTAGTATGAGCGTTTTTTTTCAGAGGTTCTTGGTTAATAGGATGCTGAATACTATAAGCTACCTACTGCTAAGTTGGTGGTGCATCATTTGAAGTCTGCGAATAAGTAAGATTAAGTTAAGTTAGGGTAAAATCTCCTTTGTTAAGACTATCTTTAATGAGAGTCATTGTGTTGACTTTTATTGTATTAAAAATGGATGTGATGTTTGATTTCTATAATTATATAATATATACACTTGTAACCGTTAAAGGCCAAAAACTGCGTTGACGTGCTAACAACAAAAATAATCATTGAAAAGGCTACAATTATTGGAATTCTAGCTAAAATCAATTGACGTTTGACAAATTCAAAGACATTCACATGCTGAAATACAGAGGCACAAGATATTCCGGTGGACAAAGTTGGATACGTCCGATCCCATCAATAAATTCCGATCAATTCCCGAATTCGTCAAATACCACTGACAGTGGGGCATTCTCGCATAGAAAGGTGCTAAAAAATGGCAAAACGTGCGCTTTATCCGGATCCGTTTGAATTGGCAGGACTGGCTGCCATTGAGAAGTCGTCGATCCCAGCGAGGCCACGGGGTAAATAGGTATACCTAGGTCGGGGCATCGCACCGTGAAAATCGTAGGAGACAAAATGAAGCGATAAAAATACGTTGGATTGGGGAGTAGCGCGCGCACTCTTTAGGTTAGGGTGGGATATAGAATACTGCTGACTGGAACGATATATTTCCGACAACGTCGCAACGTTGGTTTCGCCGCTTGGCTCGTGTACCCGACTCATACATCGTCTCGTCTTATCCTCATGATGGTGCGGTATAATGTTCCGTACGAAAGAACGACGTGATATATACCAACCGGCAACAAATAACGGGTATAGTTTTACCGTGGTCGCATTAAATAGTCGAGTGTCGTTCAAACTTTTTACAGTGAAAAACCCTCACGACTTTCCCATGCGGTTCCTATTTAACTCCGGCCCCACAGAATTTTGGTCCGCCATTTTGAATATTTTAAATAGACCCGACGAAAGGTTTTGGAGAAAACCTATGAATAATAAGATCGACTTTTTCCTTACATGATGTATGACAAATTTAGCAACGATCCTTTTATGCGTGAGATGGAAATTCTTTTTACGAGAGTGACGGAATACAACTTTTATTACTCCTTACGCTAATAGGCAAATGTTGGGGTTTTCTTCGCCAATGATTAAATATCGGATGGATGGAGTAAGAAGTTTATAGAAGCGAGGACGTAAAAACTTAAAGTTTAGTTGTTTGAAATTCAGCTTCTTGCGTACCTCGTAAATGTCAGGTTTATGGAGGCTTTCCAGAAAGGTGAAACTGAAATTCTGGTTTGTGTGCCATTAATTTCTTTTCTGTGCGAATTATTTACTGTATTTTTGAAAAATTTGTTGAAAAAATTGGCATTATTTTCAATGAATCCTTTGAAAGATTTCAATTTACACAATTTTGTTTCTTTTTACAAGATTTCTTTCTTTTTGTGTCGATAGATATTTATCACTTTTAATAAATCACTATTTAATCAAGAAAACGTAAAGGGGTCCCTAAATTTGTTTTAAAAATCTGAAAAAGTGTTTTATTTCAGTTTAAGATATTTTTTCGATAAAATAAGTAGGGAGAAGGATAATATATAAAATGTGAGGTAAGAAAGTACAAGTGGTATAGAGTCCGCAAAGCATAAACTCCGAGAATACTCGATCTTGTCCCTATACGCGTACGTGCTTTGAGTGTTGTACTTTCAATATCTCATAAACTCTAGGAGATATTGATGTAACTTTTTTTTTAAATCTTGTCTTTGTTCTACTTAGATGTGATTATATTTATGATCAACACAACTCAAGAACAAATTGATGGATTAACAAATTTAACAGTTTTTTCAGTTTCTACGGGATGTTACATCTCATGTTTTTTTTTCGTGCAACAATTACGTTTGCCAATAATGCTGAATAATAATAATTAGAATACTAATGCGAACCGAAAAGGTGGTAAAAAACTTTTGCTTGGATACGCGATCTCTTATGGATTTTGTATGGTTATTGATCAAAACCTTGCGGACAAAATAGCAATCTTATTAATCAAACATCATCTACCGATATCATTATAATCACTACAAGTCATCATCATCCTGCTTACTCAACATTACGTTAGTTCTTGTTATCCGACATCATCGTCATCTGACATCATAACCACCAGTTTATGCTAGAACCGTACTACATTAGCATCATTCGACAATATCCTAATCTTCAAAATGTCTAATCCTAATCTGACAGCATTGCATTCACCATTACACGACGTCATGAACATCATGAGCATCATCATCTTTCTGCAACGTCATTTGACATTAGCGGCAGTAGGCATATAAGAAATGGTTTTGTGCTACATGATTCTTAACGTTTAAGATTGTTAATAACTCATGCACTATTTAATACTTTCTACCGCCTACTTTGAGATGTTTTGAAAATTGTTATTTTTTAATGGTAATATAAATAGAAGCATATTAGAATGTGCGTATTTTTATCTAATGCATCAAACATCCGAACGAAAAATTCGTCAAAAGAAAATAGACTGCAATATCTTAATTGAAGACTATGCCAATGAGCCATTTCGCCATATTGAAAATGCGAGATATTTTCCATTAACGTTATCAGAAAAACAGTCACAATACTTAAAAGGGATTTTAGTTCTTAGTATCCATATTTTATATAGTTGTTTATATTTATACAGCTTTTATGACATTGAATTTGATTTTGAGCTTGTTCTCCAAGAGCATTTCAAGGTAAATTTGTTTACATGTATATCGTAATTTCAAATTGGCGTATCTTGGCGAAGAAAAGTCGTAATGGAATTCTGCGCATCCTATATTAAAGAAAAAGAGTAGTATCGAAACGAAAAACTCCTAAAAATGTTGTGTCTCTTGTACATGACATCAAAAATAGCAAAAGAGCGCGTTTTTCGAGTAAATAATCTCAACTATCTCAAAATTACGTGGAAAATGACCCACAGCTTCCCAACAACAAAACCATGTTGACCTGTGTTATTTATTAAGTTTCTTAATTATTTTTGAGAAATAATATTTAGATATAAATAGAATTCAGGGATGTACAAGTGTTTTGGCCAGTTTTTTAAGTAGAAAATTGTAAAAGTATTACAATAATATAATCGCGCGACAAGTATAAATATCAGAAAATATAAATTGAGCGAGTTTTTATTTCTGTTCTGGCTACTCCATGATCAGCTGCAATTGATCTTCACAATGATTTTCAAGATTACTTAATAAATCAGGTCGATTTCTTAAATGTGAATCTGATACTTTTAAACAATATTGCATTTATCATCTGAAGGTTAAATAAAGGTCAATATATTTCAACTCTATTATATTTTTAAATTCCACATACGAGGAAGCATTATTCTGGAAGAGAATTGAAAATATTTTGATGTTTACCTAAGAGTCCGAGGTACAATTCGCTATTGTTTAGGGTCACATCCAACGTCAAAATATTTTACTTTTCTTATTTTTTGTTAATTTGTTCTTTCTTCATTAGATCCAAAAAACTCTAATGAACAATTTTTTTATATTCTTTTCAAAATCGTCAGAATTGAATGTGTTATATCGCGTTGAAATAAAAATGTTTGTCACCCGTACACGCAGTAACCAGTTTTCGATGCGGTATATAAATACTATCGTAAAGGAATTCCAACCTTGAATTACACCAAAGCAGCAAATTACACTCCAAAAGAGTAAAATTGGAGCCTATGGGAGTGAAATTTAATGATTATTCTCTCTTGGACAGCACACTTGACTCCAATATTATTAGAGTCGCTTATGAGGCAGGTGGACATGCATAAATCTCATGCGTGCATTCACACCGAGAGTACTCAAAAACCCGACAGTCCAAATTTTGAATTAGCGTGTGTTGTGGACGAATATGAAGTGTCGGGTTTTTTAAGTGTTTCCTTCATTGCAGAATCATCTTTCGTCGTATCATAACTTATCCTGCGCAAGAAAAATATGTTGCTGTTGGCACCGTAGTAACTTTATCGTTTCGATACTAATTTTGATTAATTTTTAGCTTTACAGATTTTTTGTCTTTCAACTAATCTTTTGTATTGTATTCCATAGAGTGATTGTTTTCCCAATCAGCTGTATTCCCCACAAATTTCAAGAAAAATGGCAACTCAAGCTGAAAATAAAGGCGTAGAGAAGATTCTAAAACGAAATGAGAATAAACATAAGAAAAAACAAAAGAAAATAGTTCCAGATAAATAATTTGTATAGTATGCACTGAGAAAATAAAGTTTCTGTTCGTATTCCTTAATTTTAAATTACTTATTTACTTATTGGCATTGAAACATTGTGTTTTTTTATTGTGCTACATACTTACTCCCGAATAAACATTTCCGGAGCTGTCCCTCATCAAAAGCTTCGGACCGGATCAGGATTGTAACGCTACCGCAGATCCGTGTCAGATCAGTAACCCTGAGGTCCGGCCATCGGGGGGCCGTTCCGGATCCGATCCGGATTTGGCTATATCTAACTTTTTCCAATAAGTAAGGGGACCCAGATATGTTCCTGATCCGGCTCGTATTTGGATATCTATCGTACGGGTAACATAACCTTAAAAATATATATTTTGAAGAATATTTGTACAAAATGAATAAGGAATTGAAACGTCGCCAGAAAATTCGTCAAAGAGTTCAAAAACATAGATTGAAAAGAAAAAATGATCAGAGTAATTATACGGATAGTAATAAGGATAATTCTGAAGAAATGGAATTTGTTTCATGTGATTCTGGTACGCAAATATAAAGTCAGTGTTTCGTATTAATATTACCAACTTTTTATTAACAACACAGCCACACAAAAAAAAAATTTGTTTCGGCCTGGGTTTCTCCTTATGTACTGTATGTTTTTTGGGTCGCTGAATCCGACACCGAAGTCCATTTAACACTATATCCTTGTCAGGTTTTTGACACAGTCTCAAAAAATAATAATTGCAAACATTCATGATATTTTAACTCGAGTACCGTCAACTTTAAGAAAAAATGTTACTCAACATAAAATGTTCCGAATCACTCGAAAAATACATCTGAATTTTTACAAAATTTGTTAAGACGATTTTAGATTTTTTGGATTTCGCCGTTTTTCGAACAATTTAAAATGGCTCAAAAATATTTGAAAAAAATTAGACGTACTTTTCGAGTGATTCTGAACTTTTTTTGTTATATAACTTTTTTGTTACAATTGAAGGTACACGAGTTAAAAAATCATGAATGTTTACCAATGTGTCATTTAGGATGCTATATTGGAAACGATTTGTATTGAAATTAATTTTTATAGGCCCGTAACTTTTCAGGTCGACTCTCAATTGCACAATTTTAAAAGGTTTTACGTAAAAAGAAAATGTTGTTAAAGTATTTTATCTTATTTTCACATTTTAGGATCGAATTATAGGTATTTTTTGAGATTATGTCAAAAACCTGACGTGATAGAGTTAAATGGACTTCGGATTCGGATTCAGCGACCCAAAAAACATACAGTATACACATCGAGAAACCCAGACCACAGATGGCGCGGAAGCGGGACACCGACCAAGGCGAATAAAGCAATGTTCTTACATATTTCACTAACATATATACGCTTTTGAGATAATCTTGAAATGACAAGACTTTTTTTCGAGAATCTTGTCAACCACCATGAAATTGAAATATATATATTCAGATCTGGTTGAGAAATTGACAAATTATTCGGTTTTTTTTTTGTAATGGTGGTTAAGGGAACTCTCAGGTGGCTCGGTCGATAACGTCAAATTCTACCCTAAAATGTTATCAAACTCCACTAGATAACTATACAAACTTCATATACTACGACTACAAAAGTTAGCATTATATGTAGTCACAAAACAAATTAAAGGATTGATTGAGAATTGGAGGAGAAAGCCTGAAAGAAAAAAAAAACTTGTCATTTCATTTACTTGTCGTCATAACCTATTCGTCGATCATCTTTTGTGGCACGTTTTTCTCTGCCAATTCTCAATCAATCTTTCCGAAATTTGTTTTGTGACTACATATATAATGCTAAATTTCGCAGTAATGAGTCCGAAATTACGAAATAGCGCTCAGAAACTTTTTAACCTCATCCTAATACACTATGTATACAGGACGGAGATTTGTCGGTAAACAAGGTTCTCGGAAAACCCGTATGGTATTTGTCACCTAGCTGTATAGACCCCACATAAAAGTTTTTATGTATATGTATATAAGGAATTATAATTAAAAGCCCGATTTGAAACAGATCAGGATCGGATAGAGCTTTCTGACCTGCGGGACCCGGACCCGACACGTATCTGGGGTTGCGTTACATCCGGATCAGGGTCAGATGAGGCATTCGGATCTGGATCGGATCTGTGCTAAGGCTTCCGGATCCGTTCCTGATCCGACCCGTAGGTAAATGTTTATTCGGGCTGTACTGGCCTCTACGAATATTATAGAAATATATTAGAAAAGTTTCATTAAAACATTGTCCTTATTTCATTACCTTTGGTATTAGAATAAAAATGTATATGACCTTTTTTGTTAAAAATGTTGTCTTATCTTTTTTCTTCGAAACATTTCTTGTCTGACTAATATTTTTGAAAGGAAATGAGAAAACTAAACCAAAAATCACATTTTTAGATATTTGTTCACAAAGACAGCTTAAATACGCCTGACCGATGTTTCTTATCGTGTTCTGAATCAAAAGATAAAAATATGTGAAAATGACTTTGTTATTTAATAATGACCACAAAATTACCTTTTCAGTCTCTGTGGAACTTTCTAAAGGTTACAAATTGTTGTTTTTCTAATTTCTGGATTTAAAATAGCTTTAAAAATAACAATGAAAAAATGAGTGGTTAAGGTTTTTCTTTTACTTTGTATGACTCTAGAATTATAATGGAATAAGATTGGTTGAAGTGCACCTGCCCTGCCCCTCCTCCTGTACGGCGCGCTTGTCTCCATTCGCTTCCTTTGCGCCCTAGAGATAATATATACTAATTTTTGCATTAAATATTGAAATAAATTTCTTGGTGAGACGGCATATAACAATTGTAAACAAAAGGATATAAACACGTGTAATTCTGGTGTGAATGTACACAGAAAATTAAATTTAAACGCAGATATATAAGGCCAGAAAAATGTATTTTACTATTGCAAATGTAGAAAAAAACCCCATCTGTTATTAATTATCAAGAACTATTTTACTAAAAAAGAAAACGTTTCGCACTAGGCTGTTGGCGGTGCTCATAAGCAGGGATCCAACAGCCGTACCCTGTACGCAAGTTTGTAAAGGCAAAGAAAAACTGTTTTTATTCTCTATATGAGAATTAATTTAAGTTTTTGCATTCACTACTTTTGCGTAATTGGCGTAACTACTATTTTCTGTGTATGTGAAGATCAAGTAGCTTAACAATGTAAACATAATTGCAATAGTAACAAACAACAAAACTAATAGCCGAAAGAATATCATGCTTACGCAAACAATAATTGTACTCAATAAATTTCTAATGAAATCTAGTTCATTACACTTAATAAATGTAAATAGGGCCTTAATAATTAATAAATATTCTTAAACAATTTTACCGGAATTTTTAAGTTGTAATAACTATTTCTGACCATATTATTCGAAAGACTCCCTAAAAAATTATTTGTCTACCGATTTTACAAGATACAATTTGTACCAGAGCTTGCTTTCTGGACGATAATATGTTAAAAAATAAAATCGCCTTATTCACAAAATATGAAAATACTAAGTGATACAGTACCTGTACTCAATAATTAACAAATTTCAACATTTTTTCTACTTATTGTTTATTTCTTTTCTGTGTTACATTTTTAATTTGTAATTTATAATTTCTTAATTTTTATATATAGGCACATAATAAATATTTACAAATAAATTAAATTGAAATTGAAGTTTAAAATCAATCCTTTAGTCGAGTTTTGCTGCGACTTAAAATACGTGTATTTTGGTATAGGAAACAAATGGATTTACTAAATTCGACGTATTTCTCGAAACTCTTGACGGTCGGAAAACCAAATTCGAAACTGAATGAGGAAAGTTCATAACGCGAGGAATATTTTCACGTCACAGGCAAAACTCCCGTTTCGATGATTACACCGTGATGTCCTCGTGCTTTATCGCAAAGAAAAGCAGTTTAATAAGAGAGCTTTCGCGGTCGATGTCCCCATACTTTGCGGAATTAATTCCTCCACTAGACTTTTAAATTAATCCATCCTCTCCATTTTCCGCGCTGATGAGAACGCCGAAAATCACGACTTTCACGAAGAGCTCGGTCGAGGGATGGAGGCAGAAATTGGGAGGGGAAGTGATTGCACACTTGTCAGCGGTGACGTAGCAGCGAATACAGCTGTGCTTAAAATATCAACCAGTGGAGAGCGTATCATCCCCCGACACGATCGCATCGAAAATTCAATTCACCTGGAAGGAAAATTCGAGAGCCCGAAAACTCTGGTATTCTCTATTCCGCATTCCCTTTTAGAATGGCCGGTTATTTTCAATTTCGATTCCCTCGGATACTAAACTGCGCTGGGTCACTTTTCCGATTTCATTTTCCACGGATTCTTTGCATGCACGCTTCGGCAGTTGATTTTTTAATATTACTCCAAGTCCTCTTTATAGAGGACTCTTATTTAAGCAATGGTGTTTTTAGCCAAGAACGTATGTTATTAAAATTATTGCATTGACTTGTTTATATCATACTCAAGAAAAGTTTTACAATTTTTCCTCTTAATCCAAGTTTTTAACTATACACTGAGAAAAAAGCATGGTTAAATTTACTCTATCACATAGTTGAAAATTATAGTTAAAACTACTATGAAAAATAGTTCAATTTATCACTTTCATAGTCGATTTTATTATAATTAAACCAACTATTCCCTCATGGTTTAAATATCAACTACGTAAAGTGATTGAAGCAAACATGATAATTGTAATTAAAATAATTATAATCTAGTGTGGTCCACATTTCACATTATGACGCATATTAAATATTAATATTTACTATTGTTGATAGTTAAAGTTTGTATTTACTATGAATCTATAATAAAAGTTCCGATTTATTAATTTTCATATATACCTGGTAGAAATTGAAACCAATTATTGTACAATTATTGTACATAAAACATGTATACAATAAAAGTGTCCATAAAATGCCCAAGTATTGGACAATTTTAAGCAAAACATATCTTAAACAAGAAAATCTTACAAAATTGTCTAATTATTGGACAAGAAATATGTGCAATAATTGTGCAATATTTTTATCCAATTATTATCCAAGAAAAGTGTTTTAAACACCAAATCTTAGATGAAACCTAAACATTACTTAATATTTGAAGATGAACATTATATCACTCGCGTATTTTTCGTTTTGAATAAAAATCGTACGTATAATGTCCAGCGAAACTTAATATTTTGCGTTATCTTAGAGGCGATGATTTTCAATGTGTTATTAATTTCTGTTTTAAAGTTCAGCAATCACGGATATTGATCAAAATTGAATAAAAAGATATTTGAATATATCTAAAAGTCGTTCGAATGAAAATTAAGAGCAGACGAGTTTTATGCTTTATTCATCGCATGTCGAAAATGCTTCAACTACAAACCTCTATGAAAACAAAGCGACATAACCTTAATGAATTATTGACATTACCGGCTTATATTCTCCACAGAAATACGGCGAATATATGCCTGAACACAACAATGAACCGAATACGAAAATCGAACTTGAAGGTCGCTTCGTCCTTCTATATTATCTAGTCAGATTAAAAGACAAAAACATATTCAAGTTCTAGTTATCATTCGATTTGCGTTTTCGTCGGTAAGATATTGTTTGATTTCAGGCGATAAGTTACCGACCGAACGCTATACTACGTTTGGTTTTGGGGGTTTTGCCGCTACAAAACTTTCTCGAAAGTACATGAGTCCGATGTATTCAGTATATAAGCAACCTTCGACTACAGCATTTAGTGAACATTTCGCTACTGCGTATACATATTTGTATTTATATGGCGTGGCGCTTCTGTTGTACAATTTCTATGTCTATATGTGATGATGTAAACGTAGAGATAAATAAATACAATGGTGTCCGAGATCCCGATATAAGCAATAAAATTGTGTAAAAATTGTCTAATAAAACTATCCAATAAATAGCCAACAAAATCTTACATTTATGTCCAAAAATTGCCTAAGAATATTTCCAATATTGTACAATAAATGCCCAATAAGACAACCGGAAATTCTACCAGGGTAGTACAGTAGACTGACGCACATTTTGCCTTCCTAACCATGGAATAAACCATTTTGTACATCTGTCTGTATGTAAACAAATCGAATCCGAATATCTGTGGATGAAATTATACAATACACTCGATATTCGTTGCTTCCACGTTTAGTGCAAGGTCGGTACAATAACAGATACGTAAAAAATAAAGGCAAGTTTAGGAAGGTGAAAATGTTTCAAATCTTTCAAATGGTACTTTTGAATTTCGCGGGCAACCGAGACTTATTGTAAAGAGCGTGCAGGTAGGTGGCGATGTTGGGCATGTCACATACTCGCGAGTGGTGAACGATCATAGCGCTTTGTATAATTATATGCATTCTCTTGCCGCTGCTGAATTATTGTTAAGCGTTATCATCGTGCGAATACTGATGCGTATATATAAATTTAAATGTATGAAAAATATATAGGATAATCCAATATATGCGAATACTCAAATAATATTAACATTAAAAAAATATCACCATTCTTCATTAAAATATTTAAATCTATTTCATTAATCAACGTTATTTATTTGATTTCTACATTCTACATTTTTAATTCATATCTTAGCTTGTTTTTACTATCTAATATAATTATTTTAAACCAATGTCAGAACAGAATTGACTATTTTAAAAGGTTTTTTAACCATTGTAGCGTCATTGAATTAATCATTACAGTGTAGGAATTTTCTGAAATGACTATTTCAAAAGAGTTGAGTCTATTATAAGTCTTGCTTCGAATTATGAAACAAAGGTTAAACTTTACTATTTGAGAATAGTTGTTTTAACTATTACCATGCACAGTCCTTATTTCACTCTATGATTCATGGCGAAAAAAATGGTCATTTTAACTACTTTTTTTTCTAAGTGAACAAATTACACATAAGTTGTAATGTAACTTGAACATTGAATAAAAATAAACTATTACATAGCTGTTCTAACCTCATTTCCAGTTAAATCTGCATCCTCCGGTGAATCGATTAATATTGGTTAAATATTTGAGGAAATTCCACGAACCGTATATAATCAGGAATTTTTTTCATTAATTCACGCATGACTGCAATGGACAGGAAGCAGAATTATTGGAAGCAAATGGTAGGAAATTGCAAATATGTACCTATATGCATTCAGTGGTAAATACAGAGCATTTGGTTACATTTTGTTGGTGAATGTGTTACGAACTCATACATGACCGTTAATATGTCCTCCTAATCGTTAGTTAGTTAGGTTTGCAAATATTTTTTTTCAGTAAACAACGTTAGTCAACGTATGAAAATTTGGGTTTTTTTGAATATATAAAAACCGTTGGATTTCTATGATGTACTAGTAAGACTATTTAAACGTCATTATCT
Organism: Trichopria drosophilae; assembly: GCA_030407085.1. Classification (NCBI taxonomy): domain Eukaryota; kingdom Metazoa; phylum Arthropoda; class Insecta; order Hymenoptera; family Diapriidae; genus Trichopria; species Trichopria drosophilae. The sequence goes on from CM059583.1 coordinate 22,069,979, forward strand.
CGTATAAAATAGTTGATCTATTGAAGTTTTGATGAAAGAGCGTTGTGACCATTTAGAAAAAACTCTTATTGAATTGCCTGTGAAGACTCTACAGAAAGTTATTAGCTACCAATATTTTTTAATATGGCAAACTCAGCAATTTCTTAGCGATAAAGCGACATTTATTAAAAATTAATATATGAAGTTTTAATTATCAAATCACTTGTAACTAGTCAAATTTGAATCTTTGCTATAGCGATAAATCAGTCACTGCTGGAATCAGTGAAATCCGGTATTTGAAATACAAATAATATTTTCCCAGATTTACATTTAATTTTTCGTTATTGCATTTAATTTTCACTAATAATGATATTGTTGAAGGGGAAACTATTATTGTTATTGAAAAAAAATTGAGACCTGCTAAAATAATTTGTTAAACAACTTTTGTTAATGATTGAAATTTGTTTCTTATCACCAGTTAACAATTTTTAAAAAATGATTGGATTTTCAAAACAAAAATAATTATTGTCCCATCAATGATATTAATAATGAAACTTAATTTCTTGAAAACGTCATTTAATATTTTTTCCAAACATGCCGTAACACGGGGTCTAACTACCTTAAGAAATTTAGTATCTCATTTTTAATAGTTTTAAGTAATAATAATAGTAAAATTAAAGTTCGATAATAGTAATATGCAATAAAACAATTTAATACCGCTGAATAATGCGTAAAGTTACTAGTAACTTCATCCAATTTTCATACTACCAACGAATTTTCGTTAAATATTTGATATTGATCATTACGTAAACTAAAATCTTTACTTTTGAAATGTAACTTCCACTACGCAAATATGTAACGAACCCATTAGAGATATTTCGGCAATTTCGAAATTCAGCGATTCCGAATCTGCTGTTTACAGAAATCTACTTGACCCGTTTAAGGGTTCATTTTTTGCGATTTCAACAAGGACGCAGGTTTCCGCAGTTTCCTATCATCTTCAACAAATGTAACTGGGATTGTTGGCGAGATCGAAAACTTGACCCAGATTCCCACCCTTGGGAATAGAAGTTGCACACTTTTTGCGGTATATAAAGTTACGAAAAAAACGTGAATTGCAAAGGAAAGGTGATAGAGCACTTATAATGCATAAACACAAATGCATTCTTCTCTTTGGTATTTTAGTGGAATTCTAGTAACTATTGCTTCTTATTACAACAATCCGTCATTTATTGAAGTAAATGATGCAACTTTATTTGTTTACATAAAGGACGATGCCCATGAGTATAGGTGATTTTTGACTGCAAGATGGAACCTCCGAAACTAACAAATTCGTTTAGAGTGAGATGACAACTAACATCTAATGGCAAATTCGATTATTTTATGATATGGGAAAGTTTTAAAAAACGCCGTTAAATCCGCGGATTATACAAAGGAAAATGCAGTCATTTCAGTAGTAATAGGCCGCACTATGTATTGTTCGCAGTAGATGCGGACTGTTACTACTTAGAATCCAGCATTTTTCTCAGTATAATCCGCGACTTTGATAACGAATTTTTAAACTTTCCCAGATGATAAAACATTCAAATTTTCCATTGGGTGCTAGTTCTCATCTTTCTCATACCCGAATTTGTCAGTTTCAAAGGTTCGAGAGCGAAAATCACTTATACTCGTGGGCATCCTCCTTTATTTTTATGCTCGTAATTAAATAATAACTGAATATTTGATGGTAGTCTGTGCCGAGAAAAATCAAGATGTTTTTGTGATGCAAAATTTTAATTTTTCTAGTAAATTTTTTCTGATAACTAAGATGCGTCTGCTCTACCAGATATAATGCTAATTTTACTAGAAAAATTCATGATTTTCTTGTGATGATAAAGATGGAAAGGTTCAATTATTTTAAGATTTTTCGAAAAATTCTCCGGAGCTTCGAATCTTTTCACGTTGGTCCTCATTATTTTTACCATTATAAAATGTGAATTTTTTAATAAAATTTACATTATTTCTGATAGAGCAAACGAGTTTCTGTCCTCGAAGAAAAATTGCTAGGAAAATTAAAAGTTTGCATCACCAAAACATCATGATTTGTTAGTAATAATTGATTAGTAATATAAAATAGTATATTATGCAACAAGTGGATGTATATATATATATGTAATATATAATGTTGAAAAGTAAAATAAAAAATAAACATATTTTGAACTTATTAAATGACCGTCATAACAAAGTAAAGAGTAGTCGATTTTCAACACTTCTGAAGTGGGGAAACAACTTAATGACATCAAAAAGGAAATGGCTGGAAAAATTAAAATAAGAATGCTACAATTCCATGTAATTCGTTCATCATGAAGTATTATTCATATGATAGTTACATACTCGTATAAAGTAAAATATGAACGTAAGAAACCTTAACATAGACATAAATAACTAGTTAGTCACTTATCGCAGTAATAAGGTTTGGTAATGTTTATTATTATAATTTGCAATATGGACTTTTCATTTCTTTTTGATAATTTCACTGAAATTCTAACTCCATCAATATTCCGTTTTATTATTATAGCTATTGCCACGCTCTCTTTAATGTTTATCTTAATTTTTATGTTAAAAACCACGATATAAGTGATTCAATCTCACGTGAAAGGAAACAGCAAATATAAATAAATCATTACTATTATAATGATTTAAAACATAGGTTAACAAGGTTTTGTCGTTGGGAAGCTCTAGGTCATTTTCGACGTAATGTTGTGCGTAGAATCCGAATCTGAAGTTAGAAGTGGCCCAGGATTTTGTGCTATTTAAAGTTATGTACCAGAAAAATGCGTTTTTTTGCTATTTTTGAGGTTATGTACTGAAGGCACAACATTTTCAGGAGTTTTTATTTTCACTGGATCACGTGGTACCACCATTTTTCTTTAATATCTTTTTTTATTTATTTAATAACTTTTTGATACTTTATTGTTTATTTAGCCATTTTCAAACCGCCTTCTGGAATTAATAAAATTTAATATCTTACATTCAAATTCATATTTGGTAACGGCGAACATCACAAGTACAAATTTTCAAATGAAGATAGCAGTAAAAAATATCTCAAAATATTTAAAGCATGTGCTCGTGACATTAACGGGATATATCTCGTAATTTCATAATGGCCATAACTTCGTAGATGATCGAATAGAACCTGATTTTGCAGAATAGAGGTTGCATTAAAAGATACAAACAGTACAGAAGGCAAAATGAAAATTGTTGCATCCTGTACGTAACTTCAAAAATAGCAAAATGTCGCGTTTTTGAGTACATAACCTCAAATATCTCAAAATCCTGACATGATGGACCAATTCTGACTTCGGGTTCGGATTCTACGCACCCAATAGAGAACTTGCATGACTTTTAAATTTAATTTAAATCGAAAGATAATAATTAGAAATGAAAAGTTACAACACAGTTTTGCAATTTTCGAAGTAATTGTTTAGATATAAATTATTAAAATTTGCCGAAAACTGAACGTCGGTTTGAATGGATGTCACGTGACTATGACGAAATAGTCGGTAAGGTGGCGTCGCTGACGGCAATGCAGTGGAACTACATTGCATATATATAGATATACATATACGTTATATGAATGTACAAAACGTCAAATAAAGTTATGTTTACATTTTGAAATACGTAAACAGATTTTTTACAATCTAATTGTTTAAAAGTGTCGGCAACTGAATTAAACATTTTAAATATGAAAGGAGAATTATAAAAGGGAAAAGAAATTTTGCAAATAATAGGAGACATCGACAGAAAACAACAATTATTAGATAAGTATACACAATTAGTCTGATAACCAGAACAAAGTTATAATAGTTTATAATAATTATTAATACTAAAATATATTATAAAAGTGTATATACTTTGTGTAAATTTCATTTGTTTCAGGAGCGGTTAAAGGAAAAATTGGATTTGTTTTGCTTATATTGAACGTGAGCGTTCCATTTCAATCTTACATATATACATACATGTAATACATGATAGTATGCTTGTTTATTCTATTAATCTTTTCAGGTTGATTGCCTACAGCTTCGCTCCAGGTTTTTCTTTTCAATTCAATGTGGGGAACACAAATTAATTCTTTTTTCGGAGTAGAACTCGAGGTTGATTTACACCTAGGAATAATGCTGTATTTGTAGCGATGCAAAGATGGATTTCTTTTCTTTAACATTTTTATTGATTTGTCTCCTATTGCATTGAATTTCTACCTGACGGTTAATGGAAACTCCACTTCTCACTGTGGTTGTTTTGAAAATAATAAAACAGAATTAATTAAAGAAATATGTTTAGATTTTCAAATTGTAAACATGGTTTAAGATTTGAAAAATACATTTGTACGCACTTAAACATACAGTGTTTATATGTAACTACGCACTTACAAGAAATCTGAAAAATCTCTTCGGTTCAAATTCATAAATCTGTTTGACTTTATTTGAGGTAGAAGGTGTTCTACAAATCAGTATTGAGATGCTACAAGGAAAAAATTGTTTGCCAGAAAATACATTTAGTGTATTATTGTAGTATTAAAAAAATATTATAAAACAAATAACCGTGTGCATGTTATTTGAAAAATCCTGCATGTAATTATTTATATGTTAAGCGTACTCTATTTCATTTGAACATTAAGAGAATAAACAAGCATACTATCATGTATTACATGTATGTATATATGTAAGATTGAAATGGAACGCTCACGTTTAATATAAGCAAAACAAATCCAATTTTTTTATATATTTTTTTTATAATATATTTTATAATATATTTTAATATTAATAATTATTATAAACTATTATAACTTTGTTCTGGTTATCAGACCAATTGTGTATACTTATCTAATAATTGTTGTTTTCTGTCGATGTCTCCTATTATTTGCAAAATTTCTTTACCCTTTTATAATTCTCCTTTCATATTTAGAATGTTTAATTCGCACACTTTTAAACAATTAGATTGTAAAAAATCTGTTTACGTATTTCAAAATGTAAACAATAACTTTATTTGACGTTTTGTACATGCATATAACGTATATGTATATTTATATATATGCAATGTAGTTCCACTGCATTGCCGTCAGCGACGCCACCTTACCGACTATTTCGTCATAGTCACATGACATCCATTCAAACCGACGTTCAGTTTTCGGCAAATTTTAATAATTTATATCTAAACAATTACTTCGAAAATTGCAAAACTGTGTTGTAACTTTTCTCGTTTAGTCATAATTTATCAATTTTAACTCTTAATATGTGAAAATTCCATACCATGCAAGTTCTCTATTACATCGGAAATGATCCACTGCTTCCCAACATCATGCAAGACCTCCTGTATAATTCATGATGTGTAATATTATGTAGAAAAAAATTTGTATGATCCTCATGTAACATTAAATTATATAAAATCTTCTAGATGCCTGCACTGTTTAAAACGCCGTCACTGACTTTAACTTCTATCCAAACAATTTTTTGTTATTAGTATCGTTCATAATGAACAATACAACCTCATTAAATATAATCGTAAAATTTATAATTAATATTACTATGTACTTTAGCATTTAGCTAAATATTTACCATAGCAGTCGTAACCAAAATGAATTTATTACTTGAGTAGAATCTGGTGAAAATTGTTCTTCTGTTTGTTTTAAATGAAAATACCCATACACTTACCTGCAACATAAAAGAAGAAACATATTATTATTTTTCAATATTATAATATTCATTACCAAATAATTCTTTAATTTATTAAGCAATTAAAGGAAATGCTCATTTTATTGACTAGCGCTTGATTAAGCCTTCTTTGAAGAATTTATTTGCTGAGTTCATACTGTTTGACTTCAAAATATTTACTTAATTTTGGATATTGTTTACATTGTGTTTATAAAATACCATGAAAAAATTAATTCCGTCACTGCAAAATATGATGCTTATGTAAATAAATATTTTCATATATTAAATTTAACATTAAGCAGTGCAGTACATACATTATATCAACATACAGAAGTGGTTCATATAGGAGGAACTGAAGTAGTTCTTAGTCCTAAGATAGGCGAAGAAGGATTCATTGTTCGATTATTTTATAACATTCAATAATATGTCTATTTGTGATATCCGAAGCGTTTTTCCAGCGTTACAGAAAATGTTAATTCACTCCCAAAATACTTCAAGAATTGTTACTCGGGGGTTTTCGGAGTCCCTGATAACGAACTCATTGTCAGTGTGTTTAAGTTAAAATTGACGAATCCAATATGGTATACCAAAATCCGAAATGTTATGTATATTTTGTTACTAGGGATTTTTGATGTCGCTGATAACAGATCGGTTGTTAAATTTACGAAATATATTTGTTAGATTTGAAGCAGTCTTGGTACTCTGCATGACTCTTACAGGGGTCAGCGCAAATCTAGTTACTGTATCAAACAATCATAAAAATATTGTACTATACCAATAATAAAATTTTTTTGACTACTTTAACCCGTACAACACACGACTGCCTCAGGATAACCTCAGGAGCCCTTGAGGAGGTCCCGAGGACCAAACGCGGACATTTGGACGTCCTCAGGAGCTTCTGAAGATATCCCGGGACGGTTTGAATTATTTGCGAATGTACATTCCATCCGCCAATTAGATCGGCTATTTTGAATTGTGAAAATTTGAAAATGGATTCGTTACACCGTCCGACACTGATTATGTTTTTGACAAGCGAAGTATCATTTCCGAAGTATTTTTTCGTGCTAAAAATAGTGGCACTAACAAAATTTTGCTATCACGTCACACTATGGAGGGAAACGTGATTAAATTTAACCTCATTTTTAACCGCATTTAAGCTCATTTTTCTCCAAAATGTGGCGTGATAGCAAAATTTCGCTAGCGCCATCGTTTTCAACAGGAAAAAATATGTCGGAAATGATACTTTGCCTGTAAACAATAAATTCTCTTCTGCTACAAACTAAACTGATATGCGGCCAAAGCGCTATTTCTGACACACTTAACCTCATTTTTCTCCAAATTGTTAGCAAATTTCTGGCAGTACCATCGTTTTCAGTACGTAAAAATACTTCAGAAATGATACTTTGCTTATCAAAATTAAATTGTCCTTTGTTATAAAATAAACCGAAATGTGGTGAAAACCCTGATTTTGACACATTTAATCAGGTTTTTCTCCAAAGTGTGACATGATAGCAATATTTTGCTTGTGCCATCGTTTTTAGCAAGAAAAAATACGAGGGAAATGATACTTGGCTTGACAAAGGCAGACAAAAAGTAACATTGTGTAGGTCTGTGTTATCAGCGAATCCAAAAACTATCGATTAACAGGTTAGAAATTAATCGAATAAAAGAACTAATTTGTCAGACGGTAATAAATGCAAATCAATGTATTAACATTTAAGACGGGATACAAAATTTATAATAATGGTAATGAGTTTTGAGCTGCCTTACGTTATGTCTTTATAATATAGTCTTGACATATTTCAGAAATAAAAATATTATATTTTAAGAAAAAATATTTTAACAAAAATTTACCGAAAACCTTCCTGAAGAATCACCTATATGAAGCGTATCTAAATTTTATTGCTAAATTTTCTTACAATCAATGTTTTCACTTGAAATAACATAGTAGCACCTAGGAATTTAGTATCGATGTGTAATTACATAGACGTCATATTTTGTTGTTCCGAGCATCGGCAAGAAATCTACAGACTCCCAGACTAGCCAACTGTATGGAATGTACGCTAAGTGGTACCGAAAAGATGCCGTTCAAACGATTTCATGCTCTACATTGCACCCCTTTGACGATCGACGCTCACAAAAATCTACAAGAAAACGTCGCGGACAGACGACAGGAAGCCGAAACTGGGTAAATCCGTTCCGGAAGAAAATCCACGGACGTCAGTGGCGCGTCAAGTGGCGCTTGAAAACTCAACTTCTTGATTCGGACACACTGGCGAATCATCTCACGTTTGAAGAAGATTCATGCAGGTAACGAGGGTGGAACTAAGTCGCAAACCTAGAAGTGGTCGTCCTTAAGATAGAGAAAAGAAAGAAGAATAAAATAGCCATGGTAGAACTCGAGATGAAAATTACCGAGCGAAAATAATTAAAAGAGCAAAATTGTAATGAGGAAAATGACGCACAATATAACTCAGTTTTTCTTTTTTTTTATTTAATGTTTCGAAGTTCAAAGAACATCTGTAAGCAATCTAATAGCAAAATAAAGCTATTTCATAGACAAAAACCGAGCCAGATTCTAGTGTTCATTGATGATTCATGTCGTGGACGAATCCTGAAATTTATATATAAAAATATAATTAAAATATAAAATCGAAGTAAATTTTAAGACCGGTTTTAGTCTGTTCAAACGCATACATCATGGAAAGAACAATAATGAAAACCAAAAATTGTTCCAAAATTCGCAAAAAGCTTCGAAAAAGCTTAACAAATTCACAATTGTTGTTGATAATTTATAAAACTCAATACACATTGCAAAAACAAATGTCGATTATAAAAGAGAATGAATTCGAACATTTCTTAATACTAAATAAATCTTCGAAATTTAATTACTCTCCTTTTAAATAATCTCAATCTTTAACTAAAAATAACCGAGACAGTTCCAATATGACATATGATTAGTATCTTGAATTATAGCCTAATTAACTATCGGTAACAAATAATATGATTAATTCATAAGACTGTAATTTATTTCCGCAGTCTAAACAGACCTGATCTACTGATCATACATATATTTTTATTTGTTAATGATATTCTCATTGAAAAATTCTATATCTAAACACTGCAATATGAGTAATACTTCTGCTATAGTTAATATGTAACACCCTGTTGAACGATAATTTAACGATCAAAAATCATTTAGATACTTAAGTAATAATTTCCATCATTGGCAAAAAAGTTCTTAAACAAAGAATTGTATAAATCTCTAAATTGTACATTGAACATAAAAGGTTATAATTATTAATTTCAGTAATATTTATGAAATGGACTACGCAACTCAGACAAGTAGAAACAGCTGTTTACGTCAGACGCACTGAATTAGTCGCATCTAATGAAACCACATATTAATAAAGTTTTTTTTTACGGTTACAATGTAGTTAATCCTTTAACGACCAGACGTGCACAATTTGTACATGCATTTTACCATTGTTTTATTTATATAAAATTTGGTTCAAAAGACACATTCATTTCTGACTTGTTCAGAGGTTGCTCGTCACATTTTTGAAAAATAATATTAAACACCTTTTTTTTTTAATTTGCTATTTTTGAGGTACTATTTTCTTCGAATACAATTTTCAGTATGATGTCGGTTTCTGTCCACCTTCTAATTCTAACCTATCTAAAAGGTGTTCTCGAATGTTTTACTTCAAATATATAATTCATAGGTATAAAATAATTTCAAGGTTAAAGATAGTTTTTGGACATTTTTGGCAACAATATTAGGTGTTGTTCAGTGATGTTGTTTTATTACAGAATAACAGGGAATTCTAATCTAGCAATTACCATTTTATTTATTTTGCGGTATTCCTCAATAAGATCATACAAAATCAGATGTATTTGATCCAATGTGGAGAACGAGATATGAGAAAGATTTTATTATACGTGGCACAAAATTTTCCATTTTTCAAAAATTTTGGGGCTCCAAAACTATTTGAAAATCGAAATCCATAAAAATCAAAATATGTGAATATACATATTTAAAGTACAGTTGGGAATACTCTGATAAGTGATCAGAAAACGGTATTATAATGTGAATCGCATGTTAAAAAATGTTGTACCTCAAAAGTCAGGGGCTTTCTAGTATTTAAGATTTAACCAGCAAAAAAAGTGTTATAAGTCATTTTTCAAAATTTACACTAGCACCATTCGAAAGAACAACCTAAAAATTAGTCGTACAGTAGTGCCTTTATTTAACAAAAAAAAAATTTTGTATAAATAGATTGATGCTAAAAATTTTAGTCGTCAATATGTTAACTATATTGTAACAGCGACAAACTGTATTAATATAATAACAATTAAGTTTAATACTGAATAAATCTGTAATCAGATTTTGTAAGTTTAATGAAAAAAAAAAAACGAAGAAACTTCTGCTTTTACATATATTTTATATGTGATAGTGTTGTATATATTATATTTTGGGAAGACATAAATGGTTTATGGATCACCTATAATATCAGTTTGAAGAAAGAAACTTACGGTTTGATTAAATTCGTAAGATTATTATTATTAATTATTACTTGTAAAATACGATCAACGTTATTTTCATTATTTAGATTTCGAAATGTTAATCTGAATAAATGTTAACATTTTCCTAAATATTTTAAGTTTACGATAAAATTCGGAAATTGATGTAATATCATTTTTCACAATAATCACATACATATCAAACGTTTCAACCTTAGTTATAATACGAGGGTCAAACTGAAATCGAATTTCATAACCAGAAAACAATGATAATAGCTATTTTTGTTATTGTCCTATTTTATTATTTTTATTAATTTTCTACATTTGCGGCTGAAATTTCCACCACCCATGTTTTGACACTTTCAGTAACATTTCAGTAGATAACTGTAATTGGGACAGACAATATTTCGTGTCCAGAGATTTTTTGTTAACCTTTTTTTTCTGTTGTAAAAATATTTCTCATATACGGTTCAAGGCTTTATCAAGTAGTATAATACATGGAGTTTTAGGAGATTGAATATAAATAAAGGTAATTGGAAAATTTTTAAATGAAATTTTTAAAAATTCCTGAAAAAAGATACAATTATTAGTTATATTATTATTTATTAGCTCCAAAAAGAAGAAGGTATTTATAAAAATAAGGAGATTTCATTAAGTTGATAGGAATCTTCAAAGATAGTCAATATAACTGAAAAATGTTGCATGTGGAAGAATGTCGGCGAATTTTTTTTTAACAATTTATTAGTAATGAAAAAAAAGTTATCATAACTGAGCATTGTAAACCCAATTTGTTTGTTATTTAACTTATTTACAGTTATCGGTAGTCGGTGGTAGTTAATAACAAATAAATTATAATATAAAATCATTCAAATTAAACAATACGAAGTCGCATGTAACAGTGAACTAGATCTCTCTATTATTTATTATATTGTAATAAGAGAATACATCAAACAGTTTCACTACTATAACTGAACATTATTACTGATTATTCGAGTCAGGTTAATACTAAATTATTATTTCCAGAAACAAGTAATCGAGATTTCATAAGATATCTAGTGAGACTCTAGGTACTTTACGTATTCTGCAGATGTCTCAAGTCATTTTGAGTTTGAATGGGATCTTCTGAGCTTTCGCGGACCTTTTCAAAACTTCCCTGACATCTAAGACCCAAGCCTTATAAAACTTAGTGCAAGTTTGGTAAAGAACGCCTTCTTGAAAACGCGTTGTTTACAAATGCATGATATTATTCAGCATATTAGTGATATTGCCGTACAAAAATACAAATGTTTAATTTTCTGTAAATTGTAGTTTGTACTATTAACCAATTAAGGACCATGCCTTCTACAACGGAGGCAGCGCCGAAGTAACTATTGCATGCAAGATATTTGTAAAAAATAATATATCCTTATAATAAATATACAATAAGTGCAAAATTCAATATAAAGTGTTGTAATTGTAGTCCAGGAACCGTAATATTAATTAAATAAATAAAAAAATGGCCAACACGGTTCAAACCTATTGGTTGACAAAAGGACCAAACAGGTCTTTTTATTTCCAGCCCAACGTTTCGACCACTCTTGGAGGTCCTCCTCAGGGGCATCTATTAATAGATACATAGAAAAAAAACCAACAAAATATAACACACGAAAAAAATATAAACAAAAATATAAATTAAGGACATTTTCACTCATTACAATAAAATAATCATAAAACAAACAACACGCACCTGACATGAGTAACTGTACGTCGTATACTAAATTTGTGACACAGATTACACTGACTTGTAAACATACGCACACATACACACACACTCTTAGACTCGCAGTACAAACATAATACATAATTAAATGTGTCAATCCTATATATACAAATTCGTTACTTTTTAAATTACAATGTTATTTACAAATCATTAATTAAAATATTATAACTGTTACTTAATTTTTCTGTGTCCGTTCTAAAATTTATGCTCGATTTTTGTTTTTTAATATGGATCATTTCTTTAATGTTACGTTTTTTCCAATGTGGTTCTGTTTCCAAAATTTCCACTTCAGCAAATTTAAAACTATGTCCTGTATTCAGCATATGTGATGTTAGTGCTGTATGACCAATTTCTCTTTTCCAATTATTAGTATGTTCATAGATTCTTTTTTTTAAATACCTTTTTGTTTGCCCTACATATGTAGCTGTACATTCACTGCAGTTTATCTTGTAAATTATATTCGATTTTTTTAATATATCTATCTCATCAATTTTTGTTTTGAACAACGATTCCAAAGAGTTGAAACGTTTATTGTATATTTTAATGTCAAACGTGTCATATATCTTCTTAATCCTTTGGTTGAATTTATTGATATACGGTATTACTATACAATTTGAGAAGTCAAAAATTTGTCCCGTGTTAATTTCCTGTGTTTTTTGTCTATCTTTTAAAATTTTAATTCTATTGTTAATATTTTCTTGTATAAATTGAAAGTCGTAACCATTCTTGTGTAAAAAAGTGTAAATATATCTTAAATTATTAAAATGGAATTTTTTATTGGAAAGTAAAATAGCTCTGTCAACAAGCATTGAGATAATGCCACGTTTCATATGTATAGGATGATGAGAATTGAAATTCATATATTTCCCCGAACAAGTCGGTTTCCTATACCAATTAGTCAACAATATGTTCCCTTCTTTAAAAAAACATACATCCAAAAACGGTAAACTGTTGTTTGTTTCCAGTTCAAAAGTAAATTTAAGGTTAGGATGGTAATTATTGAACATGTTGACAAGATATTTGATGTCATTTTCTGGATAAATCATGAATATATCATCCACATATCTTTTGTAGAGTGCAGGTTTCTTCTCTAATTGATTTAGAATTTCATCTTCTAAATCGATCATTACTAAATCAGCTAGTGTAGGCGACAAAGGTGAACCCATAGGTGTACCTTTGTTTTGTTTGTATAATTGTTTATTGAACACAAACACCGTAGATTCCAAAATCAATGAAACTATTTTGATAATTTCCTTAACCGGGATTTTTGTAAATTGTTGTATCTCTAATTCTCGTTTTTTAAGGCTCTTAACGATTAGGTCATGTGGTACATTGGTGAAAAGGCTTACGACATCCAATGATAGCAGGGAATGATTTTTTGGTATATTTATGTTTTGAACTTCTTGAACTAAAGTCCAGGAGTTTTTTGTTCTATTTTTATTATGTGAAATTGTTTGGTATAAAATATTATGCAAGAATTTTCCAATATTATAAATGGGGCTACCCAATGCTGATACAATTGGTCTCATCGGGTAACCTGTCTTATGGATCTTAGGTAAGGCATATAACCTTGGGGTATTTCCATTATTACAAACCAAAAATCGTAGAGTTTCTTTTTTTATATATTTGTTCTTTAACCAGTCATTTAAAATAGCATTAATTTTATTTTGAGTTGTTATAGTTGAATCCTTGTTTATATTCTCATAAGTGTTATCATTAGTTAATAGTTGTTCAACCTTATCAATTTAGTCTTTTTTATTCATTATGACAGAAATATTGCCTTTATCTGCTTTGGTTAAATATAGGTCCTTATTTTTAATAAATTTCCGTAGATCTGAAATAGTATTAGACTCAGGTGTATGTAGAGGCAATAGGTTTCTTGTGCATTGCATAGTATGTACAAGTTTACTTCTCAAAAGATCAATTTTATTTGTTGGAATCTTATGCATGTTAATTTCAAAGATGCTAATTAACTCATTGATAGGAAAGGTATCTTTAGTTGGTTGCACACAAAATCTAGGTCCTAATTTAATCAATTCTAAAAACTTATCAGGTATCGAAAGGTTCGTTAAATTAACTACCCATTTCGAGTCAGTTGTATTGTTGCACATAGAAATGTTTGTATTGTTATGTAAATTCGGATCATTGTTTAGAAGTGCATTTCTCATTGAACTATTAGTTTTAACGACTCTTTCAAATTTTTTGACTAAAGTGACTTTGGTTTTCAAGATAATCAACATTCTATTGGTATTTTGTCGATACATAAATTCACTCAGTGTTTCCATGGGTAATTTCACTTTTAGAAAACTTAAGATCTTAAACTTTCGGAAATTTAACTGACGAATAAACGTATACAAATCATCAATTTCAAATTTTAAAGTGGAAAATAAAAATTTTTCTTTTAGAGAATTGAACTTCAATTTTAGATCGGATGTAAAAAAATATGCAGTTCTCTCATAAGTTCTAAGAAGGTGTTTTGGTAGGCATCCAGACTTTTGACATTTTTTGAGGAATCGAAGACGCTCACCGTATTCTGCCAGTCGAATTATGATATGCTTTAATTCCTGAAGTTTCAATTTTACGGGTTGTCCATAATTATTTCCAATGAATTCATAAAAATTCCTCAATCCAGGTGTTATGGATCTTCGCGTAAATTTAGTTGTTGGGTAAAAATCCTTCGTCATCGTGATGAAAAATTAAAATGATGTAAATAATGTTTAAGGCCGAAATTCAATATAAAGTGTTGTAATTGTAGTCCAGGAACCGTAATATTAATTAAATAAATAAAAAAATGGCCAACACGGTTCAAACCTATTGGTTGACAAAAGGACCAAACAGGTCTTTTTATTTCCAGCCCAACGTTTCGACCACTCTTGGAGGTCCTCCTCAGGGGCATCTATTAATAGATACATAGAAAAAAAACCAACAAAATATAACACACGAAAAAAATATAAACAAAAATATAAATTAAGGACATTTTCACTCATTACAATAAAATAATCATAAAACAAACAACACGCACCTGACATGAGTAACTGTACGTCGTATACTAAATTTGTGACACAGATTACACTGACTTGTAAACATACACACACATACACACACACTCTTAGACTCGCAGTACAAACATAATACATAATTAAATGTGTCAATCCTATATATACAAATTCGTTACTTTTTAAATTACAATGTTATTTACAAATCATTAATTAAAATATTATAACTGTTACTTAATTTTCCTGTGTCCGTTCTAAAATTTATGCTCGATTTTTGTTTTTTAATATGGATCATTTCTTTAATGTTACGTTTTTTCCAATGTGGTTCTGTTTCCAAAATTTCCACTTCAGCAAATTTAAAACTATGTCCTGTATTCAGCATATGTGATGTTAGTGCTGTATGACCAATTTCTCTTTTCCAATTATTAGTATGTTCATAGATTCTTTTTTTTAAATACCTTTTTGTTTGCCCTCTCAAATTGTATAGTAATACCGTATATCAATAAATTCAACCAAAGGATTAAGAAGATATATGACACGTTTGACATTAAAATATACAATAAACGTTTCAACTCTTTGGAATCGTTGTTCAAAACAAAAATTGATGAGATAGATATATTAAAAAAATCGAATATAATTTACAAGATAAACTGCAGTGAATGTACAGCTACATATGTAGGGCAAACAAAAAGGTATTTAAAAAAAAGAATCTATGAACATACTAATAATTGGAAAAGAGAAATTGGTCATACAGCACTAACATCACATATGCTGAATACAGGACATAGTTTTAAATTTGCTGAAGTGGAAATTTTGGAAACAGAACCACATTGGAAAAAACGTAACATTAAAGAAATGATCCATATTAAAAAACAAAAATCGAGCATAAATTTTAGAACGGACACAGAAAAATTAAGTAACAGTTATAATATTTTAATTAATGATTTGTAAATAACACTGTAATTTAAAAAGTAACGAATTTGTATATATAGGATTGACACATTTAATTATGTATTATGTTTGTACTGCGAGTCTAAGAGTGTGTGTGTATGTGTGTGTATGTTTACAAGTCAGTGTAATCTGTGTCACAAATTTAGTATACGACGTACAGTTACTCATGTCAGGTGCGTGTTGTTTGTTTTATGATTATTTTATTGTAATGAGTGAAAATGTCCTTAATTTATATTTTTGTTTATATTTTTTTCGTGTGTTATATTTTGTTGGTTTTTTTTCTATGTATCTATTAATAGATGCCCCTGAGGAGGACCTCCAAGAGTGGTCGAAACGTTGGGCTGGAAATAAAAAGACCTGTTTGGTCCTTTTGTCAACCAATAGGTTTGAACCGTGTTGGCCATTTTTTTATTTATTTAAATAAGGGCAAAAATATATAATAAACAAAATTAGCAGGAAGCCTTGGATTCTCTGAAAGAAAATGTTTCCAAGAAAAAATAAAGAGTGGACATTTTTATAATCACAAAGGTTTCATGCATTTTCTTCATCAACTCAAGAGTAACAAAAGTTTTAAGAAGTTACATTTATAATTACAGCTTAGCTGTTAATTTATTTATTACTTTGCAGACAATTTTTCCTGAAATCCCTGCACGGTTATAGTTTATAGAGTATATATTATTATAATAATATTTTGTGCCATCGCTATACAAATTCCACAATCTAGTACATACTTGTATGCCTTAAAAATCTAGCAATGTACATCGTGTCACGTATATCAATGCAGACATTAATTTTTATCACATTAATTAATTACTTATTGAACTAGTTTAATTTCTGAGTTGTATCAACGATATCGACATATGCTTTGTCAACTTATTCCTACATATGAACGCAATAATTCTGCATGCTTGAAGTCCTCCGATCTGATATTGTGTTCACTTATTGGATATTTCCATGCTTTTATATGCCCTTGTGAGAAATTCAGACCAGAAACCAGGCAATATTGTAATTAGAATAAGATGAGTATAATTGTCGCATCTTGTGTATTATTTACTTATTAGAGGTTACATGACATGACAACGATATTTCTCTTCTATGGAGACCAATAGGTGCTATAGCACATATTCTACGTCTAATCAAATTAAGAAAAATGGTATGGTATAATTTTCCTATAAAAATCTAAATTTATGTCTTAAAAACGTGTTTAGGTGGGTTCATGTGGGTAGTTATATTGTGAGTATCGTTTATACTTATAAAATAATAAGGCTACCATATCATATTTGAACATGCTAACTTCTAAAACTGGGTGGTATGAAAGAGGATTCGCGGGTGCCCAGTATTCAACGAGATTTATGAAAATGATATTGAAAAATGTTCCTAGTTCTAATGTCCTTTTCTTCTTCGGTTTTGGTATGATCCCAGAAAAAGGAAAGAAATGTAGATGTCAAGAATACGAATTCAGAGTCCTGTAGACAAATTAATGTCTTACTGTGAAGTGCTAAAAAACTGTCACTTTTATTATTATACAAACTGTCAAAGTCTATGAAGTGATAATAATACGGTTTAAACTTATTATTTCATTTTGATTGTTCATAGAGATTGAATATCTCAAAGAGATAACACCCCATATTAATTAAACATTGTACTTAATTCAAGACTTTCTTTCAGTCTACACATTTCAAAGGAGGGCGCTCACGAGTATAACGAGTATATATAGATGTAAGATTTCCGCCCTGAGATGGAACCTTCGAAACTGACAAATTCGGGTAGAGTATGATGAGAACTAACACCTAATGGCAAATTAACACAAAAAAATTATTTTTTTTTTAATCTTATCATCGGCGATATGCCTCTCTTTTTACAGAATTTCATACATAAATTTTGTATCCTTAAATTTGCGACAGCTACACATCGACTTTAAAAAATAGTTATCAAAGTCGCGGATTATACTTAGAAAAATTCTGGATTGTAAGTAGTAACAGTCCGCATCTACTGCGAACAACACACAGTGCGGCCTATTACTACTGAAATTACCGCAGTTTCCTATGTACAATCCGCGAATTTAACGACTTTTTTTAAACATACTTCCTTTCAGAAGGAATTTTGACATTCATAGGTAAATGACAATTATTTTGATACTTAATATAATGTATGTCATTGTGTAGGTCTTTTTGAAAAATACAAAAATACTTTTCTTGAAAAAAATGTATTTATTCTCTATGTTTCGACCTCTTGTTTGATATTGAAAAATACGATGAACAATCAAAATGAAATAATAATTTTAAACTGTATTATTATCACTTGATAGTCTTAGTTTGAATAATAATAAAAGTGACATTATTTTAGGACTTCACAGTATGGCATTAATTCGTATGCAGGTCGCTGAATTCGGATTCTTGATATCTAAATTCCTTTCTTTTTTCTGGGATCATACCAAAACCGAATAAGATAAGGACAATAGAACTAGAAATATTTTTCAATATCATACAAGAGGCCGAAACGTAGAGAGTAAATACATTTTTTTCAAGAAAAGTGTTTTTCTTTATTATTCAAAAAGACCGACACAACGACATAAATTACATTATATATTTTAATTTACAGTCTAAGAAACCACATATATTTCGATACTTAATGTTTTGAACTTTTGATACAAAATGCCATTAATTTACATTTACCTTAATAATGGGTATTTCATTATCAAGGAAACCTGAACAAATGCAATGTTCTGTTTACCATTTTCTTCGAATTAAAGCGTCTGAAAACTTTACAGCGGTTTGAAAACTTTTCGAGATTTTCGAAGTTTCCGGTAGTTATCAAATGCGTATAAGTACGTACATAAAATTGTATGTATGAAATAACGGGCATATATCATTTCAGATTCCGTCAATAAATTATAAACGTGACATTTTCTTTCATTATATAAGTAGTCTGGTAACTTTTTTACGTGTTATTCCTCGAAAACATGCTTTTTTCAGTAGAAACCGGTCAATTCTGTCGCTAGACCAGTGGACGAATGACGATGAACTTTCCAATGACCTTCTATCCACTCGCCGAAAACTTTACGCATTTGCTGCAAGCTTCGAAAACTTGGCGTAAGTATCTCCGGCAGTTTGCGTCTACGACAAGGAATTTGTTGGATCGACGCGAATTTCTTATTTCGTACAATTTGAGCGTGGGACTTGAGTTAAATTAACTTTTTACCGAAATTTATGGTAGGTTGTAAATATACCTTCAAAGGAAGCTTTTATGCACCCTACGATCTGGTAATCTGCCGAAAGTTTTCTGGGTTTGTTTGCTCACGAGGTGCAATTCGACAAAACTCCCATGACTTTATACCTAAGTGTGGCGCCGATTGCGAGTAACGTAATAAAAATAAAGACTCGTCGAGTAAACGGGCAGTCATTTTAATTTACGGTCGCGAATTCGGTGCTCTGGTTTAGTGCGAAAATTGTTTTACGGCGTTTAATAAAGTGGATATCCATTGATATTGAAGCACTAGCTGCCATTTTTAGGCGAATAAGTGCAATTTTGACGAAAAATATTTGAGTCATATGAAATGAAAAATAACTTCATACTGCTTCTTCGTAGTAAGTAGAAAATTATTGATGGATGATTGAAAACTAATATATTCAACAATGGAATGGTTATACAGGTTTCAGACAACTTTGCAAAAAATTATTTACATTCGGTTACAATTGCTACATCGTGTCCAATTTTCCGAGTTTCCCAAAGTTTGCTCCATGTTCAGAGAGTTTAGTCGCTTTTGCTACCCGTTTTGTCTTGGACTCTGAAACAATAGACCACATATTTGCCTGAAGAAACTGACCATTGTTGCGCAGTTGCGAATGTTCTCGGATTATGTCGAGCAACTATCACAAAAGCCACTAAACAGTAAACAGTATATGGCAACTTAGATCAAAACTATCCATTTTTAAAGTTTATGAAAATAAAATCAATTTAGAAAATCATAAACGTCTTAATTTTCGACGCAACGTTGATGTAAGGAGTTACAGCGAGCTTTGGTCAGACAATATAAACATCACGATTTTTTACCTTTACCCCAATTCAAAAGGGGAAGATTGGTATTTGGTATCTTTTTTAATATCTCTGACACAATAAAGTAGCATTTACGGTTACCTTTTACGCTCAAAAACGACCAATAAAGTATTTGAGGCTTATAAATTGCCTCCATTGTTAATACCGTTTATCAAATGTAAACAATACTTTAGATCATTTCAGCAAAAAATTTGGGGCTAATATTTGACAAAAGTACCTTGAGAATTATATTATTAACGCTGTCGAAAAAAGTGAAGGTTTACAATTCAACGTATTCCAAAGGAATTATTATTTTACTCTTTTAAAGAAACCATGAACAACAACACCAAAAACAAATCCAGAAAACCTTGTATTTCATGCGATTCATTCACAGTACTTAAAAATTGACGAAAAACTGACGAAATCTGGTAATATCTCGCTCTGCTGTAAAACTGCCAAAATTTTCAATAAAGCTGACGTGCATAGAAAATAACTAAAAAATATCCTCTACAAAGAAAGAATTTGCATTCACCAGAAATATTTCCCTTAATGAAAATGAAATATTAAAAGCAGAAAATATGATCCAAAAAAGAATTCCTCTTTCAATCAAACATTGAAAAGCATGAAATAATTTTACCGTCGAATAACAAACAGCAAAAGAAGTAAACGTAAAAAAGCTGGCAGAGTACGGAAAAAAACTGAAAAATAATTACCTTTTATTATCTCCATGAAAAGGCATAACATGATAAATTTAATAAAAGAATGGAATAAAACAGCAAGTCGAAGGAGAAATGTACACCATCACCGTAAAGCAAAATGAAGAAATCAACAGAACCGACCGAACGGAGTAGTATATATAGCAATCAGCCCGTAAATTAATTAAGCTATTCGAGCAGTGCAGATAGAAACAACCAAAGAAGTAACCTTAAGAAAACGGGAGATAAACAAAACCGAGAAACCGACGCGAATGTCGGTGGAGAAAAACGTTGCGCCCTACTGGAGGAAAATTGGCAAGGAACCAGAAGATAAAAAATGATACACGAATATTACGCTCCGAATATTCAGCGAATCCAAAGAGAAATATGTGATAAATCTGACTAAAAGTGTCGACATTATCGCAACTTATATCCCGGTCTCCATACCGTAAAAATCCGAGGAAAACAAATTCTTCTTTAAATTTACCAATAGCGAAATTTTTTATAAATTTCTGGAAATTCTCGTTCTCCATTATCTACTTTCCCCTTTGAAAATAAAGTAAACAAGTTCATTATTATATTCCGATGTAATGCACAGAACTGATCAGAAGAACGTTATTAAATTTTCCCGAGTGGAACAAATAGGTTTTGCATCTCAGGTGCAGTACTCCGACTGCATAATTTTAATTGAGTGTTATCTGGACTTAAAATCAATTTTTTTAAACTAAAATCCCAATTCCTCTATTTTTCTAAAAATATGTGGTAAGAAGTGTACTGAGGGTAATGTACTTTAATTTTGAATAAATCGAAGGGGTTATAGATCTGACATGAAGGGGTTATATCGCCTTTCGTCACACCGTCGACTCGGGAGTAAAGGCGAACATGCATCTAGCATCGCGTGTAACTAAGTGCTACCTCGCGTACAATTACTCGGTTTAATAAAGACATAGTTAATTGCCAAGCGCATCTCTAAAGTGATTACC
Source organism: Trichopria drosophilae (assembly GCA_030407085.1). Taxonomy (NCBI): domain Eukaryota; kingdom Metazoa; phylum Arthropoda; class Insecta; order Hymenoptera; family Diapriidae; genus Trichopria; species Trichopria drosophilae. Next base: position 22,091,594 of record CM059583.1, read on the forward strand.
CGAAGGGAAATTGCTTTTAGCGTCACGCTTACGACGTGTATCGCCACGTCGGGTAAAGGCTCGGCATGGCTGTGCAAATACTTGAATCGCGACTCCTTTGAATCCCCATCGCTCTCTCACTCTCTCTCTCTCTCTCTCTTAGTTTTTCTCTTTTCCATTCTATATACATATAGTATAGATATATATCTTTCTCTCTTCATCGCGCGCTTGGGGTTCCCCCTTTTTTCTCCGCTGCTCTTTAGCGGGAGTCTAAACCGCTGGTTTAATTCAAGCGAACCGCGACACGCAACCTGAAGAGGGAACACTTAGCAACGGTTTTATCGAATAAAATTACTCCGGGATTTAATTACGGAACACTAGTGTCTCCTATGTTTTTTCTGTTCCGAGTGCTAAACTCGGACGACTTCAGAATATTTGCAAAGTTCTTCAAATTTGCAACTTCACTTGAATGTTGTTTAATTTCTCGCCTGAAAATGAAAGTAATGTAAATTTGATATATTTAGCACCATGCTCTCTTAATCTGAATCGGTGAAAATTTCGCCAAATGGTTCAGCGAAAACAATTTTTGCTAGTAAATCAGTCAATTTCACTGTTTAACCAGTTGATTTTACTATTTAACCAGTCGAAATATTGTATTTGCTGAAACTCCCGTAAAACTCAACCCTAATGTCAACACCGATCACTGAATATAACCAGTGATTTACTTTCATTTCTACATAAAACTGAACATCTTTATGCAATTTCAATAAAGTAGATTTTAAGGCTGTAAGAATTTTATTTCTCAAATTTGAGCAGGTTTTTCTGGCCCAAGAAGTTTTTATAGGGGGAACGTAAATAAATGTTCTGTGCGTTTTCTTAATCGCATTTGAGTTCCACAAGGTGCCCATGCTAGCACGCAATTCTAAATACTGTAGACGCCACCGAAAAATTCAATAATAGCGATTTATTTCAGGTATTATGTATAATGTTTATCGTTATTGTTCGTTTTTAACCATTTTAATAACCTTTAAAATTGCATGCAGATGCTACTATACAGTTTGAGGGGAGTGTACAAAGTTATATTAGCTAAGTTTTTTTATAGATTCTGCTTAATTTTATTGAATAGATTAATTGTACCAGAATATTAGCTTCTATTGACCACACGCAAAACGCGAAACTATTAAGTGTTTATGTGCAATTCAAATACTTTCGCTTTGTGTATTACTTAAGATGAGTAGGAACTGATTTTTTAGCGCAAACAATCCATTCAGTCGATTTTAGCTAAATTCGCTTAATTCATCGGATAGTAAGCATTATTTTCCAGTGAAAATCACGTGATTTAATTTCACTGATTTTAGTCCGATTCGCTGAATTAAACAGTACATAGACACTGTTTTCCAGTGAAACCCACTGATTACAATATCTCGGTGATTTTAGCGAAATTCGGCTAATCTATCAGTTAGTAAACACTATATTTCAGCGAAAAGCACGGGATTTCATTCCACTGATTTCAGTCAAATTCACGAGACCGATCAGTGAATAGGCATTGTTTTGAAGTAGCAGAAATGTGATTTCATTTCAATTGTATTGCAGCCAATTTAGATGAGTTCGCTGTTGAAATCAGTGTTTGATTCACAGCGATCGCAAATGCGCTATTTGAATTAGCGACTATGAACTGTCAATTAGTAGTTTCTTGCTGGTTCAGATTAAGAGAGTGGTTTCAAAGCGTTTTATTCTCTTTCGGATAATATCTTCACAAAAGATCTTCGTCTGTCAGGAATAGAAACAATTTAGTAGATATAATCTCAAGGGCATTATATCTATGTTCAGAAGTGATATATAGTAAAAATAAACATTATTTAGCACTTCGTCTGTCTGAGTAAAAATGCCACCGAACATTTATACATGACGAGGAGATGTTTATTCCCATCTTTGTAATCTTCAGCCTCCTGTGGCCAAAATCATATTTTGCGTCCCAGTATATCGAAAGAGTACATTAAATAGTGAGAAAATAGGTGTCTCATATTTTTTTATACCAGAGCAAATTATCTTATTCCCACGAAACTACTCTGACCGTGCTTAACTTATTTTGATCCACTAATTAAACAGTTCAGAAGAGTGATTTAAACAATGTCAATTCGAAGTATCTCCGTGTTGAGAAACCCCACTGATATCTTGTAAGAGGAAATTCGGGTAGTTTCACGCAGTGGTGGTGGGGGAATTCTTATGTTCAATTTTTTTTGCGGTTTCGATATAAATTAAGATTTTAAGTATATCGACAAAGTCTTGAGGTTTAAGAATCCGAGTGATTAAATGGTGAGGTATTTAAAATATTTTCGGAAAATTGCAAATTTAAGCATATTACCATCTAATCGTTGGTTAAAAACCGCTAACTTAATTTCGTATCTATGGGATATTCTCTAGAAATTTCGTATATAAAAAAAGCGGTAACGCAAGTATTAACAGTCCGCACCCAGTTTTAATAAATCATGGTTCGGACTGATACTACTTATATTACTGCATTTTTCTCTGTATAATGTGCATCAAAACAGATTTTTTTAACTTTTCTACGTAATAAAGTGATCGAGTTTAATATTAGGTGTTAGCTTCCATGATGCTGTCACCATATTCACCGAGTGTTCTCATGAAGCTGAAATTTCTACGGTTGGTATTGTTAATGTTCCCGAAGGGTCCGAATTATTGATACACTTATTTTTTAACTAAGAATTCTTTGAGATAGGTTCAACTAAGGCAGCTTCATCTAAGAGAGCTGTTAGTGATCTTTAGTGAATTAGAATCATGCTTATAGGGAGATGAAGGAAAATTACACAGGCCAAGATCACTCCTTTTCTAGTTTTAGTTTCTTGGTTAATTTTTAGATTAGGATATCTCGGAATCGAGGGACAAATACGGATTCAGTCTTTTGAAAAGTTAATTCTGGTCCCTGGGTCATAAAGGCTATCAATATGACTGTGCTATCAACAGCCTGTCAAATTTCTTCATAGATGAAGCAATCAGATTATTAAAAACTGCAAGAACAGTTTTCACGAAAATGTTTCCCATAATAAAGAGATAAAAACCTGTTGTAGCAGAAACAAATTTTTGTGTATAATCGAAAATCGAAAAAATCGATGTACTTGTTACAAATATCTATGTATTAAAGAGAAAGATATGGGAGAGGTAACGCAGAAATAGAAGTAAAGGCAAAGGTATATTACAAACAAAGAAGGAAAGTTTCATAAACACGTCGAGTCATCAGAAATATTTCACTTTTCCTCTCGTAACAATTTTTGAGAAAGCTCATAAATCCAATAAATCCCACGTGGTGCATAATCATTAAATTGCCCCTCGAGGAATCAAAAAAGCACTCAGGAAGTAATCACTATCCGATATTTTGTAATCAACGTTGATCCAATTTCTAATGAAAGAGCTGATGCCAGTGGAGAAACTAAATAATTCAGATTATAAAGATGGAACGGAAGATTAATAAAATTCATTTGAGCATAGCGACTAACGTCATGGTTAGTTAGCTTCACTTTCTCGCACTGCTCAATTAAGAAGTACATGTTGATAAATATTAAAATATAAAATTTTATTCGGTTTATTTTAACATTTTATCACGATTTTATCACAACAATATTTACTGAATTTCGTGCATTTCCCAATCTTTTCATTTAAATATTGGAAAGTGTACGAAATTCATAACACTTTAAAGAATATTGAAATAATCAAATGGAAATTATTTTTTTAATAACTACTTGAAATAAAAGCACATGATGCCCTTGTAACCATTATTATACATTTTACAATTAAAGTGGTATTATCAGATATGATTTTGCAATTTTTTTATTTTTTTTTTTGATTTTCGAAAAAAGAGGTAAAGCTGCTGCTTCACAAAAAGTTACTAATACCAAAATCAACCAATTCATCCTGTTATTCTGATATTCTGAACAGAAAATCGAGGGTACAATTTAATGGTCAAAACCCAAATAACAACCGATGAAAATGACAAATCCCTAAAATAGAGACAAGTTGACCAGATACCAGATCAACATTTTCGTACACATTTCAAATATAGAAATATTCAATATGGTAGCGAAAATTCACGTAGCAGTAATTTATATTAAATTATCTCTCATTAAACAGACAGAATAAATAATGTTACAGGAACTATGTGCGGCTATAAAAGCAAAACAGTAGTTTGTTGGTCTCAATTACAGTATTAAAATACCATAAGCGATTAAAAAACTGACTTTTTTGGATATTTGAAACATCGACTGGTTACTTAATTTATTTTTACTCCACTCGATTCATTCAGGTCTTATTATTAAGCAGTAATCAATAAATCATTTTTTAATATTTATATCATAATAAACTATGTGATTATACATTTAAATTTATTTATTATTGCAATAACACTATATAATTATTTAGTGTTCAAAAGAAATGATAAATTATATCTTTGGATGTATTTGAAAGACAATTTTCGTTGTTTTGTGAAATCACAGAAACGCAATTTAATTTTGAAGAATATATAACTCGATCGCATTCATGACCGGGAAAGACGAGGTTCTTCGATAAATTAAGTTTTCGCTTAATTGAGTAAATTCAATAGATACTACTCTCTTTGACACGTTCCACCGGAAGTTACGGAGTTTCTTGGTAAATTCCAAATCCGCCCTTGAGTTAAGGTTTGTAGACAGTTTAGTTAATACTATCTGAGGTTAAACAAAGAACCAATTGTAAGAACAGTATATTAATAATTGAAACTGTAATAACTTCAGAATAAATTTAATTTCTTGACAATTTTTTCTCTTGAAGATTTTTATATGGAAATATTTATGTAGTGATTTTTTATTATGAATAATAAAAATTGGAAATTCAAGCGTACGAAACTATCAAAACGTTTTGTGATATTTGTCACATAAAATTTTGAAGCTTTTATTTTAAACAAATACTATTAGTTGCTCGTATTTTAAGCGCTGAAAAAAACCTGAGAGTTGTAACTTCTACAAAATAGTTGAGGAAAAAGTATTGTACCAGGATCTATTTTTTTTTAGTTAGGCAAACTGCGACTATATTGTTAATCTTACTACTTTTATTCATTATAATAGTTATTCATGCAATTTGTTACAATATATTTAAAGGGATGGCATTTTTTAAAACTTAGTCCAATTAACTTCCATTCCGCTGTTGTTATGCCGATTTAAGGCAGTTATTAGAATCAATAAAATTAAGTTGAGGACTTATTGAACAACTCAAAATACTTAAAAAGTAGTCACTTTTATTACAACTTTTTTTCAATGTGGACGTTGAAAGATTTCATTGATAAAATCAAATAAAATTAAATATAAATATAATAAAACTGTTTAAGAGAACATGCATCTAGTCAATTTCTTATTCAGCACTGTATTAAAAAACATTTACTAGTTTTAATAATTCACAGTTGTGACTATTTCGTCAACGAAAGTTTAACCAGACGTATTTCAAGATCTCCGGATATATCATCAAGAAGTAAAGAAGCACTTTTTATCTAACGCCTTAATTCGTCACAAAATTAAATTTATTAACTATTCAAGAACTATTTATTATAACTGAAAATAACAGAATATGCAAATTATACATTTATTTTCTGATCAAACCTGTTGAAGATCGCTGAAGCAATAATTTGTACCCAATCGAAAAGAGGATTATAAATTAAATTCCCAGTAATATTAGTTATTGTTTTGATGATTCAGTCCAGAATATCAGAATAATACGATGAATTAGTTGATTTCAGTATTAATCACATTTTGGGGAGCGGCAGCTTAACGTTTTTTTTTTTAAACTATCAAAATTAGAAAATCATATCTGATAATACGACTTGAATTGTAAAATTTCTAATAATGATCACAAGGGCAACTTGTGCTTTTATTTCAATGGGTTAGTAAACAAATTATTTCCGTTTAACTATTTCAATATATTTTAGTATTTTATGAAATTCAGGAAATTCTAAAATAATCCGAATAAAATTTTATTGTTTAATATTTATGAAAATTTACTTCTCGCAGATCGGTGCGAAAAAGTGAAGCTAGTCTAACTAACAATTGACGTTATGATTCACTACGTTAAAATAAATTTTAAAATTTTCCGTTCCATCTTTATAATATGAATTATTTCGTTTCTTCACTGGCATGCTAGAAATTGGATCAACGATGATTACAAAATATCAGATAGTTATTACTTCCTGAGTGCTATTTTGATTCCTCGAGGGGCAACTTAATGAGTATGCACCACGTTGGATTTATTAGATTTATGGACTTGGATATTGGGATTTTATGGACATTCTCAAAAATTGTTGCTGGAGGTCAGGTAAAATGTTTGATATACGATATGCTTATAAAACTTTCCCCCTTTTTTGTAATATATCATTGCCTTTATTTCAATTTCTGCTCTCTTTTTGTATTCGCCTCTTTGATATTTTTTTCTTGCTCTAATAAATAGATCTGTATATAATGCAGATATTTTTGATTTTCGATTATACCCAAAAATATAGCTATAATATGTTTTTATCAGTTTATTTTCAAGTATTAATCTTTCATCTTTTATGGAAAAAAATTACGGTATAAAGGATAAAAACCATTAAAATCTGAGATTCGACCGCGAGAATCGTGATATTCGAGAACTCGGAAAATTAACTGAGATGTCTGACTAGGAAAGCCTACATCTACTTATAATATTTGCCTCATTTACGATTTAATGGATTCTGGAACTCCCAGATTGGTGTTACCACCGCGTATTACCATGGTGGTAATAAAACAACTTACATCAACATGCATTATGTCAAGTCTCACCAAAATTAACTGTTAGAAGGATGCCGTTTATTACTGCTTTATACCAGTTACAAGACTGAATTGCAATAATCTTCGTGGTTATTTAATTTAATTCGCAAATAAAAAAATTAGTCATCACAATGTCACTATGTAATTCAACTACTCATTAACATAGTGACCTCGGAATCTCAGGGATCAAATAAATTTTAATTTTATTTCCTATATTATTATGCGATAATAAAGAAGTCATTCAGTTATTTTGGGTTTCGATATTTGCAAATTGTCAAATCGGCAGTTTTGCTCTTGTTATATTAAAACGAATTCTTTGGTTGCTTTATTGAGACAAAAACAACAGTACCAGTAGAAAGACCAGTCTCCTACCATCAACAGCATGCAACAATTTCAGGTGGACTAATTGCAATGCAATTGCACATTTTTTGGGATAACTCAACTTCTGTATGATATATGCGACATTTCGTGACAGTTGCAGTAAGCAACAACATATTGTATAGAAAATCATTAAATTTGATAATAACTGTAATAAATTTGTCGAACATGTGTGTTGTGTTAAAATGTCATTGACTGTATTTAAACCTTTAACTGTCAGTGATGCATATGTGTGCAGAAAAAATCGTGTCACTTTTGTCTCATCAGGTATATGTGCGCATGTGAAAAAAACATGTTTATACCTCGTCCATTCGACTGTAATTTGGTTAATCATGGTTCTCGAGGTCGCTGAATTGGAATCTGAAATCGGATTTATAAAATTCAAAACGGCGGATCCAATATGGTGGACGCAAATTCAAAAAATAGATGTTCGTGATGACGAATTTAGAATTTGAGTCCTAACTGTATGTTTCTGAAGCTCGGGTACATTATAACTAATAAAATTTACCAAACTATTCATCGCAAATTGAAAGTATAATTTCTTATACTACTTGACAATCTTATGAAACGTTTCGTAAGAAGATCCCACTTTTCGAATTTGCTTCCACCATATTGGATCCGCCATTTTCAATTTTGGGTCTCGGATTTCAGATTTAAATTCAGCGACCTCAAAATCGCTAAGGTACAAACTTTCATAAACATCGAACCATTTTTCAAACTTGCGTCCGACATATTGGGTCCGCCATTTTGAATTCTAAAAATTCGATTTCTAATTCGGGTTCAGCGACATGTAAAATCATAACACTAAAATTATAGGATAAATCAATAAAAATTTGGTTCGAAGACAAAAATGGCGCGCAAAGTTGATTTTCGCCTGACATGTAAATGAGTGGTTAAAATCATTACCCGTAAACCTTAACTACTTCAACTTCATATAACCATTCTAACTTGACTAACAAAACTGCGACTTGTAGACGTTAATGGGTGAACGTTCATTTATAAGTCGCGATAATACAAATAAATTATTTATGATAAACTAAAATTGCAAGCACATTTGTCACGATGAAAGACTATTTTTTACTATTTTTATTATTTTTTTTTCAATAAACTGAGGTCCGTTTTTGAAAAATTCGATGTGCTGGGTTGGAACCTGGGATTTTCCGATTACCAGTCAAATGTTACGTACACTCTCTAAAATTCGCATCTTTAATTTCAATATCTCAAAATTACAAAATCGTAATCGTAATCCCAGATGACATATGCTCTTCTAACTCATAAGGCAAATGATATTTATCATTTTTAATATAATAATAATTGTCTGCTAAATTTTGTAAATGTTTTTAGATATTTTTGTTTTTATTTCTTGGGATGAAAATGTCAAATGCCAAAAACATATACGTGATATCCAAACATTTTCTGTCGATTCAAACACGACTCGGTATTCCCGTAATCCTTCATCCCAACCAAGTTTTCCATCAATTTCCAATAGTACGTCTGCGGCAATCGTCTTTTGTCATCGGTGGCGCGGCTCTGGAGATCTTGAGAAAACTCCCCGATCGACTTTGAAGGGGGGGGGGCGGAAAGTTTAGTCGTAGTATTAACGAAGGTGGGTTGCGGCAAGGACTTTAACTGAGAGCACACATAAAGATGGCGAAGTTGGCTCGATAGCAATATCGGAGTCGGTCTGGATCTCGATTCAGTCTCGAACACAAACGGTATCCGGTTCATACCTGCGCGTGGGGAACAATCGTGCACGTTTCGTCCAGACAAGCGCATCACGACGCCGTCGTTTTCACGGATTGTCAGAGATAGCGGTATAGAAGACCGGTCTGTATATATAGAAAGCTCTTGCCGCCTCCACCAATGCGCATCCGAGTGAAATGGTAAAGGAAAAGGTGGGAGTGTGGAACTTTGGACGAGAAGCGGCACTTGCTCTCTTGGACAGCTGGATGAGGCATCTGGGTCGATGCGGGAAGCTTTGAAAAATTCCGAGAACAACTCGAGAGAGAGACTCCTTTACCGAGTGGAAATTTATTACGGGTAGCGGTCTCGGTGAAAAAACTCCAGAAACCACCACTTTTCAAACTGTGCGTTTCGCGTGCGTTGTCGAGGTCAGTTGGCTTACAAATGCCTCGATGAGTTGTTGATTATTTTTTTGCATGCAAACTTCGTAGCGAGCAATACAAAATAGGAGCTCATTAGGTTGAAGAAAAACAACATTTGACTATCATAATAGTGGTTTAGGTATTCTAGATTTCCACACACTTAATTTTGGTAAAATTTGGTCCAATGTAGAAAACAGTTTTTTATTAACCCTTATGTGCATACCCAGGAACTCATCTCCCCATATTATTGCTTATAATTTGATCAAAACTGAATATATCGATTTCTCTCTCCGAATCACCATTATTTAACTCTTTTAGAATATAAATCCACTAATGTAATATTTTATTTATTTTTTTTATCCTAAACTACACGACTTTATTACATGCACATAATGGGCATACCCGAATACCCATTGGATGTGAACTCGTGTTTTGACTACAAATTATTTATTAACACTGATAAATAATTTATGGAGGTAATAATGGTTTATAAATAAATAAAAAATTTATATAATTTTATGTGCTACAAAGGTCATTAAATATTTATTCTGCAAAACCAGCACATTTTATAAGTGTAATGTACCGTTAATCAAAGACTGGTTTTTCGCATTCGCTACAACTTTTCGAAGTCTTCTTATTACTTGTTTGTAGCAGATGTGACAAGATTGGGTCACTTTTATTCAGCCAGAACTGTCTCGCGACTGACTTGGTCCTACAGAAACTTCGAAAGTTGTGAGCTGCAGACCGATCACTGTTTGGATTATCAGCTGTGTATTGTGGTTGTCCATAATTTGTGCATTTCCAGCACGGTTTACAATGAACGGTTTTGCTAATTCATCGCTTAGTTGTCGCCAGAAATTACCCCGCTGATTGTTTTTTTTTGAACCATTTTATTATTATAAAAATGCTGCCAGCCTTCATTCCTATGTACACAGCGATCGGAGACCCTGTATTATCTATTTTTCGTGCGAGCTGTTGCGGGAACGGGAACGCTTATATGGCTTACATACTTTCCACTGATGTGAATTTATTGAAATTAATTTATTTCAAACAATTCCGTTCGCATATAAGCTCAAAAACTGAGGTAACCACCGTAGGTGTGTAGCAACGTAATAAAAGTTGGGTGTGCACATAAGCGTTAAGTTGATTGATTAGTTAAAAGATTCGAGTGGATTATTTATCAATAGAATCATATAGATTGTTTACAGATACAGATGCTGATTTTGTCTTCAGAAGCTCAATGTTGAGATCTTTAAAACCATTAAATGATACAGATCATTTCTCGTACGATGAACAAAATAAATTTTTATCAAAGTTATACGTTTCACGAACTGTGTATTCGGGAATGGTCAGTTCTTAGTTTCCTAAGAACAAGGCTCTTAATTATTTGTTTGTTGCAGTTGCAAAACGGGCTATGTTGTAAGTTGCAAGATGGACAATTAATGTTAGGATTAATTTCAAACTCAAGACTTGGATTAGGCGCATTATAAAGGGACCCTTCGATGATATTGATCATTTAATAAAGATATAAGTTTTTTTTAAATTGTTGTGAAGTCTCAAACTAAACAAAAATGCTGATTTTACTGCTTTTAACGACTTCTGCAATGCATACAAATGACTAAATAGTTATAAAATTATACACAAATAATCTTAAAGATATAACAAAAATATATAATTAATAAAGAATAATTTTTAATTTTACTATTTCGAATTTTAATCGCTCTTTTAGGGTTTAATAGTTATCTACTTGGTAAACATAAGCAGTTTTGGTTTTTTTCATAGTGTAACAAAAGTTTTCTACAGAACTAAAAATGCTGCCGTATCCGAATATGTTACGAAGTCCCTTCGTATTAAACTGATCTTAAGCAAGATATTTCGCGTACATCGTTTCGAAATTATGGGTTAGCGTATGAAAACTAACTCCAAATAGTAAATTATATCATCACTTGTAAAAGTTTCACAAAATGTTGTTGAAATCGCACATTATAGATACTAAAATGTATAAATATAAGTAGTAACATTCCGCGTCTTATTTTGTACTACTTAAAAGACTGTATTTTACGACATATAATGGAAGGTCTGCTGTCTTTCGCAATGATGTTTAGATATGTTCCACGCGATTAAACAATCAATTGACTATTTAGGTGTTAGCTTCTAACTTTAATCGAATTAATCAGTTCCAGAGATGTAAAGGTCAGAAAACACCTCAACTTATCATCATCGTGTAGTTGAAAGAAAAAGGCATTTTCAAAAAAAGATTCGATAATTTCCAAATGCTTCATACCTAAAGTAAAAGTTAATACATAGTGAGTGATCTGCAATAAAGCAGGATGCCTGCTTTTAATATTTGTTAATATTTGTTAGTTCCGAAGGTGCCATCTTGGATGCAGAAATCACCTATACTCGTCGGCATTGTCCTTTATACAAAAATAGTCATTTACAGCAACTTTAAGACCACTACTAAGTAAATTACGATATTAAACTAATCCCTGTGAGATTACAAACACAGAGATGATTAACATAAAAATAGTAATAGACAGTTTATGAAAATAAAAACAGATGTGCAACAAATTGATAATATTTCGACGAGAGATACATAGAAGGGTGTCATATGTACGTTGCATTCTTTCGTGACATATTCGTAATATAAATATCATGCAAAACATGCCGGGAATGAAAGAAAAATGAAGATGCAGAAAAAGCTGCGGCGAATCTGACCGAGATGCATCGTTAGAGTATTAAAATATATAGAATGGCGTCGGAATGATATTCTGTCGACGCTTTAAGAATCTGGGTAGGGTGGAAGACAATAATTCGCGAAGCCAAGCGACGGTTTCCTTTCGTCGGTCCGACGTCGCCGTCGGGAGGTTCTTTTTCTTCGACATCCCACCCTTACTTCTTATTCCCAAGTCATCTCCCTCTTATCCTCTTCTCCTTTTAGCGGCTCCATTCATTCGAGTCTCAAACCGCCACCCACCAACGATGCCGATCCGTTCGTATTCTCCAGTTTTGCCTTTCTTTGCCCTTCCTTTTGCTCGCTAGCGCTTTTTCTACGATGCGATTCTCTTCCCCCAAACCTCCAGCACTTTTATTCCACGACTATTCTAACTGCCGCGAGGACGATCCCCGGAAAAACCACTTCCATATTCTACGACCACCCACGAGAACTGCACCCGCCACTTTCAAAATTAGCGCCTCACTGTTCTTCCACTTCTTCTTCTTAAGGACTTGCTGGATTGCTCAAGATATCTGAGCAATGACGCCCCGGTCCATTCGAGCGAAAAGAGTCGTATTGAACGAATTGCGAATTGCGATGTAGTGAAAAAGGTTAGGTTGTCTGAATAAACTCAATAAAAATCAATATGGAAAGAATGATTGTAATTTCTTTCCAAAAAATTTTAGAGAATACCGATGAAAACAGTTCTCTACATATTTATTTGCGAGAAAATTTTCTTCAATTAGGACAAATATGTGAAAGCACGGCATCAATCCTGAGAGAAAGGAGGATGCCCATATACAGGGAGTATAGGTGATTTCCGCCCTCGCAATGGAACCTCCGAACCCGACAAATTCAGGTAGAGTATGATGAGCACTAACACCTAATGGAAAATTCGATTATTTATCATCTGGGAAAGATTAAAAAATCGTTGTCAAATTCGCCGATTACATATAGAAAAATGCTGGAAATCTAAGTAGTAACAGTCCGCACATACTTTGAACAGCACACAGTGCGGCCTATTACTACTTGGATTCCAGCATTTTTCTATGTATAATCCGCCGCTTTAAAGGCGTTTTTTAAAACTTTCCTAGATGATAAAACAATCGAATTTTCTATTAGGTGTCAGTTCTCATCATACTCTACCCGAATTTGTCAGTTTCGAAGGTTCCATCACGAGGGCGGAAATCACCTGTATCAGTGGGTATCCGCCTTGAGGGCCGCAGCTCCTTAAACGATAGATAGGATCAGTATGAAAAATGTAAATTATACATAGACATAAAATATACATAATTTCGGAACTGCTATATGTTACATATTAAAGAACAAAATTATGAAAGAAAAGAAAGGGGGATGCCCACCGAGGTGTAACCCAGAAACTGCCCAATTCCGATAGAGTATGATTAGATGTAATACCTAATACCAAATTCGATTATTTTATCAGGTCGGAAAGTTTAAAAAATCATTGTTGAAGTTACAGATTTAGCTGGAAAATTCAGTAATTTAAGTGATAACAGTCGTTTTTTTTAAACAGATCCGCTGTTAATATTTATATGACTGGATTTTCTTATGATAAATCCAACGATTTTTTTTTAACTTTCCCACGTCATAAAACAATCAAATTTGGTATGAGTTATTACATATTCAAACTCTGTCCGAATTATGTAGCTTCGAAGGTTACACTTCCGGGGACAAAACCACCTATACCCGTGGGCATCCTCCTTTAGAGGTGCAATAAAATTGCAAAAAAAAACTCTTCTGTAGAGCAAAAAATTTCCCAGAAGAATCCTCAATAACCCTATGTTTTGATGCCAATTATTAATCTTGACATCAGATGTAGAATTAATTGTCGCGATTTAAATGTTTCGTACCATCAACCAACAGCGCTAAGGGTAGCTATGGTCCTAAACTTCTCTTAGTGCAGAAAATTAATTACATTCATTGTTCTCGTCATTTGATTAATAATAATAATGTATGACAATTTCATGAAATATGTTTCAAAATCTCTTGTGGCACATATCATGAAGAACCCAACAGATTTTGGAAAATGGATAATAAATCGACGTCGAGGTTATAATGAGATAGTTTAAAGGATCAAAGGCCACAATCTCAAAAGCACAACTCATAAAAAACAAGAATTTTTTATTTTCTCGTAATGCATATGAATCGGAAGGAAATAAGTTTCAAACAAAAAGTGATGATCAACAAATGTATGATCCCAACGTTTCGGATGAAACCTTTCTACCCTCTTTATAGCTAGCCTAAGATAAAGTTGAGGAACCTTGGGATTACAAAAATTGAAATAAAGGATCAATAAAGCCGATTAGCTTCTTATTTAGTTTCGATTTATATAACCGTCCGAAGATCATCAATTTCAATTCTGGTATTATTTCTATATCTCTGTAGACGGCACAATATTTAAACTTTTTTTATAAACAGTAAATTATATATAGTTATATATATTTTTAATGTCTATCGTGAATGTTTTCTTCTAAAATGTCTTTTAATGTTATTACAAAAAAATTTCAATCGACACAAAAGTTTCATTCCCCAAATAATCTTAAGCAAATTGTGTTTCGTACGAAGAATATTTTCATGGATATTTGGCGTAATACAATTTCTCGATAGTTTCTGCCTTCTGGCCTGACTAATTCACCAAAATGCCGCAATGAATTAAAAAAAAATTATTCGAAACATCCTATAAAAAGCCCATGGTCGATTAAGTTTCGCTTTGAACCTACCGCAGTTGGGGCAGTAATTCAAGGCAGTAAATTTTGTTAAGGGCCTGTCTGTGTGTTATTTTATTAAATAGATAAAGCAGAAAAAGCGTATGCCTGAATAACGATGCGGCTAGCACGGGGTATTTATACACGATTTAGGGCAACTCGTGTTGGTATATCCGTGGGGTTCAACGTCCAAAGCGGCGAAAAGCAATATTGTAGCCCGAAACTGTTCCGCCGAGCCAAATAAAAATGTCGTCGAATATACGTATAGGATCGTTTTACAGGACGTCCGGCAAGATCCAAGGTAAAAAGAGGAGAAAGAAAAAGTGATAAACCGAGAGCCGAAAAGAGTGACAGAAAGTAGCAGAGAAATTTCGAAAGTGCTAGGACGAAAGAAGGATAAGTAGATGCAGACAGTGAGATAAGCAGAGAGATGAAATTCCAATAAGACATCAGTAGATAAGCCAAATACTAGTCAGACAGAACGAAAGTATGATGACGAAGTGCGATGACGTTATTTACCGGAGATTGAAATTCGGTGACCACGTCGGCTGAGGAATTTCATTAAAATTATGACTTTCGATATCGGAGCGACGCACAGGATCGTGGTAAACGTGGCTCGGGACTGAACGAGTTGTTCATCTAAAGTACTTATACGTGAACTTATTGCATTTCCGGAACGTAATAATAAACGGCTAGACGATTAATCGCTATTTTAATTTTACTTTTCTGTTTGTAACTGGAAAACAAAATAAGTAGTCCCTTATTCGAAAGTATATTCAACACAATGGAAATTTGAATTTAAATATTTCAGATATTGTGATGATTTTTCTAATTTCATCTATTGAAATTCAGTTATCATAAGACTTATAAATAACCATTCATTATAGCGGTCGATGAATCCTACAACAGTAGTTTTGGACCTCCTTATTCAAATTCTGTGGTTAGAATCAGCTCATAATTCCGCAGAGAAAAGCTACGGCCATTTTTCAAACTAAAAGCCAATTATTCCAACGATTTATCGCAAAGATCGCGATTTATAATTTAAGAAGGCAATGCTGATGAATGCAAAAGATAGTCCTCACGTCAAGAGAGTATGTGTTATTAGCAATTTTCTATCGCCCTAGTTTTATTTTAACACAATTAATATTTAATACTTAAGTAACAATAGATATTCATTTTTTACAAAATAGGGAAACATTGAAATACGATTAAAAAATAAGAAAAATTTTGGTAAAGGTAAACAGTTTATGACTTAATGGAGATATTCGCAAGAAGTAAGCATCACTTTATCATGATAATTCTTTATATATTCAAAGTTACATTATGAAATAATCGATATCTGTAACATAAAATAAAATATTATGATTTTCAAACGCCGTTTTCAACAACGTTTTTGAAAAATCTGAATGAAGAGGATAGAACTGATATAAAATATGTAATTATCATTGAAGGCGGAATTGACAACAGGACGTTCAAATCATTTTTGAATATTTTAAAGCAGAGTACTTTAATTCGTTTCCTATATACTTTTATTTTCGTAAGGAATAATTAATATTCGTTTTACAAAGATTATACGGATTTCAACCTTTATTATATAATTCAATCTAGATTTCTATTTAGATAATAAAACAATATTTCTTCTCCTTTACTGCATAGTAGAAAAAGCCTGTTAAGTTTATTATATGTGAAATAACTGCTAATAAGAGCCGAGATGATGTACCAGGGTTAAAACAAAATGCAAACTGCCAAGGGTGGTGGAGCAAGTAACGAAGCAAGGGGAGCTAGAAATGAGGGTTTATATCAAACAATGTATGAAACAGTAAAGTATATAATATAAGCGCCTTCTATCTGGTAATCTCGGGAAGCAAAGTCGTGAAGACTTTAAGGAAGGTACTAGGTAAACACGAGGGAAGATCATAACTTGTAATTTTCAGAGAAATTATGGTATCTGGCAAGCTTATGTTATAATATTAATTAGATCGATATTTTTCTCCTTCGCCGACATACAAAGGAACATTTCTCGACAAACTGGAAGAGTATTTTCATGGATATGTAATGGACGTTCATGATGTGTACGTATGTGGACATCCAGTGAACACATACATAGCAGGGCGCCAATTGTGTATCCATTTTTCGAGGTTAAACTGGTTCGCTTTCCTGGTTATATAATGGACATCTAATGTATGTACATAAGTGGACATTCAGTGTATAGACATGTGGATGTTCATTGTACGTCTGTTCTTCAACTTTAAAAGTGTTAAAAAGTGGCGTATAATGGATGTCCATCGCACGTGCATATGAGCACGTCAACTGAACATACATACATACATTCACTCTCCATATATTTTTTAAGTTAATTTAATTTGTTGTCATAGTCGCATAATGGAGGTCCATCGTACGTGCGCATAAAGATATCTTGTGTATATATTTCTGTCGAAGTCCATTTTACGACGACATTTGATCCAGATACCAGAGCTTATTTGTTGAGCAGGACGTGTAATAGATGTCCACTTACCGAATGGAGCTGTACACGTTATGAACATGGGACGAAAACCTGCCTGCTCGATCAGAAATAACGAGAATTTTAGTAGAAAAATTCACAATTTTTTTATGATGGTAAGAATGGTAAGGTTGGGTTACTTTCAGATTGCTCACTTTCTAAAAGTCCTCCTGCAATGAAGTTATTTTAAAAACAAAATTTCTTCCCATATGATTGCTGCATATGCTTGCTCTCCACTATTCTATCATCTTGTGACATGATGGCACAATTTCTCTTTTGGAAATTACGCGACAATTTTGAACCTCTGGTTGTATTATACGTGAGTATTTTTGGGGCGCACACAACTATAAATACTTCACAGGTGAAGCTTCATCTAATTTCTTAAGAATTAAATTCAAATTTCCTACCACGTGTTACCATACTGGAACAATTCAAATTTTGTACCGCATACAATCACGCCTCTATTAGACCTGAACGTTTTAGCCGAAAGAAAAGGCGCAGTTATTATTGTCCCGAGCTACGCGGAACGACGCGACGGATGCCGGAGGAAATTCCACTTTGAATGATCATTTGCTTGAAATTACGGAACCCGATTTGAATTTCAAGTTGAATTTGGTAATAACATCGTTAATGTACTCGGCACGGGAGGGCCGTGCTGAATATTGCGCCTGCCAGTAGTTGATTATCATGTGCAATGCAAGCACAAATTTCGCGTTTCGGCATGAAATGTAAATTACGATATTCTGTTAATTGGATAAAACATTTAATTCCTGAAGCCAAAATAACAGACAATGTATACTCAGAGATATATTAAAATATTTTTGTCTAATTTAAAAAAATACTATTTTAATCAGGATTTTTCAGTTATTGTTTCCACACATGGAAGAGTTTGTTGCATAATTAATTCGTAATTAATCGGGAAATAGCGGTTCGATTTGTGAAAACGATTTTGAAATGAAGTTCAAAATATGGCAAACATTTATTACTCGTTGGGTTATAGCTAATTACTGGCCTTTTTCCACTTTCAAAGTAAAATTTGAATTGTTTTCGGTATACCAAGTAATCAGTGCCACAAATTATATAATTAATAAATACTGCAGTTATTACGATTTCAAGCTCAAGAATTAATTAATTTATTTAATTAATAAAATAAATAAAAGACTTTATTTCTTAATTGCTTTAACACATAATTAGTTTGTACGCTAAAATAAGACTGCAAAATATGAATAGGTTTTAAGTGAAAAACTTCGATTTACGTGAGACATTCATTCAGTTATCAATAACATTGATGTTCATTGTTTAATGTTTTTGACATGTTTCGTACATGTTTATTTCCTTACATGTTAAATTTACCCAAGATAATTTATAGAAATATTTAAAGAAACTAGTTTAAATTCGAATAGCTTAGTACTGGTGAAATTGTCATTTTCCATATGTGTCCACCTTTCAAAAAATTCCTCATTCATAGTCTTTTCTTTCTATTTTTCCGCAGTAATTGTCTGGCTTTTATACTCAAGTTTTCACGTAAAATCGCGGTTTCCTACCACGTAATCGCCCGTTATTCCAGCTGCAACATCGCGCATCAAAATATGGCGACGATTGCGCCTCTATTTTTCACCAGGGACCATTTATCCGTGGCTAAAGGCAAATGAAAAACGGGATTTGACGGAATAATACAAGCCCGACAATAACCTAAAAGCATGGGGGCTCCGTCGCCCCCTCCCTCATGAATATCCACCCCGTTGTTGGGCGGGAAGGGGGTCTCATACACCCGGCTCGCTAATTACGCACTACATTGCGGCGGGTATTACGTGGGGTTTCGCGGATAAAATTTCGCAGGCTGCGCACGCGGCACCGGTAGGATTCTCGATGGGCATAAGTGGTCGGGAAACGCGGAATATGCCTAGGAATATATGCATGAGAATGGACCACTTGGTTTCGCGAAAGTGCGGAATGTCGAGGATGCAGGTGGAGCTGAATTTGCAAAATGGGAGGGGTCATTCATTTCGCGGTGAAAGGACGTTCGCGAGCGAAGACAACGGCTGCTCGTAAAACAAACTTGAAAAATGGCAATCGTTCGAGCGAATTCCTCCCGATTAAACATTTTATTGCTTGCGCGGAAATATTGCCAGGTACGTAACACCTAGGGGTTTCCTAAATAATAAAATGAACGTAGTAGTATGCTAGTAGTATTATATAAATTATATAAGTGGTTGTACGATAGATACAATTGGTCTACAGCAGACACTTATCAGAAATGAAAATATACTTTTCTAATTAATTTTATTTAGTACAAGTGATTTCCGCCCTCGAGATGGAACCTCCAAAACTGAAAAATTCGGGTAGAGTATGATGAGAACTAAGACCTAATGGACAATTTTAATGTTTTATTATCTGGGAAAGTTTAAAAAATCGTTGTCAAAGTCCCGGATTATACATAGAAAAATTATGGATTCTAAGTAGTAACAGTTCGCATTAACTGCGAACAACACACAGCGCGGCCTATTACTACTGAAATGACTGCATTTTCTTATGTACAATCCGCGGATTTAACGGCATTTTTTTAAATTTTCTCACATCAAAAAACAATCGAATTTGCCATTAGATGTTAGTTGACATCATACTCTACCCGACTTTGTCAGTTTCGGAGGTTTCATCTTGCGGGCGGAAATCACCTATATTCGTGGGCATCCTCCTTTGTTCTTCAGTTGGTTTTTCACTGCTATCGGACAATAGAACTGCACGACCTTCTAAACACATATAAATACCCACTTAAAGCTAAATTCGATTGTTTTTTAAGACAGAGAAGCTGAAGAAATGTTTGAAAAACCTATGACAGCATTTTTTTATATGTAATCCAACACTTCAACGACAATGTTTGGACTTTCCCACTTGATAATGTAATGGAATTTACTTTTGGGAGTTGCTTTTCATCACAATCTAACAGAATATATTAGTTGTGACGGTTTTCCATTATCACCTATATTTACGGGCATCATAGGTGCGTATTAAAATCCCACGCCTGAAAAAATGAGTTTATTCGGAGTACCTCAAATCTGATAATTCAGAAACCCGAGATGCAAAATACTGACAGATCAAAATTTCGACGATAAAAACCCCGACATATGAAAAACCCAACGATCAAAAACCTAACAGGTCAAAATTACGATGTTCAAAATCCTGACCGGTTCAAAATCCCAAAGTGTCAAACTCAAAACCGCTAAAATGAAGTCAAGTCCATATTTTCTCAGTCAAGATTCGATGTGTTGAGTTGTCGGGTTTTTGATATATCAGGGATTTGGTCATCAGGATTTCGAAAGTCAGGGATTTGAACTATCGGATTTATAGCACATCAGGATTTCGATACTCATCCGCATTCGCCATTGGAACTCTGCATTTATATAATGAATATTATGCAGAATATAGGTTAGAAAAATGTTTGCAAATACATTGTGCAATTTCTTCTACCATTTTGGATCTATGAAAATATGTATATTAAACACCCTGAAAACTGGTGCAATATATTTCGATGTTGTGAATTATGCATATGTTAATTTATCATTATAATATCGATTTATACGAGAAACGTAGAAAGGTGGGTTATGTTTTACGCACTGCGATCGCGTCGTCACCGCAGGATTGGAAGAAAATTTGAATATTCGTTTTGGACCGTCCAAATTGCGGATTTTATTTTGAACCCTTCCACCAGTCGTTAACAAATACTAAGACCTTTATTTTTTATGCCACCCTGACGACGTTAAAATGAAGGGGCGCAAAAAATTCAAATATTTTAATTATTCAAGTTGTTCGTGCACCATCATGCATAGTTTTAATTGGACCTTAATGTTTCAACAAAATTTATAAGGATAAATGTTTCGTGGAGGACAATTGTTTTTTAATATAGGAGCCATATTATATTTGAATTACTATTGGTTAAAACATAATTTTGATCCTAGAAAGCTGAAGAGCATCAAACGCTTTTGTTACTAAAGTAATCTAGTAAATAAAAAAAACTTATGGACTCTTGGACGATAATGGATTAAGCCAGATTTATGAGCTACGATTGGTGAATGAACTATGGTATTGTTATGGAAATACGAGAAAAATTCAGTGGTTTCTTAAACTTTGTATATCGTCCCAATAAAAAAAAGAAACTAGAAGAAAAACATAATTTGAATATTAATGTCTGACGATGAATGCCTGTTATCACTTGAGACGGATCGTCTTTCCACTCGAAAGCTACACTGAAAACAACGCATTCTGTGAAAATTTCCCATAGCTAGTACTTTGCATTTTTTAGAAACATTTCTTGATAAAAATCTTTCTAGTAACAGAAGTTAGTGCTACATGAGATTTTACTTTTAAAATTAATGTGTATATAATAGGTCATACCAAGCAAGTACACAACTTTAGATGGTGAGATAATCATTTTATTGTCATGTATCTTACAATGAAGACGACTGACAGAAGTATTTGATTGTTAAATCATAGTTTAATAAGGAAGAAATAAAGATTTTGATATGAAATGTGATATTATTAAAAAAGAAATTAATTAATTTTCCCGTACAATGGAGAAGAAAGTAAGTGGGAATAGTTAGTTGTTTCTTATTATGCATTTCAATTCAATCATTTAAATTCAATCTTTTTACCAAGGTCAAATCTTATTGACAATGTTTCTTAATGGAAGGTATAGTACAAAGTCTCTTCTGAAATACAATCGTAAAAACTTGAAATTAAATAATGAAAATATTACAAATTTCGGAAAAGTCTGAGGACTCTGCAAATTAAACTGACCTACAATAAAACTCATATACAATTAGCAGATATAATGCTGGGTGTTTGAAAAGCACCTTGTTGTGTAAAATAATATTTCATGAATGGAGATTCAAATTGGGAATGATTAAATTCTCTTTTATACGACGGAAATGAAAGAATGTTTCGTTACATCTCTGTACGATCTTTTACCTGTAAATGTATTCTGACTTTTATCTACATTTAAACAATAAGCAATAAGCGAATTTCTGAAAGTAATATTCCAAAACTGCTCGAATAAGCTCGACAAAGAATGCGTAATATGCACTCTCTCCATATGCCTGGCGTCAAATAGCTTCATGTTTTTATTACCGTCACGTCTGTAGAAGGTAACGCGTCAAAGGAAGACCGTAATATCTATGAACTGCATGTAGGAGTGTGAAAAAATACGCGGAACTCTTTTTATGGTGCAAATTCTACTTTACAGCGTAGTATAATTCTTTTATTGTCAATTATGCATATTTAATTCCATTGTTGAGCAAAATGGTCTGTGCAATTATACATAAAGGGGTGTGACTATATATAATAATTTGGGTGTAACTTTTTAAATGGAAACAAGTGTGTTATTTCGAGGAGGAATATCTTATGTACTTCATTTCACTTATTTAAATTATAATTTGTATTTTGTTTTCTTCACGACAATAGACATTGTTCCATAGTACGGGAGTTTATAAAACTTGTTTTCTCAATGAAGAGTCCGTAAGAATAGGAAATAAAATGTGATTGAACAAATTATTACAAATTGACTAGTAGTACATCACAGAGTGATTGTGTAGAATACGAATAATTACTGTTCGTTGGGTACGTAAACTAACTGTAAGAGTCGCAAGTTCACCTATTTCGGTTCCGGAACAATTTCTATGTATATACAGGATGACCTATTTTTACAGATGTACCGAAATGTTCCTGCGGGAAAGTATTTTTAAACAAAAAGTTTCAAACATGAGCATCTAGAAATTCAAACGGGTTTCAGAAACGTGCTGAAGGGTCATTTGAAGATCAATTTGTTATATGTTCATATACTGCAAGTGTTTATTTTTTTATTTGGAATCAAAAAGAGCAGACAAGATTGCTATTGAATATATTATTGAGTAATTAAACAAAGGTGTCTTCGCAAATTTATATTTTAAATAATTTTAATCATTCCTGTAAAATGAAAAAGCATTACACGAATTAAAAATATTGAAGACAATAATGTAGGTATTTAGAGAGTGTTCTATGAAGGCTTAAATATTGAAAAAAGGGTGATTGTAAATAGTACCTTTCATACACGCTTTTACCATAATGTACTATAAGTTTCTTTTGAATATAACATTCATTAACATAATACGCTGCAAAAGGAGTGTATAGAACTTTTTTTTTTAATTTATACGGAAAAGACAAATTTTGGTAACATTAATGTAAACCTTTGGACTGAAAAATTCAACAGATGTCTTCATCAAATTCCCTCAAAATTGTTCCAATAATTCGCCCCGCTTTTGATTTGAGAACAAATTTTCTTAACTGTGTTATATTAGCTCTTGAATCACACCTAATAAAAAAACACGAAACCTTCGAAAAGGCTACTTGCGAATGAAGAAATAAAGTTTGGTGGTCATAAATGCCGAAAATATCATGTTGAAAAAACCCTAAAAACGCCCATTTTTTAATCGGTAAAGAGGAAGATTTATAAAGCAGAAGTGAATAAAATATTTAAATGTTCGAGTTATTATCGTATATGTGTTTGGCAATATGAATTTATAAAATACCGTAAAATCTAAAATGAGCTTTAATATATTTAATACGATCATTTTATTCACTTCTATGTCTCCTAAAATACATCGAAATATACTATATAGCACGTTATAAAATTATGAATTAATAATTAAACATTGTAATAATAAAACGATTATTATTTATTAAAACATATATTATTTTAATTATTCAAAATCTTTGCTATAACTATTATAATAAACATGGTTGTGAAATATCACATTAACTTCAGAATGTAAAACTTCTCCATCCCATATAAAAAAAAAAATTTAGCGCACCTCCAGGGTCTTTTAAATTACATTTTTTCTTAAATTTGTCCAAAGTTTTACAAAGAAAGTCATTTACAAGACCATGGAGAGCTATGCTAATTACAAAATTTAGCCTCTGGTGATTTGGATTTTCGTGGTTTACACTCACACCCAATATCAAAACTGTTAAAAATCGTTTAATACGTTTAATAAATGTAAAAGTAATTTGTAAAGGCTTAGAAACATTTTAAAATTATTTTATGTTCTAAACGTAATTCATTTTTATATCTCAAAAGTATAATACAAAAATGTTCTGTACACTAATTTACGACATATGGAATTCTTGTTTATGATATATTCAAAATGTATAACATTCATAGATGATTTGTTTCACGTAAAGATTTATGCATTACACATTCCTTGAACTTATTTTTATGAACTCATGTGAGTTTTATTAACAAATACAAAGAATATTTTCATCATACCTATATTTTAATATACATACATTTTTATTCCAAACCACAAACTAAAATCAGCTCGTAAACCAGGCTTTCCGATATAACAACAATTGAAAGCTGGTTAGAGAAAGTTTATTGCAAAGTTCGAAGAAATATATAACTTCTGCATAGAATAAGCGAATATAATAATGTGTAATCAATTATGCATATGAGTGAGTGAAAATGGAACAAGCGGAAAATATAGAAAGCACAAAGCTGCATATTATGCGGCATTATTCGCACTTTACAATGAGCAGCTCTTTAAGTTGGTATCGTGAAATAAAATAGCTATTTATTAACATGATAATTGAATTAAAATGAGCTTTTCCCATTAAACACTATTGTGAATGGTGAATGCGTTCTGATTAAAAATAATTTCGTTTGAAAGTACACTTAAATATTACTTTTTTATTTCTACCATATTAACAAAGTGCTTACGCCGTTCAGTATTAATCTGTATGAGTACATGAAAAAACTTTTTGATGAAAATATCAGTGTATTTTAATATAAGGATGCCGATAAGAAGAGCTATAAGAAATATATGAAATACCCAGAGAAATATTTACTTCGAAATATTACGATATTGTCTTGTAGGAGAAAATGCATTCGAAACATAACAAAAGTTGTTATCGTACCTATATGCTTTATATTTTCATACAATAATTAAATCGTTTGCACAAACCCATAGAGCACATAGCTCTTAAAGAGGTCGTCCAGAACTCAGTGCAAAGTTATCTCAAAAAAGACCTCCTGAAGAGGACTGAATAATGATAAAAGGATCTCTTAAAGATGTCTTACTTAGGACTTCTTTATATCATAACCTCGAAGAGTTCTTATATTTGAAGTTCTAAATATACCTCGTTTTGAACGCTCTCTCTTTTAGTAAAGGGATTCCCAGAGTTGAGATCTGTACTTCTTCCCGAGACCGCCAGGTGGGCTGTTGAATCCGAAAATGAGATCGCGCGATATTTACTTCATATGTAGACCGATAGATTATAACCTACCTACAATGACAAAATAAGGGCTTTTACGATATTTATCAAGTGTTATCACTATTTTGTACTATTATCGTATGATCCCCATTCTATTGAATATAATCACCATCCAATATATAACTATACAAACGTAAAAAGGAACTCAGGTAAAAATTATATCAATTAATAATTAAAATACAAAAATAGAATCTGTGATTTTAAAAAATTTGCTTTTCATTTATATAATTTATTTTAGAGACCTAATATTTAAAAGGTCTTCTAAAGCTCTTAAAATCGACGCCTAAGTCTTCTTAAAGATCACTTTAAGAACTCTTTTTTATAAGTATTTGAGACTTCTTAAAGTGCTTTTGAAGATGTCTTTTGGCTGTTTGGGATACATTACTTTCAGTATAATTATTCTATTACAAATTGCCTTAGTGTATGTGATGAAGAGCGAGGGAGAGCATGGAAGTATGAAAAGAAAGTATGATTCTTCATCAAATTGTGAAGAACACGAATACGTTTCCAACAATAGCATGCTTTTAAGTGTATATTTTTTTCATTAATAGTAAGATAAGAAAAAACGCGAAAATTTACATTTTTCGAACTTCTGCAAACTTTACTATTTTTATTATTGTTATTTGTATTGTGGTTCATTTTCTAAGACTTCGAATTACAAGCTAAGCTTGTCGCTAGATGTCATAGTGTGGGAGGTCTCCTATCATGAGCTTAAACGAAACTCAGCTTATAAATCATTTCAGAGTTAAAAAGTTCAACGAAATTCAGAAATGTTGATTGAAGGATGAATGAAATGATGTCAAAGTGTGAGTGAAATGTATTCAAATCTTTCCAAAAAAAACCTAAAAAATACTGGAAATTAACCGTATACATTTCATTTCCCGATTCCAATAGATTCCACCGCAAAAGGTCCTGCAAAAACATCCACCCAAAAAGACACCTAGATACCAAAACATAAAGATCCTTAATAAATTGGTCCCGGGCCAAATTTTTACCTAGACTAATTTAACCTATCCCTAACTTAACCCAGAGGACATATTGGTAATTAGAGTTCCAAAAACGAAAACTTTCGAGAACCCAGACTCATTTAGATCTTTTTACGATATCAGTCCGCAATTCGGGATCAGCCATTTTGAATGTTCAATATCTGAGGACTTATTTGTAATAAGTGACTCCGAAAACCTTCGAGCAACAAATTCTTTCTGTTGAAAGAAAAACGTATGCATTAAAGGTTTAAGAAAGGATAATTAGGTTTTTGTACATTTTGAGAATTATTTTTTAGACAATTTTTCTATTTCGTTGAAACTCATGTCATAACTATTAAGTGTCAAGCTATAAATTGGTTTGATCCTAATTACATTGGATAAATTACATTGAATCCATTGTCATCGCGTATTCCACGATTTAATTTTTTTATTAGCTATTGTAGCTAACACAAGGATTTTTTACAGGGATTATTCCTTTTGTTGCATATTCGTCCATAGCAGTTACGTCTCACGTTTAAGGATTGAGGATTTCCAGGGGTTTAATTGTTAATCATGTTCTCTTTCCTACCCTCTTTTTTGTACTCGTATTCAACAGACTATGTACATTAATCGTTTACTGCGTTGCATAATAAGTGAGGGAAATTATGTTCCCCTGATGCAAAGTACATAAAAGACGAGCAAAAAACATATCAATTACCTCGTGACATAAGGGATAGCAGCGTGCTTCAACCTCACATTAAGAAACTTTGAGTTTCGTCATCATGAGGAATTATGACGTTATAAAGGTGATATTTGAATGAAGGGGAGAATCTTTTGTAATGGGAGCGGGTCGAAAAACGGAGAAATCAAAAAGTCGACAGTTCAAAAACCGACAATGAAAAAAAATGAGTGTCCGTTTATTGATGTGTCTAATTTTTATTAGTCGGCGTTTGCACTGTCGACTGTATGACTGTCGGTTTTTGGACCTGTCGGCTTTTTGATTCTGGGTTTTCGCCTAATACCTCTCTAAATGAATTCGAATCTTAGGTTTTTAATTAGGGTGCACCTCAAAAACCCGAGAGCCAAAAAACAGACATTTAACAAAACAGACATTCAAAAACTCAACAATAAACCCTTTCAGGTCACACAAGAAGGTCATTTCGAGGTGAAATATGTTTTTACCAAGGGGTTAATTTTGAAGGTAACTTAAATGGTAAATAGGTTTAGCCCCTCGATTATTTATTCAGCGTATTTAGAAGTCAAACATTTACATTTTCAGAATATGTATATTTTGAAATGTGTGTTTGAATGTCTGTATTTTTCAATGCCTGACTTTTGGGTGCACCTCAAAAACCTGACAAATCACAAAAAGAAAAAAGACTTAAAAACCCCGACATTAAAAAATCAGACATTTCAAAATATAGGCATATTTTAAAAGTCTGCTTTTTGAAGTCTCTGGTTTATTAATGTCGGCTTTTCGAATTGTCAGTTTTATGATTTGTCAGGTATTTTAGGTGCACCCGTTTTTAATTGGAGTGCATCTGAAAAACCTGACAACTCACAAAACAGACACTTCAAAAACTTGAAAAACCCGAGAGCCAAGAAACAGACATTTAAAAAACAGACATTTCACTTTCAAAAACCAGATATTTCAAAACAAATACAATTTTAAATATTTTATAAAATGTCTTTGGTAAAACCTGCGTCAAATTGTCCAACTAAATGCATTCTACTGTATATTGGCATAATTGTATTTCTACTCCATTTAAGAGCTTGCAAATTTCGAATAAATTAACTTAGTATCCAATCTTTTGCAATAAAGGTAATGAAATAACATTTCCACAAATTCAAATTTAGTAACATTAAGATGTACAGAAAAAAGCTCTTTAACACCAAAACAATAGACGCGGTTGCTATTGTGCCAGTCTAGAAATGACCGCCAGCGGGATGTAGTAGGTCGTGCATACGAATTCCTTTAATAGAATCGAACGAACTTTTCTCGGAGCGTTTTATCCGGAAAGCTGCGCGAAAATCCTATCGCCGAGGGAAAAAAACAGGCGAAATAAATCTCGGCGAAAGTAAAGCTCGAGTGCCGGAGGCGCGAAAGTGCACACTCCGATGACAATGGGCGAGCCGTTAAAAATGCGGCGGATACAACGCGAGTTAATGCTGCCCGAAATAACGTATTGTATAGTTAGCAGCATTAATTTCGTAGCCACCAGGTCGATACGGGGCCGCGGTAAATGTACGTTAAGGCAGGCGCGGGGACGAAGCTTGCAAGCTCTCTATGTTATATATATATTCATAAATACATATATATATATATATATGCTTATACAGGGTGTTGCGAAATGAAATATTTTGCAGTCAAATACCTCGGGAGTTCTGGCGCATTCCGGCCCTTCACTCTCGGCACCGTGCGCTTATGCGCACAATTGTCATTAACTTTTGGACAACTAATTTCAAACATTGGATTTCCATGCAATTGAATTACGTATTTTAATTAAAGCGTATTCCGAATGATTATATACTATTACGCGAACGCGACGAAGTAAATAAGCATTTACGTACTCCGTACAATTTCGATGGGGTTCATTTCATTCGAATATGCACTGCACATAGGTAAACCCGCGAAATATTCATTTAGCACGGGTGCTCAGTAATTCGCTTTAACTCTGAGCCGTTGGATTAGTCTTAATTAGTCGAAGAATCAAATTGACTATCAAAAATTATACAAGCATTATACGTAATTATTAACTTCGATTTCGACAGATAGTTTCGTGAAAAATGGGAAATCATAAGGTGGAGATTTGATCGTTTCCTTAAAAATGTTATGAAAGCATTTTTAGTCGAAATATTTTAAGAATTTTCAATTGTGTTGATCATCTATTCAACTTTTTTGCCGGAAATGGGTAGAAAAAATGATAAACAAAACTATGAAATAATGTCTTTGATTGAAGATTTTTTGTATAAACCATATATTAATATACATATATTAGCACATTGTATCCCCAGTTTCGAATTAAATAGGAATCGAATTATCCAAATATTTTTCCACGCTGAAAAGGAGATCTTTCCATACAGTATTTGAAAAAAATTTGTTTTTTTAAAGTAAACCTTAAATGGGTGATTCAACCAGCCCAGAGTATGAATTTATGCAATTTAAAATAATATATGCTCAGCCTTTAAAATGATTTATACCTGTGACTAATGGTATTTTTCGCTAAAGTTATTCGTTTGTTGAAGGTATATTTAATATTACAGGAGAGTGGTTTCACACCGACCGGTCGTGGAATATTGACCCTTTCCCTGTTTCTCACAGATGGTGCTATCGGGCAAATTGTTAGTGTTGTCAGTGAAACCTGACCACGAGGTTAATACTTGTTACCTGATAGATCGTATGCAGTACTTTCAGTTTACTAAAAGTTTGTCGAAGTTCCGTAAAGGTTAACTTGATAGTACTTCTTCGTTTGTCCGCATATTTAAAGATAAACACCGGCAAGGTTGGTGGTTTAAATGCGATCCCTCCTTTTTATGTATAATAAACGTATATAGATTGCTTTCGAGGACAGAACGTCATAAGAAATAGCTGTTGACTATAATAAGAAACTGGCATGATTTCCAGTTCTTAGATCAAACGATAAATTGATATATAAAAATGAAAGTTTCATTACCATTTGGTCATTTATATAGTAATTATTTAGATAATAGTTACTGATATTCGATGAAAATTAAGCAACGAATTGAAATGTCACGTAAAAATTGTTTGGAGTACTGGGGGTCCAGCCCCCCCCCCCCCCACTCCCATCCATTACAAAAGGTTATGTGAAACTCGGTGAATCATATTAAATGGACATTTAGGGCGCGTGAGGGATTATTTGAAAGGTTGTTTTTATAAGAATTCGATGTAGTTCCCCATATTTTTGTTCAGAATACTGGAATCTTCTTGTCCCCCGAGGTGTAACCACAGAAATTTCCTAATTCGGATAGAATATGAGATGTAACACCTCATACCAAATACGGTTATTGTATCATGTGGGAAACTTAAAAAAATCATTATTAAATCGACAATTCCGCATAGAAAAATGCTAACATCTAAGTAGTAACAGTCCGCACCATCGCATCGTTTGTTTGTGATTGATTCGCTGTTACTACTTACATTACTGCATTTTCCTTTGTAAAATCTGCGATTTCCTTCTTTCCTCCTCCGAAGCACATTCACAAAAAGCAAGCAAAAACATTTTAATATAATTTTACCATTGAAAATATATTTGTTTAATTATATACAGTTTTTTGCATAATTGGAATATATTAGTTTAGGAATTTAACGGGTTTAAAAACTAGGAAACTAGGAAACTAGGTTTAGAAATTAAGAAATAATCAATAAACGGATTCAGCAGCCCCTTAAAGTTCTAAAAATTGTATACAAAAAAAAATAGTGTTCAGTTTTATTCGTCATGATTTAAGAATTCTTTGTAACGCTTCTATTATAATACAATTTTTAAGAAATTTGTGAAACATTTTTAGTGAATACCATTAAAATAAACTCTTTTCCACACATATAATAACATTTCATTTACACTCTCTACTATTAAAATAACTATTTGAATAGGTAGAACTAGAATAGAACTATTAACTCATTCAATACAACAGTTAACAAATAATTGTATTGTTCTTATCTGGCAGTGAGAATGGAATAATATTCTAAATTACACGGTTGATTGCACTAGATTATTCGTTGAAGTAAACAGCTATCACAGACCGCACGAATAGAATAGAAATAGATAGGTTAATTTGATTTCAGCTTGCATTTCTTGCACAGTGCACGAGTATTCATTCGCTAGCGAAAAAACAATTGAAAATTACAATTACATTTGAATGTTTTTAACCTTGTAGCAGTAATAATTACAGTATTATTTATTTAATTGTAACACGAATTATTAATTGGAAATAAACACAATTAGTACCTAAATAGTTTTTATATTACGCTTTTATTTTTGAAGTGCAGAACATAATCACAAATATTTCATGTTAACTATAATAGCAGTATCATCACGAAATATTAAGTAAATTAATGATTTGTAATACATTTCTTTCCAAGTTCAAGATGACGAACTAACAATTTAATGGTATTAATATTGTTAAATACGTGACTGCGGTTAATGATGTACTATAATGCAATTCGATTTTCTCGTAAAAATGCTTAGTAATATTTATAATTCGAAAATAATTCAGTTGTATACTATATTATTTTTGTTAAAAAATGTATTCCATTCTTCTACTTAATTTGTTGTATGCACGATTCCATTTTATATCTCGCATGTTAAGCATTTAGGTGGAAATTGGTTTATGCAAACGTTATTGGGCACAAAGAAGGCTATTTAATGTTGATCTTGATATTGATCTTCAAGGTCATTTGAATTTGAAGTCAATTTTTCCAAATGGAACTCCTTATTTCTTAATATGGAAAATGGAAAGAGCGGAACTCCGTGAACTTCACTTGCAAGGTTATTTTATCAACTCGGTTTTTTTAAGAAAACCCCCCAATTCCGATCGTGAAAATGGTCGAAATAAACGAAACAGATCGAAAATCTTTCTGCTAATAGATGGATGATTACTCTATCTTGTTTTAATGTTCAGGTCAAGGTCATATTCGGACGTCAAATGTTTTCCTTATGGAGTCAAAAGTAGGAGCTTCATTAAAAACAATCGACTTGACTTTAAAATGACCTTGAATGTTGCGATAAAGGTCAACGTCGTATTCAGAGGTAATATCTTTTGCTCTTTCCATTTCCGGGTTATAATTACGGGGTTTCATTTGTAAAAATTGACTTCATATTCAAATGACCTTGGAGGTCGTCGGAAAGAATTTCAAGATCAACATATAGTAAGACTGCCTGAATCTTTTGTATCAACTTTTGTATAAACTTTCCTTCAAAACGTTACCATCCAAGATGTTTATTTCATGGATGTAATTTAATATTCACTTCATTCAAAGTATAGTTTTTACAGAAATTCTTTGCTCTAAATTACTACTGGTTTAGTGTTCAGTAAATGTTGAATTCTCATCCCTATTTCTAATTTATTCCCTCCTCATATTTTTTCTGTTTCTACGGGATAGTCAAATCCGCTTTTTTTGTATTAAGCATATTCGTTCTTAAATAATTTGTTCCTGATTACTTTTTCTTTTAGCATACGCATTGCTCCTGTGTCATCACATCTCTGAAATGCTGCATCTTGTCTGATTCCAACTCCGCTATCTATAATCGGTATCGTTTTAAGGTTTCCATTTTCTTTCTCCCTAACTATCGTGAAATTCTATTCTGCATTGTCTTGACTTTTGCATCTATTATAACCTCTATGACTCTGTCACTTACCTCTTATCTTCAACATTTTAAATTTTGCTTACCCTCCGAATTTTAAAATGCATTATTTTACTTTTTTTATTTTCCAAAAATTAATATTTAGTTTCCTTTTTACTTATTTACTGAAGTCCTGCAACCGTTCATTTATTTACTCATTTCCCATTCGTCTTTTGTTTTAGACATTCCCAATTTAGGAAATTCTACTTTTCGATAAAAGTATCTTTTTCAGAGATAAAATACAGAAAGAAAATACTAATTGTGCGAAGGTTACCCCTTCCCTTGTTGCTTTTTATGTAATAATAATAAACCGCAAGTAAATTATGGAAATTTTTTTGTTAGGAATAATTTATCCAAGTTGTTCAACACTTTCCAGTTGACAATTTATCACGAAACAGTACTAAACTGTTTACGTAAATGGTGAAAAACATGTATCTTTCAATTATATAAAGAAACAACTTACAAACCAATAAACTGGATGAGCACGAATAACTACTAACAATAATCTCCACGCTACATCCACCTAATGATGTAACATTTTTTCCACATATGTTGCGATGGTAAGACTAATCTGACCAAAATAGCGGATAATTGAACATTCTGAGGAATACTTGAGGATGGTATCAGATCGAATAACTGAAAATCGACTAATTATAACTGAATATTCACTTACTTAAGTTTAGAGAGTAAGAAATTAAACTTATCAAGTGCATTAAGATAACTACTATACAAGAATGTTGATTACATCCGTGAGAGATCTCTCTTAATAGACAACAAACTTTAAATTATAAAAGATATGAAAAGTATGGTAGAGGAAGTACCAAACCATTGAGAAACCAGTATACAATAGAATTCGTTTTATCGTGTTTTCGAAATGATTTATGATAAAAACCTTATTAAGAAATACTTTCTCTAACCGTGATATAAACCGTATCGTTTTTTGCACAGTAAAATTCTCACAGATTTTGTTATAAATTAGAAATGTTGAGTATCAAATCGTTGTTACAAATCCGTTTTCAACATTTATTATACCTACGATAAGTTTAATCTGTAATTTATGTAACTTCATTTTTGTTTAAAAGGACATGTCGAAAACATCACAGCTTATTTTCAGAAGATCATGTATACTAAATTTACATGTTTAATTAATTCCCGCTTAATTACAACGCATAAAATATCCTCCAATTAACAAAATAATGCTTAAGGAAATATAAAATGTTAAAATTGGCAGATTAATGTAACGGAACAACATAAAGTCCAAAATAACAAACCCGGAAGTTAATTAACGAAAGAAAGCTCAAAACGATTTTTTCACTGTAGCAAATAAACGACGGACTACTTCGTAATACTTCCAACTTACTTTAGGTAAGATTAAATTTTCTCTTAGCCCTTCAGTAGAATGTTATGGATAGTCGTTTTCTCAAGACAGCTTTTCGCATTCTCTTACAGTCTTAAAGTAAAGTAGCATAGTCGTAACCGCGCTAATAAACCAATGTACGCATATGCGTACGACGTCACATTCCGATATAAAAAATCAAGTCGTTTCTTTTACGTTGTGAACATTTAGCTCCATGGATATTTGATGTTTATAGTTTGTTTGCTGATTACCGGATTAAAGATTTCAATAATATGGACTAACGTTATTTAAAGATTTAGACACAATATGAATTAAAAAAAAATCAAAATCCTATCCTTTCTGGACTCGAACTCGAAACTTCCCCTCATGTAGCTTTTATTTAGCAGCTCACGTCATTTCTATTTGAGCAGGAAGTGTGAAAACAAATGTAGAAATTGGTGTCCTTTCCTTAATTCAACAGTTTCTATAAGTTCTTGGATATGAAGAGTAGTTTATTCCGAGAGAAAATCTATGACATTTCAAAAAGGACCTGAGCAGAAATGTGTCCAGGCTGCCTGAAAACTGATTGGGATCTGATCAGGCAGAAATGAGGTACCCCTGATATAATGTGCCTTATCAATCCCGGATCAGACCCTGAACAGGCAGAAATAAGGTGCGCCTGATAGTGCCCGTGTAGAAATTCCCTCAGATTTTCCGTAATTCTAACCAGAATCTGGCCACATTTACCCTACTGAGGGATTCTAATCAGAATCTGACAAGATATTTAGGTTAGGTTCATCAAATTTTGTTGCGTGGTCGGACAAAGCAGGAATCCGATCAGAATCTGGTCGGAGAAGCAGGATTCTGATCAGAATCCGGTAGGATTATGCTGGTCCCGTGATATCCAGATCAGACTAGCGTTACATTTTCTACATGGGTGTGCCTTGCCACTTTCTCATCAGGCCCTAGACAGGCTGCAATAAAATATGCCTGATAATGTGTGACTTAAGATTGACTAATTAAGATCTGATCAGGATGAAGTCATGCGCAACTGATAAGGTGGGTCTTAATACTGCCGGACCAGGCTCTCGTCAGAAGACTGCAACCTGCACCTTTGCACATACAATTACAACCAGTAATAAATAAAATTTGAAATTAAATCACAAATGATGGCCACTTTGAACTCTATTAAATTCGGTAATTTATCCAGTCTATTATTGTAATAATTATTTCTATATAATTATTTTAATTTAATAAATCTCTAATGATAAAAAAGTTGAAATATAAAATGTGTAAGATTCGCCCTTATACAGAGAGGAATCGGAGTTTACATTTTAGTAGCAATAAAAACGCATTTGGATTTAAAAATCTCGAAATTAAAAATTTGTCAGCTCCTTTATACACGTTTTCTGCCATTCCTGGAAAACGTAAATTCTATCTAAACGCGTAAACTACTTTGTCTTCTGAAGACATCGTTTCGCATTCTTTCCGAGCCTTAAAATAAAGCAGCATAGTCGTAACCGCGCTAATAAACCACTGTACGCATACGTGTACGATCTCATTTTCCGGCATAAAAAATCGAGTCGTTCGTAAAAAAGCTCGGCGTCATTACCCAACAGTGAGTCGGGGTCGTAACGGGGGCATCTGGTGGATTTGTGGGAGAGCAGTGTAATGGGCTGCTACCGAGGGTGCATTAAGGCGGTTTATGTATCTACGAGAGGCACGAGGTCTTTTAACTCGCTTCAAAAGCTCCTCGCGCCAAAATACATCCAAGGTCTATGCACTGCAACGCATTCGGCAAGAGTCGATGTACCCTCCCAGGGGATATACATCGAAAACACCTGAGTACACGTACATGGATGCTAAACGCGCGAAACGAACACCTGATGCACTTTACGCCACTTTTCGACCAACTTTATTTCACGCCTCAGATGGTTTCAGACTTCCTCCGCTGACCTGAGCTGCATTTTATTCAATACGACAAAGCGTATCATGTTTAGTCGGAATTTATTCTTTATAAGCTTTCAAAACAATTTTATTAAATAGATTCAAAATAAATAAAATACAAAAATCCAAAAATAATCATAGTGATTCTGAATTCTGCCAGCCTATACGTGACAGGAATTGGTAAACGTCTCACAATGGCATTACATTAACGAAAAACATGGACGCCTTGTATAAAATTTTGTTGTTGCCATTGCTAAAAATACTTCATCTTATTCGTAATTCATAATCAGCGATTTCAAGAATCCATAAATAACGATTTTCAAGAGTAGCAAATAGGTTTAAATTTTGACCGCCTTATTGAATATGCCATTTTGGATTTTCAAAGATTCAAATAGAGACATCGTAAGGGACACGAATAGTCCGCAAACATCGAATTTCGTGCAATTTACGATGAGTTTTGGTTTTTAGTCCTGAAGAAAGTGATGGCGCATTGATATTCAATTTTGAATCCGCCATTTTGAACGTAGGGTTTGCTTTAACCATTTGCAGCGTGATAGTATTGATGTCCATGTTACCTTTTAGTAATTCATTTTTTGAAGTTTTCCAATGATTAAATTAGAATTTCTTGTACAGTAGCCCCCATTCTAAGTTATACATTCGGTTCTTTCAAAATGGCTGAAGATTCTCCAAAGTTATTGCCCTTCACTATCCCCACTTCCGTAACTCTGTTTATATCCGTACATGAGTGGTTCTGTGGGAGAGTGTCGCGAAGCGAGTGTGGCTTCGCGAAACAAAGTGGTGGGAGAAGAAGAGGAAGAGAGTGGTATAACTTTGGACAATCCGAATGGATAACTTTGGATATACGTATAACTTAGGGCATGGAGTACTGTATTCATTTTGCACTCTCATATTCATAAGATATATTAGGAAACGTAAATGTAGTTGAATTTTTCAAAGTGTTCATATTCAATTGTTTATATTAATTCAGAAATTGTAAAAATTTGCGTTTTTCCAGTGAAAATGTTTGGTGAAACTAAATTGTTGCTCAATAAGAACGATATTGGTTCCTTGTTGTCAAATTAGTTGTCCAAGTCTAAATATAGAGAACTGCACGGTCTTTTTTACCATCTACGGTTCAATTTGTTTAACGTATAAAATTTCATTCAAATGATAAAATTATAAAACAGTTTCGATTTTCAACAGGAACGTAATTAAATATTTATTTTACATATATTTTGTATGGCCCAAAAAGGTGACTTTGCGAAGTGTTTACAGGCAGTTCGCCAAGTTTAATACTCGACGCGCCGGCGAGCCTATGACAATACCGTGGCGCTTTTCCATGCCTTATGCAAATTAAACGCAAACTCTGGAAAATCGCATGCGCCTATATAAATGCAAAGTTGCGTGCAGTGTCGACAGTCTTTATATTTGCTTATCGTCTTCTGGGTAAATTGAAAACAAATTAAATAGCGCGAACCAATGCGTGATTAATGTTGTTATATCGGAACAGTCCTCGGCTGTAATAATAAATATCAGTTCATCAAGTTTCCACGTGTTTTTACAGTTTAGTTAATTATTATAAACATATTATCAATGTAAGCAAGAAAACCAATTGAGAGTGATAAGTCATTTTTTTCATTAACATTTTTTTATTCAAATTCAAAATATTACATTAAACGAATTGTGCATGTACTTGTACTTGGGCACAATCTTAAAAGTGTAGGTATTAAATTCTTGTGTATTAAGTGATGTCGAATTTCATTTTACAGCTGCTGCTTTTACAAAATTGTAGGAAAGGAAAGATGCAGACGAACATAACACCAACATTCGAAAAGCAGAAAGGAATGTTTTTTTCTAATAAAAAGAAACTTAAAAAAAAACAATTCTTATGGTATGGAGCTTGCTCTTTTATATCCAAAATGAAAGTAACAAAATAAAATGGAAATCAATGAAGATAAAGCCAAAATAACATTTTAGAAACTTACTAGTTTGTAAAAATTAATGTTTTCTTACGCGGAAAAAAAGGAATAGTTGGTTTTACTATCTCAATATTAAGAATTTTGTTTATAAGTAGTCGTATTTAAAAGCGATCACCATAATATATAAATAATTTAATTTTAACGTTTCGGCTCTCGTTTGTAGCCTTCTTCAGAATAGATTTACAAATAATTAAATAAATAAATAAATATATAAGTACAAGAAACAACGTAAAAAATTCATGTTGAACTGAGTCAAGCAAGATTCATTTGATTGTATATGAAAGGCATATATGTTTATGCCTTTTTTTCATATACACCGACCATCCAGCCAGGATCAGTATGAAATGTTGTGTTAACTGATTATCAAATGAACCACGGATGTAACTAAATTGAACGATTACATATGTATAGATGAAATTGTCGTAATATTATTGGGTTAAGTAGACCCCCTATTTTCAATCATTAGAAATAATTTAACCTAAAGTCATTTGAATCAAATATTATAAAGTTTCGATAAATTAGATTTTTCAAATCTAATATTCACTGATATTTTTTCATATTTATTTATAAAAAAATTTTCCAATTCTCTTCTTTTAATAATATTTTTTTCTTGAGCTAGAATTTTCACATTATTGTAATTAAAATCACTTTCTGTATTTAATCTGTGTATCGTTAAACCCGGATATTTGTCTTCTCTCCTTTGAATGTTCTTTAATTTTTGACCCTAGTCTTCTTCCCGTTTGTCCAATCCCCATTGTCCACAAGGTATTGAATAAACTACATTACAATATTAAGATTTGGCACAACTACTTTTTTAGTTGGTTTTACTATTGAAATTGTAGGCTTGACTATTTAATTATACGAGGTCACTATTTAGACAATAAAATTAACTAAAAAATAGGTCCAACTATTCCAATTTTTTTCTGTGCAGAGTCTCTAGGATGAGTATCTATAATTATATTATAAGTTTCAAATATTGCGCCCAAACTTTGAATCGCTGGTACACGATTTATAAAATATGAAGATGGAGGACCGAGTATGTAGAAGTTCAACATCTGGCTTCTCCACGTCCATCAAAACATTTACAATAATGACATTGTTTATAACTGCGACAAGTAAAACTTATAACCTTAGTTTAGAAATTAGTTATAATCAATTCAAAATTTGGTCCAGTGACGATTTAAAAAGGTTGTCAGCTTCTCCAGGCCAGTTTTAACAAATCTTTGACATTGCAATTGATAAGAGTGATTATTTACCCCACTGCAAAATACGTTCCAGCTCTCGTGTGCAAAGTAACATTAACTTACCTGAAACATAAAGAGAATTCATTATTAAATCTCCAGAAACACATAATATATTTTTTATCTAATGACGGTAAAATAATAGTATATTACAAACGAGAGAAGCCCAATGTCCCTGCTTGCATATTTTTTTTCTATTTTTCATCTTATCTTAACTAACTTTCATATCTTCAATAGTGGGGAAATATAGGCCTCATTTATCGAATCTCCTTCAGGGTCAGATTTGGTTTTTTATTATTAAATGCTCACGACAAAGCATCGTAAATTAAAAATGTCTGCATCTAGATGTAAGAAAATAAAGCAAACAAAAATTGTATTAAAAAATTGATATAAGAGTGGGCGTGTATGAGTATCAGAGAAATTGTAAATGATGAACCAAGTGCAATTTATTTTTATTCCAATCGGGATGTTACGAAGATGTCCTCGTGCTCCTGAGAGAGGTGCACCTCGAAAACCCGACAAATCACAAAACATGAATTTCAAAATCCCGACATTAAAAAAACAGACATTCAAACCCCGACATTTCAAAATACAGACACCTCCGATTGGTGCTTTCACTACCTGAAAAAATTTTCTCGGGTCGCCGTCCTTGAGGTGTCACTGGAAGGTCATTTCAAGGTCAAAAATGTTTGTCTAAGGGATTAATTTTGTAGATCACTTGAAGGTCAAATCCGTTTAACGCCCGGATTAGTTATTAAGCAAATTTATCATTAATTACATTTTTATAATATGTACATTTTGAAATGGCTGTTTTTTGAAATGTTTGGTTTTTGAATGTCTGGTTTTTGAAATGTTTGTTTTGTGATTTGTCGGGTTTTTGCGGTGCACCCCTTGAGAGTATCTCGGGAATATCCGTGTGGGCGTGTATGGTGCAGTTATTATTAAATGAAATGTCGAAAATTTACATAAACCATTGTCGACAAAATATTGTTATTACTAAATTATTTGTTTTTAATGTTTTTTACGATTTTTATAAATACGGGATATATGGATTGTTGCGAAAATTATAGCAGATATAAGTCAGGTCTTTGTAAGCTTAAAAAAAGGTTACACTTATAAATTCGTCGAACGCACATACTGAAGACGTTCAGTTGATTATTTTCATGTATATTAGTCGTATGCGAGATTACCTTTTTATTTTGTGTAGAAAATCCATATAACTTTTTTTGAGGAACATTTGATCCTCTGTCTTTTTTCGTTTAAAAGAATTTTTGATGCGAATTGTATTTTTGAAAATCTAAATGCAAAAAACCAGACTATTTAATATTTATTCGTCGCTAATGGCACAAACAATACAATTTTTAAAATCTTAAAGAGCCCTTCAAGACTAGTTGTGAATTAATAGTGTGCATGTAATGTAGGGACATATGTTATCTGATATTCATTTTTTTTAAACATTTAATACCAGGTAGCAATGTCCACGTAATTATGACACTAGTCGTGATGCCCTAAAATTTTAGTTCTAAACCGATTATTGATACGTCATATTAACATATGGTCATTTTGAATTTCACATATATATGTGATGACATAAAAACGTCAGAAGTTGAGTGAAAATTTAAAAAAATCGGCAAAAAACCCTTTGTATATAACTAATTTGAGGTTATGCGTGAATAATGATGATATAAGGTATTAGCAGATGATAATAAGTACTTTTTCATCCCACTTCTTCATGATTTCAACTGTTACACGGTGAAATAACACAGGGCAACAAAATTTATACCCAGAAACCAGACTATTATTTTCCGGCGGTTTTCGTTGTGCTGAATCCAAATTTGGCCTCAGAGTTGTTCTATAACGTCAAGATGTTGAAATATCCTAACCTAAAAGTTCTAAAAACAAAGTTTTTGTCCATTTTCAATAAGTTTTTATGTCGGAATAAATTTTTTTTGAACCGCAATTTGACAAAAACCAGATTAAAAGGCATTCATCACAAACCTGAGTTTTGATATTTTTCCGGCGGTTTTCGATATGCGGCTTTCGAGTCAAAATCTGGTGGTATATAATTGCTCTATTGCATCCAAATTTTGAGATATTCTAACCTAGTAGCAAAGTGCAAAAAACGGAAATCATAATCGTGCCTTGACGTGAACTCATTGAAAAAAACTCGTACGAAATGACAAAAAAAACATTTTAGAGTTGATGAATAGCACTGTAATCTGGTTCTTGCTGTTCAAGTGTGAATAAAATTTTGGTTCCGCCTCAAAAGCTTACTGATTATGAGCAAAAAAAGTGTATCTCAGCCTCTGACATGATGGAACAATTCTGCGGACAGATTTGGATTCAGCTCATTGGAAACATTCGCAAAGTATAGTTCGGTTTTTTGGGTATGGAGATTGGCTTCATTTTATTGGCCCGTGTAATCGACATTTATGGGAGAAATTGCAAAATCACAACTTTCAGACGCCATCTTTTGTTTGAAAAATCAGCTCGAGCCAATGAGCAAAAATATAGGATTAGTACTTTTTGAAATGGTCAGTATTGTCCTTTTCAATGACAGAACGTGGCAAATGCGCATAGCACTTCGAGCCTACATCACGAGACTCCTTTCAAAACGATGCATATCTAAATTTTAGTGCGTACTATTTTTTTCATGCTATAAAGTTATCCCGCTGTCAGGAATCGCCTACGAAACTGTAATCTAAATCGTATTAAAACTCTTGTAGATCACACTATAGATCCGACGTCGGCCAAATGGATTTAGCTCAGATTTTGAATATTGCGTTTAACTGCCAAGTAAGGCCTTTTTTATAACTCGGCCTTTTCCAATATAACAACTCGAGTGAATTACTTCGTCGCGTTTAATAATAGCCGCGTGTACTGCCAACTTCGCGATGTAATTTTTCCGCTGGCATGATTGTTTCCGACTTGAGCGCTTTTATCCAGCTCCGGTTCGTTGGCGAGAGTGGAAAATGTCGTTTGGAGTTTTAACCTCTCGAAAATTCGATTATGTGCAAATTCGAACGGCGCGCGCTCGTCGACACCGGAGGTTTTTTCAGCAAAAGGTTATTTCGCGGCAACCTAGATTGCGTGGTGGCTGAACCGGCGATATTCATACGAACCTGACAGATATAGCCCCAACGCTTTTCGCTGTTTACCGCGCCAAATCGGACCGAGCTTGCGCAATGGCTTCGCGTGTATTTGCACACGCCCGGGTATTCGGACATGGGTATATATATATACCCGCTTATAACCCCGAGCCGATCTTCTCCAATTAAATTCCATTGGCATCCGCGCAAATGCCAATACCGGATGGGAACGTTCATTGTGCGGGGATAATGAGGGGTTGCAGCACGAGGAAAACGTGCGGCTCCACCGATAGAATACGCGGTATGCCGGGTTACGCTTCGATCCGTTGTGCTCCGCATTTCTGCTTCGGTATATCGGCTCGGTTCTTCCATGATCCTCGAGTACCAGTTTTTTGTTTACCCATTCCTGCACTACTTCGACCAGTCCAATAATTATTTGGTTGTGCGATGGTAATTTGAGTTTCCAACTACCCATTGTTGCATCTATCGATGATTGAGTTAGGTCATGTTATGTGGAGAACGCCACTCTCGTTATAATCCGTGTGTAGGATAAACGTTTAAGTGGTAAGCATCAATCAGAAAATTTATATATTTCCCAATCAACCTAGTATTGCATAACTAACATGTATATTACAGACATCTGCGCGAAAGAGAAATATGAAAAATCTCCATTATTTACTGTGAGATGCGCACAAACCAAGAAATGTGCATTTAACGAAAACATTTTTGAGACCAAAGGATGTTCCCTACGTATTTGGGTTTTCCATCCTTTCTATGGAACCTCCGTAGGTGATTTGGAAAGAGTATCATGAGAACTAACGCCAAGAACAAATTCAACTCTTTTATCAAAAGCAGAATTGCATGGAGAAATATGGAAAATTACCATTTTTAGTGTGTGATCAGCACAAACCAAGAAATATGCATTTAACGAAAACATTTTTAAGACCAAAGGATGACGCCCACGTGTGAGAGTTTTCCACCCTTTCTATGGAACCTCCGGAGGTGATTTGGATAGAGTATCGTGAGAACTAACACCAAGAACAAATTCAACTCTTTTATCAAGAGCAGAATTCCATATTCTACCTGGTGAAATCATCACTAGTTTATAGTAAAATGCGAGGAATGACGGGAGTATGATTTAACAGTTCAAAAATATGCTGTTGTCCACCAGTAACAGTCCATTCCGATAGGATATTTCCCGCAGAATTAAACATGGTTTAGATAAATACTGCAAAATATTGAAATGCATATAGTTTTTGCCCAAATTGAAGGTCAAGAGGGTAAAATATCGTGTTTTAGGACATTTTTTCCTGTTTTTTTTTTTAAAGTTGTAACGCGACGTAATTCATTGCGTCTTGTTTGTATATCGTTTTTATGTCTTATTGTATCCGCGTAATTTATTGGCGTATATGTTTTTATTATTTGACGAACCTTTTACCCGCGTAACTTATTTCGTGCGACATGACTTAAGTTTTTATCCGCGTAAATTATTTTCGTCTATACGTTTTCTATCGACATGCATAATTTTGCTCGTTTTATAATGTTGACAAACGGTAATTTTCTGTCTATGTGCGCGTCCTAAAATTGACGAATGGAACAACGGTTGAATTATAAATATATATGTATGTAATGAATAATATTATATAAACCGAAAATAAATCCATGCAATGACCATACATAAA
Organism: Trichopria drosophilae; assembly: GCA_030407085.1. NCBI lineage: Eukaryota > Metazoa > Arthropoda > Insecta > Hymenoptera > Diapriidae > Trichopria > Trichopria drosophilae. Next base: position 22,135,721 of record CM059583.1, read on the forward strand.
AAAGAATATTCAATGTAAATGTATATAAATGTTAATATGTTTGTGGCAAAACACTCCGATTTGTTACAAAGTGGAAGATAACGAGTTTGAAGTGATTGGAATTTAAAATTTCATCGTACATATTGGATCCCCCATTTTCAATTTCTTGATTTGTTTCAGGTCAAATAAGTAAAAAATCAAGATTTAGGTCATTTTTCGCATATATAATATAGGATGGCACACAAAAATTCAATGGGAGATGCTTAAAATAGCCGAAATCGAATTTTTCACCCCTTTGACTTTTAGGTAGTTAGAACCTAAGATATAGTTTGTTATGGAAAAATATTTATTAATATTTCGAAGAATTTTATTTTCACGAATAAATGGAAACATTATTGTTCAAGAAAAAAATTGGAATGTGAAAAAACAATGTGTTAAACAAATTTTATTAATGTCTCAAGTTTTCTTCTTCTCGCCTGTCAAAACATTTTTAAAAATGAATGCATTTTAACGTATGATGGGTTATTTTTTTGAAAAAATAATTCTATATAACTTTACCATAGGATTTTCCAAATTTCTGAAGCTAACGTCAAATATCTCTATTTGTTTAAAAAAGAAACTGATACTTTTTGCAATCTTTCAATAATTTTAGTGGTCAAACCACAAATTTTGAAAAATCCTACGGTGAAGTTGTAGAGAATCATTTTCAAAAAAAAAATAAGCAATCATACATTGAATTACATTATTTTTTAAAAATTTGTTGACAGGCGATAAGCAACAAATTCGAGTCATTAACCAAATTTTTGTAACAAATCGTTTTTGCACATTCCAATTTTTTTTAATTACAAAATAATCTTTTCTCTCATCAACAATAACTTTAGTAATAAAAATTAAATTGTTAGAAACATTATAAAATATTTGTTCCCAATATGCTATATCCCGGGGTCTAACTACCTTAATATCCGAAAAACTACAATCAATTGGATATTTTTGCGGTCATATTTAGATTCTGGAATTCTCAAATATTGGTTCGGTTCTGTCTTATTAATACTTCGATATTATTACTTGTTAATAAAGAAAAGATGGACGAGCCAAAGTTTTAAGCTACTTTACATCACTACCAAACCAAGACAAGCCCTCAAGATGTCCTCAGGAGCTCTCCTGGGAATTCCGGGACGGATTGTGTTGGTTGGTTAACACTTAATATTTTCTTAAACTCAAAAAGAAATGTGATGATTGTACATGGCATAACCAATGCGTATTTCAATTGAGTTAACTTGAAAAGAATAGATCGTTTGTTAGGAAAAAAAAACAGATAATTTCTTCTTCTATAATCAAGCAAAGTGTAATTAATTTGCAGAATATCATACAAATCTGGCAGATGGTAAAACAAGGGATTCTACGGATATGATGGAAATGTCAAATATACACCATGTAACGCCAGCTATGACACCCCATTTACCTGGAGTGAATGCCGATAAACTGAACCAGAAGCTCGTCTTCCAAAATTGGATCTGTGGCTTAGAATTTGGTTGGCAAGCCATTCAAGTTTTGAAAAAAAATCAGTATTTTTGCAATAACTCGGGTCTTTTTGAAGTTATGTTAACCAGTAAATGTTCATATTGAAGTTATTTTTTAGCTCATCAATTCACCTCTGAGGCTCTTTGATCTACATTGAATATTTTTCTTGTTATAGCCTTAAAAAGGGTGAAAAATGTCAATTCTTGCGAATTTTCGCTAAACAGCTAACGAAATATCACAATAAAGAAGTTGTAGGCCATAAAAAAACGAACAATTTTATCGAAAATCGGAAGCGATTCGATAATATTTAAATCCACAGGGAGTGTTTTAAAGTCGCAGAATTGACGATAAACGTCTTAGTATTCGCAAAACTCGTTTTTCGCCAATTCCATGACTTTAAACGGCTCCTCGTGGTTTCAATTTTTATCGAGTCACATAGTATTAAGGGTTAAATTGTTCGTTTTTTCAAGGCCTACATCTGATATTTCGTTAGCAGTTTAGCGAAAAAAGTTAGACGCGAAAAAACGCAAAAATCGTCATTTCCCCCTTTTTTTGGCTTTAACAAGAGAAATATTTATGGTAGGTCAAAGAGCCTCCAAGATGAATTGTAGAGCTTGAAAATCTCTTCAATATGGGCTTTCACTAGTTAACATAACTTTAAAAAAAATCGAGTTGTTGTAAAAATGGTGATTTTTTTCGAAACTTCGTTGGCTCACCAATCAAATTTTAAGCCTCATATCTAATTTTGGAAAAGGAACTACCGGTTCAGATTTTTATCATTTATCTCCTAGTAAATGAGGTGTCACAGGTGGCGTTACACGGTGTATATGTGAAAAATCGGATTGTACAAAAAATCAAGATCCAACGAATTAAATGTTTAACCCTATCCATTACGTCACCGTAACAAGGCCACTTTATATTGAGTATTAATTCTAATTACAAGACCTTTTCATTCTAATCAATTCTCATCAATTTTAAATTATTACAATGTCTACAGGAATATGTGTATTTTACTTTACACAGAACACCTAACGAAAATATGTTACCTATGCTGACTATTACAATTTTTTATAACAATACATATAATAGAAAAGTTCAACACAATTTTATTAAAGGAAACAGCATTCGAAAATAAGAGATATATTTCCATTATTGCAAAAATTCAGTAATAAACATTGTAGCGCCATTTTCAGAAGCATGTTCTACATTCTTTCGGCACTTTCACATTTTCAGAATCAAGAGCAAGCATTTCTATGTGAAATTTGACAAAACTATGTGAAACTTTTTTATTGACGGAAGTTGTTCATCTTATTATTTGGAAAGTCCACAAGAAAAAAAGGAAATTTACGCAAAGTGCTAGATTTTTCTGCCGTGGTCATATTAGATTATTTTTTCTGACACATTTAATGAAAAAGAAGTAAAATTTTCACACCGTCAGGTCTCCTTCGCGTTTGTAACGAACGTGGCGAAAGCCTCGGTGAAACCATTTTTGCGGTAATTGAATAATCACAAGAACGTCCGCTCCAGTGAATCCCCAAGAACCTTTTTACTGGTTTTCCAATGCGTTCCTCCGGAAATATAATCATGCACGCTGTGCGCTCATACGCAGACCACGCACTTCGGTAAATATTTGCCAATTCTCGCTTTAAATGATATTTAAGCGTAAAAATCCTGAATTAAGAAATATATTTTGCAAACCGTTTTCCCTGGAAAGCACGAAGTAAAACGCGAAATTGCGGTGTTCCGTGCACGGCACTTCAAATAAAAAGGAAACTTGAAAAAAACGGCGTGCTTTCCCCATCCGTAATTACGTCTTGCACTTTCTCGTTAGGTAGCGCGTATGCATGTATGCATGAAATATCGTTGAGCTGGGCTATTTTTTTAGTCGCCGATGGAAAGTCGTCCTTTTCCGGAGCTTTTAAGACTGTCTAGCGAAACTCACTAGTGGAATAATAGAGTTTCCGACAGAGCGGCGTTAAGATAGGGTGAGTGGAGATCTGGTTTTTAAAAGGATTTTGTGATTTGCGGTGTCGAGCAACGTTTCGAGAGATTTGCGCGATTTACACAGTTTAATATTCATAGTCAGAATGTATCTGCTTTAGTAAGAATATGTATTTCATAGTTTATCATGAAGAAATTAAAAATAAAAAATACGAAATATACGATTTTATTATGATATAACGTGTGAAGATCATCGACTAGCTTCGTTTTGGATAGAACTGACGATAATATCAATATAAACATGCATAAGAATTAACAAATTTCAGATTCTTAACACATAACCGTTTTTAGAAAGAAGTTTTTCCAAATGCTGGAAGAACGTCTGACTAAGTAATTTCCTAGTACTAAATGTAATTTGTTGACAGTTTGAAGATTATATCCAATTGATTTAAATAAATAGTGACTTCAAACATTCAGAGGAGGATCTTCACGGGTGTAAGTGGTTTTATCCCCCGAGGTGTAACCTCCGAATCTACCTAATTCGGATAGAGTATAGTGAGATATAACACCTCATTCCAAATTCATTTTATCATGTGGGAAAGTTTAAAAAATCGTTGCTGATATCGCAGATTTTACGCATAGGAATATGCTGTAATGTAAGTAGTAACAACGAATTCGTTACGAATAAACGACAGAAGATATTAAATACATATATGAGCAGAATGTTTAGTATTTCATATAGATATTGGCACTACAGGATTAGAATTTTTAATACAATAAATGTAATAAATTTAATAAATAAATGTATTTCATTTTGGGTGACCGGTTTAAATCTTACGACAAAAATATTGCACTTCTGTTAAAACACCTATCGAACAAGATTTTAGCGTGTAAAAATCCAATTAGTACAAGCTAAAGAGAGTAATATTATATTTAATGAACCCTGTAAGAAAATTAAGGAGTTATTGGCCAGAATCTGGCATAATTTCTGGTCGGTGGGCAGATTTTGTCCTAGATACTGCCAGAATCTCCTCCCAGGGGCGACGGTTTCTGGCCAGAATCTGTTAAAGTTTGACAGAATCTGGTGAACAGACGTTTAAAAAATGTACACATTACTAGATATGCTTACAGACTTAACCTAAGTAAAACAAATCGATGATTATGAGTAAAAGCATTGATAAAATGTACGAATTTATTTCAAATCAAGCCGGATGAACATAAGTTTGACAAAATGGCGCCACCAGTACTAATACGAGGTTATGTTATACGCCCAATCTCGCCAGTGTTTTATATTAACTTTTTCACTATCTTAAAAGCAACTGATTGATATCAAACTACTTGGAATAGTTTCAGAAGAGCAAAATTTACCAAATTTCATGGTCATATTAGAATTTTTAGCGCAATTTCAATTTTTATTGTATACCAAGGAATTGTTTTTTATCAGGTTTGGTTAAAGCACATAAAAATGGAAATTGTGCTAAAAATTCCAATATAACCATGAAACTTTGTTTATCTTTCTGTGTCGTAACCTTTCTTTACACGGATTATTTCAAATTGTCATTGCGAATAATACATCGAAAGCTTCATTGAAAGACACACATAAAGGTTATGGACTATATGGACTACGTATAACCTCATTCCTTGACTAGATTCTGGGCAGATCCGGGCAGATTCTGTCCTACTTTCTAGGCAGATTCTGCTAAAAGATCTGGGCAGAAGTTAATATGCCAGGGAAGTTTACAAACAATTAATTTTGAATACTAAAATAATATTATTCGACACAAATGTGTACACATCGTATTAAATGCTCTACAATTAAATACTGAGAAGTGATTAACGCGTTTCATCATTATTATTATATCATGAGGGATATTTATTTAATACTCAGTCATGGCTGTTTTAAATTGACACACTGCTCTTATTTAACCCAAGAAATATCAGCAATATATTCTGAAGGAGTAATGCAAGTATTTTCTATAGCTGAATTGCAATAGAAATGACTAGTGCTGTTTAGTGTTTCCATTCGTAGAGTATTGAGTAGCGACAAGTTTCATTTTGTTTTTTCTATTAAATACCTGTTAAGCCCTTGTCATTTGTTTTCTGTGTGATAGTTCGCAAGGACGTATATTCGTAAAAATTCATAAAATATTCTCCGAATAAAGGGAAGCTATGGGTGCGGATCGAAAAACCAACAAATCAAAAAAAAAGCCAACAGGTCAAAAAAACGACATTTAAAAAAAAGACTACAAAAAAGTCGACGGTCAAAAACCCGAAACTTAAAAAATGACTCTCCGCTTGTCGATGCACCTAATTTTTCTGTGTCGGTTTTTTGACTGTCGGCTTTACTACTATCGACTTTACGGTTGTCGGTTTTTTTACTTATCGGCTTTTGATTTGTCGGTTTTTCAACCCACACCCGAAGCTACGACATTTTATTAATTACTAAATATAATAACACTCGTTCCTCCTATTGGAAATAATTCCTATCATCATCGTAATTTCTTAGTCGTCTTAGATCTCATATCTATTTCAATACCTTTCCGAGTGGTAGTAAATTTCGAGATTTATTAACACGATACTCGATAACTTTCTATAGTAAACTTCCAGACACAGTAGGCGATATTAAAGTACTGTTTCCTCGACTCGCAGCAGGTTGCACGTGAAATTTATGCACTTCCTGGCAATATGGTCGATAGCGCGCAAGCAACTTCAATCTCGTATTCAAACTCGAGCCGAAGGGCGGGTGCAATACGACGAGTTGAATTACCGGTAGGATCGGAGCTGGGTTCAAAAGGGGGGGACCAGGAAAGGGGGTTTCGAGGTGAGAGTTGACGCCCGAACAAGAGTTTCGCGGCTGGGAGTGCGGGCGCGATATTGACTAAATTATGCAGCAGCCCATTCTGGTGCAGCAGCGACTGCTTCGGGGGTTAGAGGGGTTAAAGGGGTTTGTGGAGAACCCATGGAAAAAGAAATGGAAGGCGACTCTCGAGCACCCGAGGTACAATAAGGAAGCGCACTTATCGGTGGAGAGCTAAAAAGTTGTGACACTGGACCAGGGTCGACGTAACACCCCCGGGCACCCTTTCGCTTTATAACGACGCTTTTGATGCAAGTACGCACCCTACCGTACATATATATAGGGCGTGTTGGAAAGTTAAACGAGCGCGTCGAAGGTACCTTAGCAAGAGGCATCTTGATGTCGTCCATCGCCTGGGGCTACTGCTGCCTCGTCCTACCCGTTGGCGCATCGGCATTCATACTGATCCTACCAGACTTTTGCATTTTCCCTAGACTGATTATTTAACGCGGTTTGCATGTCTACTCTATTTTTATTTATGGCATCATTAATTCCACTTCTTAGATCTAGATGATTGAACTTTTGTTTGGTGACCTCCATGGAAAAAACGAGTTGCTTAAGACATCTAGTATAAACATCAATCGAGAAAATAGTTTGGCAAAATAGTGAAGAACTACTATTGGGCATCCAAACTGGACAGATTCTAGACAATGTCTAGTTAATTGCATTATCTGCCAGGGACCAATTATTTTATTGCTCGTGATAGTCGGTTACGAACTAGAATCGAATTGCACTTGGCAGGTTAAAAGAGGTTCCGTCAATAAATAAGCCAACACTAAAAAACACAACATTCAAAAAATTGATGCAAGTCCAGAAACCGACAAAAAAAGCCGACCGTCAAAAAACCGAGAAAATCTTCAAGAAATTACTGTCGATGTTTTCAGTTTTTTAAGCCTCGGCTTCATGGCTGTCGGCTTTCTCGACCCGCATCAATTTTTTAAAGTGTCAGTTTGTTCACTATTGGCAGTTCGATTGTCGATTTTTTGCATGCCGGTTATCTGACCTGTCGGATTTTTAATTTTTTATTGACGGCACCCCTTTTCACCTGCAATGTGCAACTCAATAGTACGTCGAAACCTAGTACCACGAGCAATAAAATATAATTGTTCCCTGGCAGACAATATGAGCTGTTTAATTGGATTGACCAGAATTGGGAAAGTTTTGATGGTCAATAGTAGTCCTTCAATTTTACCCAGAAATTTGGAAAAAATGTCTGGTTATTCGATATTTCAAACCAGACTAGCATTTAATATCCCAATTTTGCTTATTTAACTGTTTGAACACATAGTAATATATAACATAAAAATCTTCGGCTTTATGCTAACTTTGCGATATTATAATTAGGTATATTTATACCTAACTTAATAATCCTCCTTTTTTTGTTTATTTAATGTCGCATGAACCTAGAGTAGTTATTAGCGACCACAGTTTTTGTACATAACTTCATAACTTTCGTTACTATTGCAAATGACAGTCTTTTGTTCACATTTGTTTCCTTAACGAATTTTATACTGTTTTTATATTGTTTACGCTTTTTAAATTGGATAGTTTCTTCGTTTCTGTTCAACTTCTTTTTTTTTGCTTCTTGATGGTCTGGGCACTTCAACAAAAGTTGTTCCGTTCCGTCCAACCGTTCATTGCAGGTATTACACGAGTTAGGTTCTTCTTTTGTAATCCAATGAATGTGAGTGAGGATAGTACGATCGAGTTTTAATCTTGTCAGGTGTATTTGATCACTTCTATTGAAAGTGTATATTGGATGGCACTCCCCATTTATCACTGTAAGATTTTGTGTAGCCTTATTAAGACCAAAAAGTTGGGATCAACTAATCCGCTTGGTCGCGCTAGTGTCATCATGTGCGATTTGAATTTACCGCTGTCCTCTATACGCATACGAAGCGAGAAAAGGGAACATGGGGGGAGGGGCAAACAGTACGAGGAGTAGGGGGCCCGCAGACGACACTAGTATCACTGAGCGGGATTAGTACATTAGCTTCAATAAAGTTACACGAAAATTTCGCCAGTGTCAGCTCCGTGGTCTCGAATTTGTCCATTGCTCGTTTTCAAATTTTTTAGTGATGCCTTTAATGTCCGTTTCAGCTCTTCGTAAAGCAATGCAATTTCTGTGCCTTTGTTGCCTTAGTTGTTGCTCTTTGGGTCGCTTTGTCGGCTCGTTCATTTCCAGTATCTTGACGCGTACTGGAGCCCATTGAAACAGTATATTATTTGTATTTAGCTTTGATGTTTTATCGTTAATTTGTTTGATTATATGATTTTTTAAATCTGTGGTTTGCAGAGATTGTAGGACACTTTTGGAGTCTGCATTGGTCAAATTTGATGCATTTGAGTTTTCTATAAAATTAATTGCTTGGAGTACAGCGTAAACTTCGCTCAAAAATCTTGAAGAACTATATTGTAGCGATCACATCCCGATCAAAATCAATCCAGAAAATAGTAACCTAAATCCACAAAGTACGCAACTCAAGATGGAAATATAAAGTAAGCAGACTTAATAATACAATACAACAAAATACAACAACATATATCGACTACAAAAACCAATTGAATTGTGACAAATTGAAATAAACGAAATTATTTACAATTTCGAACAGCTACTAAATTCAACTGAGTCTATTCCAAAAACAAGAAGTGAATATTCTAGAAAATATGTAGCCTGGTCGAACGAAGAGTGCGAAATAGTAATATAGGTACAAAAACATGCCGTCAATGTATATAAAAAAACAACTCAGTTCTTAGCTAAAAAAATGGCCAGTTTATGGGTGAATGAGAGTTACATTGCCGAAAAAAACAGCTTGAAATTTTCCATAAAGACTGTCTAGAACCGAGGTCAACGTTCTGTTTTTTTTCTACCTGGGTTCTGTTTTTTCCAACGAATCGGATTTCTCTATAATGATTCTTATTCAGGGAATATGTGACATGCACTGCAAGATTAACATTTTTTTAGTTTAAACAAACTTCCGTATATTGAATTTAAAATTATATTTTGATAGTATTTTATTTTATTTAGCATTTTTAGTAATTTAACGTGTAGCATTTATCAGCTGATTTTAGAATTATCTGGATCTCATTTCAGTTAAGCTCCTGATCTGTATTAATTCGATATTCAGTAATTACAGAAATAGGTTGATGAGATCTTATTTTAAGACCTTATTTTATCTCACGTGCATAAGTAACATTGCAACAGTTTTATTTAACGTAATACACTGAATTCTCCTTTTCCATTTTCAAAGCAGAATGTGATCTTAAGGCTTAAAACCGACAATGAGATAATTATAACCTATTTATTTTAATACATTGTGTTGAAAAATGATCTCAACGATTTAAAACACTTGGATTTCTTTTCGATACCGTAATTAACTATCATGTAATGAATCACCTATGTCTTATTTCGCTACCACTTATACCATACTCTAATTTAGCGCGGTGGGGGATAATATTTTAATTTTATAAAAATATTGTAAATGAACACGTCAATAAAGTGCATTGAAAAACAAAAACAAATTAAAGTTCTTGGATGTACGACATATTAGAGTAAAGTTTGCAAAGATAAAACATAAAATTACAAAAAAAATTTCTATTTCGATAATAAATATGAATATGATATTGTTCCGTTTACTATTTCTCAATAGTTAATATCCATCGCCTTACTAACCTCAAATATACACCTATGTGCAATGATTCTGGCGTTTTTGATAGATGTTTCGTCTTTTCTTTTAACGTACACAATTTATTTAAAAAAATGGTATATATGATCTGTCAAAAACGACAGAACATAAAGTGTTCTTAGTCTATTGTTATTTATCTACTTAATATTATTAAAGGCACGAATGTGTCTTAATACGTAAAATTAAATTAAATAATGGACAAATAAACGTAATTAAATAGAGAAGCTTATCTTCTTAGAACCTGCTCTTATTATTATCAAAAATACAAATAAGACAAAAAATGCTTCTAACAAAAATGCATCTAATTCTCTACAAAAAATGACATATAAAGAGTCGTATTCTGTAATATTAAACCGTCCGTTCCAAGAAGACAATTCTTCCTATTTAATTTGATAAAACGGTCAAGAAGAAATTAAGCCTTTATTAATTATCAATATCACGACTGAACAACAAATTAATAATTATAATAATAGGTAATAATATCAATTATATTACATCATAATGATCCTGCTGACATGTACTGAGGGAAGTTTTGAACACGTTCGTTTTCAGTTATCAATTAAATAAAATAGCAATTAAATAAAGTTAAACAGCTGGGTCTAACAAATCCTGCACAATATAGATAAGACACGAGCCAAAGGTCGCAGCTACTAATTCAATTTTAAAGTTTATTCAAATTTCAGCAGGAATCCAAATAGAAAACATTTTTATTTAAAAATGTTTTTCTTTCTATTATAATATCTTTCTGGAATACGATAAAATTCCCATACATTTGTGTTCTAATTTTCCAATTGCTTTTTGTATTCTGTCTATATATTTTATTATAATCATTTAGAAATAGTAGAGTTACAAATGGTTGGTTTACACCCATCGAAACTGTAATGTCTCATTTAGTTCCTTCTGTTTACAATTATATTTAAATATAATTAATTAATATTTTATCCAACGATCAAATAACTTTGAGCCGAAAGACAGTTTTTAAATCAGTCCTTTTAAACAATTTTTTCCTTTTCGTCTTCTTAGTATACCTTCATTACTTTTAATTACAAAATAAATCGCCAATTCTAAATACTTCATTATGTTGTAAATAACTTCAATTATTGTTCCTTGTATTCAACGCGAAGTCTAAAGTATGCATATCTTGTAATACAAGTAAAGTACGAGATATGCACCATTAAGGTTTATCCAAAACATGGACCTATGTTACAAGTTAGTATTTGTTACTACGTACTTTGTAATTAAGGCGCGCTGGAAATTCGCAATGACTTCATATCGCGGGAAAAGTTATAACAGCAGGAACTACATTTCTCGGTTACAAATTATAGAGTGCACTCCAAAAATGTTGGTCATTACGGTATTTTTCAAGTTGTGCAGTATATATGTGTATAGAGCAAATGAAATGTCGGAAGAATGTTGATAAAAGATATTATGTTGGTTAAAATATTTTTAAAAGTGGAGAACTCAATCAAAGTTATAAAAAACACTTCTGACTATAGTATATTTGTAACTAAATATAACGACGTAGTTTTCTAAAATTCTAATGTAATGTATGATTGCCACTACACTATTTTTATAAGTTCATGTTTAAAATAATGTCTAAAGAAAACGAAATGTAAAAACAACAATAACTAATAAATAACATGAATTTGGCAGTTTTCTTTGACAAAATTTAATAATTTTTTAGTTTTGTGGATTTTAGATTATTTGAATTTCTGGGAAATGTTGATTTCAAACACTTGATATATTTTAAAGTTTCATTGTAATTTATCGATGTATCGACTGCTCAAGAAGCATAAAATATTTAACGTTTCTAGGCAAAATTTAATAATATAAGTATTTAGCAGATCATTGGTATTTTAAGGTCAAGAATTATTTGGAGGAGAAACGAAGATTTTAGAATGATTCTTGCGTAATTTGATGGACAACAGGAAAAAAATAGAAAAATCACTAAAGTATCGTTGACCTTGATAATGAACAGTCAAGGTCACATTTTATTCTTTCTTTTTGCAGAAGCGAACGTAGGAGACGGCTTTTCAGCGTCATCGATGCTCTAAAAATGAACAAACAGTGACAAAAAACCTGTAAGCATCTTTGACCTTGAAAATGTCCATTTCGATGTGTCATTTTAGTATTCAGCTTTTATGGTAGAAATTAAATTTGACTTCTACATACACGTTCTACACAACAAGAGTTCCTGTGGAATTTATTTGTGTTGTTTACGTATTCGGTTAATCAATTTATCTACAAAAACCTTCTCAAAACTGAGCTTATACTAAAAATTGAAATTTGACCTTCAACAAGGTCAAGGCGGTCTGCGAGAATTTTTTTATGTTTTGTTCAAATCCAACTCGCGAAATTACATAAAAATACGCTCTCAAACATTTATGTCAAAGATTACCACAAAAATGGACCTTTAATTTTCGTTTGAAATGTTACCCTCTAGTCAAGATTAATTTTTTTTTTAAGTTCTAATGTTCCTTGCGCATAGCAATAAAATGTTCTTTTTCTCTTATTCTAAGTTAAATAGGTGTGAATTATTTTTACGAAAAATGTTAATCGTTATTGGCAATTTATAATAAAACCAAAATTCATTTTGATCTTCTGTAATATCTTGAATACTTTCTAAGCCCAAATATTGAAAAATGTATGGTTTTTTGTACAATAATTTAGAAATTATCAATTGTGAATCGAAAGGAAAAATTGTCGGGCCCCAAGTATTATGTAGTTAGGGTTATAACCCAGTTAGAAAACAGTTATTAAAGTTTCAGACCAACTACGTTTCCCCTGGTGATTAAATTACAATTATAATTTCACATTAAGAATTCTGAAAAATCAAAAACTCTAAACAGTCTGAACTTGCATAACTGGGTATGCTTTTAAAATGTAAATATTTTAAATTCATATTTAAGCTCTGATTTGACAAAAAAATTCCAGAGGTTTTGATTTGGCAACAAAATTCAGAAAATTTAATTTTTAAAAGATCAGTGTGACGTTAGAAACGTCACGTCTTGTAGACGTTTATAGAAAATGTACATACCTAAAGGTGCATTCATATTTACCACACATTTTAATATACCTAAGTAATATAATAAGGAAGTACTAACATTATTTTGAAACGGTTTAATTAAAAAGAAAGTTGAAGAAAATCATAATATAATGTTTGGAACTTGATACTTAGCATTTTCGAATATTTACAAAATAATATTATTACATAGTACATAATAATTCAATAATTATTTGAAATATAATAATAGAAAAATAATACAAAAAATAAGCTTTACATTTTTAGCTATAAGTATAGAAAACAGTGGAAATTATTCTGAATGAGAAAAAACAAGACACGAAGGGAAAAAAATTACATAAAAATTTCAATGACATACATTACGTTATCCAAAAAATAAATATTTAATGTAGTACTAAATAATTAATCATTAGACAAATAAACTACATCGAATGACAAGAAACAAAAATAATGCAATACAGAAAAAGAAAACATTTTTATAAATATTTTGAGTAATTTATGTCAATTGTAACAGTATACATTTTAAATAATACGATCTTCAAAGTCATGATTGGCCTTTGATAATATATCCGTAATAATTAGGAATGGTGAATTGTGCTAATTACGAAAGTTTACTAGTATACGGGTATTTCAGGAGCACTACTTAGCAGTATCAGATGTCGACGGTGTAATTCAGCTAATATATAATCACCGTGTTTAGCTCATTAAGAAACTCCTCAATATGGGAAAGTGCTTAATACTAAATCCGGTATTGCGGTATATCGTTATCTATAAACAAAAGCTATCCTCTCAACCACTGTACTCCAGTGAAGTGGGAATTGATGCATGTTGTTCGAGGACTACTTGATGCGTTATAATATCCTGCATATTGAAACTTACTATAGTCTGATTACTCCTTTATTCTACCATATAGGAATCTTGAGTATACACCTATATCGATTCCATGAAGTGTGAACGTAATTTTAGAACCATAACGTTCAATATTCGAACAGAATGATTTATTTCAACAGTAAGTTATTTTTTATTGCATTTGTTTGACGTATAGGTTTTGCTGTTCCAAATACTTCTTTACGAAATTGATTTTTTTGTTACTTTACTGAATTTATTGATCTTTAAATGTTTTTTTATGTACCTTTATTCACTTTCAAAAATGAGATATAATGTAATATCAATGACTACTAGAGTGGGACCTCCAAAATTGACTTCGTCCGTTCCGATGACCTCCAAAATTGACTGCGAAGGGGAGATGATCCATACTATTTATAATCTTAACCTTACATTCTTAAACTCGATGTGACAAAAATTTGATTATTTTCAATCAATCGCTCATTTTTCTTTAATGTTGGTGAAAAGCGATGGTAATAATTATTTCCTTTGTAATTCTTATCTTTTTAGAGATAATACTATTTAAGAGAGGAATGGGGGAAAGCATTACCCCTATGGCAGCTAATTTCGCTGGCTTCCGCCGAGACAATTTCTGAAGTCTTTTAATTGTGAAGGGATCAATTTCGCAGGTTCTACTGTATTACATTAAATTCAATGACTTTCTAACTTAAAGTTATATATTGCAGCATAGCTTAAGGTACTTTTGCATTATATTTCATGAAAAAGAAAATGAACTTTAAATTGTCAGTCAGAGCCCAGTTGAAAATTTTACTTCGGTAGTTTAAAATAAATCCAAAATTTGGAATGTAATTCTTTAAATTGTTTTTAAATTATTTACTCTTTTGTTCCGCCATTTTGAATTGTAAAGATAATTCAAAATTCATGATCAACCCCTGAATGTTAAGTTTCCGTAAAATTCCGCTGAAATCTTAAAAAATCGTCTGCCGTCTTGGATCCGCCATTTAAAAACCTCCGAACATTAAGTTTCCGTAAAATTCCGCTGAAATTTAAAAAAAAATTGTCTGCCATCTTGGATCTGCCATTTAAATAAAAATCATTCGGATTCGTGAACAGCATAACTAAGATAATGTATGGAAATTCTTTGATATGTTTAATTTCCCTATAGAATATACGCCGACAGAATCGTCTAAAATTTTAAACGGAACGCTATTTCCGGGATTTTTAGCTTTTATCAGCGGCACTTACGACGCCATTTGAAACGCGCTTAGATGGTTAGTAGTTTTAATTATTTAAGCCTTCTATATAAGTAAACTACGTATGTTTTCGAGTGATAACCTAGAACTGGTTTTCCATACCTTCGACATACCTATCTCCTACGAGGGTAAAAGAAAACTTTGCGCCCTTGGTACACTTATAATACAAAAAGAGAAAAATATTGTATATTTCCGTGTGTGTTATGCTTCATGCATTACATGAGTTTCATACGATTTTATCCGCGGTTTTTCGCGTACAGTTGCTAATTTTAGTGCACGGAAATACAGGTTTGGACATACCAATCAAAGAAGTATGGTGAATTAAAATATTGATAGGTCGACCATTATTATTGTAAAGAGAACATTGCATATGGAAAACCTTTCACCAGATGTGGTCACAGCACCCATAGAATGGGTGGGACATAATTGTCAATATAGTATGATCAAGACAACCATATGTTGGGTTGTAACAACCATGGTGCTTTTTTTCGTGTGCGTGTCCGAACAGCACAACCCATCACGAGATATCGTAGTGAGCTCCTGAGGACATACAAATATCCGCTTTCGGTCCTCGGTAGCTCCTCAGGTGTTTGGATGAAGTAACTGTTCGGCCAAATATGTATTGATCAACAATATTTCGTACTATGCTAGAGTATAAGTCTATAAGGTGGCATAGCAAATCGTTAAGTCGTTATTATTGTAAACGGTTTGCTAAATTCCTGCAGAGAGGAGATTACGGACGACTACGAACGGCTCTGAGGGCAGACGGATGAAGACTCCTTAGTCGAAAGGACCTAATAGTAAACCTTCTAATATATGTAAAAGAAGATATTGTTGTCTCGCAATAAATTTAAAATCGTTCCGTAGGAACTGAATTCAGTACAAGCAGCCTTTTTTGCTTTATTACCATTGGTGCCGCCTACTTTCCATAGCGTGGCTCACCAAATTGTTTTGGAAAATTCTACATGGTCCTTCGAGCCGGATTTTTAAGTACACAGACAATACACATTTCTCGCTCTAAAGGACATAATCTAACAATCTAATATCAAATAAAAGAGATACAATAACGTTGTTAAGAAATATTTCGACATGGATTAAAATTTAAAGGAACAATAATCATTAATCAATTAATTCAATATTGGGTACCCTTTTACGATATATTCTTGACGCTGTATATGCACTATTGAGGAAAAATTAACGAATGAAATGTGAAAATATCAGTCGAAATATTTTTTACATGGTATGGCAAATTTGTTCCTTGACTGAAAATAAATCATCAACATAAAAACATTTATTTTATTTGTTTTTTTTTTTTAAATATTGTAATACTCTGATTTTAGGTGTTTCTCTTACAAAGAACAGAATTTTCAATTCAGAAAAATCGACGAAATATTGCCTCTAATCTCTATTTTTCATCGCATCGTACCGGTAACACACATCGTGCGAGGAAAATCCGATTTAAAATTCAGAAAGATTCAGAGTCTCCCGAGGGCGACCTCGTGCGCGTCGTCATTTGCAATCGGCAGAAGTTACGCGCTCGATGATCGACGAAATTGCTGGAAAATGCACTGCGCAGGTACGTGCCAACGGGGTGTTTCAAAGGGGGATAACGAGGGCACGCGGTTTTCGGTGGAGTTCAATTTCTTTTTTCTTAGCCGTACATGCACGCACTCGCACGCATACTGTCGCCGTACGCGTATTACGGCGCCAAAATATTGATTTTCAGCCGAAGGCGTTTTTGTTTCACCCTCTCGCACCTATAACACGTCCTGGTGTGTGCATACACAACCCCTTCTCACCTTTCGTCTCCACCCCCATAATGCTCCCACCAGTAGACCCGTTGGTTGAGGGGGTGGATCGAGGGGGGTGTTTATGACTCGCGAATCGAGAGGGGCATAACCCGCAATATTGTTCACCCGGCAATGACGGCTGTTGAACACTGCGAATTCTACGCTAGTTTTTTTTTTGTTCATGCGGCGGTTTTCATTTCCAGTAAGAGGCGAGACGGGATTTTCCTTTCGAGCATTGTCGATGCGCGCTCCCCAGTTCGACATTTGTTTTTCATCCGAGCAAGGGGTGCGCTGCAAATTACTGTTGTTTTGCTGCTTTTTTTTAAAGTCGAGATTTCAAATTTACCGCTAGGGATTACAAGGCTACTTACTAGTCGGTCATGATTACGAGCAGTGGATTATAACTGTTGATTTTATAATTTCGTATACTTAACCTTATTATTTAATTGTGTTTTTCGTGATTTTTTTTTCAGTTTTTGTTCAAAACTATTGAGGCGCCGGATCGATCAATCGGACTTGTAGGATTTTAGTTGACCTCTGGATTTATTTGGCTGTAACTCGGCCATTTCTCAAAATTTTTAACTGAAATTTTAACTAAATACTTGTCTTAGCATTCGGAGGATAATAATATAAACGAGAAAGTATTTTAAAAATTATATAATATAATATTACTTTTTGCTTCCGGTAAACAGTGAGTTCTAAATGGGTATTTTCAATTGCTACTGGAGCAATATTAATTCCATTGATATTGCATACCTTATACAATGTTTTCTTATATTTTCAGGGTCGCAGATGACAATATAAGAAACCATTGAAAGGGTTATTTCGATCCCATCATAGTGATAGGGCAATACAAAGAATTTTATAGTTAAATTTTGTTGTAAAATATTTTTATTTGATTATTGAACACATGAAATGAATTTTCGAGTATCTAATGCCTTTAAAAAATACATGTGTAGAAAGAGCAGCTTGTTTTCAACTAATTTATAGATTAAGACACTTTCATAAAAGATTTACTAAAATTGTAATAATACAATTTTTTTCCTGTAATTTTGTGAGCTCCTACGCTTTTAGAAGAAACAGGACGTACATGAAAAAATGTTATGAATAATGAATTTTGATATTCTTAAACGTTGATTTTATGAACAATTAGATAGCCACATTACTTGATATAAATTCCGAAAATAGCTGTTCATTGCCATTAAATTCGAATTGATTATCGGAATATTAAAAATTAAATATTCCTAGCCTGCTGTAATACAGTTAATAACTGAACCTCAATTAATGCTCCAAAATTGTTTACTGATTTATGCATTATGCGGTTTATTACAATCTTGATCAATTTGAAATTGATTAGTGATCTAGGAATTTGATTAATACTCCTCGAATTAATTCTCTAATTCAACAGCATGAGAAAAAGAAAGTATAGGCGAGTCACTTTTTTTACAAGTTTGAATTAAAATTATTTTAGTATTAACCGTAAAATCACATGTTTACTCTAGAAAAAACCAAGTACAATACAATAAAAATAAAAATTGTAATGCTATAATAATTTATAATGTTTATACTGTTATTTGTAAAAGTGAGAGCTTGTGTTTATCGTGTCACAAAGTTTATAAAGATTTATGTCGACGGGCGTTTTAAAACAACTTTCCTATATACGTGCTTTCGCAATTAATGAGAACGACATATTTTTCACCCGGCTTCACTAAAAAAGCGCAAAACCATCGATACTAGCTAACGAATCTCATTAAGTTCTTGTTTACTTGGTTATGGTGCAATTAATGAGACCGTTTTTTATTTATTACTTTTTTATTTAGACCGTTTAGTTATTTTTATATCCTGCATTAAAACATTATAAGTTTAACAACCCTCCCATGTTGGAAAATAAGTTTAGTTTCAGAGTTTTTTTTCTGCTCTTTATGTCATATCAATGGGGCCTCGAACAACTTTCCAAAACGAAATTTCTACCGTCTTATTGATCCATATGAATAACTTAAACTCCCTCATTTGTGCGTCGTTTCTTAATCATCCTGGAAACTATTTTATACATAAAAGGAGGAATGAAAAATGTTATATTTTGAGTCGGAGTCGTTTTTATTTCATGTCATTTTTATCCACCTGCTGCCTGAATATTCTTCTAAAGGGAGGCATTTTATCAGATTGATACTGACGTACCCAAACCGATCTACAGGTTTAATCTAAATAGACTAATAAAATATTTTAATACATTTCCAAATACTCATTCAAACTATTTCCAAACAACTAAAATTGACGTAAATATAATACGATTGATTAACATAAAAAGTGCTTCTAGATTGTAGTCTGATTGTAGATGATCAATTCTAAGTTCAAAAGTACAGTGAAAATTTGAAAACATTCCGTTACATGGGGATATTGTTTTTTACGAAAAAAGAGTTATGAGCAAAACTACCATCGTGCAAATAATTGGAACATTTTCAAGTGCATTCTCAATCACTGTTAATAAAGTAAGAAAGAAATTCACGGAAATGAATGAATGTAAGTATTTAATGGTTACATTTCGATCAATTGATTTCTAGATCAAATATTAAGAATATAAATTTGTTTCTACTAATGATAAAATGCAGACCATTTTCCAGCAAAATAAGTTATTAATGAGTTATTAGCCTAACTTGATATTTATTATTTAGCCAATTGTTATTTTTCGAAAGTTATTTTTGCAAAGTTACTTTGTACATGTTTATTTAATCGTGATACCATTGGTAATATTTTACTTTTTAATATTACACGGAAAAAAAGAAATATCTGGAACTAGTAAATAGATAGTAGGAAACGGACAATGTATTTAGTTAATTTTAGTATCTAAAATACTATTTAAATAGTAAAACCAATTAACACACGTATAGTTATGACAGATTCTATTATCTAGATAATAAAACCACCTATTTCTTTTTTTCTACAAGCATTGCACTTAAGTTTCCAAATTTCCCTTCATACTTAGAATGTTACCTGTAATTGAATGTAAAATTAGGGAGGACGTTTTATTATATATTCATGAAACCATTTTGATCATTTTAAATATATCCCAATGCCACAAATTGATAAATTACTCAGTTACAAAAAATTTAAAGATTTCTAACATTTCCCATTTGCACACACAATCCAGTTGTAGAACATTTATTCGGTTTCTATTTGAAGTATGAATTTTAGAACACTATGAAACATAAATTAAACGAATGTGTCCAGAAAAATTAAAGGTTTATCTTCATTAAATTACTCAACGTATTTCTTTAATTAATGGATAACTTTTAGTTTCTACTCGGCGCGTACCATACAAATTTATGCAAGTTCGTTTTTAGACAATTTTCTTTCTTCAAAGTACGTTACATCGATTGGTGCTACATTTTGTATTGTGTTGTGTTTTTTGATACAAGAAACAAAGCTTTGAGATATTCTTTTCCTACTATATGGATTATCCCGTATACATGAATAATGAATGTGACATATCAAAGGAAGCAGTAGAATGTTTTACCCATAATTTTTCATCATGAATCGAATATGATACTTTTTTACATCGCAAGTAACATTTCTATTCTCAAGAACAGAGGGGTATTTACTTGACGTAAATGGTTTATTTTTATACGTGACAATATTTATGAACTTCCTTGCGGACTTGCAGACGGTCGTTAAACCGACTATTAGCGAGGCCATAACTTTAATAGTCTCAAACATCCGTTCACGATTTTATTTCACTATAATTCAACTATACCTCTGACTTAATATTTCCTTTAGTTTCGTCGTACTAGTGCTTCCTAAATTCCTTTACAATTAACAATGTTTTACCATTGCAACATAATTCTTATGGACATAATATGCCAATACAGGTTATGTTCAACTGGTCACCAATAAATATGAATCCACATTTCGTGTTCGTCCGTTCCCTTCTGTCAAAATAAGATTCTGTATTGACCAAACGGAACTTTTAATATATAAGAAAAATCAGTAACAATTGAATGCAGAAATCCTAAGAACGGATATTATAGCGAACAATGTTTTTAATTTTGTATAATTTTTATGTTGCTTTCTTAGCTTTTTAGACTAACTTGGATTCCTTGTCGGGAGAATATGGACGAATTTTCACCTCGATTACTTAAAGGATTCACTGCTAGATGTCCAAGCAATCCGTTTATATCATCACAGTTAAGAAAATGAGGGGGAAATATTAATTTAATAAAATGTATCAGTCGTTTATAGGAATTATTTTATAATTAAATGTGTTACAAATATTATTCCTTGAATTATGCAGCAATTTTATGCGAATCATCGCATGAGTACCTAACGTTCTGCCAATTAAAAGCATGTTTCAATTCAATTATAAGATTCAACCAAATTTATTTTGGACAATTAAAAAACAACTCTGGTTATTACCCTACATTCTTCACTGTATTTACATTATGTAATGGTAGACAGCATAATTATATATAGCTGCCCTTAACTTCAGTAATCAAGATAAATCTACCTTTTTTCGGCTCATCATGGAAACAAGGCCCAAACTCCCTTGATGAACTATTTCAAGATTATAGTTCTTTTCTTGCGTTAGTACACTGCTGACGTTAGGTACAATGTTTAGTAATACGTGTTTGATGAATTTGGCATGCAATCGGATGTTACTTCTTTTTTTGCTTATGTTCAAAGACCCCATGTTCTTAGCTTCTATTAATAAACACACTCACGTTAAGTGGTTTAAACCAATATTACCTTTTATTATCAAAGTACATTTCACGTCAAGAGCACTTGAAGGGTCCTCCAAAAATGATGGGATCAAGTGCATATCTACTTTTTTCTAATGACATTAATAATTTAAAAAAAATTAAAAAGCTTTACGATGTGTCTTTTCTTTAACTTTATAATTAGTGAATGGGAATACTAAAACTGGACTTCTATTAATCTCTTCGAGATTGAGTCCGATGACATTATAAGAGGTAATCTCTGAACTTTTGATTACTTGATATAGAGACAGCAAATTATTAGAACATCATGAAAGACTTGATTATAATTTTCTACAAAAATCGACGAACGTCGTACTCATACCGATGTTTATGGAACAAGACAATGGCAACGGTTGGATACAATATAATCTTTTCTGATATTTAACTTTTTAATCCGGACACAAGTTTGGATTAGGCCGAAGAACAAAGTTCCGATAATCAAAACCCCGACAAGCTAAAATGTCGATATTGCGTGAGTCCAAGGTATTTTAATTTGCTTTGTTTTTATTAAATATTCAAAGACAAAGTGAAGAAAATCACATTGGAGTCATTCCATATCGAAATTTTGGCCTTACGGTGTGTTGATTTTCGGAACTTTGTTCCCCGGCCTTGGATTACCTACTTTCGCTTCTATTTAAATATTGTATATTGTATATTTCACACGTAGATTTTCCAACATCGCATTTCTGAAAATGCATGAAAATATGCAAAAAGTAATAGCATGAACAACATTCTTCAAATCAGCTCCAATGAGCTGCATAATTTTAGTTAAATAGAGTTGACGAAGCGTCGATACGTAACTGTTGCAAAGTTTTAAGAGGAGCGTAACGTTTACGTAGCGGGTGAACGTTTCCGAAACAATTCCAATGTTAAATCGGAATTCCGAGGTCAAAGTGTTTCTTCGGCAGTTTCGACAGTTTCGACTGGGAAAGTTGGCGTTGGGGAAACCGGCCAAGTGGTGGCATACCCGACAACGTCCCGAACTTTATTAGTCGGCGGCTGCGTTCAGAGTCGCGCCCCGCGTGTAATGAAATTAATGTATCCAATTTTCCGTGAAGCGCATATAACTTCTCGATCTATAGGTGTCGTATGCATGGGTCCCTGGATCCAGAACTTTCCAGACGTTGAAAACAAGTATTGAAAACGCCCCTTAAGTAAATAAAGGCAAACTCCGTCGGAGATGAATGTCACGAATACTGACGCATAGGGCAAGAAAGAGATAGATGTATTGAGAGAGATGGACAAGAGGAAGAAGAAAGGGTGTAACAATAAACAGATAATGAGATGGAAAGAGAGAGGTCTTGGTACCCGCGGCGTACAAAGTGGAACTTTCAGGTATTTGCAGAACAAAGTTCCTTGGATGCCTTAAGGCTATTTCACTATTATAGAAGCCATTTCCCGTAACAGTTATTATTATAAGAAAACTACCAACAAAATTAATTAACGCTTCTGCAGTAGAAAAGCACTTGCTTATTGATTATGATTCAACCTTCCGGGATCTCCACTGATGGTCGCAGTAATTTATGGAAAATGATGTCGTACATTCTCCTAGAAGCAGTACAACAAATAAATAAAATAAAATTGTTAGTAAAGTAAACTCAGAATTTTGTTATTTGTATCCATAATGTTGTAAAATTAAGTGAAAGTAGTCGATATTGGTCAGACATATTAAAGAGATGATTTTTTCCATATCCAAGTAGTATTTACAAACGGATTCTGACTGGAATCCATCCGGATAACCCTGTACGAGTCCGGTACCCTACCATCCGGTAGGTGTTTTTACTAGAGCCCGGTCAAATTTGAGATTCTGATCGGGCTATGATCGGAAACCGACCTAATTGAAACATTTGAATATCTAAAATTTGTTTACCATTAATGGGACTTAGTTTTGAATTGGATCTATTTCAGATAAGAATCTGATCTAACCTGATCAATTTTTTATCTATTAAGCATCATGACATTAAAAGACCAATTCGTGATTTTAACAAAAATAGTAACAAATTTAGGGCTATATTCAGTCAATTGCGATGCATTTTGCACGTAATGAATGAAAGGATTGAATGCTTCAAAAATATAATTATTATAATAATAAAACTTCACAACCGTGTTCTGTATGCTTCGTGGAGCAAGGAGTTTTATTTTTATAGATACAGAATTTACCAGATGACCGGGTTCAAGTTTGCCGTCAAATTTTATTAGTCATCAGGGTTTGTATTTATCATCCTCAATAGTCTTGTGAATTTTTCGTTAATATACAAAATTTCTGGTCAGTTGTGGACGACGTATTAGGTTAAGTAGCAGTATTTCGCATATTTCGACTCTTTTGGAACTACAAAACGATGCGAATTCATTCTGATATATTTCCACCTCGTCGTTATTTGTAAATTTGAAATAGTTATTATATAGTATATTTTAAATAGTTACCATATTTTAACGAAAAATCGACCCGATATCGAGTTAATTTTGCCCTCGAACGGATCCGATTTTGATTCAGCTTCTTGGTATAAACGTATCAGAAGTGATCAAGTTGGCGTATAATTCGATTATCTGATTAGGTACAAAATAAATTTTAATTGGCTGGATTTTTACTGAAAAATGAACCTGTATTTAATTAAATCAGAAATGGACAAATCCTCCTTTCAAAGTCATAATATTTTGAGAAGTAAAATGTCAACTACGCGCGATCCTCATATCTAGTCCGCATCCAGTTTTCGGAATGCGAGATACGAGGGAAGTGATTTTTTACATGAAGTTTTTAGTTTGTTGAGTTTGGTAGATCCGACCGAACCGTTCTCATATCAGGCATTCATTGTATATTTTTGTATTGAACAATAAATATCAATTTATAGATCACTCAGATCTTCATTTATTTAAGATGATGTTTAATAGATACGAAACTGATCAGAATAGATCAGATATTAATCAGAAATACATTCCATTTTGATGTAATTTACATCAATAGCCAGAAAATTTTAGATACATAAATTTTGAGTTAAAAATGGATCTAATTTTGAGCACTTTTCGGATAATACTCTGTTGAAGGAAGGAGGATGCCCACGAACATAGCTGTTTTCCGCCGGGAAGTGTACCCTCCGAAACTGATACATTCGGTTTATAAAAAGGGCTATCACCTAATACCAAATTTGAGCATTTTTTTCATGTGAGGAAGTTTGAAAAATCGTTGTTGAAGTCGCGGATAATGCGTAGAAAAATAACAATCTAATTAATAACAGTCTTTTTTTACTGCCAACAAAAGACTGCGGACTATTACTACTTAGATTACTGCTCTTGTCTATGGAAAATCCGCCACTTCAACAACGACTTTTTTAACTTTTTCACGTGACAAAATCTCAAATTTATATTGAGTGTTAGCTGATATTAGTACAGTCGAAGCAAATAAGTAAGCATTAAAATTATATGTATATAAAAACATTAGTCCGTTATCAGAGGAATAACTATGACAAAAATAAATGCTTCAAGGTATGGAACTTTAATTTTGCAATCGCTACATTGAAAAAGAATTCTTCACTAAAAAATCGGAAGCCCACTGCAGCAGCACGTTTCTACTCCTAAAATTTAGATGCTGATCATACATTTTATTTTATATTTGTATTTATTTTTAAAGTTTGTTGTCTTATCTGCATGTCTTTAGAAAATTCTAATAGTCATTTTTTATCTTACGCTAAAATTTCCAATCGATTATTCTCATTTGAGTATTACTTAGCCCTATCCATTTAGACAAAAATAAGAATTCTGCATAGATATTTCTAACAATTAAGAATATAGACAGAATACCTAACTATGTGAACATAAAATAATGCGAAACATCTTGAACTGTTTTAAAATTCATGAAATTATTGTAATATTATTGTAATAAATTTAATTACACATTAATAACTAATAACAAGAAAAAAACTACATATTTTGACAAAGTTCTATAAAAATATAGTTAAAAATACTTTATTAATAAACTAAAAATGTAAGTTCAAAAATGAAATTCTATGATAATAATCAATTACGTTGGCCTTAATGATGTAATATTTTAGGATGATTCTTTATATTACACTGATTATGATTTTATAATCTTAGATCTAGTACGCAAATTAAATTTCGTAATGCCATTACTAAATTTCTTTTGTATTATATGGCCGTTTTCATTTATTTAATAGACTATCATTTAATTTTATGTTTTAGCTTGTTTCATTGTTTATAATCACTTTGTAATCGATATTTTTTTCTTTTTCAGGTAAAGAAGGTTGATAAAAGTTTTATAAAAGCTTTATAAAGAGATTATAAAGACCTGATTTTATAAATACATTCAATAATTTTTATAATATTTTTATATTGATATAAAAATTGTACAAAATTGGAACAACAAAATATTTTCGCTACGTTAATGCACAAAATTCGATTTAATGTAATAAATATCTATAGAATATTTTCAGTATAAAGAGTTTCTAAATTGTTTATCCAATAATTTTACCTGGGTTATTAGTTTCTCTTTCTTTATCAGTATTATATCTCTGTTATTTTCTTGTATTGTTTTCCACTATTTGTATAATTGCTTACATTCGGATGTTTAGCTTTTTTCATTTATTGTGCTAGTTGTATTGATTTTTCGACGGCTCTGTACGTCAGTTCTAATTACTTAATTCCTGGCTCGCACGTGTTTTCATTATTTTTTCATTAACCGTTGTTCCTTTTCGCTGTTTCCTACTTCGTCTAATTCATTTCTCTGCTTTTAGGATACAGATCGATAGATCGCATTGATTAGTTTGATTTTGGAGAACACTGCATTATTACCATTCTTTGTTTCAGTATTGTCCCTAGTTTTACAATTTAATTATCATTTCCTAATGATTTAATTTAGTTTTTCAGGTTGCTGAATACAAATCTCGCATTAGATTTTTGAAACTCAAAATGGCGGATTTAATATGGTGGATCAAAAATTGGAAACGTCAGCGAATTTTTATAAAAATCGCTACAGTACAATAGAGATAAATATGAGCGCTTAATTTAAGGATTAGACAAAGTCGCTTTATTATTACTTCCTAATAAATCACAATAAAATTCCACATGCAATCCCTAACATAATTATTCGCTATAAAATTTATTTTATATAGATTGCCCAGAGCTTCCGGTCTGGAGGAAAGTTAAAAAAATGTTCTTGTCTGTCTAGCAATTTTTTGTAATATTGGTAAGAATTTAGGGTAAAAATTTAAGAGAAAATAAAATGAGGGTTTTGCAAATGTAATTTGTTTATTTTTAGTAAATCACCCCTCATTTTGTTAATTTTGCAGCGTTTTAAAAATTTTAAACGGGATATTGAAGAAGACAAGGCCTCCGAAAATATAAACAAAAAAAATTGAATGCATTAATTAGAAAATAAATTACGGGCTAAACAATGTTGTTTTAGAGCTTTTTTGAATTTTCAAAATAAATTCAAACCTTTCAAAATTCAAATCCAGATAATTTCGTTAAACAAAGTTTTTATGAAAAACAAAAAAATACCTGTCCCTTTATTTTTCATGGAGAATACTACATTTTAGGGACAGCTAATTCAACAATTTGAAGTTAGTTGGCCTGCATGATTTGAAATGGATTCCTCCAGCACTTTAAAATAACGTAAAAATTCGAAATTAGCATCTATTATTCATTCGTAATCAACCCTTGGTAATGAGGAGATCAAAGTCCGATAGACAACATGCATCATCTTCATGTTTGATTTGGCTTTCGGTTGACAGCTCCACATTTATTTACTTTAAACATGACCCAATAATTTCAAAATAATTGGCTCTTCCTCTATCGGTCGATCAGCCTCTCCTTCAGAACTCGACAAATAGACTAGCAATTTTGGCTGAAAATAGGTTTTACGGCGGTGTTTTTATGTTATTTTCCGCGCAATACCGTTTTCATCAAAATTGCAATTACTCCGTGCGCTTCGCTGGCTACTTTTTCGTTTTCGGCCCGTCGCAACCGACTCTCTCGCTCTTTTTCCCTGTCCCTCGAGTTTATACATTTGTAATCGAAATTGACTAGACGCTCCGGTATCGAATTAAAATTAGCTCTGCGGTCAATCAACGCGAGAAATGCATACCGGACAGTTGATTTTCCTGACGTCGCTCCAGGCCGGCGTCGTTGGATATGCGCCCTATGTTACGTTTATCCAAACGCATGTGAAACGGGTTTACATGAACGTATGTAATTTCGCACGACCTATATTTGAAGGTATGATGGAAAATCGCTTAATTCGGATACGCCGAATTCGGGTTATCCGCAATTACATTTGACAATGACGTTCGGCAGTTTGAATTATATCAATTTCGCATTATCGCATTTCACAATGTTCGACGTCATTGCGTGCGGATGGGAGTGGTCGCAAAACCGATAGATCTCTCTGTAGATCGGTTTTGAATTTTGTTGATGTATGTACTGAATTTCGGGTTTCGAGATAATATGCATCAGCGCGCGTAAATCAGGAGGCGCTGTTTATCAATTGTTCGTGTATTACGCCCAATTCTCCAGCATTTCCATCGTATTCAGGAGTTCATGACACAAAGACAAGATGATCTGATATAAAATAGTACCGTAACAATACTCCGGTTTTGCAAATCGCTAATACTATAATTTTTATATAGTTTGCGATCCTACGATCATATATAATAAGTGCATGTTCTTACTAGCAGGTAAAATCTGTATGCACTAAAATTAATTAAATTAATGATAAAAGATTGGCTAAGGATCGACAGCAATAACGACGAGCAGTTGCTCTTTTAAGTAAAGCATCCTGGTTGAGGATCCATACTTGTGCTGATTGCTGATCAAGAGATAGCTTCTTTTCCATCAGAGGGTATCCTCTAGACTGTATCTGTCTAAGGTTTCCACAGTTTTCACAGACCCTCATGCAAATGCGATATGGAGAGAGTAAAGTCGTTCTGCAGTGTGCAGTATCGTGCCCTCGATGGGTGATGTCTTGTGTCTTATCTTGTATTGTCTCTTATTTTGTATAGGCTACAAAATATAATTGAAGAGGGAGATGATTACATTCTTTTATCTTTTTTTAGATTAGCTATGCCAAAATATATTCTTTTTTTCTTCGTTAAAACACTAATTTATGTGGTCCATTATAGAAACTAGTAAGCAATAGTAGTAAGTAGTAAGGCTTTTTCGGCACCGGTAGAAATGTACTTCATTAGTGATGTCATAATATCTTCTGTGATGTAACGATGTTTTTTCACTTGGAATTTTAGGAGGAGAATATAATCGCACAAGTCAAAACTGGATGGTAAAGACTGTTGGTTTACGAAGTTTTATTGTAAACAATCACTATGCCGTACATTTGGTACCATTTCGTAATTTTCCATACATTTAGTTCGCACCATCGTGCACTTTATAATAATGAAGTCAACAATTACGATAGATGACGAAAGTGGATAGTTAGTTCGTTCCGAATACTTATGAACATCTAAATTCCGAAATATTTTCAATTGGATTACAAGGAATGAATGTTTGAGGTAGAATATTCTAGAAATGTATAATAATATGTTGAAACATCTTGCACAATCAAAATGGTGATGTTTTTTGTACTTAATCCATCAGTTGTTGGTCGATCACTGCACTTTTGATCACCTTTTTTTCCTCTGCCACATTAATGTTCTAATTGAACCGGTTTGGTTGGAATAAATTTAGTTTACTCAATCTGTTCGGTTATCGCGATCCTGTTTGTTCATTCAACCTCTTTTAAGTATCACAACCAACCAGTTCACATGAGTCAACGACGACCAAAATGTTCAGTCACATCACCGAACGAAAATTCCAAAAGTGACGATCGGTCAAGTCATCTTGCTTTTATAATCCCTCCTTATCTGTGCTTGTTGCGAAATCGAAATTATAAGTCGAAGTTTTGTAGGTAGCATTAGTCGATGATTCCAAATGTCATGCAAAAAATATTGAAAACTTCAAATTATTAAATGACTTTGAGATTTATTTCACAATATAAATGAGTTGTTTTCGTCGGTTGATGAGATTTCCACAAAACATTTAAATGTGCTGAAAAATATAGAGAACTAAACGCAACAACGAATCTGCATAAAAAATTATTCAATGTAAAACAAGATTTAATATTACTTCTTAAATTGAATTTTTTCCACTTGTAAATAATTAATATTTATAAAAACAAATTAATTAATATTTATTTTCAGATTATTTTGAAATATTAGGTTATAACTACTTGAATAACTATGATATTTTAAAAGCTTGTTAAATATCTGAATTTGAATATAAAAAATTTTTTTTTAAATATATGTTAAAGAAATTGATCATACCTTTTCAAGGTTTGTACATTAATATCCATCTATTAATGTATACAATTTAAAATACGTCTCTTTATTAAAATTGTATAACTCTTAGCTGCACCTATATTTTGTACCTTCCTTCGTGAATACCCCCATTAGCCAACGTGTAATGTACCATACCATGTGTTGCCTTTTACAAAACTTGGCGCACGTTGCCCTATGATTTAGAAGACTTGGCACATATTACCTCACGCCTATGAACGTATCCCGGGAATGGTGCAGAATGTTCCATTAATCGACTTTTAGAACATTAACTTTCGTTACTTCTTTATAATACTACATGTATAATGTGAAAATTTTCTTAAAAATTATAATTAAATTTTTACGAATTAATTGTCCATTATATCCGCAGAAAAAAATGATTTAAAATTTGCTTCATGCATCTTAAGAGAAGTTTGTATAATGTTCTGATTTCAAATATGTTTTACAAATGTCGAGGTCAGAGTTTTATAAAATCTGTACTAAAACCATGTAAGATTATTTTTTAAATTTACTTTAGGAATTTACTGGGTATTTACACAGGCCAACAAAATTTATACCCAGAAATCGGACTGTGCATTTCGGAATGCTGAATCCGAATTTGGTCGCAGAATTATTCTACCACATCAAAATCTTGAGATATCCTAACCTAAAAATGCAAAAATGACAATTTGATTTTCATACATTAAATAAATATGTAATTACATGAAAATAACTAACAAATTTAGATCGACTTTCTTTCCAATTATTGCTCTCTTAAATCAAAATATTCAAATATCCTAACCTAAATGAAAAAAATGACTTTTTTTGCATATTTTCAGTGAGTTTTTGTGGCGGAATAAATTTTGTTTCCCAATTTGATAAAAACCAGATTGAAAATGCATTCATCAGAAACCTGAGTATATTTTTCCGACGGTTTTCAATGTGCTGAATCAAAATCTGGTACTATGGCCTCAAAATGTTGAAATATATTAACCTAAAAGTGCAAAAAACGAAAGTCATAATCAAAGTGACTAAAAATGCATTTTAAAGTTGATGAATAACGCTTTAATCTGGTTCTTGTCAAAGTGTGATCCAGAATTTTGTTCTGCCAGAAAAACTTACTGAATATGAGCAAAAACAGTAGTACTTTGCACTTTTAGGTTAGGATATCTCAAAATCCTGAGGTGATGGAACAATTCTGCGAACAGATTTCGATTCAGCTCATTGACAACGTTCGTAAAAGTATAATCCGGTTTCTGGGTGTGGAGATTGGCTTCATTTTGTGGGTATGTGATTTCATTACTGAGACAATAAACAAAAATGTATTTTTAGTGTCCGTTTTAGATTTTTGAGAAACATTAATTGATAAAGAAAATTAAGCACTTGAACTAGTATAAGAATTATCTGCAGATCTTAGATGTTCAACATTATATTTTGAGATATAGTAGACCTTTAAAAAGCGTTTAGAGATACGCGTAAATTGCGATATATGTTTGACATGAGGTTGCTGAATCCCTCCATAAATAAATTTCTTTTCCCTTAAAAGCCTTAAATTCTTCATGTTCTACTTTTTAGTTGTGGTATGTCCATCATTTAATCATTTTTCCCTTGAAGCCAATTTTCAAACATAAAAAATATATTTATTTTTGTATTATCACAAAGGTTCAAAGTCTATCAAAATATTTTTATTAGAGTTTGCGATCATCTAGCTGATAGTTAACAAAATTATTGGTAAACCTTAGGATTAGACACTTGTTCGAAATTGCAAAATGTACGATATGTTTCATATGTATTTTTGCCTCCTGATCACGAATATGACAATAAAAATCGGCGCTCAGCAAACCCTTGGCCGCCATCTTGAAAAAACCGTCAAAAAACGCGATTTTTGCGGGTTTTTTGCATTTATATTGAAAAATACGAGTCTGACAAAAAAATGTGTCCAACAAAAAAGGTAGAGAATTGAATTCTCTATAAAAAAGGTTGATACATTTTTTTCCTAATCACAATGGAAAGCCCGCAAAATAGCGATAAAAGTGACTAGTTATACGTTTGTGCGCCTTTAGCTAAGTTTCTCGCTAGTAAAGTGGATTTCAGTTTGCCTTATATGGGAGGTTAGGTTAGGTTAGGTTAGGTTAGGTTAGGTTAGGTTAGGTTAGGCCTGGAATGTGTGGCCCTCTAATCACTAATGCGTAGACTTACGGGTGCTTGCGTGCTGGGGGGCTCCGCCCCCCAGACCCCCCTTTTTTATACTACCCCAACCTCTAACCAACAGATGTTAGTGATAATCAAACAGACCTGGAATGTGTGGCCCTCTAATCACCAATGAGTATAGTTAGAGGTGCTTGCGTGCTGGGGGGCTCCGGCCCCCTGAACCCCCCTTTTTATAGTGGTGTAACCTCCAACCAACAGGTGTTAGTGATAATCGAACGGGCATAAAGTGTGTGTCCTGTAATTACCAATGCGTGGACATAAGAGACGCAAGATCGTTATTCTTAGGATTACCAATTTTCAGCGATATTTTACGGGCTTTCCAATGCGATTAGGAAAAAAAATGTATTAACCTTTTTTGCAGAGAATTCAATTCTCTACCTTTTTTATTTGACATATTTTTTTCTCAGACTCATTTTTCAAGATAAATGCAAAAAATGCGCGATTTTTGGCGGTTTTTTCAAGATGGCGGACAAGGTTTTGCCGAGCGCCACTTTTTATTGTTATATTCGTGATCAGGAGGCAAAAATACATAAAAAATGTGTTGTACTTTTTTGCAATTGTGAACAAGTGTCTAATCCGAAGGTTTACCAAATTATTTAAAAATATATTACACAGCCATCAAACATTTGAAAAGTTGGCTTATAAGTTAGAGTTCGATTTTTCCCGCGCAATGTCCTAAAACACGAATTTTACCCCTTTAACCTTCAATTGGGGCGAAAAGTAGGTCTCATTCTATCCTTTGACGTCCATATTTGGATTCTGCTAGGAAAATTGTATCATAATCCACTTTCACTTATAGGGCAACAAAATTTGATTCGGATGTATTATGAAATAAAAGATGGAAAAAAATATGTTTTGTATTGAGTTAAATTTCGTTACAAGTATTAACTCAAACATCCATGTACAAACTTTTCTTAAAAAACAAACGCCAAACAGCTAAAAATTTATAGAATAAAAACCCCAGATTTCCAATTGTTTATAACTCGAAGAATTTGATTTAAAAGAAAAATTTGATATTTTTTTTTAGATGACTGATCCGCTTTACGTGAAATAGCTGTTAGGTATTATAAGTTGTATTCTTAAATTAATATTTTAATATATATATTCATTTCGAATTGTAGATGTGTACAAAAGTATTCATTTGTACGACACATTAATAGCAGAAGTTATTAAGCCAACTTCCATAACTATACTTCCATAACAACTTCCGTAACATAATAAATTGATTTCGATTCAACAAAATTCATTTACTCGTTTAATACTGTTCAAATTCTAATATTCTCTTTAGTATGTAAATAGGATACGATATAGGAATGAAAAGTTCGTTATTACATTAAAGTGTTAATTAGGAGAATATTAATAATATATAATTTTGCTTTATAGATATACTGTAATTCATTATACAAATATCCCAAGCGAAACTAAATTAAGAATTTAATTAATCGCATTGAAAATTGACACAGATTATAAATAAATAAACCGAAAAATAAAAAATAAAATGACTACACCACAAATGGTAGTTCATAAATTGGTACACGGTCAATACCCAGGTAGAAATTAGTACCGAAATAGTACCGGCATGGTACTGACACAGTCCGGACGCCCGGAGACGCAGTACTTCCCGCCAGTACTGGGCCCGTACTGGGTTAACACTCGCATGTAACGTTGCCCAGTACTGACTGCCAGAGCAGTACCAAACCAGTACTGGCTAACAGTGCTGGAAATCAGTACTGAATCAGTACTGATTGCCTGTTCGAAATTAATAATAGACCACTACTGACTTAATAATAATAAATGCTTTCGAGCCCATTTATATATTATTCTAAAAATATATATTTTGAAAGTAATTTGTATACAAATTATATCGAATCGAATTTATATTAATATTAATTATGTTTCGGATACTATCAATAATTTTTAGTAAATGGCCAGTACTGATATAGTACCAAAGTCAGTACTGACTCGGCTTCGAATGTCAGTTCTGAGCGGTATTATCTCGTCGGTACTGATTTACTGCAGTTGTCAGTGCTGATTATTACTACCGGTTCCGTACTTTTACAGTGGTGCAGGCAGTACTGATTCCTCTTGGAATATCAGTAGGGTAATGTAACCGGCTGTGGGCTATCACCGGTTGTGGGCCACCCATTGTATCTTTTGATGTTTACCAAACATTGCGGATCTGAGTAAGAGGTTTTGTTTACATTGACAATAGATAGTATTAGTGCAAACGCCGAAGTGAAAGGACGCATTTGATGCGCGCTACAAATAAACGAAAAAAAATCGACGAAAAAATTTACAAGAAAGTAATTTTTTATTGTGTTGTGAGCGTGATATAGTGAAGTGAGATATTGCGAAAAAGTAAGTGTTTTGGATTTGTATGCAGTTTTTGAGTTAGATTTGTCGATTTTATATCGAGTTTGCTCAAAGTTTTCGCCACGAGAATTTTGACAGTCACTTAAGAAATGGCTGCCGTTACCGGTTGTGGGCCACCTGTTGTAACCGGTTGTGGGCCACCATGTTTTTGTTATTTTTATCACTAATATCGTAGTGTTTGTTATTTTCTCGTGTTTTTTATGCATTTTTATGCATTTTTAGCCATGTCTACTCCGAAGGGGAAAAAAGACGATCGCTTTGCGCATTTGAAATGCGCTGCTATGACAAAGAGCTATTTCACATGCGAAAATTGCGAAACTGATGAGGACGACAATTGATTTGGAGAAGTGCCATTTTCCTGACGTTTTTTGCCCCTGGAGGCTTCATTGATGAATAAATTTTAAAATTTCATATTTCTTTGTTACTTTTTCTTCATAATTTCGCATTTGTAGTTGATTTTCCGGGGTGGCCCACAACCGGTTACAAAATTTTCTTTAGTTAAAAACAAGCTCTTTAGAAAATTTAAAAAAAAATTTATTTTTGGAAAATTATAACAAATTTTTTCATTTTTAGTTAGCTATATTGCCTCTACCTTTCCATTCGTATCAAAAAGTCCGAAAAATGTTTACTTGCACACAAGTTACAGGCAAAAAATTAAACCCGGCCCACAACAGGTTACATTACCTTACTATGCATCAGTACTGGGTCAGTACTTTTCCAGTGGTGCAGGCAGTATTGATTCCTCTCCGAAAATCAGTACTGGGTATCAGTACTTGGTCAGTACGCCGTCGGTTGTTAACTCCGGGGAGCAACAGAAATTTCTACGTGGGATATTAATTTCATATCGTGAACAGTTCTGGTAGCCAGTAATGTTTCAGTACTGACTCATTCCGGGTTTTACTCTACCCATTTCTACCTAGGTATTAGGTGCTTCTTTCTCAAACTTCTGCTTTATATTTATTTATTATTCTGCAAGAATTTAGCTCAAGTTTCGCGAACACTTTACTCCATTAACTTATTTTTAACACAAAATATATATGTTTTCCAAGTAAACGTACATTTTCGTTTTATTTAGTTCCAAGTCGAATACAAAATATACAAATAAAATTTTCATTTTGTATTTTCTACTTATTTTTCATCTATTTTACAAACATGGATCAGTAATATCGTGAAAACGGCATTGTTCTATCTAGTTTGGTTCTTATCTTCTACGATTTTGAGACTACCAATTTTTGTATTTTCTTTTATTTTACTCCTTAGTGCAACGCATCAAACCTCTAAAAAGTTCAGCCTTAATTTTTTCTTTTAATCAATAATCATCCGAAAAAACTTAAGTAATAAATACCAACCTTGATAAAAAATCTTTCCAACAAAACTTTGCATAAATCTCTGAACCGCACAGACGAGTTTCTGACTTCAGAGGTACAAATTTTGGAAAATATAAAAAATGAAATTTTTAACATGGCGTAATTATTAATTGTTAATTTGTATCTTAGTATTTCAAATTTTACTTTTTAAAATGAATTTTATGATTGACTAATCCTATATTTATTCTCGGCATAAAATTTTCTTCAATAATTATAATTTATATCATATTATGCATATCATTTTGTTTATTATTCAATTTACAGAATGCATTTTAATGCAATTTGCACTTCTCACTTCAGAATTGATTTGCAGTTCTGCATCACTTATTTGTATTCTACAGTTTCTACTACCTTTGCTTCCACCTTATTAAAATTGTTTGTGATCGTTGAATTCTTGACTTAAGTTTATCTCACTGAAAGACGTCTTACAAACGATAATTATGCAATTTAATTATTTATTTTAATAGCTATAATTGTATTTCGTTATGCTATAACGACATAATGTTTATTTCAGCTGTTTCTAACAATAAATAAGATTGGAAAAAGAAATACAGATGTTATATTTAAGTTTTTATTTTGTAAATACGTTCTGCTACATCCTGCCTTAGACATTATTCTTGCATATTATTACTCTAATATTTTTGTATAATTGCTTTTCATACCGTTAGAAAATCTAACCTGATATTTCATTCTTTTATTATTTACATAATTCCTTAATTATAAATTAAATGTTGCTGCTACAATTATTCGGTTATACATTGAGCATCTTTGAAAATTACAAAGGAATATTAATACAAAAATTGTGAATTCACAAAGTATGGCCTTAATAAAATGGCATTGAATATTGCATATGGAACTGTCTATTGTCACCGTGGCTGATGATTTGAATATTTTTGAATATTTTCAAAATATTTAGAGCAAATATTTCTTTAACATTTACGTCCTTTTACATCGACTTTTCGATTGTTCGCTTCTCCGTTTGTTTTATTGGTCTTCTTTCATTTTTTGTTCCTTTGTATTTACATCCATTTTATT
This sequence comes from Trichopria drosophilae, assembly GCA_030407085.1. Lineage (NCBI taxonomy): Eukaryota > Metazoa > Arthropoda > Insecta > Hymenoptera > Diapriidae > Trichopria > Trichopria drosophilae. The sequence goes on from CM059583.1 coordinate 22,172,668, forward strand.
TCGTTCCATTCTCGACGCGTTCGTTTATTTTATCCGTTTTCATTTCATTTTATGCACTTTGTCGAGTTTGTTTCTTCATTTCTTTAACATTTACTTTATTTCTTTGATCTGCGTTTCTCCGATTACTGGTTGCGACAAATTTTAACGCTTACTTTATTTGTTCAATTACTTCTGTCGACTGTTATATTACCTTCAAATAAAAAACATACGATTCCTTAATAAAGTATATCAAAATAAACAACATGATAAAGAAACAAATGAATAGTAGAAAAGGTACAATACCCCCCTTGACGTTTGGAATGGGACGAAATACATTTTCTCCCTCAAGTAGAACAAACGGGACAAAACATCCGGTCTTTTTTCAGACTCGTATATATCAGGGACATATTTGGGCAAATCCTGAGAAATTTCCTTTAATCTACGCGTTTTACCAGGATTAGCGTAACGTTCTCGTTACGGTCCAAGCGCCACCGGTTGTAGGTAGCATCGGATGTCCAGTCTAGGAAGAAATTAAACCGGATAAAACTTCTCGGCCATGGACACGAAGCAAAAGCTCATTCTCGCTCAAAGTACACTGTAATATTCTTTTCGACAACATTCGCGGATAACGAGCCTGTATAAAATGATGTGGTAAAAAACTCCACAAGGACAGGTATGACAATTTCTTTTATTCTGCTAAACAAAGGATGCATTAATTGTTCTTGTTCGTCTAAAAAATCGAAAAAATATTCATTTCGACCAGTTTGACAATTTAATCTCAGCGCCAGAGGAGACTTAAATGAATGTACTAGAATCTGGTGTACATTTCTTTGTTAAGTAGAAAAGATACTGAAAGGATATTTGAAATATACAAAAGAGTAGACAGAAATAAACAAGAGTCAATAATTGGACTTCATTGTCCATATTTTGGATATTTAAAAGGATTATTAAAAAATAGGTATGATACGATGCGTGCTAACAAAAAAAAAATAAATCCTCCTTAATTGTTATATTATTTAGCACAGGCATTTACCTTGAAGGGGAGGTCAATAAAGTATTGAAGAAAAAACAAAATTACATGATTACATAAGATTTCACTTTATATTTTTAATATAAAGAAAAATAAAAAAATCTTTTCCATCCGATAGCGGGGTTAAAACTCGAAACTATGCCAACCTAACTTAAAACTATAAATATTCAAACCCCTATATCAGCCATGTAATTTTCGAGGGCGTAAAACTAAATTTTACGCCCGGGAGTTGAGAAACGATTTATACTTTCATATGATTCGGAAAGAAAAACAAGTTAATTGCTTCCTTTTTAAATTTTGCAACGAACTGTTAATTGTACTCTCTAATTTTTTTGGAGTGAGAATTCATTCTTTAATTAGTGAAAACCGAGCAACTCTCATGAAAAAGTCAATATTTAACTCTTTAAGAGTGGAAATTCACTCTTTCTTCCAGAGCTGTCAACTCCACGACTCGGAGAAAAAGAGTAAATTTTCATTGTTGTTAGATTGTAATTTCACTCTTAAATAGTTCAATATTCACTCTTTCTCGAGAATTGCTCGGTTTTCACTAACCAATGAGTGAATTCTCACTCCAAGAAATTTGGAGAGTATGTTGTGAATTTAATTTGCAAATATTTCCATAAGATTAAAATTATTCAATGAAATATTGGCATTATTGAGAGTCATAATTATAAGCGATTGAATTTCATGACTACCATGATTTTATTAAGCAAAGAATGTTTTTAAATTCCTCAAGTAATGATCCACCAAAATCAAGCTAATTATCGCAGTTATTAATCATAATTTTATATATTGATAACGTCATTCCAGTATTCATGAGTGTCCAGTTGTCCACTGTTTTCGCAAGAATTCTTAACTATATTTTTATTCATTGATTAGTCAATACTTTGGTTTTATGATGGGGAAGAATGGTTAGTTGCATGTGATGCCGAAAAATAAGGTCGACACATATATTAGACTGTCCACAATACATATTGGTACTATAAAAAAATATTGGTCAGTTATAGAAACAATAGACTCTCAATTTCAGTAAACAATTAGGTTAAATGTAGTGTCTATTGGATAGTATTTTTGTGTTAATAAAGCAATCTACTAACATGGTGGCGATGGTAGTTTCCTTCATATAGTATCCATGTTTTGCTCTAAAAACGAAAAATCAATCATTAATCCTAATCTCGAAAACGGTTGTTTTTATTTATTTTTAAATTTCTATTCGCACTACAAAAGCAGAAAATGAAACTTCATTCATCTTAGGTTGCATCGAGCTCTCCATGCGAGTGTTTGAGGTTAATCAATTAAAATTACAAATTTATGATCAACTAGTCTCACTAAAGTCACACTTTATTTCCTTGTAAATTCTATTTATACCTGAATTTATTACGTTGCTTCAAAAAGCACAATACAGTAGAGTCCAGGTATATATTTGCCCGCTCGGTTTCTCGCCTTCCTCTCTCGTCTCCTTATATTTGTCAAAGGAAGGGGAGTGCCGCTTCTCCCACTCTCCTCAGTCGCGTTACGTTCGTGACATGACAGCGGGCCCTTTCTGAGGCACCAGCTCGCAAGGTGGGGGAAAAAGCGAGTGATGACAGACAAATATAACGAGAGGAACTGGGCAAATCAGCTGAGACGAAAATATAGCGAGACGCAAATATACCGGGACTTTATCGTATTTCGGTAATATCATCAACTTGTACAACACAAAAGCTGTATAGCTGAAATTATGAAATATGATGATTGTAACTATGACAAAGGCTTAATTATAAAAACTATCAATATGAAAAATGAAATTTAGGAACTATTTTACTGGAAAGTTATTCAATATGTCTCTTGTTTTTTTTAATACTTTATCTGCAGTCTGCAAAATTCATTCTTCGAAAATGTGAATTATGTGCAATAACAATCAGGTAAAGAAAAAAGAATTTTGAAAAATTTTGCCAAATTCTGTAATACGTGTCCTAAGCCTATTTCTAAGTCTTAAACACTTTCCATTTATATTACTGTGTCTATTTTATTACATTTTTTATGTACTCAGCTACCATATTTAATAAAATAATCATTTTCTGAGAAGTCTAGAAATCTATTCGTTTTAAATTCCATGTCTAAAGTCTGAAGTAAGTTTCATTATATTCGATACATCAATTATTTTAGTTTTTCTAGTCATTCTTTATTATAAATTATATAATAGTACTGTATTAAAGTTTATCGATTTTGGTTTGTGAAGTTCTTATTATTTGCAGTTATACTTTTACATCCTTCATATTCCAGTAATCCCAAGAGGATTAAAAAGCGAGAACTTCTATTGCAGAAGAGAAACGTACCGTTCACAATCCAATGAAACAATGTGTACTATTCAATCCCAATATATCCAACCGAGTTTCTAGATTGTCGGTAATCTTTTCTCTTTTAGCTAATATTGCTTGATTCAACACTTTAATACTTCTCTTGCAAATTGTGGCGTTGTGATTTTTTTATTATTAATTTGAAATCCATTACTGTGATTAAGAAATTTTCTACTATTTTAGGATCTTTTGGAAATTACTACCTGCGAAACTAGAATCGAAACTTTAAATGCGATATATGTCACGCGAAAAAATGCCATTTGAAAGCAACAATTGAAAAAGAGAATTTTGTAAAGAGGGAATGGAAACGACAAAGTAAATAAATGTAACGGTGAAAATAGGATTTTGTAAAATTGCCAAAAAATACGCAAGGCAAACGTCGAAAACACACAAAAAGAGAAAAACAGTGCATTGTGAATTCAATAAGCTAAAGTCTTGAGATGCTTGCAAAAATCTAAATTTAAAAAAAATATATCAAATTCAGCAAACATTTAACGAAAATACTTGCCATCTTGTACGAATTCGCAAACGGTTCCTTATTTTCAGTAGTTTTTTAATTAACTTAATAAAAAAAAATTAAAAATGTCGTATTAGCAAAGATCTTAAGGAAAGATGCCCGTAAGCATACGTGATTTCCTCCCTAGAGATGGAACCTCTGAAACTGCTAAATTCGGTTAGAGTATAACGGAAGGTAGCACCGAATACCAAATTTGATTGTTTTATCTTGTGAGAAAGTTTAAAAAATCGTTGTTGAAGTCACGGATTTTACATAGAAGAAAAGCAGTAAGATAAGTAGTAATAGTCCGCAGTCTGTTGTTGGAAGTATAAACGGACTGTTACTACTTAGATTACTACATTTTCTTTGAATTACATATTTTTTTACTTCTTACTGTACTCATCTATACCCGGACAAGCTTCTTGAGACTTTTTGGGCCACCTCGATCGAGGTGGAAGGTAGATGGTAAATAAATTTAAAAAAAAATGAGGAATTTTTCTGATGCACTTTTCTTCCTATCCATATCAAGATTTAGTACATACTCTTAAGCCAAATTCATATGTTAAATAAAGGGCTGTTAGTACTGACGATAATAAAAAAAAATAAATGTAATTTTTAATCATAATGCTCTTAGTATCCAACTAGATGCTTATTAGTTCTTTAAGACTCAATAAAATAGCACTGGGTTTCGACGACATCTCTTTGAAGTGGATGCACTCCTATCTTACCGCCAGGTCACAAATTATTAAAGGAATAGATGGCACTTTTTCGCAGCAGCTTTCGACCACCACTGGTGTTCCACAAGGATCAAGTCTAGGACCGATACTCTTTTCGATAGTGATGAATACCTTATTTTCTCGACTACTACATTGTCGTGATACGATAATCATTTTCGCGGGTGATACGCAATTCTATCTATCCACTCCCATCAGTCGACTGTCAGAAACAATAGACATCCTAAATGGAGAAATCGAGAGATTCGTTAGTTGGACACGGCATTGCGGGCTCGTAATTAGTGAGAAGAAGACAAAAGCCATTATCTTTGGATCAAGAAGCAATCTTGCCTCCCTTAATCTCCGAATTGTACCGCCAATAATTGTAAATAATCATATTGTACCATATGTCAACGAAGTCCGGGATCTAGGCGTCTACCTTGGATCCGATCTTTCGTGGAATCGCCATGTTTCCTCTGTCAGCTCTAAAGTACACTATACTTTGTACAGACTACGATTCAGGGGCTCTGCTTTGCCTGCTGCGGTCAAACTGATGTTGGTTAATGCACTTGTTTTGCCCCACTTTGATTTTGCCTGCCTTGTCTTTGCTGATGCTTCAGGCTACCTCATCAACAAACTTCGTCGTCTGATGAACACTGCAATTCGCTTTATTTACAATTTAAGACGAGATGAATCACTCGACCAATATCGACGAAAAACGCAGTGGCTATCTATAGAAAATCGAATAAAATATTATCGTGACACGCTCACATTCCAAGTTCTTAGCATATCTCAGCCTAAATATATTGCTGACAATTTCATTGACTCTTCCACAACACTCCGACAGTCTGCACGTCTGAATGCTTCTCCTTTTCATTTGCCGCTCTGTCATACTATTTATTTCCAAAATTCCTTTTGGATATGCGCCATTAAGTCGTGGAACTCACTACCTGTAGCCACTCGTAACTCTTCATCGTTAGCAGCATTCAAAACGGCACTCTTACAACATTTGCGACTTGGCATTCACAATAAGTGAGAATATTGTATCTCATTGTTATTTTAATCTATCATATTCTACTTTGTTTTTGTTTTTTTTAATCACTATTGCCGGATATTGCATTACATTAGGTTATTGCATTAGAGTGTAACTGTTAAGCTTAATCTTGGTCCACCGGCGAGCGGGACCATTTAGAAATTAAGACTAGAATTAAGGTTTTCTATTTTTGTATTTTTATATTGTAATGGCTAATTGTCCACGGACCTTTTTGTCCAGGATGAAATAAATGGTTTCAAATCAAATAATGTAATGAAATGTCAACGGATGGCACCCTGCTGAATGGACATACGGATTCGACTGAACTTTCATACTCTATTAAAACCGGTTTTACTAACCACCCAATTCATACAAATTTTTAAAACAAGTAGAAACATTGCTCTTTAATTAAGGAATGTCGACAAAGTACAATGCACAGATTTCTTTGGTCACTCTTTCTCACCGATATCTCAGAATTGTTAAATATGCATTTTGAAACATTTGCCTGGATCTCGAATTCTTCAAGTCCTGAATTTCGACGAATATTTTTCGACTTAGGAAGCTGCAATGCAAAGTTACCATTTTGCTTCCTGCTATCTCATGATTTCTCGCGGAATTCGGACAAACGATTTCAAACAGTTTCACGCGCCGTGTCGATGATGTTCGGTCGGAAAACTTGCCGAGGGTGTATCAAGGGGGATAGGGGTGACCTCGTGATCCGCAAAAGGCAGCAGAAGGGTGAAACTTTGCCGGTTTTTATTTACCCCGGGGCAGAAAAGAAGCAGAGGAATTCTTTCTTCGAGCGATGGTTAGGAAGTTTTATGAGTTTCTGGCTTCCGCGGAATGCTGAAAAGGTTAATCAGTTTTGCGCTCACCTTGCGAAAACCGGATCACGAAACATTTCCCAAGAGTTGAAAATGTTATTATACCGATACACTACGTGAACATTTTCCCGCTTCTTTACGGAGATTGCGGTTCCGCAAACCGTCCGGAAGAAAAAATCTTTTATATCGCCGACTCGCGAGCTCCAGTGTTTGAGAAAAGGATACTTTTCGAATGTATCGGAATGAGGAAGTTTTAGTTTAGCGCTTGTTTCCTTATCTCTCTGGCACGAAAGTTTCTATTCTCTTATCCGCTAAATAAAGTGGATAAGGAAATAAAAAGGCGGCGGAACGAGAATGTCCCTGGTATTTTGAAAATGTTATGATCCGGCTGAGCAAAGGTAATGCTCTCGAGGTTCGACGATCTGTATGGTATTCAAGGAAGTTGTTGAAACTTATTTCTCTGTTTTCTAATTTTGGAATTTTTAGTTTTGTGAAAGTTTTTTTAAATCAACTTATTTTATAAAAATTGATTATTTATTAAAAATCTTGTTAACTATATCTTAATTTGCATTCTGATTGTAAAACAAACTTGCTTTGTTGACCTTTCGACAAAAACGTGTGTTCCATTTCCAAATTCATCGTTTTTGGTGGTCATATTGTTTATGTTAAAAAGAAATATCATTTTTGGTCACACTAGTTCCAAAAACTTACTGTTAAACTCAAGTCTTGACGGCAATGCGAATTTCGATATTTGCAGGTACTGTTCAGTTAAAATGCCATTAAAATTAGTCCTAGAATAGCTACTTCATGACCAGTTTAATCTATCGAATGGCATACACCGGTTTGACCGATGCGGTGTTTAAATATGAACATGAGACATATTACTCTAGGGATCTAGGGGTGGCTGAACAAGAATCTGACGTGACAATTTACAATTTCAAAACGGAGGATTAAATATAGCTGACAATTTTGTTTGTAAATTGATCTGATTCACCTAAATACTGTTACACTTTGATGTACGAACACATACATTTTTAACTATTTTATTCAATTCGTGCAGTTGAAAAATTATCCAATTTAAAAAAATTGTTTCGTCACATTGTGTTTCGAAACTGACTAAAAAGACATACTTTAAGATATTATGTTCTTAAGATAACTGTTGTCCCAAACTAAGGCGTCCACAATCTTAATCGATGGACGGCAGCAATCTCTTGTTTCGCATCACGCTGTCTCCACCCAGGTAGAAATTAGTACCGGAATAGTACCGCCATGGTACTGACACAATACTGACTGCCGGAGTTGCAGTACTGATCGCCAGTACTAGGACGGTACTGTTCCAATACCGGTATGCAACGCTCCAGTATTGATTGCCGGAGTAGAGCAGTACCGAACCAGTACTGACAGATAGTACTGAAAATCAGTACTGAATTAGTACTGATTGACAGTTTAAAATTATTAATGGATTATTATGATTATTCGAAAAACAAATTTATATTAATATTAATTTCGTTTCCGACACTATTACTGATTTTTAGTACAGGGCCAGTACCGATATAGTACGGAAGTCAGTACTGACTCTGCTGCGTATGTCAGTACTGACTCGGCTCCGAATGTCAGTACTGAGCGGTAGTATCTCGTCGGTACTAATTTACTCCGATTGCCAATACTTATTGTTAATTCTGGTTCAGTACTTTTACAGTGGTGCAGACAGTACAGATTCCCCACCGAAATTCAGTACTGGGTATCAGTACAGGGTCAGTACTCTCCGGTGGTTAACTCCGGTGAGTAACGGACATTTTTACCTGGGTAACAATTTCATACCGACAGCGGTACTGGTAGCCCGTAAAGTTTCAGTACTGAGTTTTCCGGCGGTCAATAGTCATTTAACACCAACAACAGTACTGACGGTTAGTATTGAATCAGTGGTGATTTGTTTCGGCGATCGGTAATCATTTCATACCGACCGAGGTTCTGGCAATTAGTATTGTATCAGTACTGATTTTTTCCGGCGATCAGTAATCTGTCAATACCGAAAACAGTACTGACCGCCAGTACTAGATCAGTACTTTGCCGATGTTAATGCCAGTACTGGCACATTTCCGTTATTCAGTACCAGGTACCAGTATTAAGTCAGCACCTAGTCAGGGTTTTGCTCCGCTCATTTCTACCTGGATACTAGTATAGCTGTAACCTTGAACTTTTTCCAGTGTGCAGTACTAAATTGTTCATGACACGACCGTAAAATCATGTTTTACCGCCTTTTGGCGAAAATATACTGCCACAAACGTTATCAAATTCACAATTTTGAATAGTTTATAATACCATTATATCGCTATCGTTGTCTCAACTATTTTTTAGGATAGAGAAATCAACTGTCCATCTTGTTTCGTGTTCCACTAAAGAAAATAGGAGCATGGAAGAAAGTCAAATAATAGCGGTCTGAAGGTACATGTCTAAAATGTTACTGCCTTCGCGTCTAATCCTCGAGTGTGGTATAAATAAAAATTAGAATAGCTAGGGAACGGTTTTACATTTTCGTTGAGTTTCCCATTCCGGGTATGCGGTGTTGTATTTCCATTCCTAACAAAAATATGAAATTGAATACGGCTCGGCGTTTTAATTCGACGGAATACATGAATTCGGTACGCGTCCCGGACCGTATCTGGACGCGGCTGTCGGCCGCGGCTACATTTGAAATTCCGAATGCAGCAACTACCACGAAACATTTAGGCAAACATACGTATGCAAATGAAAAGTAATCACGGGGTGAGCACGTAAACCGAGGAGTGGTTACGTACAGTAGTATATGTTCAGCGATTGCGAAACAGTCGATGGTCTCATCTTCACGATTGGCGGCCCTCGCTTCCTTTGATCCCTTTGTACCGTTCCACTAGGTACCGTCGAATGTCAAGTGTCGTGCCCATCCGCGAACCAAATTAATTTCGTATTTGCGCGAATACCATTTGATTAGCTGACTATCACCCTATTTATCTTTAACGGCATGCTTTAACTACTTTTTTAGGCCAGTTGTTCAAATTAAAAAAAAATTAGTGGCATTTTGTCAAATTACACTTGGGGGCAAACGTTTACAGATACCAGTAGTCGGTACTGACTTTGATTTAACCCTTTTAGTCCCAGACGCGATATATTGACGCCCTTCTTTCTTTCATCATGTTCTTTCGTTCCAGACTCAAATTTGATGGGTTTTTTAAATTTCTCTTAAGTTAATATGGGGTTATGAGCAATCAATATATTACAGACATACAAAGCATGACCAATGCTGCCTAAATCCTCCACGTTGGTTTCCCAATTTAACAGTATACGAAAATTTTATATTCAAATATGTAGAATGCAATTTTTTAAACCCAATCTATCACGTCAAAAGAAATAAAATTGTGCAATTCGTATGAAATAAACTGAAAATAGGCGAGGGTTATTACGCGGTCACATGTACACTACCTATCTCGAACAGACGTAAATAGATCTGTATATGGGAATTGTTTGACGAATATCGGAAGTGCGCTTATCGGTTCACCTGTCCAATTCTATCATCGGACCTAGTAAACGTAGTACACGCATGCCAATTTTAAACTTTTACTCTCCATTCGGTGATTCGGAATATTCCAACAGTCGACCCACTTTTTTAATGTCGCATAGTTGTGTATATATAGTTGTAGAGTTTCGAATTCTTCTCGCAGTGGTTTAACAGAGAATTCAACTTTTTAATGGTCGTTATTTCGCGACACATTCTAAAGCTTGAAGTAATAAAGTTTGAATTTTAACATTTCCTTGTTACTTTGAGGATAAGTTTTGTTGTAAGCTTACGAATATTTGAAAACGAGAATTATCATTAAAAGGTATTATTACACTTTAAGTAGCGTAGTTTAAAGGTCCAATCTTATATTTGATTCAAATTGTCTTCACTTGAATATGTCAGTACAAAACCTCTAAGTATTTTATATTAAATTTATATTCTAGCACCTATTTCTGTAATCAACAATGCATGTTGGTTAGACTAATACATTTAACTGTAGAGTGCTTCTGCAATTGACATATTCGCTGATGTTAGAAAATATCTAGTAGTAGGAATATTCACATTTTCTTCAAAACCATTTAAAACCATGATAATTTTGTTATATCTTGTTAACAATTAATATTATTTATTAAAATAAAATCTTGTATAAATATTCTAGATATTGCGGTCTGTAATTTTAATCAATATTAATGTTATTTAGGTGAAAATCTGCCTCGGACGAATGAGCATAGACTACATTTATGTTTCAAAACATCTTGTCAATATGTCTATTTTCATTATACATATCTGCACGATAGTGGATGAAGGTCTGCTACTGACAGTGGGAATTAATTCGGATTTACGAGACTCGCAATCGCTTGCACTAATCTCAGTGAGTGATAGAATGTCTTGTCTAAAATATATTCGATATTGAAATTGGATTTGCGCATACCTTCTTTATTATCATATTGAAAGACAGAATTTTTGTCATTTAAAGTGACTGCAGTTGATTTTCATTGAAATGTTAGTTTGCATAATAGAAAATAGTATTTTACTATATGTATCTAATGATTTTGATATAATATAGATTGTATTTAGACGTTATTCTCTGGATTAGAACAAAATTGTATTCACTTATCGGTCAATTTTTACAGAGAAAATTTATAAATATGGTATACTACATATATTTCACTATGCTACACAGTTTTTAAAACTTCTAGAGCGAGACTATTCGCATGACAAATTCAAAAGTAAATTATTATTTAAACGGTCTGTTGTATGTCCGTTGAAATATATCAAATTGACTCATTTTCTTGATGAAAACGAAAAAGGAAAAATTAATACTCTCCCTAATTTCAAAGTCGGTGGGGTGCAACCACACTCGAAATAACAATTTTACAAAAAATGGGTATTTTACGGATTTGTCCAACAAAAAATTGTTTCGGTTTTTGAAAACATATCACAGTATAGTAGAAAATAACTTTTACTTTGTTATCCAAGGTTGAATTTCGTTACCACCCCATAAAATAGAGGTGAAAACCGGAAGTTATTCAAAAATACTATTTTTTATACGAAAATTTAAAAATAAAATAAGTTCTATAATGAAATATGAGCAGCTTTTAAACTCTCATATTCTTAAAATAATGCTTATGACAAAGTTATAAAATAATGTCTAACCATTATTGATAATTTTAGGGATGAATACTGGAAATTGCTCGGTATTTATCGTGTGGTCGCACATCGTCTATCATAAAAAGTGAATTTTCCTTGTCTATAACTGTATTTTTTTTTTCATTTTGAGCCGGTGTTTTCGTGGTTTCAGCTATCGCCGGACCTCTTTCCCCTTGAAAATGCGATTAAACCAAAAAAACCTTAAAAAATCATTTTTTTTGTTCACTGTTTTTTTTTTAATTGAAAAATATGGTAAGAAGGAGTGGTTTTTAGAAATTTTTGTAGCAGATTCTGAAAGAGCACACCTGAAAATACCCGCTTACAAATATTTCGTTTTTTTTAAGCATAAATAATAAAGTTGATCGTGCTCAAATTTGACAGACGATAATGGACAAATTGGGTCAATAAAGGGTTACACAAATTTTATAGTTAATGAAGAAGATTTTTTTAAGGAATATTCCAGTAGTGTGTCTTCCCGTGTAAAAATTGAAAAGATTTTAAAAAATTTCAAAAGATCTTTCTTAAACATGTCCGAATTTAAGACATTTTAAGTCATTTTTAAGACGTTTAAATCTCCAGTTTATGAAAATCTTTTAAAAATCTATTAAAGATCTGTTTAAAATTTTTGTTTCAGAGCATGATTTTAAAATAACATGATCCTTGAATGATCTTTTTAAGATCTTTTCGCGACCTTTTTCAAATCATTTTCGGGTATAAAAAAGATTTTACAACATTTTATTAGTATTTCGCATTACTTAGGATTTTTCTGAAGAAAATGATTCTCCACAACTTGTCTAAAGGAATTTTGTTAATATTGATCATAACATTAAATATCGTAATTTGTTTTAAACAAAAAACAAGGATATTTGGCAAAAATTAACGCGGACTTTTTAAATTTATAGGAAAATGATGTAATTCCTTTCATCAACCTGAAATTTTATACTCATGAGGGTTCAAAAGTTGCTGGATTTTCCTAAAAAAAAGTTCTTGAATTTCTAGAAGCATAGTTGCAATTTTTAAACCTGGACATAAAATTTCACGAACATTCAAGAACTAATGATTCCATATCTACTATGCATCGACATCGGTTACCTGATAATTTAATTTCTATAGGAATTCAAAATTGACGAATTGAAAATTAATGTAAGTAATGCGAAATACTAATAAAATATATACAATAAAATGTTTAATTTTTTTTTAATACCCGAAAATGATTTTAAAAAGTTCTCGAAAAGATCTTAAAAAGATCTTTAAAAGATCATGTTATTTTAAAATCATGCTCTGAAATAAAAATCTTAAACAAATCTTTAAAAGTTCTTAAAAAGATTTGAATAAACTAAATTACTTAAAATGTCTTAAATTCGGACATTTTTAAGAAAGATCTTTTTGAGATATATCTTTTTTATTTCTACGCCGGTTGCGAACATCCTCTGTCGACAACATAATAAGTTTCTATTTCACTGACATTATTTTAACATTGTATCATTAATTAGAAAAAAATTAAGTAAGGTGAATTCGAGCCTTAATAATCGATAACCCGCGAAAACTGTTTAATAAACGATTATAGGTGTCTCGGGAGCGATTATTCACCATGGTGGGACACATTCATTTCGACCAGACTCCTCATAATGGAGGTCATTATCTCTGGGGCTTGGCTGGGAAGGTTACCTATTGATTCACCCCGTAGCTAAGGGACGACCGGAAGGACTTTTATCTTGCTGACTTCCTTTCAGGAAGATTTTTCAATAGGATCGCGTAACTGTTACTGCCTATTATAACGTCATCCCGTAATACAGCCATTCCAATAATGCGGTTACAAAGTCTGGACGTTTTCGTGGCTACGGCAAAAAAACCAGTTACTCCTTCGATACACCATCTATCGAAGGTAAAATTCTTAGAATTCTAGAAGCAAATTAAAAAAATTGTGTCTGCTCTTAGTTGGAAAATCTGAGAATTCATTGTTTCTCAGTGAACATTTCCCAAGTGCCATTAAAAGATCGTCACTGAGAAATAATGAACATTCATTGTATAAGTCAGTGAAGCGGGTTATTTGATAAATAAAATCAATTTTTCTATTCAGGAGGCGTAAAATGGCCATTATACGCCTCCTTTAGGGGGCGTGAAATACCGATTTTACGCCCTCGAGGCGTGAAATCGGCATTTTACGCCCTCCGACATGAAATAAAAACAGTCTGATAAATAAGATTTTTTATAATTTTCTACATTATGATAATGGTGGGAGACAATAGAAAACGAGTATTGTAAATACAAAAAAAAACGCGCAGTAGTCGGGTATTAGACGAATTTTCCATTATAAGTATAAACATTACTGATTTAGAAATAAACTCGCTAGTCAGTGTTCCGCGTCGCAGTGATTCGTAAACATCTATAGTTTGTGTGATACAATGAATGGTCATTTTACTCCCCCCAAATCGAAAAATATTGTTTGCACCACGGTCGTAAAATGACCATTTCACGTCCTTGGTGCAGAAAGCATTATTTTACTAACTTGTATTTCTAATAGCTAAGAAATAATAGGTTTGGCTGAAAAGCATTGATGCGCACAGTATAATAATTTTTTTCTTTGAATGAATTGTACAACGCAGGATGTAGGATGGGAATAACATTCCTTTATTTGATGAACGAATTAATATCATTGAAATAATGGCATTTATTAGATTGAGACAAAATAATTAAAATTGTAATCTTCAGTTTAAAAATATGGATATTGGCAAACAATATGATTCCAAATGAAACGTATTTGTAAAAATTTCTACGTGGTTTGGTGATTTTTGTCTTACTATACTAGTGGTCAATTGCGACTTTATTAATAGTAAATAGAACTAAACACAAATTTAAAGCACTCAGCATTGCATTGAAAATAGCATCCAGATATGTTGAAATATCTTCTTGAATAAAGCGTAATGAATAGATATTTCGGATAAAAAATCCTTCTTAATAAGTTCGTAAAGCCTGGATTTCAATTATCGCATAAAATTAATAACATAATAATGTAAATATAATCCATACACAAAAAAATATGACCTCAGAGATGAGAGATCCTACAGTATGTCCTCTTGATCCTATGACATCAAAATAAGTTGACCACTGACCCTGCAGTTTACTATTTTATGAAAGTTTATATCGCGTGAAAAGCATAAAATTTTTGTAACAAACAAATGGCGTTAATTATAACTTTCAGAAACGAACTGCGACAACCCAACTACAGAAATGGTTAAAAAGTTCCCGTTTCGTGCTTCCATCAGACCCTTTTCCTTTGAGATTATTTCGCGTGTTTCGTCAAGCCCGACTTTATTTCGGAGGGTAATGAATAATATTTTAAAATTTCGAGTGAAGCTATTAATTACAATTTCGCAAAGAAAGTTAGTAAGGATACTTCATCTGGCTCTTTCCCTATTACCGGCGGTGGCACTTCCGGTGCTCTCTTGCGAGCGCGGGGAAACGTGAGTTCGCATCTCGAGAGAATAATCACGGTGACTGAATGAAAAAGTTGCACAAGTGACATCCGTGCAAGAAAGGGAAATTCCACAATTAAAGAGGGTAGGAGTGCGCATTCAAATGTAAAATATGCACGTATGTTGCGCGTCCAAAGAGTCCGAACATAACAGAAATTACTCCTTCCTTTTTGTGCGAAAGCATATAATAAAACAGCATATACCCGTAGTGGGCCTGAAGAGATTAATGAACTCAATTTCAAAATTTTCCAGATTCCTCGAATTCTCGTGTACTTTTTTAACGATATGTGCGTTATGCTTTTCATGAAGATTTACAAGAGTTCTTAAATTACTGTATATTTTATGGTACATTCTGTAGGTTTGAAATGTTGTATGGACTAGTTCATCATACATTTTTATCAACAATTAAAAAATATCCATATGGGATGTGATAAGTAATCATTAGTTATTATTTTGTTTCCAATTGCAAGTCCTAATTACATTTCAATAGCTAAAAACCACTTGCAATACAAATTACAATAAGGACTATTGAAGGTTGGACAAAAATTGGTAGACACAATAATCGATATATTTAATTAAAATCACATTTTACATTCTTTTATGGCACTACAAATTTTGATCGAATATGAGCATATATGACATAGCATTTGCACTGTCTAAATCTAATTTTGCCTTTGATGAGCGAAGTATCCTTTTCGAATGCAAATAACAATGCCGCTATTTAAGCCCTTGACTGTGCATGTCTACTATAGTATACATGAGTAAAATCGGCCCAAACTGTGCTAAATAGAATGTCAAATAGAATGTCAAGACATGAAAAATAATGCAGTAAAAAAATCAATGGTGCGTAAAATATTTATAAGGGAGGGTATACAGGGATTTTTGGGGTCGCTGAATACGAATATGTAGTTAATATTTACACATTCTTAAAAACCAATTTAATAATGAAAGAATTTTGTAAAATTTCGAAAATTCGCTTTTCGAAAATAGATATGTATATTTGTTATTAATTCAAATAAAAAACAGTGCATGATTTTTTTTTGATAATTTTATGAGCATTTGCGTATGAATTCGTTCAAAATTCAAAATGACGGTTGAAAATGTTTTGATTTTTAGTGATTTTATGATCATTATAAAGTAATGGTCAGAATAGTATTTTTTTTTGTAATAATGGTCCTGCATAATGTATAAATGCATTATTTTACCTTATAACGAGCAGATTATTTTGGAGATTGCAAGTAAATTTAATTTTCTCTAACAAGCCCTTTTTTTCTCTAACAAGTTTAAATTTTGGAAGATTATTCGACCGGCACTAGAAAGGTCTAATTCCCAATGCATCAAATTTATTATTTTTTTCCTTCTATTTTTTTTAAATTAATGACAATCTAAAAAAATTGTCAAAAATACCATTTTTATCATCATTATGAAAGTTTCATTTTTTCAAATATATTTTCAATAACTTCTAATAGGACATACTCTTACTTATTATACTGAGAATCATTTAGTACTAAACAACATTTCTTTTTTAGTTTTTATTTTTTAAACACAGACTTCAAAATCATTTTTCATCGTTCATGGGTAAATTCAAAATATTCATAAATAAATATATAACTACCATTTTGGTTTCTGAAAGTCAAATAATAGAGTTCCAATAAACGACCCTATATTGAAATTGTTGTATTAAATAATAATATATATAATAATAAATAATAATTGTAGTAAAAAATAATTGTATTTTGGAATTTCAAATCGATAGAGTAAAAATTCTCTGGGGTTAAATATTCCTTTCACATCGCACGTTGGGGAAGTGAAGTTAAATGCATCAAAATTAGTGTTTTTGGCCTTCTTGCAATTTATTTTGGAGCAAAAGAGAATTCTTCTTTTACAAGCATTCATTTCTATACTACTTATTCATGCTAACAAAGGTCATGCTTCTAGAATTTTTCTACCGTGAAAATAGCATTATTGCGTACTTTTCGATTTATTTTGTAACAAAAGTCGAAAATAACCATGTCGAGTGACTGTTGAAGTTCCTGATGGACGCTAAAACGGGAAAGTATTTGGATATCCAAATATATTTTAAAAATTTCAAATATAAAAAAAAACGTTGTTTGATTTATTTTCACAACATGGGAAATACATTAAAAACTGAAATAATATAAAAATAAATATATAGGTATGAAATGACAGGAAAATTTTAGCAGCGTTACCTTTTTTAGCATCGAAAGAAATATTTCGGAAAGGACACTTCGTATGTAAAAAATATTATGTTCGGTTCTAAAGTAAATGGAAATACAGCAAAATGCTAATTTTCACAGATTTAATCCCTCATTTTTCGAAAATGCTACGTGAAAGGAGATATTGTTGGCGCTATTTTTGTTAAAGGAAAAAAATGTCAAGTTTTGTCAGCCAGTATTATGTGCTACATCAGGTAAACAAAGCTCAATTATGTTTGGAGATAATTTGTCTTTGACTACGAAAATAGACATTCTACGAAAAATTCACAAGAGACTTTTGGAGAAATTTTCTTTGAACAAAATAATGGAAATTTTCAAAATATTCTGAAAATTGTAAAATTGAACAATTTTGAATTAATTTGATATGGAAAAATTGGTTAAAGTTTTTAGCTAAATAAAACCAGTTTCTTGTGAATTTTTCAAAAAATGTATATTTTATGTATCGAAAAAATACTTCATATGTAAAATAAAATTACCTTCGGTTATAAAGAAAATATAGCCAAGATATAATATAAACTAACGAATTTCAATATGATACAAGACATATTTTTCATGAATAATGAATGATTATATTTAGCTATAAAAGTACAAAAAGCAGTTTCCTTTTTATATAACAATACCTAGTCATTTCCTTGCAAATGACTTTGTGCAGTCTTCAAAAAAGTATGCCTATGCGTTACTTAATGGTATTATAGTGACGAAAAAAGTTAGTTAATTACTTCGACCCAGACTAAGTCTGGACGAAGTATTGAATTTGGTCACTTCGGGCAAAAAAATTACCATATAGTTTTTCATCAAATGTCGACGTTTCAGACTCTAAGGAACCCAAATCAACAATAAAAAAATTTGTGTCCGTGATCTTGTACGTACGTACGTCCGTACGTCCCGTTTTTTTGTCTCGCGATAACTCGCGAACGGATAAGCGTATTGACATAAATTTTTTTTTTAAAGTACGCGTCTTGGCATAACTTAGATCTGATTAGATTTTGGCGCAGATCCATCCGTCCATTACTAAAAGAAATGAGCTCCAATTAAGTTTCTTCGTAGTTTTTTGCATTTATTTTGAAAAATACAAATTTTAATAAAAAATGTTTCAAACAAAAAAGATAGAGCATGAAATTCTCTACAAAAAGGTTGACGTTTAGGTTCTGCCTAAAGTTAACGACAATGCCATAAAATCTGGTTTAAAATGCTTATGACTATTGTCTGAAAAAGTATTGAATTTGGTCACCTCGGCAAAAAATGACCCTATTTTTTCATCAAATGTCGACGTTTCGACCCCCTACCCCCAAGGCCAGCCCCTCGGGCGCGGTGATCACCTATGGGCGCATAAGTTCTTTTACGCCCTTGATACGAAAATAACTATTTCGATATATCAAAAAGATGTCTTATAGATATCTATAAGATATCCGTCAGAGATCGTTTCGACACTTTCAAGATATCTTTGACGAATTATATGTATATATATTGTATATATAATATCATAATAATATAGACAGTAATTACTAAAACACAGTAAACATGTAATATGCATCGAATAGTCTATTAGAATACAAGTGCATGAAGTAAGTGTTTTGCAACTTTTATTTATTAATACTTCGGCTGGCTTGTTGTCGGGGTCGAAGTTTTGAAAATGCTCATTTTCAATTTTCATACATATAAGAAACACTATATTGTTGTAACACATCTATCGAAGCCACTTGGACCTAAATATGATTGGACCCCCAAATATCAATATAATTTTATAATATAATTGAAAGCTGTTAGTAATCAAACGAGTCTTAAGGAATAGCCGACTCTCCACTGGGTCGAAGTTTATGAGCGAGCGAAGCGAGCGAGGCACCACGCCAACACTAGTTTAATTAATGAATTCAGTGAATATTTTTCTACAGTACGTTAGCATAGAAGTTTTTCCAGTGCTTTTAGTTTTGATATTTGCCACGTTGTAATTTAAAAATGCTCTTACATAATCAACAAAACATTGATATAATTATATGAAAATATTCATTTTCTCAGAAAATAGGGACCCTACGTAGTAAAATAGTAACTATTGGAATCTCTCAAGTTCTGTTCGCTATTTTTAAATATAGAAAAATTTTTAAAAATCAGTAAACAATATTCCAGCATTGTGACATTGGAAAAAATTAAAATATTGAAAATAGATCTTTATAATGATGAAATTAGTTGCTGTGAAAGTACTACAATAATATTGTCCGGTAGACAAAAAGTAACTTTAGCAGGATTCGAACTTGCATTCTTCAATTTTCAAATTCAAATTTGAGTACATTCTGCTATATACGATTTGCAATAGCTATAATTGTTTTTTATATTTTATTATTTGATATTTGTTTGGAAATCGAGGTGATGCCAATAAAGATGATTTCCCAATGTATACGTGAAAGATTCGCCTCGCACATTTAGGTCGACATTTTTATTTAATGAAATCAGTGGGTGTCCCGAATTAAAGTCGTGTTCATTTAATCTCGCCCTCTGAACCCGGATTTTCGCAGAGAAGTTCCAACTTAATATTGACCAAAACTGTATAGGCAATGAACTAGTTTTAACTGTTTGTCATTATATATTTCATGTAATTTACTATGAAATTATATACCGAAAGGTAAAAGTGGCCTAATATACTAAGCAAATTTTTATTTGAAAAGTTACCGAAATATCCGATTTAGGATAAATATGTATTCGTACTTTACAGATATTCGCATCATATTTCTGTACGATTGTTGATTAAAATATATAACTATATATAAAATACTATTTGGAAATGGCGGCAAGTAATATTATTGAAATATTGTAATAATGTATTTATTATCATATCATATTCCACATGTGACAGTATGACAATTATTCCACGATAAATGTTTGCAGTCAAATTCTCTTCAGATTCCTTTCTATTAAATTTTATATAATTTTTTTTTAAATAAATGTTAACTAAGAAAAATGTTTCTGATCAGTTATATGCGTTGCGTTTTAAATGATATATACTTAACATAATTTTTAATATGACCTGTTAACATGTACAACAACTATGATAACCAGACTATTATTACAAATAAATAATTTCGAAAAAATCGAGTTTTTTAGAATAAATGTAATTCTGATTAAACTACATGACAAACAGGTCTTTAAACAATTTTTATAAAGTCCTCATTACCAATCCGGGGTGAGGTATTCGCAATTAACAATAATAACTTTTTATCCCACGCCTTCTCGGCCAAATAATCGATATTTGATCTGCAATATGCCAAATTACAATTTGCAAAAGCCATAATATGACTTCAATATTATTAAAGCAGCTATTTTATTTTTATTTAAAAGAAAAACGAAGGGGGAAGAAAGGGCTGAGACAAAATACGACATTGAGATTGACGTTGAAAAAAAAACACTGTTTTTTTTTTGTATAAAATGATCATAATTTTTTCTTTGAAATCAAAGATTCGAAAGAGGAGGACCAAAAGTATTATATTAATTTCATTTTTCACCGGTTCTTGGAACAAAAGGTACAGCACGGAAAGTTTCGCCCAAATTTTAGACTTTCTGAACTAAAAGCGCAGTGTTTGCAAATAGATATCAGCATCGTTTAATTTATGAAAAAGAAAGTTTTACGAAAAATTACGTTTAACATATTTTTTCGAAAATATCGATAAAAAAATTGTTTGTACCATGATACCGGTTACCTTTTTATCCATCAGAAAAGTGTTCAGGATTGTTTTACATAAATAAAGATACATTCAAATATTTTTATTTTTATCCATTTGGACTTTTAAATGACTCCAAAGTGGCACACATTTTTAAAAAATGTGAAATTTCGTGCATTCTCACGTTTCATAGGTTTCTACGTAGTTCACGCGTATAAAATAAGTTATTTAACGTTATAAGCAGTATATTGACATTTCTGGTATCACAACACTGAATGCAGATTTAAAAGATGGCGGCTTATAATGATTCTCTACTTCGTCCACATTTTGAATTTATAAAGATCAAGGACGTGTTTATGACAAGAATTTTGTATAAATTTCATCGAATGCCTAACTACTCATCAAATTTTAATGTAATTGTTACAGAGCTGGCAATTACAACATAAACATTAAAAAACTACAAAAGAAGCAAATGAAACTAAAAGATAGTCGAAGAATTTTTTATCCGCTCATGAAACATCTATATTTTGTTGGCCATATTGGATCCACCATTTAGGACTTTGAAAAACTGATTTTGTATTCGTATTCCGTGATGTCCAAAACTAAATAAATTGGAAACTCATGGATTAAATGTATTTATTGATACAGTGTGCGTAAAGTGCGGCTTTACGCATTTTTGACATTTTTTAGGTGCACTTTACGCACACTTCCATCAAACAATATTGTTCGACGCATGTGCGAAAATGTTTTTTTGTACTAATGTGAATGCGGACCGCGCTTTCAGCTCATCCCACAACCCTCACATTCGTAGAAAAAACTTTTACGCATTTGTTTCGAAAACTACACTCTAAATTTCTTAAAGCGAAAATTGAGCTACTTTCTGCTAAAAGTGACTTTTTCACTACTTCTAAAGTGGAAGTCTCACTTTATTAAATGTAGTCGGAAACATGTCAATTTAATAAAGTGAAATTTCCACTTTAGAAATAGTGAAAAAGTCACGTTTAGCAGAGAGTGGCTCGATTTTCACTTTAAGCAATTTAGAGTGTACTATTTTATTCTCGAATTTTTTAAACGCTATTTAACACTACTTTTGCCTATAATGAATATAAGCCGCCACCTTGAAAATCCACAGCAAGGCGTAATATTACCAGAAATATCAATGAACTTCTATTAACCCTAAGTAAGTTATTTTATACGTATGAATCGAAACTTCAAATAGTATATACATTTAAAAATTGAAATCGACGAAAATAAAAATATATGAAATTTTTATTTTTAATGTCAAACATCGAGGAATACGTTTTTTATAGGTTAGAAGGTGATCAGAAATCGGTGTCCTAATGGAAATTGCATTTAAAAAATTGTACCTAAAAAATGCTGTTTTTTTCAGTATTTAAAAAAAAAAATTATTTACTAAAAAATAATGAGTGAAGTGCGGGTCGAAATACCGACGAATAAAAAAAACCGACTAGAAAAAAAATAGACAGATAAAAAAACCCGACAGTCAAAAAACTGATAGTGAAAATACTGACACTTAAAAAATCACTGGCAGCTTGTCAATGTGTCTATGGTTTTACGTGTCGGTTTTTTGACTGGCGGTTTTTCGACTGTCGGCTTTATGACCGACGGTTTTACGACTTGTTGACTTTTTGACCCACACCCGAAAGAACAACCTCAAAACTAGTGGAATATGGATGAGACCTTTCAAAGTTTTTTGTTTATAAATAAAACGATACTAAAATTCATATGCAAATTTTGCACATTCGTTAGATAAAGGGTTAATTTATTATATATTATATTAATACAAATTCTGATAATACTCTAAATACCTCATTACGTATAAATTCAATATGATTTTATTTCATTAAACGCTAAAAAACTATTTTATTTCCAACATCTATAAATCTTAATGAGGCATGAATAACTCACAATTCGATTTAAATACATTATTAGTTCTACGGATCAACTATGGTTAATTTAGTAATCCCCTTACTCTACTCTCGAGGCTGACTTAAATGCACTTCAAATAAATATAATAAAATACTATATAGCATTAACAATGTTGCATATGTATGCGTTTAAATATATAATATTATATTATTATTATACTATAATATTCGTTACTTCTATTTTTATTTTCTACTTAATCTGATTCATAATTAATAAGCAGAATTTATATTTGGTCAAGACGGACTAGTTTATTAAATAGAACATTGAAAAAAATAAATACGCGTGCACATATGATTATAATGAAAGACACTGCAAATATGCGATGGCAAAACAAGTTGTTTATTTTATCAGTAACAGTTAATATTCATTTAATATGTAGATTATTTACATTTGTTTTTATCTCGGTATAATTTATCACATTTCATATGATACTTGCATAGAACAAGAATCAATCTCGGCATGTAAATACATATCTACTATTCTATTATTATTGTCCTGCTCCAAAATAAATATTCCCTTGCATACCGGTATTATCAACTGTTATTATATATCCAAATTACAAAATAAAACATAAAAACACGTGTTCAATGACACTTAGTTAAATAATTCTCTAAATTATGAAATTAAACTTTATATTATTCAGATGTCAGATACATTTTCATCAATTGAGTATAACTCTTGTTTCAATACACTTTAAAAAATCATTGTTTGACACCTAATCACTGGAGATTTATATCGTTTCTTTAGGTGTATGTATATATTTATAAAAAAATATCAATTCATTCAAATGGAAAAATAAATAAAGGCACTCTTTTATCACACTAGTAAAATGTTTCCTTCAATATTACCATTATTTTAAGAGAAACTTATTTAAATATGGGATAACATTTATTAAATGATAAAATAGAAATACTGATGTGAGCAGATGAAAAAAAGTCATCATATCGTATTTTAATTCTCAACAATAAGCGACTTTTAATCATTAATTTATCTCGAAGTATTTCAGAATGTGTTTGTTTTAGAAATTTAACCGTTTTTTATGTTCACTATTCATGAGTCTAACGCCACGTCCAGAATTGTCCTTTTTGTAATAATTAACTAAATGTATATTCAAACATTTATTGTTTTGTAAAATCTCATTTTAGCCGTATTGCATTACTGACGTTAATGAAGTGGATATAAATAATAAATAAACGATTTATTTTCTACCTTCATCCAACTTATGATTTCTAATTCCACTAAAATGTTCATAAGTCGTTTCTGCCGGTTCAGTGCTAAACATTATGTTTATTTTCAGTTGCTTAATGTCAGTCCTACACTAATTTAAATGCCAATTTGTTTCTGTAAACAAAAATAAGTCACGTAGAAATTTGTTAAGTTCTTATTTGTTACTTTTCGTGTAGTGAATGAGAAAACGTAAATAAACTTCGATTAGGAATAATATGGCTGGAATAACTATATTTCCATCCGTCCAGTGCAATGATAAGAATAATATCGAGAGTAAAAGATCAAGATCATGACCGGTATCTTATAGCCTTGGTTTTGTTTTTAACAACAGTAATTAATAACGTAAGAATTGCACACATTGTCTTATTCGACAGGATATATACTCCTGATATGGAGATATTTTCTACATCATCGAAATCGATCTACTACTATGCAATACAGTATTAAAATACAAACATATTTAATTTTACATCTGGTCCTTAACAGTTAGATAATTTGAAAGACATCCGAAGTGCTGTTGAAAATGGTATATTTTGTTGCATTCCATCAAACACCGTTCCCATGTTTTCAAACATGAAACACGGTTCCAATACAAAAGAAATGTATCCAACGCAAGTATTAACTACCATCATTAATTTGATGTCAGTAACAACGATTTTCAAAATCAAATTATCAGGACTAAGTCACTCATCCGGACCTCACACATCAATTTCCAGGTGTATTTAACTTTCTAAATTCAAACATGTCGTTAATCCAAACTGTTCCCTACATCGGAAGTAAGACTCTTAAGGTAAGCCATGTGATTCAACTACGGTTGTTGAACTAACGAATACACTGTTTCCATTAAATTAATTTTCTTGTCTTGGATTAAAGTCTTCATACAAACCGTATTCAACAGAAACATGTGGATTCAGTTCATAGAGAAGTGGTGATTACGTCGCGAGAGTTATGGTTTGGATTTTATGTTGCTAGATTAGTCAACTGTTATTGCCGAAAAGCTTTAAAATCATGGAAATACATAACATTCTTGATAGTACATAGCAACGGAAACTAAGAAGCTTGCGTTACTTTAGCGTGGGTAGCACCAGTTTATTTATAAACATGAACTCTAACGAACCACGCTTCTGATAAGGTGTTGAAAATTCCAATTATCCTATCTTCGTTTCAATCTTGAAACGTTCACTCAGATCACATCATAATCAATGCATGACGCGGAATCTAAATCCAAACATCAAAGGTTCACTAGAACCGTCAAAAAGCGATGCAATATTCAGTAGCGTCATAGGTCATCGGACTGAGGAAAAAATTCCTCGTTGGGTCAATCTAAAAGTAGCTCCAGGCCGTAACGAACGAATCGATCATCGGGACCAATACGTACATTTTTATCTCTGGACATTCCGGCAGGCATGTTCGGCGATCTTCTTCACGATGTAAAGTCACGTGTCCAGGCAAACACCCGAAAGCTTTCAACGTCCACGGAACGACCACGCGCACCGAAACTCGCGGCGATGGCACTAACGAAAAGACAATGGATACGAAAGACTTCCGGAAATGAGATAGATCTAGATCGACTTCCGGCGAATGGATCCTCGGATCTTGAAGAGATCACGCGCGCGCACGATTCTGCTCGTTGTTGCGCCGGTAGAGTCGCACGCAGAACTGAAACCCGCGCTCGGTCCAGCATCCCTCAGCATCCGCCAGGGAGAGGAGCCGAGCACGCGCGAAATTTCGCCTCTGCCGCTCCCACCCCCTTGTCGGTGATGTGAACCACCCCCAGATTACCTTTGTCACCCCATCGCACCCCCCGACTCTACACCGCGTGTACTCGCAACGGCCACCTCTGCTCTGCTCGGTCTCCATTTACCCCTTTTGTTATCACCCCCTCACCCCCTTTGCTACCAACACCCCCACAGTAAAGGGTGTCAAGGGGCGAAACTCTGCCGAAAAGCGGGCTCTCCGATAATTGTCGGACAATCTCGACCGCCGGAACTGCATCCGCTACCAGCCGACGGCGGCGCCGGCGTGTTCGAAGACGCGTGTGGGTGTTAAGGGTGAAACACCCCCAAGGGCCCCCGAAGGGTATAACGTAATCCCGACGACCGCGAGTGACGAGAGCCGTCGCTGTCGGGTATATATCGGGTCGGTCTTATCAATAGGCCGCAGCAAGCCGTATTATAGGCGGGCGAGAGGAAGTCGTGCGTGCATAAAAGCGGTGGTTAAAGGGATTTCTACCCCGGGATTACACGTATTTGATGTATTAGAGCCCTCCTATACGGAGACACGATATTGACGTGTGTGGGTCGGAGTACCAAGAGTGGCAGTTGATGAAACGGGATCCGGGATAATCGTGTTGGGGATATGAAAATTGGCTGGACTGATTTCGGCACTTAAAGAAGCTCAAGAGGGTGAACCACTTATTCTGAGTTATTTAAATTTCAATTGCGGGATACTGTATTTTCTATACGAACCGGTATTTCTTTTCTTGTACTTGTTAGGGAGACTTGTAGTGTGAACAAAACGTATAAGTTTCATTCATGGATTTCACCATCGTTTTATGCATACATTAAACATTTAAAAACGGAAATTTCCTTACATTTTATGTCTCTGTTTTGAACGGCGTTTGTGAAATTTTTCGAAAACTTACGAATACGTTTTCAAAAATATTGAAAGGAACGTTACAGATATTATTTGTTAATATATCAAATTCACTCCGGTTTTCTTATCACCTTCTAACCTATTAGAAACTTGTTCTAACCCAATTTCTCGAAAAATTTCGACGGTTATAAATTTACATTACATTCTCATGGGATCTCTGATTACAAATTTTGCCAGATTTTGAAAATTAAAAATGGCGGATTGAATAGTGCAGACCAAAAAAATATATTCTTCGCTGTATTGTATTAATTACAATTTTTCCGTCTCTTTACTGCAATATTCCATATTTCAGATCTATAAACGCTATTCAAATATCTTTATTTTTTACTGCCGACTTTACTCTATGTTACACTTTAAATAACTTTCTACCACTTTAACGATAGTGTCCAATTACATTTCTACTTTCGCGATTAAGATTTACATCAGAATATTATTTTAATGGCAATTCATTTGCTATTATAAATTCGTACATTTCCCTAGGATTTCTTTTTACAGGGTATTTCATAAAGTTTTGCATTTATGTTCCTTCCAAGTTTCTTTACCAATTTATCATTTTAGTCATATGTCATTTTATTTCATCCAGGCTACGAAGATATATCACTGTTCGACGTTGTCACATATGTTCCGAGTATGTTCGTGATGTTATTTTTAGAACTTTGAATGAAAATAATATTACACAATGCATTCGCTAGAATGATATCGTATCAAATCAGTACATTATTTTGTCCAAACCTATGAATCTAGAATGTACTAAAGAGGATGATTTCTTTTACGACTAAATTTAGCACTCCAAGTTAATTTAATGCGTGGCACTTTTATGAAGAAATTTATTAATTCAAAATCATGAGATATCAGTAAAAAATATAATTATAAATATTTTTAAATATTACATTTTTTAAACATAGATCCATCAAATAAAATAAATATTACAACAGAATAAGCATAGAAATCTGCTATAAAAGCGAAGATAGGAAAATATTGAATGTAGTCATTGCAGTATGTAGATGATATGTGTTGGACTGAGGGTATGAGATTGGATGAGGTTGATAAGGGTTTAAAATATTAGTTAGGAAAGAAGTTTAAGTTAAAAGTAGGAAAGTCTGCATTCATGGTATTTAATAAAGGATGACGAAGCGATAGAGTATGGAAGTGGTGATGAGGGATAAAACCAATAGGAGAACAAAAAAATATAAATATTTAGGTTGTATTTTGTAAAATAAAAATAATGGAGGAAGGCCATATAAAAGAGTGGACAAGAAAAGTGAAAATGAGGATGAGATGGATATGGAGGAAACCCAAAAACAGTACCACGGAAAAAAGGTCAGTTACCAAAATATCCGAAGGGGAAACGTTTAAAGGAAAAACTGTCCGACAACGGTAGGTTGGAAAAGGGAAAGGTGAGAGAAATTATGAAGCGTCCGCCTCTTCGAATCTTTTTCGTAAATGGAAACATATGAATGATATTAGTTATTGGGCCAAAGGTTATCCTTCCCTCACTCGTATTTTCAATCATAACACTCTCTACTTTCATAATGTATACGCCATTCCCCATGGATTTAATCTTCAAATTGTATTTACATTTAATAACTTTAATAATTTTATTTATGCACATGCGCATGTGGTTACTAAAGTTTTTATACATAATTTTGATAGAAATTTGATTGGAGAACATTCTAGAAAGCGGAGTGGAAAGGTCCATTTGGTACATTTTTCTTGCCCTAATTAATTACTGATTGAAAACCTTTTTCCGATTATGAAATAGACACAAAAGGGGCGCAACTTGAGCTTTTCCCTATTTTATCCAGTTTCCGTTCCATAACTACCGTTTACTGGCTATTTTTTTCTTCAGAAAAATCAGGAAAATTTGTGGGATAGATAGGGAGGGGAGCCGTATGGGAGATAGGTAAGGTATTGTGAAAGGCAGCCAGGAAATAGTGTGAGTATGAAACCATTTATTATGGTCCTGGACATCAAAGTCCGTGATCAAGGAGAAACGATCAAGGAGAACGTCGGAAAAGTGGGTAGGCGAGAGAAATCAGAGACAAGACCGTAATTATGATCGTAGGGGAGGGTAAAAAATAGCGTGGGTTTTATAGGAGAGGAAAGAGGGTGTATTAAAAGAAAAGGAGGAGTGGAGTGCTGAAATGTATGGAACAGGGGAGGAAAGGTGGAAAACTGATAAAGGATTAGGAAGATGACGATGTGGAAATAAGGTAAGAGGTAATAGATATCGGATGGGAGAATTGGAAAAAAGTATGTGTGGAGACGGAGAAGAAAGTGTGATGCATGAACAGAAAGAATGAATGCAAGTATTTCAGAAAATTAGAGTATAGTATGAGCCTGTTTATGAATGATAACGGGGAGCGATATTAATGGATATTGAGAAAAGAAGAGGAAGGGGTTAGGAGAGAGGGAAGGGTAAGGGAGAAGGAAAGAAGAGAAGAAACGAAAGCGTCAAGGCAAGAAGAAATTTGTTACTTTTTATTTTTAATGTAATTATAAATTAATAGTAAAGAAGAAGAATATTTTTGCAAAGTTAGCCGCGTTAAGGCTGTGTAATCGCGTAATGTGCAGCATTAAAATAAATTCTTATAACGTAGAATTTGAAAAATAAAACAAGAATTAAAAATCCCATATATGTTTTTCTGTAAAATAAGAAAAAGTTTTCAGTACGAATTTAAAATGTAAATGATTGTATAATATACGGGGTAAAAATAGCTTGTGCACAAAGTTCATATACATAAAATATGCATTAAATTTGTCACATGTTGATCTTTGACATGGAAGAGAGGGAAGTAAGTGCATATAAATGTTTATTAAGAGAAATTTTGAACTCATTACTTAAT
The DNA here is from genome assembly GCA_030407085.1 of Trichopria drosophilae. Taxonomy (NCBI): domain Eukaryota; kingdom Metazoa; phylum Arthropoda; class Insecta; order Hymenoptera; family Diapriidae; genus Trichopria; species Trichopria drosophilae. The sequence goes on from CM059583.1 coordinate 22,202,308, forward strand.
TTTAAATGGAGAGTTTCGAATGAGATAATAAAACATATTTGTTAAATTTGTCAATAGCAATTTTATATGTCTACTGTTTTTTACCGAGGATTTTCACAATTCGGTAAATTTAAGAAACTGTGCTCATTGTAGAATATAACAGATAGGTAAATAAATTACGTAAATTAAAATCAATCATTTTTTAGCTATTTATTAATATAATGCTACAAAACTTAAGGAACATTGGAAAAGATTGATGGCGTTCCAACACATTTCTCTACCGCAAAGAATGACAATGTTGCATAATACATACAAAGCTTGTTCATCCGCTTGATTACGTATTTTTATGTACTCTCCAACGCTCGGAAAATCTCAACGGTCTCGAATATGTCAACGTTAGCGAACGCATGTTTTACGTCACATTTTTCTTCGTGAAATTTCGAATGCATTACCACTCTGTATCATTCAAAAAACAATGGCTCTCTATCATTCAAAAAACTTAATATAAATATCTACTTTGCGCTGACATGATCGCCTATAAAATTCAAGAAATATGTAGTATTATACATGTACTGAAATAAATCTGCGTTTTGTTTTCTTTACAATTAATTCTTATGGTTACTTATGAATTAATGTTAAACGCTCGAAATATGATAACAAATTCTATTGAATCTTAAAATTAAATCTTACTGGCCCAAACTCCCATCTAACTTAGCTATACGTTTTTGTTATTTACATATTCCAAACGTTGAAATGTCGGTTCAAAATTACAGGAAATTATTAAAATTTCAAACGACTGTTGTCTGTGTTGAAATTGAAAGACATTATTATTAGCAGATACAACCTGTACTACTTGCAAATAAAAATGATATAGGTATTAGGCATAATTCAATACACGTAAATTAGTGGCTGCTGTCGGCAGAAGCTTTTGTTGTTTTCATCAATTTATGTAACGAATCAGTAATTTCGTATGCTAAATACCCGAGTAATTTACATCTTTGACAACCATTGTGGCAACAAAAACCAACGACATGCACAGAATTTCATAAAGTTCATTCATTGTACACTATTTTATGAAGTAACTTTATGAAGATTAATTAGTATTATTTTAACAATATTTCACGAAAATAGATGAAGCGAGATCTTACAATTGCAAAGTTTATATTCAATCCTTTATAAAGTAACTTGTATAGACCTGATGGTATTTAAATCTCATATTCACCGTTATTTTCAAAATTAGTTTGAAACCGTATATTCTAGCGTTTTATTTTCTTCTATAGAATTAGCGGTTTCAATTAGATTTTTTAAATGCAGGATTTAAATTTTTTATATTATTTCTCCATTGTTTGCTTATCGACTTCCTTAGAAATTTAAAGAATTATTCCGATGATCTGTTTTAGGCGGCAGTGAAAGCTCCTTGAATATCCACTTACGGTAATGTGTTTTTTCCCATAACTTTTGTAAAAGCTTTCAGTGGCTGCGATAACTTTCATCAAAACTAGTTATTTTGTCAAAAGTGATCAATATATTTGTCGGATATTTGAATTCTTTGAATCAAGCATTCCACAGCTGATTATGCCCTTTTCATTTTATAACATACGACGATAAATAAATAGCCCACTTAAAAAATTCAACAGTTTTAAAATGTTGAAAATGAACATAAAAACATCAATTGTCTTAAAGAAGATGTATATGTTCTTATTATTTATTATTTATTATTTGTCAATGAATAAAATCTAAACAAGGTAGTTTTGAAATGATTTTTTTGAGATCCTTAAATACTTAAGTATTTTTTAAATACTGAAAATATACGAGAAAAATCCTAGAAGAAAATCACCAATGAATAATATACATTGGATTATTGAGTACCCATAAATTTCAGCAGCAATGAAGAAGTACTTCGAAATATAAAATTTATTTTTCTAGTATAATTCATTTTTTAATATCTCTTAAAATGTGTTTTTAAACTGTTACAAATTAAGAAAGGCCTATCACAGGATTTCACAAAACTGGTATGATTGACATCGCTATAGACGTTTTAAATTATAAATAAACTGGCGATTCTTGGTTAACTTTGTGAAGTTCATCTTTTGAAATGACTGAAAACAAATATATATATTGAAAATTATCCCCAATTAGCTGAGCTGTTCATACAGTATTACTTAAACGTTTGATAGATACAAAATGAATCGATCCTAGGAAAGTACTTTCATACTACGGGAATTACGTTAGTTGTTTACAGTCATTTAATATGTTACTTTCTATTATTATTTGTGCAAAACACAGATTCTAAACTATCTAAGCTATTTGATAATATACTATGACTATAAAGATTTTGATAGTAAAATATTGATGTGCTTCGGTCATAAAAATTCAAAGGATGGCCACAATATACTTATGAATACCAGTATCAGACCAATATTCTTTTATTCTGAAGATCACCCGCACCAAGAGGTCGAAACGTAAAGTTTAGTATATTTGAAACTATTGAATTAAGTTTATTTCACATTATGAAAAAAGTAACATGTTGAAGGGTAATATTAAGTAAACGCTGCTTCCAAAATACCTATTTTTCTGATATTTTTTTAATGGTGTGTTTGTTGAAGTCCTATTTGGTAACGCCATGCATTTTTCGGATAAATTGCAAGAGTAGCAGCTAAGTTGATCAAAATTTATAAGATCAGGCTGAGATCGTCTCCACTACCATTCATTCACCTTCGTGGTACTTTCCAAAATAATTAATTACATTCTAGTGGTTCAATGTTATCTCTTTCTAACAATAAAACCTTTTGGAACACGATCATATGGAGAAAAAGAATTCTTAACTCTGGTTGTGTCAAGTCTGAATATTTTTATAAGATTTTAGTTTAATACTGACTAAAATGTATTATATTCGAAATGAAAAAATTAATTTAACATTTTAGGACATCAAAATCACGAATAAAATTCATGTCTGTTGTATTTAAATTAAATGATATCTTAAGAGCATTTAGAAATTCAAAATTCATTCATGTTGTATATATATAATGGTTAAACAAAAAATTGAAAAGGACTACATACGATAAATATTTTAGGAACTACATATTACACTCTCCCACACTGATTTTGCCTTTGACAAGCGAAGTATCATTTCTGAAGTAATTTTTTGTGCTAAAAATACTCGTGAAAGCAAAATTTTACTTTATATTTTGGAGAAAAACGCAGTTAAATGTATCATAATCAGTGTTTTTGCTCATATTTTGATTTATTTTGTAGCAAAAGGATATTTATTGCTGACAAGCGAAGTTTCACTTAGTATATGTTCTGTGAAGTTTCATTTCTGAAATATTTGTTCGTGCTGAGAACGATGGCGCTAGCATTTGATTAAAAAACAATCAAACATGCCTACTTTTTGTTGCTGCCAATATATAGGTTCCTCTCTCGAAAACATCACACACGCAAACATACATGCATATATGTTAAGAAACAAAACTCATCGAACGATCATATCTAATTATTGGTAACAATAATTGTAGGTCTCTGTGCCATAATAAAGAAACAATTTTGTTTTAAAATATAGGCATTCTAGCCACTTTTTTTCAAAAAACATCTCTTATAACATATATATACAATTGCACAAACGAATATTCGACAAACGGTCGCGCATGCGTATAAATAAATATTTTGAGTATAAAACCGTTTAATTCCTCGGGTTTGCCATATCAAAAATAAATATGAAGTAACGAATTACCGAAGCGATTCCGCTCCTCCATCCGCGAATTATTCGACATCTCGCAATATTGGGAATATCGAGACGAGATGGAGCAGTCTGGCTGATTATCCGATTATTCAATTCCCTGGAACATTTGCGATTGGCGTCGGCGTCTGACTGAAAATCGCGTGCCCACCCGTCTTTCTATCGATCATTATCGAACGACGTTTATATAGGCGAGTCGAGAATCGAATTACGGAATAATTCCACTTTTATAGTCTTTTAAGAAGATTAATGAAATTGGGAGGAATCAATCTAAATAGCATCGATGGGTCGCTTATGTTGCGATTTGCGTATTTTAAATCGAGATGTACTATGAAGCGCTTAAAATCGATTTCTTTCATCCTAGACTATCTTTTTGGTCTGTCCGTTAGTTTCACCCAAAGACCTCCGTGCGCCCTGACAGATGGAATTCGGTACATTGGCTGAACCTGCGTTTTACCCGAAACTGGACTCAGTTGAAACCTTCGTAAGATTGTGCTGATAACGGCTTTCATTTCCAATATGGCAAATTTGTTACCTGCAAAAAGTTTTAGTTATTATATTAACTATAAGAATACGTCTTTACTGACTAAAAATGCAGGTTTTACAAACACAATCATTAGACCGAGAGGGGATCCACAGTATGTGCTACTTTATAGACTGACCTTCATATGGGACATATATAAAAAAAAATACTTATCAAATTTGATAAAATTTTGATTAAAGTAGAGCAAATCAGATTTATGAAAAACAGATCAAATTCTATCCTTTTTTTGAGACTATTTTGGATTTACTTTGATCAGTTTTTTATTTGACGATAATAAACAAATATTAATCAAATTGGATGAAATCTTGATCAAAGTACATCAAATTTGATCTCTTTTTTTAGACTATTTCAGATCTAATTATATCAAAATGGGCTCTGTTTTGCATCCAAATCTGATCAAATCTTATCAATTTTAGTACATTTGTGCCTAATTTTGTTTACATAAATAAATAGGTAAGTTTTTGTCGCTATGGTGGTACCAGAGTTTGATTTTTGCTTGACTTTTCTATATTTCTTAATTCATTTCATGTGTCCCATTGCAAGTTAATTACAATATAAAGTTGATTAGAGATAAATAAATTCAGTTAAAGATGATCAAAAGAGATCTGAAAGACTCCAAAAAATATCATAATAATCGTTTCCGTTTATTGTACAACAACAAATTGGATCTACCTTTCATCAATTAGATTTGATCTACTTTGATCAAAATTTGATCATATTTCATCAATATTTTATTATTATCGTCAGATGAAAGTTGGTCCAAGTTGATGAAAATTGATCAAAGTAGATCCAAAATAGTGTAAAAAATAGAATCAAATATGATCTACATTTCATCAATTGGATTTAATCTAGTTTGATTAAATTATTTGGTGTTTTTTTACTCGGAACATTCCAAGCCTACTGCCCAATTTTGCAGTAATTATTTTACCCACTTATCACTGTTGACACATGTAAATGAGGTATTTTGAGCCTAATGCGGAATTTAAATACCGACATACCAAATGTTATGGCATAATTCTATTTTTGAGTTCTTCATTCAATTAATTCAATTAATTCAATTAATTATACGCAAATGCAGAACGCTAAAAAAATATATGTTATAGATTTTATTGATTTTTGAACGACCTTTCTCCTGATAACATTGATTTTCAAAAAATGAATTACACGCAGGTGAAAAACCATTTCAAAATTTTCAAGATCGATTTTCATGTCTTAGGTCACGGGAAACAGGTTCCGAAAAGTTACAACAAAACTGCAGTTATTCAGTCGAAAAGTAGAGCGGAAAGAATTGAAACGGGCTCTGAAGTTATATACATAGTGTGATCCCGATTTAAAAAGGATGGTCAAAGAAAAAGTCACCTACGTATCGTGTCCACCCATAGAACACAGGGGCCATCTATGTGTCATATGCAAATGCGCATATCTCCGCTAAAAAATATCGTATCAAGATGATTTTTATTTTGTTTTTAAGGTAGTTTTATGTCATTTACGTCAATTTACCAAAATAAAGGTCAAATTGGCAACTTCCATTACAGGCACTTAGAATTATTCCGCTCTATGAAGGATGGTCAACGGGGATTGTCTCAAATATAAAAAAAGAGATTTTTTCGACAAGGGTACGGTTATAGATAGAGTCTAATGTTAAGTTCTTCAGTATTCAAGTCTTGTGCTAATTAGGGGGGTAAAGCAGGAACTGAAACTCCATCACAAGAGTTCAGAATAACACGATTGTAGACTTTTGTCACTTTTACTCATAATAGTTGAAATTCAAGTCTATAATTACACCAAACATTACGAAAACTTTTGGATTTGAGCTCCTAAAATCTAGTATGATAAAAAAAGTATCTGTGTAGCCTCATCTTTCTTGTGGAACTCTATAAAATTGATAGTAATTGATACAAATAAATAAAATCGGTAGCTACTTCACAATCTTCTAATTTTTCGGCCAATCTGCTGCTATTTTTGTGCAGAGTAACGATACTATTCCTGATAGACATGTTTACAATAAAGTCGAGCTCATCATCCAGAAATTTTCTGATTTTAGTTATTTTGCAACGAATTCAAATGGAACCGACTTATATATTTTAAACACTAAACAAAACACAAATATCAGACAGAGAAAGATAGTATTTATGGAGCCCGATAATTAACTATATGTACAAACTCAAATATTTTGATATCCGGTCGTATAGTTTAATAAAACATAATGTATTAAGTGTTTTATGCATCCTTAGTGTTTTCATAGATTAATGAAAAACATCACATGTAGCAATTTTAATGTGTTATGCCAAATTTTCATTAAAAACACTAACTAACAGGAACACAAAACAAAATGTTCGAATAATTAACTACTTTCCGTTACTCGTACGATTCAATTAAAATTATTGTTAATTACATCAAATAAAATAGTAATTCCGAAATGTCAGCATTAATACAGTATTTGTATTTAATATATTTACCTATACAATTTCTCGGACCTAGACTGAAAGGCAAATAAGCATAGGGATGTCTTTTTTCTGAGTTTTCTGTATTGAAACGTTCTGGATAAAAACTGTGCGGATCTGGAAAATGATGAGCCAGTCGATGCGTACTGTACGGGATAATAATGATAGAGCTCCCAACTGGTATCAGGTGCTTTCCTGAAACATAAAAAATAGCTCTTAGTTAAAGCTAATGTAGCGGAAAAATTCACTCGCCTTCGAATCCGATAAATTCAAGTAATTAGACACAATTTATTCCGAGTCATTAAACTTCAAATGGTTCCAATCGGGACCGTAGTAGCTCCTGACGAATAAACTAAAAATAGGGCTTCATTTTACTAAATAGCTGTAAACTTTCGTCTATTTAGTTGTGTTAAAAGAACTACAGAAATATAAACAAACATTAACAATTAATCACAAACAGTTATTTTTTTCGAATCTATTTCACAGAATGAAAATTCATTTTCCATGGAATGAAAATTCAGCCACTTTAGAAAAAGAGTAATTAAACAGCTATTAAATCGACCTTTATGGAACTTTTACTCAAGTGGCTCATTTTTCACTCAGTACAGAGGGAACATTCAATCTATGAAATTTGCAGAATAGAGTGATAATTCCGTCGAATTAAATGTTAGGTAAATAAAGCACAACTGGTTCATTGCAGTACCTTCACGTTTTCTCATTATTTTAAGAAGTTTCATATTACTAACTTATAACATGACTTTTCTAGTTGAGTAGATAGGATGCAGGTCAGTTTAAGATAAATCACATTCTATTACCAACCAATTATGTCATGATTAATAATACAAATAAAACATAATGTTTTTGTTTCTTTGTTGATCATTAAATTTCCTTTAATGTCTATCATTAACTATTTTTCTGAAGAATACTTAAGAATATAGTTGAAATTATTAATTATAAAATTTGATATTTTTATTTTAATAACATGCTCAATTTTTATTTTCATAATTTCGTAAATCAGCAAAAATAATTAGTTTCATGCAGTTGTAAGGAAAAACATTTCCAGTGAAGTAAAAAAGTGGAAAAAGAATAAAATATTCTTAAACGTATACTAACTACGTCTTCGAAAACGTCGAAACTTTAATGATTTATGTGGAGGATAACGGGGTAATTAAGATCTAGGTAAGAAAAAATGTTTTTTATGGTCGAAAACGTAAATTAATCAATCGGTGTATCATGAAATTTCAAAATATATTCTTTTATATAAATATTAACTTATACCTTATAACTTTATTATATAATAAAAAGAAAATAAAAATAATAAAATAATATTAATATAAATAAATGATAACTTTTGATTGAAAGTAACATATTGGTCGGAACTACTTATAATTTTTCAAATTTTAAAAAACTATGGGGACTATGACATCCCCTTCGGAATTTACAACTAAAATGTAATCGAATGCCTCTACTTTATGTAAAAAGTTTCATATATGGTTACAGTATAAATGTAATTTTGTTATTTAACAATTATTGTTACAATAAGGAACTTATTATTGGAAATTAAAAATAGTGGATCAAAATTGTTGACTGTATAAATGTTTAGTTAAATGATAATACAAATCTTTATTAACTTTGTAACGCGATTATAAGCAAGTAAGTATTGAGCCACCCTGTTAAAGACAAACTTGATTGAATATTAGAGTTGAAATCCCACCGCCGATAAAGTATGGATTTTCACTAAGAACCGTAAATAAAAAATGAACCAATCGATTTTTCAAAATTCGATTCCTTTAAAGGCATATCTAGTTACTATATACAGTTTCCTAGAAAATACCAAACACATTAATTATAAACTGACCACGAATTTTCCGAAATATGTGATTTTTATTTATTTTCGAAAGTTCTCAATTAACGTCTTTGGTATTTTTTAGGAAATCGTCTACACTAATTAATATTCATTCCAACATGAGTAAGATTTTGTATATAAAGTTTTAAATTTCATAAAAACAAAACAAGAATATTAATTTAGAAGAACCTAACGTTAAAATCCTTATGAGTCAATTTGAAATTAGTAATTTATTAGATAAATTAAATACACCGATACGTCAAATGAAGCTCTTAAAAAACATTATAAATATGTTCATCCCATTTAAATACCACTTGATAATTACCAATACGGTCAGAGCTTGAAAAACTCAATTTTGCGAACAACAAGGAATAGCTGAAAGTATAGAGAATAATTATTATTGAGTAATAAAGGACACGTTAAAAGTAACATTATCTCTGGATGAAATATATATAGTTACGTTAATTCGAAGAAAATCACCTCGGAAAATTAACTTAACAATTTCGAACGTGGTTTGGCTTTTAAAACAAATTTTTATAAAATATCCTTTACGTTATCTGTAATTATTTAGTACATACAAGTAAAATAAAAACGTTGATATGATAATAGCAATTAAAGAAATAAATCACGTGTCCAAAAGAAGTTCAATGGCTGTTATATTCGCATATGATGACAAATTTATTGATACAACTGATTTCATGGAAATATAGCAATTGAGCGGATTCACTTTAGAAAAAGTTGACTCAAAATTCACATTAAGAAATTTAGATTGTAACTACGTAATACTTCCACATAACATTTATTATAAATTTAATTGTTATGAGCTTATTCAACTATTAGCATTCAACATCTTTAACAAATTGTTATAATTCTATTTAAGATATTTAGTGTATACGTGTGTTTTTAATGTGTAAAAATAATCTTCAATCATTATTAATGCATTAGCATGATGTTCGTTAAATGCAAAATTATTAATTTTATTTTGTACTGAACGTTATCGACAAAATTTTATCCAATTGACCTACTTAAATTCTCTCGAGGCTGTATTGCCCAAGCGAATAATTTTCAGGAACTTGATTATTATTCATTAGTTCATTGGGACGATATATTTAATTTTCAATATAAGATTTTTTCAATCTTTTCCCACTAATGACTTAATACTTTACAAATTAGAAAAATAGATTTTAATGATTTTAATGAATGTGCTCAGTTAGTACTACGTGAACATTATGTACCAGCATATGTCCATAACATATAAATCCGTCTACTGCAGCTGATAGTTTCTAACTTGCATAATAACTTTGCATAAGTACATAGTATCAGATTGTCCATCGTGTATAGTAAGTTTTGAATTGGAGGTCGATTAAATATGTTATAAACCTTAGTAATAAACATTACAGCTTTATTTCTTTGTTTACGTCAAAATTTAAACTATATGACTCACTTGAATAATAGTTTTATTTCTATTTTTATTACGAGTCGACAGAGTAAGACATTTTTCGGAAGATTGATTTTTGAAATTTAAGAACGATGTATAAATGTCCAACAATAGTTTTTTTTAGTGATGTTGCACCAGGGATGGTCGTTTTTGCGATCTCGTATCTGGAAAATGCTTGATTAGGTGCTAAAATTCTAATTTCAGCATGTGTTTGTTTGAATTGTATAAAAAATGTTCATATTTATTTTCAATAAAATTACGTATTATGAGTGATGTTGTTATACCTGATGTTTTAGGAAGTTTTTTTTTTTTTGCATTATAACACAATACTTCTTTGACTGATGAGATTTGCCAGCTTTTAAGAACATCTTTTCCGATCTTTCAGCAGAACCACTACTTGTTTTTTTTAATTTGAACGAATCCATTTATAGACCACACATGTCAGATACTGATGTGGCCATTGTGCAATTATATGGGTGGGTATGATGCGTTGTGTGTGTCAGATTTGCTATGTTCATTTTACACTGGTTATATTTTTAATTGTTTCAACATTTTTTTTTTAATTTATGAATTTTTCAAATTTTTAATGATGATCTTACTCTTGTCATATTTAACTTCTTTTAAATTTGTTTAAACTTGAATTACTAAGTTTAAATGTGTATCAAATATATTTAATACTTTCAACGTTTGGTAATTCTCATTGTTTAATATTTTCCGATAGAAATTTATAATTTTTTTGATATTATTTTGAAGAGAATTCTAATAAAGCGCTGAAACGTCAATCAACGATTTGTAAATGTAATTTACATCAATTTCGCCAAGAAATGTAACCTTCACGTTGTAACGAAATTTTCTTTATTTTTATCATTAACTATTGTAAATATTTAATATTTCTTATTTGGGTACATGAACGAGTCAAAGAAACAGGTCAAGTAAAATATTAATATATTATGAATGATCTACAAAATCTCACTACAATCGAGATTCACACGCGCGCACTAATTCGCATATTATTATAATTTCAAAAATATGAACGGGTTCACTTTTCATTTAATAAACACTCCTGGCTTCAGTTAATAGCTTCACACAATAACGTAAATTATCGCGAAACCGACAATCTTACTTCATGGCCCTCTTGAATGTATCTTCGAACGAGATCCTGTAAGCTACAAATCTCGAAAAGTGGTACATATGGTGGAATTCCCCTGCCATCTCATGGAACATTGCCGATTGTTGATTTCGTTTGGCCGTTGAAATGCTCGTGCAAATGAAAAAGTTGAATATGAATAAATAATTCAACGACTGACTCACACGAGCCGATAATTATATTAAAAAAAAAGACGAAAGTGCGAACCTTTCACTTTGCCGAGGAGGCAAAACGCTTTGAACCTGGCACAACAGGCGCTCCTCGGTAATTGTGCGGAAGATCACAGGCAGGACTTAGAATTCCAACATCTCACGTGGCTAATACGTTAAAGATTAGATTCACAAGGTACACTTTAGAAGTACGTCTGATGACTTCGGAGGGTTAATGAAGACTGCCCCTTCTCATATTCAACGTGATCTCGTTCTGGGCGACGCGCAATTGTCAACTAAGCACGCTGTGACGTCATTACAGTTTTCGGATATGTATTCTAAATACACAGACATACCAAACACACACACAATCTAGTTTACACACTTACATTATTCGCATAATCGAGCGCTTTGTTACGGACGTTAACAATTCACTTGGTACATCATTACATTACCCCCCCAGATTGAACATATTCCTTTATAAATGTACAATCTTCAGTCGGAAATATACAAGCGTTGTCAGATACATTATTCTTAAGACGTTAAAGCATACACTAATAAATCGCATAAATTTTACAAGAAGAGCTAAACACATTGATAGGATCTACACTATGTTTTGATTTTCCTTATTAACGTAATATTTGCGCAGAGAACATCGATTGTAGATTCCTTTAACTTTTAAGTCCTCCAAGGTAGTTAGTTCAAATGAGTTATTTTCTAAGGATTTATTTATTCGATAAGGCCCGTCAAATAAGTGAAAAAATTTACTTGTCACATATCTAGCGCATTAGATGCGCGTGGTAAAGCAATTAGCACTAAATCGCCTTCCTTTAACTCCATCCGAGAAACTAATTTCTGACTAATTTTTCGCTTTTCATACTTATCAAACATTCTACTTTTAGCTATCACAAGTTTTGCGTCATGAGAGAGTTCCTCGCATAAAGGGTAATCAATCAAACTTCTAATCTGATCCTGTGGCTTTATACCAAAATGTAACTCCAAAGGACTGTAACCAGTGCTACCATGATGAGTTACATTCAGTATAACTTCGATTTTCTTTAAATAATGGGCCCATACAGTATGCGACTCTGATACAAATAATCTAAAGAATTTTCCCAATTCACGCATTATTCTCTCACTTTGGTTGCTTTGCGGATGACGGATCGATGAATGGATAACCTTAACATCATGATCCCTCAACGTGTCTTTCCATTTTGGGGATGTAAACTGCGATCCGTGATCCGAAAGCATTGCCCGCGGTTTACCAACTACTGGGAAATAATCTTTGATTAAACGATTTAACGTAGCTGCAGTAGTCGCTCTTTTTAAAGCATATAATCGTACATATTTTGTAAAAACATCTAGAGCTACAAAAATATACTGAACACCCCCCCCTCAACACCGGTAATGGCCCGTAATAATCAACAGCCACCAAATCCTTCGGCTCATTTGCATGCACCATTCTATACGAACCTTCCATAGTATAATTAAGGTGTTTCACCTTTTGACAAAGATCACAACAAATTACAAATTTTTTAATTGACGGGTACATACCCTTCCAAAAATAATAATGACGCATGTACGTATACGTTTTGTAAACACCGGGATGTCCCAGTGATGTATGGACGGCATTGATTAGTGATCTCGCCAAAACTCGTGGGATAATCAATTGTTGTGTATTTAACGTTGGATCTTTACGAAAAAGCACTTCTTTATAAATCACGTAATTAAGAACATCATTAATTTGACAGCGAGCACGTATTTTCATCACTTCCTCATCAGCTTTTTGTAAATTAATAATATTTCTTAAATCCTTTGCTAATTGATGATCTGTTTCAAATAGAGAAAACCAAAATGGTCGTTGTCTATCAATCTTAATATCTTTAATAAAAATCTGAGATATTACTTGACCAACAAGTAAACCATTTTCTTCCTCCTTCACAAAACAGCCATCTGGATGTCGACTAAAAAAATCGGCAATCAAATTTTCCTTTCCGGAACAATGGCTCACCGAAAAGGAAAATTGTTGCAGAACTAAGTTCCAACGAATTAATCGAGCTGTATGAAAGGGAGTGGTGTTTAAAAAGGTGAGTGCCTCATGATCCGTCACTATCTCAAATTCTCTTCCATATAAATATGTTCGCAATTTCATAACGGAATATACAATTGCGAGTAATTCTTTTTCGGTTGCGGAGTAGTTCATCTCGGCTGATGATAAGCATCGACTAACTAAAGAAACAACACGATGCATTTTTTCATCATCAACCTGATAAAGCACTCCGCAAATTCCCAAATCCGATCCATCAGTCTGCAATATGAAGGGCGAGCTTGGATCCACATGGTATAACATAATTGAGTTCGCAAAATTTTGTTTGAGATCAATAAAAGCCTTGGCATGTTTCGACGTCCATAACCAATCCTTCCTCGATCTCAGCAAATCCCGAAAAGGCTCAACGTAGTTAGCATGTCGGATAGCAAACTGCCGATAATATGTACAAACTCCTAAAAATGATTGAAGTTGTTTGAGATTTTTTGGTTCTTCAAAATTGCGAATGACATCTAATTTGTCGGGATCAGGACGCACACCTTTAATCGATAACTCGTAACCTAAAAAGTTGACTTTACTGGTAAAAAACAAGGATTTATCTAAGCGAAGTGTAAAGTTATTCTCCTGCAGAATAGAAAAAACTGAATTTAAATGTTGAAGATGTTCTTCAAAACTAGATGATGACCATACAAGATGGTCTATATATGTTGATAAATAACCATCAAATTTGTGACCAAGTACCAACGATAACTCCCGTATAAACCCTGCTCCAGCAGTTTTTAAACCAAATGGTATTCTTCTAAAATGATACAATTCAGAGCCTATTAAGAATGCTGTATATGGTCGTGATTCAGGACACAATTCCACTTGCCAATATCCGTTCGCAAGATCGGATATGGACAAATATCTGGACCCGTGAAATCGCTGTACTATGTCTCTAATCAATGGTGGACGTTCATTATCCGATTCAATTTTTTAATTCAAGAAGCGAGCATCCAAACAAATACGCAGTCTACCATTCTTTTTTTTTACTATTCTAAGAGGGTTGCAGAATCCACTATCAGATCTTTCAATGATCCCAAATTCTAACATTTCTCTAATTTCGTGGGTTACTGCATCTCTCATAGATATTGGAATTGGATAACTTCGTTTAACTATCGAATTAGGATCTTTTAATCGAATTCGATGTTTATATTGACCTGCTGCAATCTTTTTAAACGAAAATAATTTTTCGTATTTCATCATCATATTAATAAATTGAGATCTTTTTTCATCGTCTAGTAAATTTAATGAGTTCGCTAACAATATAATGTCTTCTCCATAATTTTTATCACGATCGTTTTCTTTGTACAAATGTGCTATTTCATGAGAATACATTTCAGATTCATAAATTCCTTCAGATTCACAATCATCAATAAACAAATTATTATTTTTCAAAATATCACCGTTAATAGAAATTTCATTAATTACGATATCATTATTATTATTATGATTTGTATCTATAGGAAAATAATCATCTTTAGTTGCATCAACATGTACATCAACTAATACTTCAATTTCATTTCGGGTTAATATTTCGTATTCATCATCAACAATTATATTATTATTATGATAATGCAATTTATCTTTATTCTTCACATTTTGTTTTATTCCTTTAGAAGAAACATCATTACCAATGTCATTATTACCAAAAGATGTAATTTTATCTCGAGCAATACGTGATTTATGAGAACATATCATTTCACTTGTATTTACACATTGATTAGAATCTACTACACGAATATCATCATTATTATCATTTCTATCAAAATATATTATTTCATCAACATTGTCAAAAATATTTTCGGAATATATCATTTCATCTGCATTATTACAAATATTTTCCTTACTCATAATATGCATGTTCTCATCAATCATATTGACATTAGTTATGTTTTCTTTTTCATTTTGTATTTTATTACTACTATCATCAATAAAATTTGAAACAGAAGCATTGTCGATGTTATTAAACTTTTGAATCCGTACATTAACATTTTCATTTATTTTTGATGTAGCCTTATTAATTAAATTATTTTCTTTTAAGGAACGAACAATCAATTGCCCAACTATTACATCTTTCTCATTTGTTGCTATTATTTTTTCCGGTAAAAACTGATCATATTGAACAACATGAGTGGAAATCATTGTGCCGTCAATATAAAATTTTAAATTTCCATAGTCAAGAGTTACTTTATTTTTCAACAACCAATCATTTCCAATGATCATGTTAGATGTTAGGTGTGGAATAACTAAGAAAGTTGATGGAATTATTTTTGCATCAATATTTAAATCAAGCTTAATTTGCTGCTTAACTGCGGTAGGTTTTTTACCAATCGCGGTCAGTATAACTAGTTTTGTTACTGGTAAAATTTCTATTTTAAATAAACGCGTTAAATAATTAAACATTTCTTGGGAAACACACGTAACCTGACTGCCTGTGTCTATTAAAACAGATACAGGTAAGTTATTGTACTTTACTATCAATCGAAGGCAGTCAGGAACTTTTTTACAGGTTTCGCGCACTAACACATTATCAGCAGCAAATTCGCTCTGCAAGTCTTCCACAAAATCATAAGGCGAAAGCCTGAAGGGACTGCTTTTCAAGGCGTCGCAATTTAGTTTAAATGATTTGACTTTTGAACTTGACCTTGATTCGTATAAAATGGTGGAGGTGGTACCGAAAAATCCGGCGCAATCATCGTCTTACTAACTGATACTGCCGATGATCTTAATGCTGGTTGATTACCATTTGAATTTAATTGCGAACTACCAGGATTATTTGGACCAGTAGAATATGGTTGATAATTTTGCCTACTAAATTGACCATTTTTTACAAATCGACCTCTATTTACCTTCAAATTACGTACTTGTGCATTTTGCGATCTAGCATGCGTTTGAGAATTCGATTGGTTCCTATAAAAATCGGAACTTTTCTCTTGACCAATTGTATCAAGGATAGTTAATGCTTGCACAACTACATTCTCATCCGCATAATCGATAAATGCAACTAATTCACGCACACGCAAAGGCAATTGTTGTATGATATTATAACATAATGCATACGATGTAAAAGCAGGTTCTAAATAACGAGCTTTTTTCTTCTGATCAAAAAAGTATGATTGCAAAGATAAATCTTTTTTATAATCATATTTACGCCCTAACCATGAACTCATTTACCTTGTTTTAATAGCATCGTTATGGTACTGCAAAACAAATTCCGCTTTAAAATTCGAAAATGAACTGAACTGTTGGGATTCGAACCAGTGACGTGCTTGTCCACTTAAAAAATTTTCCACAAAATATAATTTAGTATCGTCATTGATTCTTTTCAATGCACACCACCTATCGAATTTATCCAAAAATTCATTTACATTTTCATTTAAAGTACCATTAAATTTTGGAGAAGGAATATCGACATTTATTGGTTGAAACATTTTTATAAAATCATTATATATTAAATTTTGAGCTACTGCATTTTGACTTGTATTAATATCCAAGTTATTTTCAGTAGAACGCGATTTCTCCTTCAATGTGCCTAATTCCTTTCGTAAACGTTCATTTTCGATTCTTAATTCTTCATTCAGATTATTTTGATTTACATTCAAACACGTTTGGTTTCGCTCGGTATTTAGTGAATTGTCAATAACATCTCGATCATTTATGTATTTCATAAATTCCGCAAATAAAGCTTGATAATTATTCGTTGTTCGAGGTATTTGTAAATTATCGTTACGTGCTTGACTATTTGAATTAAATTGTTCTGCAACTTGACTATTGTTTACATTATTTTCCGTTGCATCATTTATTTCAGATAAAATATTTGTTGAATTATTTTCGTTTTGTTCATTAGTATAATTATTTATTTCGTCTAAACTACCCATTTTTTTCTCCTTTGATCGCGACTTTGTTTTCACAGGTGTTCTTTTCAAATCGGGCATAATAAACAAATTCAAACAGCCAACACTACGAAATGAATATTTTCAATCGGTCAACATTTATAATGAATAAATCACAAATTATGAATATTTTTCGAAAATTTCGAAAATTTTAATTTTTAATATTATTTTTGTTTTGGATTCATTAATTAAATATTCTTTAAAATTATATTTTTTTATATATAACTTTTTTAAATGTCAACACACCTCCAAAAACGAACAAATAAAGCTATTCATGATTTTTATGTTTCTAACAAAATATATAACTATGACATTGATCTTTTTCTCATTTACGCCATGTCCCACGCTGAGCGCCATTGTAACGAATTTTTCTTTATTTTTATCATTAACTATTGTAAATATTTAATATTTCTTATTTGGGTACATGAACGAGTCAAAGAAAAAGGCCAAGTAAAATATTAATATATTATGAATGATCTACAAAATCTCACTACAATCGAGATTCACACGCGCGCACTAATTCGCATATTATTATAATTTCAAAAATATGAACGGGTTCACTTTTCATTTAATAAACACTCCTGGCTTCAGTTAATAGCTTCACACAATAACGTAAATTATCGCGAAACCGACAATCTTACTTCATGGCCCTCTTGAATGTATCTTCGAACGAGATCCTGTAAGCTACAAATCTCGAAAAGTGGTACATATGGTGGAATTCCCCTGCCATCTCATGGAACATTGCCGATTGTTGATTTCGTTTGGCCGTTGAAATGCTCGTGCAAATGAAAAAGTTGAATATGAATAAATAATTCAACGACTGACTCACACGAGCCGATAATTATATAAAAAAAAAGACGAAAGTGCGAACCTTTCACTTTGCCGAGGAGGCAAGTTGAACCTGGCACAACAGGCGCTCCTCGGTAATTGTGCGGAAGATCACAGGCAGGACTTAGAATACCAACATCTCACGTGGCTAATACGTTAAAGATTAGATTCACAAGGTACACTTTAGAAGTACGTCTGATGACTTCGGAGGGTTAATGAAGACTGCCCCTTCTCATATTCAACGTGATCTCGTTCTGGGCGACGCGCAATTGTCAACTAAGCACGCTGTGACGTCATTACAGTTTTCGGATATGTATTCTAAATACACAGACATACCAAACACACTCACAATCTAGTTTACACACTTACATTATTCGCATAATCGAGCGCTTTGTTACGGACGTTAACAATTCACTTGGTACATCATTACAACGTTAAACAGTAAATTTGTGAGAACATTGAAGTAACATTTTTCCTCAAAATAAATTCTTTCCTTTTATTAAATCATGTTAATATTAATTCTTAAAGTTAGGATGATATATATTAACATAGCATTAAATATAAATTTTAAGCAATGTTAAGATTTAATTTTAGCTCAACGTTATGTGGGAATCTTTCTAAATTCTAAATACAAAGGTTCTATATTTAAGTAAAATTCCCATAATCATAATGAAAGTCTAATGCGATATTAATTATATATTACTGTTAGTATAGGGTTACTGGGTTACCTCTGGTAACCTTAATACAAGCCTAACATAATGTTAGGTAGTAGGTAATCTTAATAAAAGTTTACTGAAAAACCTCTTTGAAATCTTAATGCAAGATTCGATGATGTTGAAGATGGGTTAATGTTGAAGGAAATATAGACATTAACCCCTTCGCAGTGTGGGCTGAAATCAGAAAGTGGGCCAAAAGTGCGGAGCGGGAACCGGCCAACGAAGTTTTATGGGCCATTATGTACAACTGTTTTTTGGGTCGGTGATCATGAATCCGTTGTCAGATTTGCGAAATTCAAAATGGCGGATTCAGTATGGCGGACAGTAATGCGAATTTTTATTCTAGCTGGCTGAAATTTCTACCTCGGGGGTTTTTAGGGTAGCTGATTTCGTATCCGTTGTCAGATTTGCGAAATTCAAAACGGCGGATCCAATATGGCTTTATATGGACTTCCAAATTGACACTGTGCTACTTGTTACTAATTTCATACCTCCGTGATTCGCTAGTAAACGTTATCATGAAATTGACAACCCCAGAGTGCACTACGTGGAGGATTACGGTAGGATTTTACACTCCTTTTTTTTTATTTTTTTAATCATTTTTCCTTATTTTTCTTTTTTAGATTTAAAAAA
Organism: Trichopria drosophilae; assembly: GCA_030407085.1. Lineage (NCBI taxonomy): Eukaryota > Metazoa > Arthropoda > Insecta > Hymenoptera > Diapriidae > Trichopria > Trichopria drosophilae. The sequence continues at coordinate 22,221,750 of CM059583.1, forward strand.
ATTTTTTTTTTTTGTATTTTTTTTTTATTATTGTATTGAAAATTTGTTTTATTAAATTTTGTTGAAAATGATTCTCAGTACAATAGATAAAAAGACATAAATTAGATGCACAAAAATTTTATAATTGATACTCGTCTTGCTCTTCTTTAATCAATGAATCTCCAACTAATAAATAGTATGTATATACCGATAATCTGATTGTGGATTCATGATCAGTGATTCCGAAACCAAGCACCGAATTTGAACCGGTTGAAATCAAAATTTGCATTTTCATCCGCCATATTGAATTCGCCATTTTGAATTTTGAAAATCTGACAACGGATTTATATGCAGATACTTCAGGAATTAACAAAACATATCATGTACTATTTTTTAGGACAATTAATAACAATTAAATTACACCTTTGCGAAAAGTAAAGTAGTAAAAATTTACAAAAATTTCTTTATTCTGCAGCCGCCATAATAAGTCAGCCGTTTATAATCCGTAAAAATGAATATCATATTCGTGTTCAGCAACCTCCAAAACCTTTATATGCACTTCTTTGAAGAAATCGTAAGCTTCATTTAATATTTTATTGAATTTTCTTTCATGTCTTCTATAGAAGACATCAACAGCCAAGGGGTTAATCAAGGCTGATCCTCCTGGGATAACAAGTTTTTATGAGGATGGATCATTCTTTTGAGTTTTCAGTCTATCCACATTGATAACCAACTTAATACTTTGTTATGAACGCGTTAAGCATTTACAGGTATTGTTCGGTTTATTTAAGTCGGTAAGGTAGATCGCAATAGGATGGTGCTACATTGTCGTTATTTTGCAATCCGCGAGGCTGTCGCGCATCATTAATCAAAATTTGTAAAGTTCAGATGACAATAAATCTGAAACGAAGTAGCACGTGTCTGTCATAATTTTGTGTCTCCAAAATGAAAATCCAGCGCATTAAATATTTTGTGGTCCTTCGAGCCAGATTGCAAAATTACGAGGCGCGCTCTTGTTGGTCTTCCGCGAACTACTACAATGTAGCGCCATCCTATTGTGCTCTACCTCACCGACATAAATAAATCGAATAGGTAATCTTTTCGAACAAGATATTCGATACTGATGATGCTAACACTCCTAACTCCTGATTATCAATGTTATTATTGGTAATAAAGATTCAAAGATGTATTTACCAATAACTTTTAGTATTTTTTAATTTGGTAATTTGTAACTGGCTACAAAGTTAGTTTTTTATAAGTAGTGCGATGCAGTATTGGTCAGACACTCACCTTCAACAAATTTTCTATGTCTTATTTAATAAATCAAACTTATTAAAATTTAAAAATTTAACAAATTGTTGCTAAAGAATATGATACTAGTGGGATGTCTGAAACAGGTGTAGTCTAACTACAACTTCTTTTGTCTTATTAATAAAGTCAAAGTCAATCTATAGGAAAAATGGTAAACCTTTAGAAAAAGGACATCGAAAAAAATTCCATACTAGGTCATTTTAATGTATTTTTGCCTCCTGATTACGAATATGATGATAAAATTTGGTGGTCACACAAACTAAAGCCGCCATTTTGGAAAAACCGTCAAAAAGGCGGTTTTTTCAGTTTTTTGCATTTATCATGAAAACTACTAGCATTACAAAAAAATAAAGAGCTCGCAATTCTCTACAAAAATGTTCTGATGCGTTTTAGTTGTAATATTAACGGTAATACCGTAAAACAACAGTGAACATGGGAACAATCAGATTTATCAATTCAAACCACAATATTGTTCAGGTTTTGATAAATGTATTTACATTTCGGTAATTCCAAGTATCTAAAGTTGACGTGAATTCGATATGTGGATTGAAATATGGGTTAGTTAGGTTAGGTTAGTATAAAAAGGGCACGCACGCACTTGCTAGGTTCTATCATTAGAATTACTAGGGCTCAAATTTCGCGTAGGTTCGTCAACATCTAAAATGAGGGTTAGTTAGATGACTGGACCTAGGACGTGCTTGCGTACTGGGGGTACTTCAGACCCCCCGTTTTATCGACCCCACTTCAAATTCACTCGATGAATGCAAAAAATTGATAAAAATATTTTTTGACGGTTTTTTCAAAATAGCGGCTTTAATTCGTCTGACATAGAAATTCAAAAGTTAACCTAAAGATCTACTAGTTAACGAGAAAACGCACAGTCAACCCCACATAACATTTTTTATGTGCTCAAAAACGAATTCCTAAGGATATCTATCTCTAACATGAATGAAACATTAATTGTAAATAATTTGTTAGTTAAATATAAAATGGTAGTTTATTTAATATAGAAAATAGTGGCAAAATACATAATATGTCGTATAATGTCACGCCCTTCATAAGTTCATTGAACGATATTGATTTTATTAAACTCTGGCGTATGAAATTAACGACCTATTGATCCTCGCAAACTCTTGTATTCGTATTACGTCATTGTACGTAATTAATCTCTTTGTAATCGTTGTTTTAGTCCTGCGTAATGGTTTATGAAAAAATAACTCTTTTGAGTTTGGTATATCTCTTGCTAAATATGACGTTATTATTATGGATAATCTACATTTTATCAAATGTTATATGTTTCGTTAATTAAGCGTCAGTTATTTATTAAACCAGGTACAAAGTTTACTATACGGAAGATGGGATTATATATTAACATATTGGAATATTAAATTCACGTTATTTATTATATAAACGAGGACAAATTATCATTAAAAATGAAAAAAAAACGGCGTTCGCCTACAAATTGATAAATACTGAATTCCGTTTTTTATAGTACGAGCATTCGCCTCTTAATAAGGAATACTAGTTACTCGAAAAGCCGAGAAACAATTTTATGCCAAGGCCTAATTCTGGCTAATATTGTCAACTTGCTGGCCACAGCTGTTAATTTTTATTTTTATTAAATCGTCTACAAAATAGTAGTATATAATGAACATTTTAGAAATGATTTTGAATACAAAATGTCAGAATATTTTAATATAGAATTAGAAAAAGTAGCGATAAAAACTTGTAACTTCTGCACATGGACACCAGATTTGAGATATGACGGCAGAGAAGTCATAAGTAAAAAGAAATTTCTTCCATGTAGCCATAATGAATTTACATAATGACAAAGTTCAGATACTCAATAAAATCAGCTTGTCCTTTCTGGCTGAAAACTGATTAATGTTAGTAATAAATTCTGAAAAACTCACAAACAATTTGGTCTGAAAAAAAATTATTTTACGAGATTTCTTTAGACAAAATTGCCTATAACTTTTCCATCATTTACTACTAACAAATTTTAATAGCAGATTCTGAAAGATATATTAATTTTCAACCAGAAGTGACGTGAGCCGATTTTATTGAGTGGATTTTTGAGTAAGTGTTGTTAATTATTTATATCCTATGAACTTTAAAACGTGGGACGAAATAATTTCGGTTGATCCTCGATCATTCTCAGGAAGAATAATTCCATATTCGGAGTATGAATTTTCCATTTATATGTAGCTTTAGCTTGTAGAAAAAGACGTTGTTTTGACACAGATTTGACAGAATTTTCGATGATTTTTTAATTATTTTCTTCTAGAAATAAACCTGTTTACTGCTATATTTAAATGTTTTCCTTTCCATTATCATTATCATTGATTTTAAATTAAACAATAAAGCCTATTTAAATTCTTCGAAAAAAATGTATTAATTTTATATTATAATCTAAGCTACTACACCATTGTGGTTATTTAAATACTACCATGTTTCTAAGAAATTGTTGTATAATTTTTCCACTTCGTCGAAGCAGCTACTGAGAGTAATAATTGAATTCTGCACTTTAAGAATGTTTCATTCCACTACAATTTTCATCACATTAAATAAAATTGCAAATTATGAATTTCTTCTGCATTGAAAAAGCTAATGTCGTTTCATGAAAATATAATGAATGTTGATGTTTATTTCACAACGTTTTGAAAGATTCAAATTTCGTTGTACCTGCTCGAAATTCTCCCTTTTACATTTTTATGCGCTTTTTCAAGACAAAGTAATTGGAATAAAAAACGGTATACAAAAATTTCGCAGAAAAATCATCCTAGAAAATGGCAAAACAAATGCGTTAAAGAAATTTCGCAAATTAGTTCTAAGTGTACTTACCGACTTTCACATCCTCTCCAAGAGTTCGCGCAAAAAGAGGAACGCTAGGGTAAAGCCTGAGAGTTTCCTTTATGCACATTTCAAGGCATCTCATCATCTTTAGATCCAGCATGCTCGGAGCTCTCGAATCGCCGTTAAAAATCTGCTGGATCTCGTCGACGCATTTTTCCTGCCATTCTGGATGATTTGCCAGAAGAAAAATTGTGATAGCTGTAGCTGTGCTGACTGATTCCTGACCCGCCAGCATGAAGGTGCAACATTCGTTAGCGATGTCTTCGTCGGTAAAACTTTCAGGATATTTCTCGCTGACATCCAACATGTACTGCAATAATGACTTCTTTGTACCAGCAATATCATCGGTGGAAATGTTTTTCTGTTGCATCTGCCGTTTTTCCGCAATGATCCTTCGAGTTGCAGTGAAAAGGTCTTGACCATGTTGCTTTTCTTTTTTCCCAGCGTTTGTCAGTTTGTACACCCATTCTAATAGTAACCATGGTCTTATCAGTCGGTCATGTACTGTTACTGTACCTCTGGACATGAATTCGAATAAAATAGATATGCAATTAAAATGTTATTAAATATTTATAAAATATTTACTTCAAGATATAAGAAGTGGACAAAGTGCAGAGGGAGTATAACTATTCAAATTCAATTTGCATTACATGCAAAAATGCTATTGTTTGAAAATTTCTAAACATTTCAAACACTTTGGGAGGTAATCGCGCAGATTCTCAAAACGCTAGGACTTATCCAAACATTTATAATCTCAACTAGTGATGAAATTAATAACGAAAAAAGGTAAAAAAAAGAAGAAAAAAAGAAAAAAAAAATAACAAATAAAAATTATATTCCTAACCATAAAGTTAATACAATTCCGATTTGATAGTTACTTAGAACGGACTGGTATATGAATATGATTTGTTAGCATGGAATTATAATAAATCTGAACGAGAAAGAAACAGGCAAATAATATATAAAAAAATATAACCATGAAAACAAAAAAAAAAAAAATAGACATGCAAAATAATATATAGACATGCAATAAAATTTATAATAGAAAATAAGAAATAAACAAAAATTAATTAAAAAGTAAACAAATAATTAAAAATGAAAAAGATACATCCGTATTCAAATTCAACTTCATCAATATTTGACACCTTAAAACTTGGAAGCAAAAACTTATTGTATAACACTTGAATAGTTGAAATTACCTCTCATGTGAAAAGTGACACATTATGATTACAATAGAAACAATTGCCTTGACAAAATGGGTTCGTCTGTCTTTTCGTATTTCATGTTAGTACGACGTACTAAATCAATGTCTACATTTTTCACGTCTATACAGAAAACTTAAAAAACGGGTGCGAGTCAAAAAAGGGAAAAGTAAAAAAATCGACAGTCAAAAAAACTGTGTTACCCAATTTACTTAGTTAGTTTTAACAACCGTCATTGAAAAACAACGACTTTCATAAAATCCACACATCAAAACATTAGAGTTCGCTTTTCTATATGCTGATTTTTAGAGGGTCCGTTTTTTTTAATTAATGGCTGCGTATCAAAAAGTCGACATTAAAATAGCCGACCTCTCTAAATTTCAGCAGATAGAAAAGCGAACTCTAATGTTTTGATATATGGGCTTTATGAAAATATTTTTTTCTTTCAATGTCGGTTACTAAAATTAACTAATTAAATTAGCCGAGTTAGTGCCGTAATTGTCGGTTTTTCGACCTGCATCCTTACTTTATTTTCTCAAGTAGTAACTAATGAAGACATTACTCGCTCCTTCTATTGAAAACTTTTATTGACATTTCATGAATCATTTATGAGGAGATGATAATATTTTTTTTTAATTAATAAGAAAATTTGCAAAAAAGTGAAGATGTTCATTTTGTAATATCTTAATGATTCGTTCTGTGCATGGTAAAAAGTAATAAAAAATGTTTTCAAAATACTTTTTGCAACGATCTTTACTGATATCAGAAAATGATTCATATGCAAAAATTACTAATTTCTAAATCATCTTTTCAGCATCTTAAGTGATCTTTTTTTTAAGGCAACTTTTTCAAAGATCTTGTTAAACCTGTTGATGTTTACGCGGGTAGCTATATTTGTTTTAAAACAAAGAAATTAATTCACTGTTATTTGCAATCTTCGTCAAAACGTCTCCTTCTGTACAACAAATTGGTAGAAGAAAAATGAGACTTTAAAAAATGTATTTGTTATTTATAGACCTGAGAAGTCGCATTTTCTTTGAAAAAATTGCATAATCCATTTAGATTGATGACAAGAAATTCATTACTTTTAATTAATTTCATAACTCGTGCACAAATTTCAATTATTGATAATTTAATGTATGCACTGCGGAAAACCCACTTTATTAAGAAGTAGTGAGTAATTAAAAGATTACATAATGATCGGTAAGTTTTTAATAAAAACCTTTTGCAATAAAGTACTTGAATATAAAACGATCTTAATTAAGTTTTTCCTTTTTTTCGTAGTAATAAGGTACACTATGTGTTTGATATAAGCAATAATTGCAAACAATTCTTTCGATGATGCTTAAAGTAGAATTTTATTAAAATTTAAATATTTTTTAACAAAATAATTTGTGCATATATTTTTTGTGATTGCAAAAAATTTCTTGTATGGATTTGTTAATACTTCTTATATTTAAAAAAATACAACTTCTAAAACGTGAAAAACAATTTTATTTTTTAGCTAAATACCGTAATTTTGGAAAAAAATTCTTAATAAATTACAATATTTATAAATATGTAAGATTGCAATATCAAAGGGCTAAATTCTGGCGTCCTCCTCCCTATCATGATAACCTATAAATTATAACTTTCAACATGAAGCCATCGAACTAGGAATTTATTGCTTACTATGTTCGAATTAATCCATCAAAACTTCACTTATAAAATTTATTGAGAAAATCTCATACAGATTACGAATTAATAATGTAGAACAACTGTATTAATATTTACCTATTTTATGTATTTAATTATTAGATGCAAAATATTTTTTTGTACAGAAATAAGAATGTTACATCTACTATATAAATGTTAGTTAGGATTCGACTTATTATTTACAACTAAAACAAAAATACTTTAATTGAAACTGAATTAAATTATCTGATTATTGACTTTAAGAGTAAGATATTTCGTCAGAAAAGTTTACTCTTTTATAATTTCATTGGGACTAACATCTTTTAAAGCGTATTTATCGATTATTTTAAATTTGCACTTACTTTCTAAATGGTGTATCGTCAATTTCCTTCTCGTCTTCTTGACGTTTGATATTATGAAAATTCTCTCCCAATACAGTTTCTAAAACATAAATATTATAAACTTAAATACCTAGCATGTTAAAGACTTAAAATGATATTCATTTTTCTCGGCAAATCTAATACATTTAACTAAACATATGAGGTGTGCTAGATTGACTGTATTTCTACGTTATTTATAATACACATTGAATTTCGAATGCTATTTGCGGTTTTGACATCTGAATTATTCTGTAGAAAATGAATACTGCAATCCTAAAGTGAATTTCAAATTTAATGTGTTCCAGTAAAATCAAATTCATAAATAAATTATTCTAATACCGCAGCAGCAGTAAATGAAATGCAAATGCACAATATTTCGTCCTACTAAAATTTTTATTCCTGCATATTAATAAGTAAAATATGAATCTACTTATTAACTAAAAATATAAAATAATATGGCACGCAAAATGGATATCTATATGTGTTGTAAAAATCTATACTATTTTTAATATATTTTACTTCCACTGTGTTCGAAATGAATTTCCATTTCGAAATATATATTTTTATGAAAGCAGAAATTGGCTATTAGGAATTATTCAATTATTAATTTACATTTACAAGCGCATGCAATGTTTTTATACATTATTTCAAAATAAAGTTTAATACGACTAAGATCAAAATATTTATTTATCGTAGAACTGTAATAAACTCATTACGAGATTATTATAAAATCACATAATTTAATCTTTTTTGTAGGGAACAAACGGCCTTTGGCAAAAATGTCTTATAAAACATAATACAGAATTTAATTTCGTAGAAAAGTGCATCCGAAACCCTATTTTTCTATAATTCTTACCAAGTCAATTAGCAAATTATTCAAATTTGTATAAATAACAAATGATAAATGTAAGTCGCCTTATGTTGCACAAAAATTGAATGTCATATTTTTAAAACTACTTGAAATGTCCACTCCCAATACATCTTTATCCCTAAGGTGTATGAAATGTTCGACCTTTTTTTTTCATCCAATTTTATTTGCCATCACCCATAATTATGCCATATCCCGAATAGTTTTCAAGAAAAATTTGCAAATAACTTTAAATTATACACACGAGTTTTCGACGCCTGCGATAAAAAAGTTGAAAAAATTTGTTACTTATAAAATTCTAAACAATACGAAATATCATTTATTCTGATTTTAATACATATTATTAACTTATGTGGTCGTAAAATTATACGAATTTAGTCTCACTAACTTTGTTATAGCTGAGACCAAGTTTATTTGTAGCCCAGTTAACTATTATAATTGAACCCAAGCTTTAATGAAATTTAAATAGAATGGTTTTCAACTAAAGCTACCAGCGTTTGATCGAATTTAAAATGCTTTCATATAATAAAATCTAAAATATAATTAATTATAAACCTAAAACCTCATAATTACCAAATAGAATTTCGTAGATTGTATCATTGATAAACTGAGTCAGGTTAACATCCTGGCCATGTTTTCTCTCAAACTTATTGACCAAGCGATCAGCGCATTCTGTGAAAGAAGAGACGAATTTTTCCAAATCCTGCCTGTGAAAAGCTGGCTGCAAGATTTTCCTGTGACTTTTCCAAATCTGAACATCTTGCGTTATGAGTCCATTGCCGAGATGGGTACCGAGCATTTTGTAAAAATATATTTTTTGGGTATGTTTCGAGTTACTTAATACTGTGTGGATATCCTCCGGTTCCAAAAGAATTATGTAAGGCAAAAATGATGTTAGCCAAAATCGAAATACTCCACCATATTTCTCATAGGCAAGGTGTGACATCACATTTAGCACTGAAAACAAAGTAATATATTATCAGATAGACATGAGAAAATAACAAAAAATAAAGTGAAAATTTCATTTCAAAAGCTTGACAAAAAAATGTAAAAAAAAATGCAATTAATAATTTCAAAAAATGCAATCAGTAAAGGAATAATCGAATGACAGTTTGGTGATAGATCAATAATAAAAGTAATATAATACACGCATATATGATACAAGGCCAGTAATAAAATTATAAGAACTAAATAAGTAATTTAAAATAAGAGTCGACTAAGTAATTCGATGAGCAAAAGTAATCTCGAATTTTAATTTTTGCTATTAACTTTCTCTAACTTTGGGTTAAACCACTGATATAACTAACTGTGTAATTAACATTGTAAAATATTTATATCAGTGGATTAACCCAAAGTTTGGTAAAATTAATAAAATCATATATACGCAATTATTTACAATGCTATCGTTTATAACATTTATTATTGTCCACTTAATTATAATGACTGAAAAATACCAAGATCTTCTTTACTTATACTAAATGCTCGAAAAGTTTTTTTTTTAATCATCTTTAAAACATAGATGAATTTCTTGAATTAGGACCTTTTGTCGTTTGTTAAATATAAAATTTTAACGTTTAATCTAGACTTACTACTGATAAACTGCACATAAGTCAAACTATTGAAAATAAAGTAAAAAATGCAATAGAGCCAACTGTACCCATTATTATCAATAATATATAACAATTAAATATTGCAAATTTTCAATCGTTTTCATTGTAATGAATTATTATTAATGAGAAGGGAAGAAGGAAGAGGAATATATAATATATTAAAATATTATCAGTAGAAGAATTCTTATAACAGTTTAGTATTACATACAGGCCTGAGATAAGAGTTAGAAATAGTGAAAGTTCTCAAATGATGGTTTGTACTTATTACCATGTCTTTGTCAAATACAATGTTGTACTTGAATAATATCACATCCATTGCATACGCAATCTATCGAATGGAATGCAACGTTTACCGTTTACGTCACTAACCGCACGTGCTATGGAACAATCCTTGTCACTTTCATTTATTTCGCACTCTCATCGCAATTTTCTTTTCAAGCGTAGTATTTTCCAAGCCTTGCAGATATATAATACATTTCCAAATTCGACATGAAATATAAAAATATCGTTAATACGTTTACTTTTTGATATTTCTACTCAATCGCGCAGATAAAATCGATTAAAGTGGCGTTGCACCTGCAGTGGTGCTTATCGAGCCGAAATTAATTTAATCATACGACTTGTTTGCCTGTATCGATTTCGAATATTTTTATAACATTTATAGTAATAATTTATTTTCGAACTTACGATCTTCCTTGAACAAGTAGTTTGCATTCCCTAGGAACGGCGCTGTAGGCGGTCCGTCCAATTGAAAAACAGCTAAGTATATTCTGATGTAATACTTAGACAAATACAACACGTATATGCAGAAAATTAGTGCGGCATAAATCCATAGCTCTTGAGCATCTCGATCCCACTAAAAGTCATGAATGAAATCTTTATGAGTATCATTCAGTATGAAGAATAGGTAAAGTTATGGTATTAGCATAAAAACGTCATGTGCATCTTGTTCCGATATGCGTTTATCACTTAACAAAATTCAGTTTCATTTTATGCTGTTTTTATGTTATAAGTATAAATACTATTCCAAACTATTCCAATAATTAAAATTATTAAAATATTGTAATGAGTCGTACTTATTTACGCCAACAAGTTACATCCAATTATAAGTAGCAAATCTGAATCATGGCCAAAATCGATTACGTTTTGCTTTGAACTATATAAAATAAGTTAGAGCAACTGATTTCAACTTATTTTTTCAGAAATACAAAGAAAACAATATTTACTTATTCCGCGCAAGTATGAATCCAGTAGATGGAATATCCACACTTTAATAGAAATTTAGCTCGTTTTTACTAATTACAGTATATAAGTATCATCTATTTCAAGTTTCTGTAATGTGATTTCTTTACTGACACAATTTTCTATTCTAAAATAGTCGAGGGTAATGAAATTATTTTATTTTTATATATGCCGATAATCCCAGTAGATTGGATCTCCACTGTCTACAGTTAAATCTATTTCGACTATACGATTTTTTATTCAAGGATAATACTTTAAAAGAAAACTTTTCTTGGAAATATTACTAAGTCAGATAGTAATTTTGAACAGAGTTGTAGAATCGAGAAAAATTGCAATTTTTTTCTAGTAAGAATTACTAGTTTTTATTCTAAGTTTTACTATCCGAGTCATTTTTATCAGCAAAAATAGTGATTTTTCTCATTTCAAATTACCATTTGAAATAGTAAAATTTCGAAGAAGATTTTTTCTATCCGATTTGACAACTTTTTATAGCTTTCCACACATGAAAGACACATTTTACACATATCGGACCGTGAACCATGACCCGCTAAACGGCATCACGGGGCAGAAAATGCTTTTTTGTCACCCCTGCACAAAACTGCCACCTTTCCGTGCCGGTTAAGCGAACGGAAAATTGCCATTTGTGGCCGAGGACGCAACTGCGCATGCGCATGGGCGTTTTTCAATTTTTACCGCCCGCTTTTCTCATTACAGCCCGCCACTCGTTACCGCCGGCTAGTAAGGAGTATTTTTGTCGACAGGTGTGACAAAAAGTATCGTGTGTACCACAGGCGGAAATGCATTACACGCTCGGGCGATACTTGCCTTCGGCTCGCCTCGTCTTTGCCTACGACTCGAGTTGCAGCATCGCCCGCGTCGTAATACATGCCTTTACGTCCCAGATACACAATATGTACTATTTCCGCCCGGCGACGCCTCTCAGAACAAGAGCAGGTGACAAAAGGTAATATTCTACCTTTTTTATTTTACCTTTCACAAACAGTCGACCTGCAGGTGTGATAAGACGTTGTAATTCTAATTGTTATAAAACCATTCCAGATGCCGGTATATTCTTTAATTAGCAATATTTTTTAGAGAGTTTAATGTACAAGGTAGGTCTTTGACCTTTCAGTTAAAACAAAAACTCACGAAATGAATTTTCAAAAAAAAAAACGTATTGCATTTTTTGGAATTGAAGACCAAAGAATGAACATTGTAACCTTAAATCACTCGGCCTCACAAGAGCTTAAATTTCGTAAATTTTCCCACATATTCTATAATATCGGATGTTTTAGACCATCCGTACTTAAAAGTTGAAGATATCATTATTTTAAATACGTAACCAAGGTTTTTTATCATTTGGGAGCGCTCTATCGAATAGTGGTATATTTGCTTTTCGGTTGCAGCCGGAAGTAGGAGTTTCATACCAGAAGTTCATCATACAACGTTTTTGTATTTTTTCGCGTAGAATCAGAATCTACAATAAAAATTGTAGGTTGCATTTGAAAAAGTGCACTTCCGGTCGGAAACGCACACTTCTGGCTGCAACCGGAAGTTAAAAATATTACCATACGATATTTTTTCTAAATGATTTAAAAGTCCCATTATAAAAGTAAGGGAAAATACTAATATGTAGATAAAAGATAATTAATTTAAACAAATTAATTGATGAAACTTTTTGACCACTTTCGGAATAACTTCATCAATAAGATCTTGGTATTTGCACTTCTCTCACAGAACGTAGAGTAAAATAAACCTACTAATACGTCTCGGTACTGAATGAAGTGAAAACTCCAAAATATCATAAAAGTGAAATTTAAGAATTTCGTAGAGTGTATATAACATAATTACAAAATACATATATTACAAAACACAAAACAAAACCAGCTTCAATTATCTCAATATTATACCGAAAAATATACTTTTTAAAAAATAGACAACACCGTAATAAATCAATAAGAAGTTTGAGTTACATTGTAAAAAATTTAAATATTAAATTATAAATTAGCTGTCAAAATTAACTGCTAAAATTTTAGATTTGATTATATGTATATATGAAAAGAATAAACTGAAAATAAATTGTATTTTTAATGAAAACTAAAAATTAAAGTACGAATAAAACTTTTATAATTTACTAGAATAACATTCTGAAAGTTGGAGAAACAAACCGAACACTAAAAAACACTGAATACCTTATGCGAAACAAACCACGTATACAAACATGTGGTCGTTTTAGTAACTGCTAAATTGTTTGAAAAAATTCTTTTGCGTTCCTTATGTTCAAATTACATATTAAGTGCCCATAGTAAGACCATGCTATTTCAAACAACTTTGGATAATCTTTACAAATATTCACCGTGAAAGCAGTTTCCAATAACCAACATCAATTAATAAATTCACAACACAATATAATTTGTTCATTTATATTTATAGTTTTTCATTTTGTTTATGAACATGTTTTTTCGATGAATTTTTGCTTGTTCGGTGCATCTAATGAGATCATACTGAAGAGTTAGATTTTGATTTTCTTGTAGTTGATTATGTGATCTTTTCATTCGGTATTGTGCAAGACCTATATATTTATAAGGAGGTCTTAAAATGTGTGTTTTATGCTCTTTGATTTTGATTTTCAATAATTTCCATGTTTACCCGATGTATACCTGATTATGATTATTGCACCGGATTTGATATACAACATTGCATTTAGTACCGACTTCGAACTTATCTTTGTAAGGTTTAATTCTACTTAGGTTGATGTCGAAAGCCTTATATGCTATTCTGATATTGTCTTTTTAAAATATTTTTGAGATGGCTTCGCTTAATATACGTAAGTACAGAATTTGCGGTCTTTTTATAGCTTATAGATGTTTGTGCAATTTTTTCCTTCGTTGTTCTAGAGTAAATGCATACTGTGACATTTCCTTTATCTGCTTTCGTAAAAATACACTCCTTTTTAAATTAAAGTCTTGTTTGTTTCAATTTCACACATGAATTTAATTTTACTGTCGATACCGTGTATCTTGTTTACTGTATTTTCTTATTTTGTTTTCTGGGATTGCAGTTAAAATATCGTGGACCTGTACATAAAAGAATTTATTTTTTAATTTGTGTATCTCATATATATATACATGCAGGTAACGTAAAATTTGAACAGTTAATTTTGACTGCTAATTTATAACTAAATACTGAAACTGTTTACTGTATTGCTCGAACTACGTATCGATCGATCATGGTGCTGCCTATTGTTTTAAAGTATTTTTTTTTATAGAATGATGAGAAAATTGAAGCTATTTTTACTTTGTGTTTTAACACCTATGTAGTTTATAATGATGTATATATGTATTTTCTTTTTTAATCATACATTTCTGAAGAAGGTCATTTTATTTCCCTCTACCATCACCGTACAGTTGTGAAAGGATCGTAAATACCAAGATCTTATTGATGAATTTTTACAATTAATATGTATCACTCATTTCGTTGCAAGCAACAATCTTTAGTTTTCTTAACCGATTAATTTAATCGTGAATTTTAATTTCTTGGATTTGTAAAAAACATCTTACTACGTAGCTTATATCTAAGCTCGAATTGTTTACTTATTTACATATTTACATTCTCCGCCCCTTATTTACTAGTACACAAACCGTCACACCAATAAATTAAAATTCACGAACATGTAATTAGTAAATGTGTTGTCAATGATACGTCAGCGTAAAAGTACTTTTTTTATGTATCTTTTGCTGTTTTTTAATAGATTTTCAAGAAATAGACAACTACATAATTGTAGGTCTGTTTCTTAATATCACTTGCACACAGTAGACATAAAATAGAAATGCATAAACCTATACATCAATTTTTTAATATGCCCTTCATACTTTTTAAAGGTAAATAAATAACAAATATAATGTTCCTAAAAAATATGTAACATTGCAGTAATTATTCCGTGATGAAAATAATTTTCACTTTCACATGTGTAATATCAATAATATTTATTGGCATTGGTTAACCGCTACTTGTACTAACTAAAAACTATTAGTAATAAAGAGTTATTCAGAGAATGAATCTAGAACATTCTGCGAAAATGCATGTATTGAAATGTATTTGCACGACATTACCCGGGAAAAAATGGATTATATATAATTATATATATAAATTTAGATGCAATTATATATAATAATATATAATTATATACAATTTTTGATACAATTAGATCCAATTATATATAATTATATATAATTATATATGGATTTTGGCTGTATATAATTATATACAATCGTATATAAACATATATAATTATATATTAGCATATATAATTGTATATAATTATATACGGCTAAAATCCATATATAATTATATCTTATTATATATAATTGGATCTAATTGTATCAAAAATCCATTTTTTCCCGGGTAGGTCACGTAAATATTATAATAATGGATATTATTGAATAAATAACTGGGGTACGTATTATTTGCAGCATCCATTATTAACTTTTCAAACATTAAAATATTTAATTATACACGGAAAGTATGCAAAGCAAACAATTACTTGTGTTATGAATAACACGCTGAATCAAGCTTTGCAATTTTATATATATATATATATATAGTCATTACGCAGGTATTATTGATCTAAAATTATTCCGAACCATTAAACAAAATATATTACGAATCAAACACTTTTTTAATTAAAACGATATTATCCTAAGTAAATTATAAATAACCGTTAAAATCTACAAGTAAAGGACTGGCTGCATTTATGTTTAATTTTGTATAATAACATTGTTTATTTTTTTATTTTCTTAGTAGTGTTCGGATATTAGCAGTTAGCAATTTTAGTTGAATTAAGTTTAGCTATGTATAACTGAATGTAATGGACGATACATAATTTCTACATTGATTTTGTAGTATTAAAAAATAAACCCTCCAGAAATTTTTGCAAAAGATTCATCTTCAATATAAGACATTAGGGATTTGTGATTTATTTAGATTAATAATGATTTTAAGAAAGGTCTAGTTCAAAAACAAAAGTCCTGAATCATTTTTTAACTGAATTTCAAATATGTATTCACATTATTATTCTTTACGACGCAGTTATTAAATCCTACAAGGAATTCTATGTTAACTGATTTTATGCCCTTTATGATAACTGATGTAAATTCTAATTTGAATATTATTTCAGTATAGTAAATTTACCCTCAACCAGTATAATAATTGAGACGTCCTAAAGTGAAGCATAATTTCAGATTATTCAATTAGTGACTTTTATATCCTTCAGGTTACATTTCCCTAATCATTTCAATAAATACAAATGATGATTCCAATTCAAACCTGATTAAAAATCTGCCTTCTAAGATTTACAATATAATGGCCGAAGGTCAAATAGGGCCATCCATGGATTTAATTGAGAAAGTTTAAAACTAGTGTGTGAACTACATCCTGAAGCTGAAAACACCCAAATAGTGATTTTGATCTAACGATAATTATTTTTTTTATTTTTTTATGTCGGTTCCCTAAAATTTGAATTTTACGTTCATCGAACTTTGAATTTATTCTGGCAGTATCATTACACATTTGTCAACACTAGAAATTTATAGTGATTTGATCGTGATTGTACGATGTCAATTTCCATAATGAAACATTGTGAATTATTTAGATTTTCACATGTAAAAGGTTTCCTACAAAATTATTAGACAAGTAACATCCATGGAGTCATTTTGGTAATTCTAACGTTCCCTACACTATTTTGGATTATACTATATTGCATCATCAAGTAACAAAAACATTTAAATATGCACCATATTCAGATTAAAAGAAATATTTTTATTAATTCTTCGTTCTGCATTTGTGCCATACAGTATCCTGGTTTCAAAATGTTATGTAATGGACACAAATTCATTCAATTTTCTAAGTAAAGCCAATGAACTTAAAAAAGAACAAAACCAAGTATTAAAAAAAACTTGTTTGCCAATTCTGCACCACCATCACATTTATATTTATGTACTTTTTTGAAATCAATTTCGCAACAAAGAAAAATAAACGGTTAACAAAGTAACAAATTTTTCGATGCATGCAGGAGATCCAGCTAATTTTTAATATTTATAATTGACTCATTTACTTAGTAATTAATATGTGCAAAAGCTAAGTAAATATCCAAATCTTTGAAGAATATGGCACCGCAATATCCATGGTTTCGATTTGAACGGAACACATATTTACTCAATCATCGTTCGGAGCGCATTGAAAGAAATTTCAGATGCACTTTAGCTGGATGACTTCATAAGTTCTATGAAACCACGATTTCTGAGAAGAAACGATCACACATGTATAAAGGTTTTCCAACATCGCCATACAGCGATCGCTGCAAGAGCAGTGTATAATTTCGCTAATATTTGTTTAGTAATGTTGACATTCGATTATCCAGTCTGCGTTAACGCAATTTACTACTTCGCTGGCTGCCCGACAAATATTGCGTAATTACAGTAGCTATAGTTTTACATTCCCAAATATCCACATACGATGGACATAGCTGGTCTTTGCAACCGATGTAAGAGACGACTGTATGTTTTTGTTTTATTGACTTTATTTTATGCTATTGACATAATTTAGTAACACATTTTACCATCCGCGTCCTTTTTTTGTGCGAAAATAAAATACCGTTTTGTGTATTTAACATTTCAGGTGCATCGTATATTTGTTGAATAAAAATATTGAGATATTGTCATGTTGTGTTGCTACAAGCTACACGGCTGCATTTTTCTTTTGGATTGCTGTTGTTTTAAAACATTTCAAAAAATTCAACTGCAATTGATGCTTTGAAAATAATGATTTTATATGGATAAACGTATTAATAATTTATTAGTTATGTAGTTAGTTAATTAGTTATTTAGTCATTTAGTTATTTAGTTATTTCGTTGTAGCAGTACCAACTATGTTACAATTTACATCTGTATATCAAATGTGACGACTTACAACAATTCTTAGTTAACAGAAATATAGGTTTCAGTAAAACGTTAATAAAATTATACTACGTGCTCTACTGTTCTTTTTATTTCACATGTTATTATTATTTAATTAGACCTGAAGATATCTTTGCAAATTGAGAAAAGTTCATTTATCTACTACTCTTAATATTTGCATCCAAGTATTCTCGACATAAAAAAGTTTTAATCATGAAAAAACACCGCTAATTAATACATATAAAAAACAATAAATAATTATTTATAATATATTATACTATATTGTCTTTGCAAGATATATAACATAAAGTACAATAATATAATAATAATAATAATATTATATATAATAATATTACAAAATGTTGTAGTTTAAACAAATAATATTGTAGTTTATGTCATATTATTCACTACAATGAAAAAATTCTCAACGAATTTTGTATTCTTGTTATGTTAGCGATATTCGTCCAATATTATAATCTCACCAGTTTAGTAGCAAAGAAACGCAAATGTGAAAAACTGAATTAAGGAGGATAAACGTAGAATTTTTGCTGCAATTTAATTTGGGACTGTTTTCAAAAGTACCAAACTCAAAAGATTTATTGTACAGGAAATAATAAATTAAGATGCGTAAAACAGCTAGAAGAAATTTTTACCACTTTTTAAGGTGGCTCTTTCAGGGTCGGTTATAGATTAAAAGAATTCAATCCAGTACTTAGGTATGAATTCTTATGGCAGGGTGTCATGAAAGACAAAAAGTGACAGATTTATCATTCATAACTATCTTAGACAAACTTGAAAAACATAATATATGCTTCGTAAAATTGGGGGAAAATTATAGAATATTGAACTAAGTTCGAAGATATCAGTTAATGAAAAATTCATATTTGTGTCAAGTAACGTACACATGAGTGCAATCATTCCGTCGTTTTTTTAGACACTTTCTATAAGAAAAAGGATAGGTGGTCTGTCAGAAAGTCTTAGCTAATGGTGTTGACTCCTAATAATTGTGTCCAGGTTAGTAAAATAAACTAATCTAGCATAACTTCGTTACACGTCCGCGAATGTACCTGTGGACATGAAGTCGTATACTTTATAGAATTCTTTAAGTTTTAAGTTTATTAATAATAATTATTAGGGCTTAATACATCGGTTCGCATTTAAAAAACGACGTGACGTTTCCACATGTTTTTTGACGCGAATTGAGGTTTACAAATGCGTGTCAGTACTCGATATCAACGCTAAAGTAAGTACAGGATACATTCTATTTTCTATGTTCTACTTTTCCAATCATGAAAATTCAGTTAAATGTTTTACAAATAATATTTATGGGTAACTGAAGTATTTGAGGAAATAAAAGCAAGTCTCTACTGACCAGAGAATATCAACAAAACCACATTGACCCATTAATGCCCAAAACCAAAATTTGTTTCGTTGACTTTCAATCCATATTATTCTTAACTAGAAATATAAGATTTTGTAGCAAAAGTACTGTTTCTGTAGGTTCTGAACCTCCTCATTTCGATTCTGAAATAACGAAAAAATTACCGTGACTAAAATTAAATATGGCTGTTTTAATGGCAAAAAAACCCCTAAAAATACCTGCTTTTCAAGTTTGATCGCTGTTATCATCTCGAAAAATTGCCCATACATCATTATGCTGTCAACTAAAAGTGCATAAAAAGTGTATACTTTCGAAATATGTATAATGAAATTAAAAATTTCAAAATGGCGGATCCAATCTGGTGTCAAATCCATTGCAACATCTTATAGATTACTCATATATTTTGCAAACTGCCCAATTGTGGTCGGAATCGTCTGAATCTTATTTCTCGGAGATTTTTGAGGTCGCTGATTACGAATTTAAAGTTAGATTTTCAAAATTCAAAATGTCGGATCCAATTTGGCGGACAGAAATTAAGAAAATCCATTGAATTTACCTGATTCTTGTTACTCGGGGGTTTTTGGGTTTGCTGATTACGAATTTGAAGTTGCATTATCAAAATTCAAAATGGCGGATCCAACACGACGGACGCAAGATATCAAAATAAGTATTTTTCATCTATTTGCGGTCTTCTTTACACATTTATCAACATGTTACAGAATAAATGAAACACTTAAAAAATTAGAAAAATATTATTTTGTCCAGCTTTACTTTATTAGAATCGACGCTTTTGATACCAAATATTCTATTTCTAGTTACGAATAACGTGGCTTCAAAGTGAACGAAAAAAATTTTGGTTTTGGGCATTAATTGGTTCACCAATACGGCTTTCAATTTCTCCTTTAATATTAAAACAAAAACTATTCTTCATAATAAATAAATTAAAATGGCATTTCCAAAGCAAATTATTAATTATATATTGTTTTTTTTTACTAAATATTAAATGTGTATTATTTAAAAATCCAATGAGATAAATATATTGCGTTGGACGAAATATTTGTTAAATTGTTATTTTATGAAATTAATTAAGTTCTGAATCAATAAGTGATTCATTTAAACTTTGCATGATAATAATTTTCCCAATGTAAGTATATTAAACGTTTTCTATTGTATTATATTGCAAATAGTGATGTGTAGTTCTCTTTCATATACACGCTACAAAACAGTCATAATGAAGAAAGTTACAAATACAACAACAATATTACAAACTGTAGCTAGGAATCGTTATAATATATATTTGTATCAACTCATTAAATGAGCTTTACTAAAATAAGAAAGTGTATCGCTACCGATTGGTATCATAATAAGTATCCACCGAAACCCCAGTCAATTTTACGGATTGAATTCATGATAGAAGTTTTGTAAACAATGCTTATTCAAGCATTTATAATGATAATTAAAAACTATAGCAGTAAAAGCATTCACAATATAACAACTTGTTATGTATTCAGCATAAATTTATCTTAAATTGACTTTGGTTTCATAGTAAAATTTCAAAAAAACTACAGAAACTAAATTACTACACATAATTCTTCTTAAATGTTATATTATGTATAATGACATACAATTCAGTCCTGTTTAATGGTACATCGCGGATATGTAATTTGATATTTTTTTAATTATCAATTTTTTTCGAAAGCGGAAATATATCGAATATAAGCAGGAAATACTGAAAATTTTGTACACAATGTCGTTTATTGTCAAAAATGTGACTATTTTTGTTTTTCAGTGAAAAGAATAATATTTCTTAACATATGACCCATGATACGTCCTAATCGGCAGCCGCCGAGGTCAGTCCTCAAGTTTAGTCACTTATGCGTGTTAATATTCCAGGAAATCTGTAGTAAGACCCAGAGAAAGGTCATAAAAATGGTCACGTAAGTATTTTAAATTAAGAGATTTGATCTTATAATGTATTTGGATAATACATCATATTTCACTGTACAGTGTGAATATACAATGTTTGACAATATTAGTAATACATATAGTTTAAATATAATCTATACAATCAGAGATGCAATTTGTGATACGTAAGGAACTTATGAAACATTTTTAACGCTGTGACGTTTGGAATAGCGAGGTAGGTGCTCATTTTATGTGGTGTATATAATTGTAAACTTCTAAGCTCTCTCGACATTTTCATCCGGTTTGAAAAATTATTCTTATTGAATATTTATTAAAACTGATGTAACTCGTGTAGTAATTTATTTTATTATTAATTTATAAACACCTAATTTGGAAATAATATTCACATGATGACAATTATAATGCAATATCGAAAATTCCTGAGTACACAAATTTAAACTCTTCCTGGCAAATCATCGGTATCAATAAGATCAATTACTTTTTAACGCTCCGAGAGTAGAATTCGATTTTGCGCCCTGCTCGAAACCGTCGAGGGCTAACTATCGAGCAGGGCAAATTATCGTTCTCCGACGAGTACGAAGTTTCTTGCACGAGCGAACCGATCATCGTTAATTACGCCGTTGTAACATAATATACGATTTCAAAATATACTACTACTTCACAAATACTATATTAAACAGTTTTTGGAATTTAATTCTCAAAATCGTTGTAGTAATTTTTTATTAGAGGTATTCAATTCAAAATTCTACACAAACATTTACTCTCTTGCATAAAATATGTTCTTAAACAGGAAGAAGGTTGCATAAAAGGCAACAGCAATTCAAAAATGAATATAGATAATTTCTAAGATTCTGACACTGACAATTTCCAAGAATTAATTTGATCTGTAAGTATAAAACTATCAAGCGGATAATACCGTGTGAAATAGGATGGGATATAGTCATTAAGGTATCGTCAATTTTGACAAAAAAAATGTGATAAGTGTGCAGTTAATTTGATGAAATTTTTTTAAATCTGATCGTCCAATTTTTACTATCTATTAAATATGCCTTTAAATAGTATAACTATTGTATCTGTATAATATATCATCCTGCCATAGTTGTCATCTCTAATTTATCATGAAGAACATACAAAAGTATTTCAAAATATCGTAAATTCTAAATTTATGTACTCTTAGATAATCCATTTTAGAGCAAAGTATGGTGTTTTTGTATTTTCTATTTTGTTCTGTCATTATTTTCCGATAGAAGAAAATTGTACTTGAAAAAGTATTTTCCACAAAACATGTAAAACCGATTCGAGGAATATTAAAGAAGAAAATATTTGCTCTGCAATCCTGAGAGGCGGAAGTCCATAAAATAAAAAAAATTCCAATATATATTTCTATTACATATCCACTCGACGTCGACGTGTCACATTTGTAACGAAATAAAAAAAAGTTCTCATAAGTATATAATTTACCATCACCAAATTGTAAATTGTAAGTTCATTTTTTCAACACATTAATTAATTTACGTTATTTGATGCAGTAGGCGTAAAATGCCTATTTCACGCCTCCTGGGGCATAAAATAAATTTTACGATACAAAGATAACTATTCTGTCAATATATAAATATTGAATTTCGGTTGTTTTTATTTATAATTGATTAACATTTTTCTTTCAACACTAATCTAGTATTATCGTGTTACGTAATATAAAAGAAGAGTAATTGGTGGAAAGCACAATCATGTTTTTCTTTTGTTGTTTCATACTTTTGATGTTTAATAATAAAAGTTTTTTTATTATTTTTGAAACTACGAACTCAATAAATCACGGTAATCAAATATATATGCAATGCATTAAATCACATACTTTCGAATTTTATTGTTCTTTCTAAGTATATTAGTAGAATCTTATCTTATTACATTATTAAATATTATGTTTTCTTAGTTAATAGCATTCTATAGACATGATTATTTAACCACTGGAATATAATATTAATAGAAAAATACTTATTTCTAAACAATTAGAAAAACATTGTTCGTAACTGAAAGTGATTATGTAACTACACAACTTTCTCGTAATTTTCTGATAATAAACACTTCATTAGACGTGATGATTATCACTTCATTTCAGCGTTCCAAGTGGTACAGTTTAACAGTACATTGCACGCTATCTACATTTTCTTACAAAATATTCTTTTAAAAATTGATATCTTGATTACATGATTCTTGCGTTTTAAATCCACACGTCATTTTAATAATAAGTATTTATTTGTATGTTTTGTAGTTTCCGTACTAGTTAAATCAGCGCATCAATAGGAAGTAAGAATCAAATGTCAGCGCTGACAGTCAGCAGTTTTGACATTTTTGCGAACCGTTTTGGACGAGGTCGCGTACTGCCTTAATTATTTGATGAATGGCGATTGCTGGTATATTTTCTGTATTTTACGAATTTATTGAGAATTATACTTTATTAAAATTGCAAAATTTAAGAAGATCGACGATTTTCAAAAATATTTATTTTTCTGATTGATGAGTTATATCACGTATGACATTTTTTATTTTTAAAGATAATATGGTTTTCGAAAATTGATTTTCACCATTTTGTTCGTAACATTAATATTTTTGTGTTTCATATTTGATTTTTGGATTAATTAAATCTCATTGCGTAATTTATGCTGCGAGTTTGTTGACGTAATCAAAACTATATACCTCTAATTTATGTTTCGATTTATTTTTGTCAAATAGCATCATTATTCCGTGAAATACACTTTCGTAAAATGACTAAAATATCTCTCTTCACGGATAACGTAATTTATGGATGTGAATCTAAAAAAACCGTTTGTAATTTCCTGAATTTCTTTGTAAGTGTCTGACTTATAACTTCTAAAAGCAATATGTCAGTAGTCGAATTTACTCTTTATTCACTCTTCAGTGACGTAATATTGACAAAATTTAGTTATCATAAGTATTAAAATAAATCAAACTGAATTATAATTAACAAATATTAAAGAATACCAACACTGCCAAAAATATTTAGTAAATGTCACTAAATGATCAGTTGCTCAGTGGGGAGCTATTTTTTCTTAATTTGTTTCCATGCATATAGTTCGGATTACTAAACTAAAGATGGATTAAATAATTTTTAGTCAAGTTTAAGAAAAATAGCTTAAGCACTACTAATCGTTTAGTTTACTCTAGGTAACTCAACATTTCAATAAATTTACTACATATTTTTCCCATGTGTATTACACATTAATTGATATTCTGTTTAGACTGAATTAAATCACTAACAGAAGTTAAAGTTTATTGTTAAATTAATCAAAATCAAACGGTTTGTTGAAAAATTATTCCATGTCGTGATTATTTTGTTTCCTAGATTTTGACAGCAATAAACTATTGTTATTTTCTTTTTCATTAAATATAATAGTCAGTGCAGCACTAACTAGAGGAAAACTAATTTCTACTAATTAAATTGTATTTTAGAATCATATTCCTATTTAGCTCAAAGTTTATTATTATTTATATTCTTTTTTACTATTAGTTTTAAATAATTAAATTTTGTATTATCAGTAAATATTGAATTTCATAATAACATTCCATTTAACTTGTAAATATTTCCATAATTGAATATTAAAAAGGCACATTATTGTCAATAATTTTCAACAGTACCTGTAGTAAGTAAACAAATTACATACTAAATAAAGTGAATACTAAATAACTACATCTGAAAAGAACATTGCAATCTAATGTTGGGCAACAATTCGCAATGAATCGGACATCAACAATGTACTCCTAATGTAACCCGTAATTCCAGGTGCCAACTATTTACATAGCTATCTACCGCGTTCATTATCTTAAAACCGTTTTTATTAAGTAACTACTTGCAATGAGAGTTTTAAGTATGACTAGAAAGTTGTTTATTTTTACCCATTGAAAAACTTGAAAAAACTGCTATAAATTAAGTAACTAAAACAATTTGATTTTTACTTCGAAAAATTGTTAAAACTAGGAACATTAAAAAATGACTAATAACTGTTCGAAACAGTAGTCATAGCTGTTTGCAATGGCCGTTTAAAATAACGACATTCAGAGTGATTCATGACAGCTGAGCTTAATGTATAAATTAATTTTTTTATTAATCAAATTTATCACTTATATCAGATAATCAATTTCCAAATTGAAATAATTAATTTTTTGTTTAACAATAATTCGCTTTTAACTCTTATTGTTCGTACTTTTAAGGCACACTCTGAAATGATTATTTTATTAATGAATTTTTGGATAAAATATTCTTTGATTGTTCATAGGAAGTGTTTCTGCAAACAATTGCCATAAAAAATGAAAATTACTAGTCCCATCAAATTTAAATTCTTATGTAAAATAAAATTGATTGCAGCATATTGAAAAAAATAGATGTAATTATGGTACAGGAGTTTATTTCAATATGTTATAAATAACGAGAAGGACTTGTGACCTACAAGAAATAAATTTTTCTAATACATAATTTTATCGTTATTGATTCCCATCGTTAATAAAAAAACTTCCTGACGAGGATTTTAGTTGTCCGAAAATTCAAGGGTTTGCATCGATTTTGTAAATAATCTTTTTTACGGGAAAACAATTTGTTATATACCACAACCTCCTCATTTTTATTAAATGAATACTTTGAAGCGTGTATTTATTTCATGTTATTAATTACCATTTTGTTTATTGGGTGTTAATCCTTGAATTCAAAATCGATAGCTTACATAAAAAAATAACAAATACCATTAAAACTTTTGACTTCAACCATTGTTGACTTGAGAATAAAAATAAATAAATACATTAAGATGTAACATCTCTCCAATAAAAATCTGAATTTTAGACATAAATCTTTGCAGACTAATTAAAAATTCACTCCGAAGTATGTCGGTCGAATTAATCCAGTAATTTATTTTAATTATATGAACTCACAATTTGTTTTAGCACTGAACCCATAGTAAGTGTTGTATATCACATCGGACAATGTTCTACGGTTCGAAGCACAGAACTCGCGAATCTGGTGATTAGCACCTGCTGAATATCGTACGGGAGTATTTACGTCGACACTAATATACTTCTTTGGTTAATTATGGTCATATTAATAAGTACAATCATTTGATATACCGATTCTAACACACTTTTTTCGAAATGTCTTGTTGCCGATGTCTCATTCAGAAGAACTGCGCACAGACTGCGGACGAGGTGCGACCGGCTGTTTTGTTACTTATGAATTATGCAGCGATCGCTAATAGATGTGGACACTCTTGTGGTTGCGATGAACCGGCGCAAGTGCGATTGGTCAGGATTTCGAGGAGATGATTTGAAGATTCACAAGTATACTGAAAACTGCTATTTAGGATGATTCGAAATTCTGTAGAATCAGTTGCTTAATTTATTATTAATCAAAATTTGTTTCAATAATATGGAGTTTCATTATTGTCATCTTCACTTTGGGTTTCATCTCAAATACATGCGACATTGTTCGAATATATGGGTCATTCTCCAGAATAGTGTAATTTTATGTCCCCAGTTAATATTTTATCCAAATAATGGAATTTATTCTCCAAGCATTTTTTTTCTTGCACCTTATACTTTTATGTAAACATTGCACAAGAGATAATTTGTTCAAATCGCATGATAAAATTTTCACATACTTCTAAAGGTCCGAAATGTAAGCCTCCTGGCTGTCCCCAGGTATAAATAAGACGTTTTCGATCACTGCCATTCTCTTTCATGTGAATGATTAAATTTGTTTAAAAGTGGTTATGATCTGTTTTACTTATAATGAACAAATAGTGCTGTGAAAATTTCACTATAACGTTCCTGAAAATTGTTATGGCTTTGTAAAATGTGTCCCCATGTTTTAAAAAATAAATGTAAGTACAGAATACATGCAATTTTCAGTAAAAAAAAAATTAAATGTAGATACAGACAATCGTTCTACAATTTCGATTACTTTTAGACTACGGATTGTGTGTATAATATTACTGATTTCAAAACTAATTTAATCCCAAATTTAGTAATATTGTTAGAACTAAGGCCAGTACGTTTATTCCTTGTAAGCCTCCTGTCATATTTGCGACGCTAATTTAGCATGTTAAGAAAGCGAGTAATATCTTAAAATATAAAGAAAAGATTAAACTCTTACACCTGAAGTGCATTTGACCGAAATTTATTTTGTTCTTATGTTAACAGGGTTAATACGTTGACATGTAAGATCTCCTGTCATGTAAGCCTCCTGGACAATTGTAGTGATTTACGGAAATTCCGTTCTTATTAGTGATAGAACGGATTTTTATTGAACTTAGCATCAATTTTCTTAACTACTTTCAGTATTAAACGCGCATCATCAGTAATATGCAATAACAAAAACTTTTTTTTTACATCGCCAAAATAACTAAAAATACCAATTTATAATTTTCCATAATAATTTTAACTATTTTCAGTTTTATAAAATAAATATTATTAAGTTACTATTTTTATTCTTACTCTTTATGAGTCACTCATTCGCTAAGAGTGAATATTTCGTCATTTTTATATGAAATTTCCATTAAAAATTAAATTACTTGCGTATTTCACGCGTATCGATGGCTGCTGCATTATTACTTCGTATTTACGTAATTAACAAGCCAATGAATATATCTAAACTTTAAATTTTCATTTTTATAATCTTTTATTTTGTGGAAAAAAAATACGTCGATTTTACACTTTTTCGAAGAATGACCCTTATCCGAAATGGTATTCCAAGCTGTTGAAACTGCTCAGATTGTAAGCAATTGAAAAATCCCAGTGATTTTACACTATAATTTATTATATTAGTGCTAACATATTATCATGTTGGTTGTTATTATCGTAAAAACTGAACTGCAATTGTATAAATGGTGAATCATCTTTCAAACGACTCAAACATGAATGCTGGTTTCTTTCGAGACATGTTCGCAAATAATGTAACTGTTGCTTAAAATTAGTCATAAAAAGGGCACCGGTCTTCCTTTCTGTGGTTAAAAATTACCACAAGTTTATTCTGGGTCGCTCCGTAGTTACAAATCTTCTGCTATACAGCGGCTATATAAAATTCTTCTTTTTAACAGCACTACCAGGTGGATTTGATTTGTTTTGATTCCATTTTGAAAGGCTTTTGATTCGGTTAATTACGGTTACTTTAGAACATTTGGAAATTAGGTCCGCGGTACATTATTTTCATGAATTAAGTCGTATTTGGTTGACAGGGCACAAATGATTAGAATTTCTGGATCAGTTTCCAGTTCTTTTCTGGTAACATCGGGTGTTCCTCAGATCTCATCTGGGCCCTACTTTATTTACCCTTTTCATAAACGATCTACCAGCTTGTCGTCTATCAGCTAGATGATTGATATACGCGGATTATATTAACCCATTAAGTCCCGAATGGGTATTTTTTCACTACAATTTTCAAGGGTTGTATTTTGTGAGAAAAAAGGTTCCAAAAAATTCGGCATAATGCAGATCTGACGTAAAATTAACTGAACTTTCACAATTTGCTATTAGATTTTTCAAAAAATGCAACAGTTGAAAACTATATGCGATTTTAAAAAAAACATGCATTTTTGAAATGAACTGTTTTTTTATTTGGTCTTTCCAAATCGTTTCAAAATTCCTCTAAAGGGAAAAGAAATCGTGTCTCGTGCCTTAAACTTTAAAATGTGCCTATGCCCATTTTGAAAATAAAGGGGAAAGCATCCAAAATGGCGACTCAAACACAAAAAAAATCAGCGAAAAATTCAGGAATTTTTTATTTGAAAATAGCAGATTCTCGGAAAAAATGTTATAGAACAAAAAGTTCTTAGAATTAGTCAAAGAATAAGGTGAAATTTTTACAGAACTTTTTGAACACTTTTTTAATTTTTCAAAATTTCAGAATCAATAGTAAAATTCTACTAATCTAATGTAAATATTGACTTTTTTAGTTTAGTAGTTTGTAGAATTAGTAATAATTCAGTAGGTTTTAACTTTTTATTAGCAAAAATGATTATTAATTCATTTGGTGACTCACTTTTCATTTTCTTATTGGTACTTTTAAATTAATTCAAATTTAGAGAGTAAGCAATCATTACTACAAAATAAATTAACATACGACTTTTGTATATATCGTAAATACAGAAAGTTCTATGACGATGAGTCCCCGAAGAAATAAAAGGAGCAATACTACATGAAGCGGATATGTCATAGGTAAAAAAAAAATAGGTCTTTTTTGCTTACACTGTAAAAAATGTCATGAAATTTCATGCATTTATAATATTTGCTTCCTTTATATGCATTATACTTAATGAAATGTTCATTGCATTTAATATAATTTTCATTAAATTTAATGTAATGTTATTTAAAATCAATGAATTTTCATTAAATTTAATTTGTATAAAGGAAGCCAATATTATAAATGTACATTAAATTTCATGACATTTTTTTAAAGTGTACTAGTAGTTTTTGAAAACATCAAATGGAGTACAATTGAAAAATTGATATATGCATATTTAAAATTCGAACATTTGTATACTACTTCCACGTATAAATATTCCTTAAAACATAAACACAAAGCAGCTACAAATTTTTAATATAAAAGAACAGCAATTTTCAATTGTTTATAAGTCAAAGAAAAAAAATAAAAACAAAAATGTGTAATACAACATGTTAACTTGGCAAGAACTGCCAATAAGCAGAATTGGGGGTTTTTTAGAGATGAAAATTGAAACATTGACAATGATTTTGGAAACTGACAAAAAAAAATTAATTTAAACCAGATCATTATTATTGTAAAGGAAAACAAACAATATAATTTATATACATAGAGAAAGAAACTAAATTCTGGAATAATATAGTAAACAATTAAAATATGAAACACATTGCGTCACACGTATTTTATTAAACATTCAATTATAACTTTTAAAGCAAACTTGGAAATTGGATCGTGACGTTTCATATATCATCTTTTTACAAAAGAACGTAGGCGATCATGCATCAAAATTAGTCTATCGGTTGAACCCGTATCGTGCACGAACTGTCGGAAGAGGTAAACTTTGTCGAAACTTCCGGAAACTGCTCGCCACAATGCCCGAACAAAAAAAAAAGCTTCTTTATAACGCCTCTGATATATTAACATTATATTGTTTTTTCTTTCTCCGAAGTTATTTATAAAGTTTAGCCTAATAAAAATGGTGCTAAAAATATAATACGCTTTGCACATAATCTTCACAAATTTACAACAGATATTCATTCATAAAGTGGGGAAGTTAAATTTAGCTTTGGTTCTATATTATCTCGGAAATTACGATGCGTTTTAAAAAATTAAGGAAGATCATTTTAATACTGAAATCAACATCTAATGAGATAATCTCACGATATGTGCTGATTTTTAAATATCTTGTAAATGTTAATAGATTTTTTCTTTTCCAGATCGTAATGATAATTTTTTAATATAATGTAAATTTATTCCGCGTTAGTTCTTACTTTTTCCATTTTTTCTAAACTTATTTTCTACTTACAACTTTACGAATAAGTAAAGCGCAAAAAATAAAAAACAAAATTTAATTTTCTATTAGAGACGTTAGATTTATGGTTAATGAGTTACTTTTGCGATAATGGAGATTTTTTAATCGTTTTTGATTTTGTTGTAAATTGTGCGCTTGTTTTTTAGAAAAATCAAATGTTGGAATAAATGTTTCATGAAGTATAATTCTTTAAAGAAAACCCAGAAGTTCGGGGACAAAACGTTCATAGTACATAATAGGACAAGTGCTGTAAATTAGTTGTAACTGAACTCCCTTAGTCTTGCTTTATTTTTTCAATTTTTGCGATAAGTTCGAGTATTACGCAAAAATCCTACTAAAATTTCCATCGAAAATTCCTTCTTTCCGTCCGGAAAAGGGGGTAGAAAGTGCCCGATTGCCGCCCGGTCTGATAAAGATGAGCATCAGCAGGCGGGAAAATGTTTTTTCCTCTCCCTTACAATCTGTTGACAGTCTTTCATCGAAAAAAGGGGTTTGTCCGGGGAACAAAGTTCCTAAAATTAACATACTGAAAGGCCATAATTTCGTTATGGCATGTCTCCAGTGTGATTTTCTTCACTTTGTCTTTGAAAATTTGGTAAAAAGAAATCAAATTAAAATACCTTGGACTCACGCAACATCGGAGTTTTGATTTTCAGAACTATGTTCCCGGCCGAAATTACCTCTATCGTTAATTTTGTTTCTGTTCTCATGCTCGCTTTTCTTTTATAATGTTTTGACAGTCATGACCGTTGAGACTTATAAAACAGATGAAAATTTATATTTATTAAATGTAAGCGGTTTTATAACTATATAAGCAATTATTGTTACTATCATTTTCGCGAGTAATCGTACAAGAAGTCAGAGGAAAATGGAAAAATAGAGTAAGAAAAAACTTAAAAAGAATGGAAAAATCGTTGTGTTTCTGAATTATCTAAAACGAATAAACTAAAATAAAAAATAATAAAATAATATCAAGTTTGACAGATATACCGTTCCAACGCAGCGATGTTGCACGTGAAACAATATTTCGCTGAAACTGCAGCGTTAATAGCTGTCGCTGTGAAATTGACAAGGTAGCTTGAACAATTTTATTTCTTTTGTTTAAAAAAATAATTGCTTTTCTACGTGTTTCCATATTCAAAGACTACAGAAATTCTCCAATTGGATTCATTGATCCGATTATTTTCTCTATTGTTTTATTGCTAGTTAATAAACGATCTGATATGTCACACAAAATAAGTAATAATATCGGTAAAATAATGACTGGTCTAATACAAAAAGTTTCCGAAAATGCACGGTGTTTAATAACCAGAGCAGATATCTGTCCAGGCTGCTGAAAACTTATCAGGGCCTGTTCAGGCAGCAATCAGGCGCGCCTGATAGTGTGCGTTATCACTTCCGGATCACGCCCTCACCTGGCTGAAATCAGGCATACCTGATAAAGCGTGTCTTAACATTGACTGATTACGACCTGGTCAGTAGCAGTCATAAGCACCTGATAAGGTGGGTCTGAAAACTGCCGAGCCGGGCCTTCATCAGGGGGCTACGATCTGCACCTTATCAGGCCAACACAGTTGTTGCATGGTCACATTCTGAACAGAGGATTGCAAGGCAAGCTTTGTCAGATAAACATAGATGCAGCATCTATGAAAATTTGTTATAAAATCATTAAAAGTGATTTCAGAAGAAATATGAACGCGACATTTGGTTCTACGGGGCAAATTATGTGAAAAACGTATATGTATTATTGTTACTTTTATGTAGAATAAATAACAATCATAGACACACCTTTCATACATAATTTACTCTGTAATATCGATTTCTGCAATCAATTTTTTTCTACAACCATGTTTGACGAAATTGTTTATAAAATATAATTATAAATAATTATAAATAATTGTATAATTATAAATAAGAAAACAAACAGATTTTATTTTTATCAAATATTCGATGCCTAGTCATTAGTTTGCGTCTTCTCAACCATATTATTTATTTATTATTTTTAACAACAAATTTATGACTTCTAACTAATCATTGTACATATATTCGGTCCAATTTTTCCCTTAGTTTGGATTGGAGCAGTCAGATTTCATATAAACCCACTTTTGTCGAAATTGTTTCTTGACAAAATGTTATAAACTATTATTTTTTATAAACAAAAAACACATATTTTATTTTTAAATAGCAGGTATTTTATTGAAGATAGTTAGTTAAGATAGATAGTGACGCTATCTGAGTTGTGCTAGGCATGGACCTTAATGGGTTAATAGAAGAAACCATTTTTTGTAAAATACTTCAATTGGGAGTGTAGCGTACGTGGTTAAGGCGCCAGGGTATAGTATGCGAGAGACCCGCGTTCGATTCCTTGGCGGGGCAAAACTTTTTCTTAAGCCCTTATCAAGCCCTGACCAGGGCCGGATATCAGGATGTCTGATCCGGCCCGGACCAATAAAGTCGTTACTACAATAAACATGAGATCAGTCACAACTTAGAGGCTATTAATTGGCGGAGGGAACATGAGATCACCTACCTTACCATAGCAAAATGCACTAAAATATTTCTTACTATTCCAGCGACCTGTTCCTGCTTAGAAAATAATTTTTTTAGTTCAGGATATATTGCATAACAGCATAAGCGTTGTAGCCTTGAACACTTCATGATACCAACTCTAGTTTTTGTTGTGTCCAAATAAGGAAGTTAACTAAACTTAACTTATCTTTTTTTAGTTACCGAGCTTTATTAACTAATTTTTTATATTACTGAATTTTCATCCACAGTTTTCTGATTTTTTATTGTCGTCAGATGATAATGGCATTGGGTTTGATGATGGTGATTATTTTTGTTTCACGATTATGAAAATGAAGAAGCATTATGGTGCTAACGATGGCCGATCGCGCAATTTTTAATATGTTGAATAAAATACTAACTATGTACTTAATTGCTTCATAAAAAAATAATAAACATAAATTATCCCAATTTTTCGAGTATTTTTTGTACCCAACTAAATAAGGGAGAATTATTGCGCCGTGGTGCAAAGTGTCCTAGTCGATGAGTTCTTGATTTGATGTTTAGGAAGTTTTAACTCCTATCTTTAATGACACGATTGTTCTGAAAATATAGTCAAATTTTAAAATTTAACTAAAGGTGGTTCTTAAGTCGAATTATTGATGAAATTTTTTCAGGAAACTTATTTCTAAGTTTTTTCTACGATTTATCAACCGATTTCGCTGAAAACTGGCACCAATCTCATGAAATCTTTATTGTAACTAGAAGTTTAACGCGCTAAATTAAAAATTCTTTGTTTCCTATGGCTTAGTTTGTATGTCGTTAAATTAAATATTAATTTATGTTACTTGGGCGTAAAATAGTATTTTATACATTTTTAACGTTTTTCGTTCGTATTTTACACACACAATATAATATGCTTTTCGATGCAAATATATATTTATTTTATGTGAATATAAATGCCATAATCGCCTTTGAATCAAATTAAATTTCGCCTACGCTCTAATCATGTCATGGGAACTAGAGTTTTATTATAATACGAGGTATCTAATTATAGGTAAATGTTTTTTGGATAATTCAGTAGAAGTGACATCTTCACCTGGCTTTAGGTCTCAGATGACCTTTACACATGTACTCGATTTCAAAGTATTGAAGTACCAACAAAAAAAGGTAGATTATAATCTATAACCATTATAATCTAATACCAACAAAAAAAGGTAGATTATAATATATACTATAAAATATAATGTATATATACAATGGCACCCAGACTCTTGGTCTTACATCTAGGCAACAACCTTTTAAAATGCGAAATTTTAACCGGAAATAAAGTTAAAAAAACGGAACATTTTTTAATTTAATTACACTGTACTGTGAAAATCATTACCCATTTTCATTTAAAGGATGGCAGTTTCGAGTGAAACTTGATTTTGCTATGACAATTAATAAAGCTCAAGGACTGACTTTTGAAAAAATTGGTATCGATCTTCGCAACGACGTTTTTAATCACGTTGTTGTTTAAACTTTATGTTGCATTTTCCCAGTACGATCATGGAATGGTCTAAAAGTATACTTTGGTAATCAACAACATAAAAGATTGGCTAAAAATTATTTATATAAAATCTATTTTATTATTTATTATTAATTATTAAAGGTAACATTAATACATTATATACATTACATAAAGTACATTTATTCATAATAACTAATAATTTTTGTTATACAATCAATTTAAACAATTGTTTAATAGGGTCATTGTCAGGACTGGTCAGTACTTGTGTCCTCTCATCTGAATATCAAGCGGATCATATTAGATTCAATTTATTCACCAAAGCTGTTAAATTTGTGCATATGGTTGCAAATCGATTTTTCTTATTTCATTCTAAAGGAAAATTATCTCAAATGTACTAATCTCGATGAAATTATTTCAGTAAAAATCCATTTTGGTTATTGCCCTTTGATTTTTTAATCAATAAAGATATGTTATTCTTATGGTTATTGTTGTCACTACGAAAGTCAGAACATTTTTTAAAAAATCTCGATCGTAAAAAATCGCATTTTTATCTTTTATAAGAGTTAATTAAATTCATTGAACAATATCTACATTGCATATTAACACGCATTATAAAATAATGTTGCAACATTAATTTATTGTTATTTTGAAGAATTTAACTAAGTATTCGTAAATGACAAGTTATTCCAAGTAAATATTAAGGAGTCTAATTTATATTTATTAAGTCTTATTAATTATCAAAATGTACCCTACTAAAATATCGAGATTAAAATTTGTATTTTTTTAGATAATATTTTTAAATAATTTTTAAAGGTATAAAAAATATATATTTATCAAAATTACTAAGACATATTTATTTCTGAGATAGTAACTGAAAAATTGTATATATAATATGAATATTTTTTATTCTAGGAATTACAATTATTATATAATTGCACAGTTTTTAATAGCTTAATTATTACATTTTTAGTACTATAATAATATTATAAATGTACTTAAATGTTACCTCCAATAATTAATAATAAAAAATAAAACAATTTTCATATAAGTAATTCTTTTTATACATTGCCCGTGATTAAAAACGTCTTTCCGAAGATCCATCCCAATATTTTCAAAAGTCTGTCCTTGATATTGGTTGTCATAGCAAAAGCAAGTCTCACTGGAAACTGCCTTCTCTTAAATGAAATTGGGTAGTCATTTTCAAAGTACAGTGTAATTCGATACGTTTTCCGCAGTCAGATCATTCAAAATCTTACAAAAGCTCATTCAATCATTGTGACAGTAGTAAAAAATCGTTGATCTTTACTAATCATTAATTACATTTATTTTTAATACTAAATTTTAATAAATAATTAATTATTTTATCAGCAAAAACTTATGTTATGTAATATTTCCTGTGTTTAAATTTTTCTGCATATACATAATTACTATATTCATTTCAATTAACAAATTTTATTACTTGTTTATTTGTTTTTATTAAATATGTAAATCCACAATTTTCGTTATACTTTTTATATTAACTAAAAAAAGTAAACATAAAAAACGACTACCAATATCTTGAAAATAACGCGTTGTACAAAAAAAATGTTCCAGACAAAAGTTTCAAGATTTTTTCTGGGCGATTTAACGGCAATCTGTATTCGACCTTTTCCATGACCTTAAACGTCATATCAAGGTCAAATTCAATTTTTTTAAATGGGAACCCCCATTTATTATTGCAGATTTGGAAAGAGCAGGAAATTTTACGTTCAGATACAACCTTGTCCATGTCCGGGACAACGACCTTCAAGATCTTTTCAAGGTCCAAGTTGTTTTCTTAACGGGAATTCCATTTTTTATTGTAGATTTGGAAAGAGTTGATAGTTGACGTTTGAGTATGACAATGACCATTCCTGATCCACGACCTTCGAGGTAATTCCAAAGTCAAAGTTGTTTTTTGATGTAAATCCCTATTTTTTATTGTGGATTTGGGAAGAACGGGATATTTTATGTCCGACATGATAGTTTATAATATGCTATAGTAACCTTCAGATGATAAAATATTCAAAGTCGCTAAATATTGTCAAACATTGAATCGTACTAAAACTGCTTTCATCGTTGCATGTATTTTGTTCGTATTACTAAAGGAAACCCCATAAAAGATGGGTAAATCTAACAATAAACTTTAATTTTGCAAAAACGACGAAAAAGACATGACTTACACCAAGATAGAACTTCTTTTGGCGCCACAACGAAATCGAACACTTTTTACTAACACAACCAAGCACACCTCTCTGGAGGCTTGCATAAATGGACTCAAAAATGCAGAAAAAATCTGTTATAATAATACATGAAAAATGTAATCGAAACCTGATAATCTCACTTCCTGAACAGCTACTGCGGCGATTTTCTGAGCATGTTAATGTAAACAAAATTGAATATTCACGCATTAGCCCAGTCGAATTACTTGAAAATTTTTGAAACACCGGGGATTTGTCGAGGGAAGGGGTATTTTGGGGTCTTGAATAACACTCTAAAAGTGCCCATCGGTAGGGCATGTGCTAGCTGAGCCACCTTAAGAATAAAGTCCAAGAAATAATTTGTTTGCAAATAAGATTCTGAACAATTTCCGTTTTTTTAAACTTTTCTAGTAAAATTGAGGAAAGCGGATTTTGGTAGACCTTCGGAAAGACTGGGTCACCAGGAAAAAATTTTATTGACATGTTTTCCGACGTATTTTGGGTCGCTGACCACGAATTTAAAGTCAAAATTTGTCGCTCGGCCATATCTTGGCCGCTATATTGAAAAAATATCCAAAAAACGTCATTTTTAAAAGTTTTTTCCATTTATCTTGAAAACTCGAACTCTCACGAAAAAAAGTTTCAAACAAAAAATGTAGAGATTGAATTTCTCTACAAAAAAGGTTAGATACAATTTATTCGTAAAATTAAAAGTAACGATGTAAATGAGGGTTGAATATGAGAATGTAGTCAGTGAATTTCAGAAGGGTAGGAACTAGCCGGATTCAAATTCCGCTAGATGGCGGATCGCGATTCCGCGGACGATACGCGTACTCGTCTCAATAATGGGTTACTGTGTCGTTGATTAGACTGCTTGTTAGTCACATCAATATACAGCAAAGATGGAATTTACGCATATCTAATTTATTATCGGATGCGCTGATGAGAGATGATGTATTCAGTTTCTCATTGAGAAGGATATATGGAAGGATACAATAACTTGTCCCGATTGCAACAAATCAATTCAGCTAGGTTGGACAATCAGATGTTTCGATGTTATCGACGAAAACTTGTCAAAGAAAAAACAAAGAAAAGGTACAGTGTCCAATGTAAGAGGTATGTCTTGATAAAATGACATGTTCTTGGTGAAAATGAATACATGGTTTCAGTTCTGCCATTTGCCTTTACCAAAGAGTGCACACACGAGAACGCACATACACACATACACATTCACACATGCACAGAAACGCGCGCACACACACACGCACACGCACACACACAAATAGGTGACGGCAAGGGGAACCATCTGAACAAAGTACCCCGAAGAGATGTAAACCCGACCGTGCAACCTCCATGTGGTACATCTCGGGTAATGCCAATGCCGGCGTTAATGTTAGAAATGATTGATCATACATATCGTAGGATGTTTGGTTCACCCAGACGGAGTTTAGGCAAATCAGGAAGGTTAGGTTCTTTTTAGCGGGGGGTCTGGGGGGGGGGGGCGCAGGCCCTCCCACTAGGCAGCCGAGTGTGGGCATTATAGAGCAAGATCCCAGGCCCCCCAGACCTTCCTTATTTTCTCACAAATGAAATATATGGGATAAAGTAGTGTTAGTATAAAGTGTGAGAGTGTGCGTATCTGCTAGCTTGAGTAGACGGCCCATTTACAGGTACCAGGTGCTAAAAATAGGTAAAAGCAGCACTTAGATTTCTTAAAGTCTCAGTTTTGATTTTTACACATGTTGTAGAGAATATTGTTAAAAAATCATTGTCAATACTGCCAGACACTTCCCATCGGCGACAACTTTTACCAGACGTTTTAAAGCTGCGAAAAAAATAATGTAACTTTCCTTATAATCTCATACTTGATTTTTATATATGATACTCGGTGAACTATTTCAAGACTTTTTATATGCAGCCAGACCAATCGGATGGTCCAGAAGTCCCCCCAGACACGCCGTAAGGATTGCTATGCGTAAGAGCGCGGGGATGATAAGTAGATAGTTTTGTAACACAAGCTTTTTATAAAACTGATGTTATTAATAAGCTGCAATAATAGCTAAATAATATTTTCACGTATAATTATAACAATTATTGCATAATAAAATATAAGAACATTGAACCTCGTAATAAAAATCATGAACAAATTGTTGTCGACGTATGAAGAAAGTGTTGTATTGGCGATATTCAGGTAATTTATGGTTTCAAACAGCAATCAATATAATAAAATAATAGTTTGCTGTCGTTTTGTAATTAACAAAAGTTACACAGTGATACAAATCACACCCAGTGATTGCATGAAATCCTGGCAAACAACGGCTTAAAGAAGGTCCTAAATGTTCGAAAACCTTAGTGATATCAACATATCTTACGTTATTTCCGATGCCAGTCAATATCCACACGTGGGAACCATCATTTTTTAAATGACACATATTGCCCAACATAATTGCTGCAATATCTGTATCAGAACATCGAATAACGAAATTAGCTTGAACATCAATATTGCAGATATGATGAATAATTTTAGTGTCAGCTTCTTCATGGTCAGGACACGTTAGATTTTCGTCAATATCAGATACTACTTTATTGTTAGTGACGGTAAAAGTGTGACATTTCTTGAAATTAACACCAACGTTTTTATTGTTAATAAATGGTACCATCTCTTCAGAAGACCAGTGTAGTATAAAAAAATCAACGAGAGCCTGTTTGAACCGTATATTTTTTAATTCTTTGGCGAAATCAGAAGGTCGAACTTGATCAGGTCCAGTGATGATAAACTCCAGTTGTGTCGATTCATGTCGGAGAGATCTTTCGTAATCTTTTATAGAAGGAGAAAAGTATTGATCGAAAATGATATCAAATCTTTTTGCATTTAATTGTGTGACCATTTGTAACATTTTTTTTGAAATACTGCCGAATGTTTTTGGGACATTAGTCATTGTGTGAAGTAGGAAAAATCCATCAATTACTACAATATCTATGTGAGACGGTGTATCGTGCTCGACGCCTTTTTCCAAACATTTCATTAAAATAGATTTTTGAGTTCTACAAATGTCACCATCAAAATGACACAGGGATAATGGAACTGGAGTTATAGGATATGAAAAAATTTTGGCCATATCGACTTTGTGATCGATAGATATACCGAGTATACGTCCAAATAAATCCCTCTGAACACGTACTTCCAGTACTTTACTGCCAATTTTCGTTTTTCTTTTTTTTGCATAATCTACGGAAAAGTTGTTTATTGGTGTTTTTTTAATACTCTTCTCGAACCTACTGTCATCTTGCGCACATTCTGTGATAAATGTTGTACGTTTAACCTCACCATGTTCTTCAATATTAAGAAGAAATTTTTCAACTGGTTCTGAAGATGCTTTACCGGATGAAATATTTATTAAGAGATTTTTAGGTACTTCAGTATCAAATGGATTGATAAAGTGATGAAAGGTATCAATGAATGTTTGTAACTGCTTGATATTATTTTTTATATTATGATTAGTTAATTCAGCTGTTACATCTTGTTCTTTTTGCAGATCTAAATCTTTATAAACGTAACTAATAATTGTGGATCTTATATCATGGCTAAGAGCCCATCGTTGACGTGCTGAGATAGAATTGGTGAATTGAATTATACCTGTTAATCTCCTGGCTGCATCTGCATTAATTGTTTGTTCAAGAACTAAGTCAATGGGTTGTCTGGAAAAAGCTTTATTAGTTCTTTGAATGCCAAAGAGTCCTTTTTGAAATTCTTCGAATAAATCTGGGTGAGTTTCAGCAACTTTCATCAAATTGTCATAATATTTAGATGCCCAGCGAGCATAATTTGGCTGATTACAGATGAAAAATAGATTCGTGATTTTTGGTAATACAAATTTAAACAGCTCAAAATCCCCTGCACGGATACTCCGTGATAAAGTCAGATAGTATTGAATAAGATTAATATAAATTAAATAAAACTTAGGTGTTTTGCCGAACTCGCCGTTGAGAGTTTGCTGCTTGTAAATCTCATAATTATTGATTAATTCATTGAGTTCTTCATTTTCTATTTTAAATGAAGATAATGATGAAGTTCTCAGTCGCATAATTTCTTCAGACATTTCATCAGTGACAACTGCATTCTTCATTTTTAAAAATGAGTTAAAATGTAAGATTTCTAAGCCCACAGCCACCAAAGGGTGAAGTCTCTTACACCTGTTAAAATGTTTACCTTCGAGAAATCCACTTACGGACCCCGAAGCTAACAAATTGCTTTGTACCATAATATTAGTTAGGCCACAATCGATGATTACTTTTCCTACTGCTTTAAAATAAGCCATCATTATATGAAAACCTCCCAAATGTATAAATAAATTATCAAAATCTGTTTTTTTGGCAGCTTGAATTTGTAAAGCAACTTTCGCAATTGCAAGATCGTAGGTAACTTGAATGGATGACTGCTTTACTTCTTCACAAATTTTTTTGCTTTATTTCATAGTCTCCAAAACAACTGATTTATTAGTAGGTGAATCATTTATGGGAGTTAAATAAGAAACGATTTGTTTCAGGCTATCATTAGAACTTAGTGACCAATTAAAGCCAACCCACATTGGAACATTTGGTAACTTGAGTGCATGGCTAATCATTCAAACGGTATTTATACTTTTATACAGCTGCAAATTTACAGGTAGCGAATAATCATCATCATGAGCTGACAAGTCCATATTATTCTTTTTCTTTTTAGCGACTGGTTCTTCTTGCACATCCACAGTTATAGCTTCAAAAGTTCTTCGTCGCCTCTTCTTCGAGTTTAAAGTTGTCTCGTTGTTAGCAGTGGGTAAATTTACCAATTGCGATTCATTTGGAGTATGAAAATCAATATTTTGGTAAATAATCCCAACAGTATCATGTAATGTATCCTTGCCACTCTTAGTTTCTACAAAGCGATCGAAATTGTCAAAAGCAACTC
Organism: Trichopria drosophilae; assembly: GCA_030407085.1. Taxonomy (NCBI): domain Eukaryota; kingdom Metazoa; phylum Arthropoda; class Insecta; order Hymenoptera; family Diapriidae; genus Trichopria; species Trichopria drosophilae. The sequence goes on from CM059583.1 coordinate 22,263,847, forward strand.
CGGTACAGAGATGTGGTGATTTTATAATAGTTTCAGGACATACTCCTGACTTCTGTACTGAAGTATATGTCGCTTCTGTTTCCAGTTCTTCTACTCCTGGATAACTAATGCAATGGCCGTATCTATGGATTATGTCAATAATTTTGCGACTACTAGTTAGACTTTTTAAAGACATTCCGAGCATAATATGTTTTGACGTTTTGACTTTCCCATTATGAACACCATATACTACATCTTCGCAATAAGATTTAACTTGACGAATACATTTTGAATTATTCTTACGTTTTTTATTACTACCAGCTATCAGTGTGAAGTAAAAATTTAATAAATGTTGTGGTACCGATATTTCACCTTCTTTTAAATCTTCCACTGTTATGAGTTGTGGCAACTTTTTTTTCTCAGCTTGCAAAACTAATTTTCGTAGTAGTAAAGCAGCTTTATGTAGAATATCTTCGTCTTTCAAGTTTTCAAATGATTGATCATCAATACTAGTTAAACTTCTGGGAGCTACTACTTTTTTATTTTGAATGATGAAAAATTTAATTTGTTTGTCAAATGCTTTTGTAATCTTTACTTCTAAGTGGTGTGGTGTAAAATTTACTTTCATTTCATCAGAATTCTCTTCTTCATTTTCATTCAATAACTCCATGTAATATCTATGAAGATAAGTCAAAAAATAACACCGCCCTTTTTTAATTATATTTTCATCAATAAAAGCAGATATTTCCTCCAAAGCAGTTTGATGATGCTGACGAAGATCATGCCAATCACTTTTGGGAGTTTTTTTTGCTGATGCTTTATAAAAAAAATCTAGTCGGCAAGGGTGATGATAACAAATTTTTGAAAGCGAATGATTTTCTATTTTATTAATGAACTTCTTATGATTTTCATTTTCTTTATCTAATTTAGAAATAAAGTCCTTTTTATCACATGAATGTAAGGGTAATCTTTTTGAGCGATGTTTTTTAGTCTTTTGGTCACAAAATACACAGGTAATATTGTTTTGTTCAGTACTTACATCACTTCCAACTGAAGTATTACTTTCAGACAGTGAATCAATATTTTCCAGCTGCACAATATTTTCGGATAAATTTGATGGAACTGGTTCGACTAACTCAGGTATAATTCTTGATCCAGAAACTGCGATAGGTTCAGATATAGAAGAAGTTGCTGGATTTAACTCTGATGTTGATGAGCATGCTGCTGATGAATTTTCCGTAATGTTTTCCGAGTTTTCTTCGGGAGTAGATTTTTCACTAGTTGTAGGTTTTGAAGAATAATATTTTTTCATTAATCCTGTAAATGACTTGTAACATTGTCTATGATAACCACTTTCAAATAAATCAGCCGGCAAAACAACATCTTTAAATTTTAGATTATGTTCCTTTCGACGCATTAATATTGTTCGACACTTTTTTAGGGTCTCGTAAATAATATTAAATTCACATCAGAATTTTTACAAAAAACACAACAGACAGGAAATGATTCTGCCATGATATTATTTAAATCACTGCAAATATTTATATTTTATTCGAAGTTGAGGTATTAATACGTTTTACAAAACTGTGAACAAAACTATCACGCGGGAACGCAATATTATTCACTTACTCACTTATTTACTTTTATTTATTTTATAAACAGACCGATAATACCAAGAAATTTTCATTCATTATGTATCTATATATATATATCATCAATAATGCCGGTCGAGAAACTATTATAGCTGCTTTTGCAGCGAAGAATTGTATGTGGTTCATGTACGTAAATTGATACGATTTCGTCAAATCACATCTTACTTATTGAATAATGATTAATATTTACATGATTATTTTGAGATCTTCTACTAATAAATTCGTTACTCTTTTTCTAATTACAAGACGCCGCGAAACTATTATTTTTTTAATTAATTGCTGTTTAAAACCATAAATTACCTGAATATTGCCAATACAATACTTTCTTCTTAACCCATTATGGCCGGGAAGGACACTTTTTTAACTTCAATTTCAATTAAGTTTTTCGTGTCAAAATCGAAATTGAAAAAAGGTACCGTAAAAAGGGGTGATAAGCGCCACCAAAAAATTTCAGATGAAAATCTAACTATGTTTTGCTACAGCAAAGGTCCAAAAAATACCGGTTAGTACTTATTGTGAACCTCTATTTCAAAAATATATAAGAAAATTATGGATTTTGATAGTGGAAATACGTTTTTTATTAGAAAAACGTCGATTTTTTAGAAATGTAGAAAAGGGGTGATAAGCGCCAGTTGCAGAAAATTGATAAAAAAAAAATTTTGAAGCCCTATTTTAATTATTTTTTATTATAATAAGTAAATATAACATTTGTACAATCTTAATCTTAAAATCTTCAAATATTATAGTTTAGGATTTTTTTTCCTCAAAAACTATCTACTTCGGGAAAAAATTGCAAACACTGTAAGAAAAGTTTGGCTGTATTCGGTACAGTTGAGCTGTAGGAGCTCAATTTTTGTTTAGGACAACCGAACGTTTGTCTACGATAGTCACATGTTTGGCTGTTACAGCCAAATTTAGTCAGATACGGCCTAACCTTTTTCACCGTGAAGAATAACAATTGCTTAGAATTCATCTCTAAAAAAAGAAAGAATGTACCAAAATTTTTTCACAATATGTCGCATATATTTTAAAATTTGTTAAAAAATTTAAAGAAAAAATTTCTCAAAATATCATTTAAAAAATCTGAAAAAATCCCAGTCTACCCATCGTTGATTTCTAAGAACTTTTCATTCTTAGCATTTTCTTTAAAAAGTTCATAGTTTTTGAGTTAGAGCGTCCAGAACATTTTCAAAGAAATTTTCAATGAGGACGCTATTTTGAGGTCGTTACGATGAAGTGGGGTATAAAAATACAATTTTTTCTTCAAATTCATATGTTTTGTGCACCGTTGTGCATAGTTTCAATTGAATCCTAACATTCTAATAGCTCGAAAAAAATTGATAAGTATAAATATTTCCAAATTTTTTGGAAATTTTTTCAAATTAGCGCCATATTGGAATTTGTGATGGTTGACACTCTATTTTGACCACGGAATATTGAAGAGCGACCTCGAAAATAGCTGGAGTTTCCAATTTTTTTGAATCTCGATTTTGATACCAAAAACTTGGTTGAAATTGAAGTTAAAAAAGTGTCTTTCCCGGTCTTAATGGGTTAAGTCGACAATAATTTGTTCAAGATTTTTATTACGAGGTTCAATGTTCTTATATTTTATTATGCAATAATTGTTATAATTATACGTGAAAATATTATTTAGCTATTATTGCAGCTTATTAATAACATCAGTTTTATAAAAAGCTTTTGTTACAAAACTATCTACTTATCATCCCCGCGCTCTTACGCATAGCAATCCTTACGGCGTGTCTGGGGGGACTTCTGGCCCATCCGATTGGTCTGGCTGCATATAAAAAGTCTTGAAATAGTTCACCGAGTATCATATATAAAAATCAAGTATGAGATTATAAGGAAAGTTACATTATTTTTTTCGCAGCTTTAAAACGTCTGGTAAAAGTTGTCGCCGATGGGAAGTGTCTGGCAGTATTGACAATGATTTTTTAACAATATTCTCTACAACATGTGTAAAAATCAAAACTGAGACTTTAAGAAATCTAAGTGCTGCTTTTACCTATTTTTAGCACCTGGTACCTGCAAATGGGCCGTCTACCCAAGCTAGCATATACGCACACACTCACACTTCATACTAACACTACTTTCTCCCATATATTTCATTTGTGAGAAAATAAGGAAGGTCTGGGGGGCCTGGGATCTTGGACTATTAGCTGAAAACACGCCAAGTCAATTGTTCTCATATTCAACCTCCATTTACGTTGTTATTTTTGACTTTATGAAGAAAATGTGTAGGACCTTTTTTGTAGAGAATTTCTAGCTCTACATTTTTTGTTTGAAACTCTTTTTCATGCGACTTCGAGATTTCAAGATAAATACAATGCTTTTTTTATATAGTATAATTATATACTGGTAGATTTTCTCTACATTTTTGAGTTCATGTATACAAGCTTCCACAGGGGTGTGCAGATTGACCCGTCTTTTGATGCAGGGAAATAGATCCTTGTTTCTCCTAGCTGACGAAGTAACCCCTATAATATCCCTCCTCAATAACCCCCCAAGTCAAAAGGATAAATATAGATAAATATAGATTTAGACATAAATCACGAAATATCAGTTTGTAAAATGTAGCAAAGTGTTGTGGAAAAAAATCCATACAAAATCATTGTAGATTTCTGGACCCTCGACATTTTTGAGACACGAAGTTCATGATGACAGAACGAACCCATGGAAAACTCCAAAACATGGAGAAAAACCTCAAAAAACATTACACTAACCTTTATAAAGAACAAACAACTTTCCAAATACAGTACAGTCCCGGTATATTTGCCCGTTCGGTTCCTCGCCTTCCCTTCCGGTCATCTTATATTTGTCAAAGGATGAGGAGGGCCGCTTTCCTAAGTCGCGTTGCGTTCGTGACGTCACAGCAGGCCCTTCCTAAGGCCCCAGCGCGCAAGGTGGGGGAAAAAGAGAGCGATGACAGACAAATATAACGAGACGAAACAGGGAAAATATGCTAGGACGTATATATAGCGAGACCCAAATATACCGGGACTCTACTGTAATTAAAATACTATAACTTAGTGCAGAATTTGTAAGTCAACAATGACCAATTGTTATTTACCAATTTTGTTATCAATCATTTAACGGGATTATTTTTATCATTTTAAACTCTAAACTAAAAATTAATGAAGTTTTTCGTCAGTTTTTGCCACGTTCGAAAGCCCATGTTTTGGATTGTAGTATGTGTTCGTTCTGGACGAAGGACATTTGAGGGTAAGATGATAAGGGACGGCACCAGTGTTTATTTGCATGAAAACCCATCTAAGGTAATCTAAACTGATTCATTGCCTGGAGCCCAAATTAGTAGTATAACCCAAATTACTTTATGCTGAATCACGACTCCACCAAACTCAGCGGAAAAATTGAAAATTTGGTAAAACTTTCTTTACATTTACACTTAAACGACACACCAATTGCAAAACAAACAAGAAGTCTAACCGAAGCAATATAAAATATCGATTATGTTAACAGGAAAACGGTCAGTCTAAGTAATAGCCGGGACACTCGTGAGTTTTACGTTACCTAACGGAGTACATGATAGTGTACGGCACGAACGAATTGTATTTGCCATCCACTCGTACACTCGGAGTGACACGTACGTGCCCATATAAAAAATACGTGCGTGCACGGGCTTACAACCCGAGAAAGAGAAAGGACTAGACCTGTTTTCGGGATTCGATTCGAATAAAATGTCGAACGTTATTTTCGTTCGCGACCGATTGACTTTCTCGCATTGCGCCATTGATGCTCAACTACGCTCAAACAAATGGAAGTGTTTAAATGCGGAGCGCGCGTTCTAGGCGAACGAATGTAAAGTAGATGAATCATTGTGCGAAAAGAATGGAAAACAGGAAAAAATACCACGTTTCGATTGATTTTTTTACCGTTTCGATTTTGAAAGAAATAAGTGTAACCCGATATATTGGATGGCTTTTAGACCACCTACCATCTCCGTCTTTCTTATTGCAATAGGGAATGTAACATCAGACATTATAGATATAAAAAGTAGCAAAAACATCTGATTCGAATCAAATTTGTTTATTTCTCATGGAACGCGTTTTATTATATATAATATTCTCTGTTTCCGTTTTCTAAAAATAATAACATGTAAGTAGTACTTCCGTGAAGATTGTATAGTAAATGTAGATTTACGCACGGCCTTTCGATGTTTAAGTACACTCGTGCCCAAAGTAAATTTTCCGAACTCCAGATTACTTTACGCACGAAAAGTCGCGCATCAAATAGGATATGCAACTTGATGGCGTGTTATAAAGTGCACGTACGCGTTGCATAATATACTATTTTGATGCAATTTGAATAAAATGCGGCTTCACGTATTTTTTACATTTTTAACTGCAGTTTACGCACACCTACACCACCGAAAAATATTGTTCGACGTATGTGGGAAAATGTTTTTTGTACCAATATGAATTCGCAAACCTCACATTCATAGAAACAACTTTTTTATAACGAAAAATACCGTTGGCTTAGCCAAGCACTCGTGCCGAGTCAATAATAACTCGTGCGGGAAATTGCATTTTCCGTACTAGTAGCGAAATGTACTTTTCCTAATACTACGCACACTTATGCGGGAATAAGCGTTTCCCGCACAGAAAACGGTGCGGGAAAGGGTGGTTTCTCGCATAATATTAGAAAAAATATCGTTCATTACACGTGCGGGAAATCTCATTTCCCTCACTTGTAATGAAATATACTATTACGCGACTTAAACTTATACGCATTTGTATTGAAAACTACTAACTGAATATGAATAAAAAACATCATGCTCCATTTTACATGTAGATATAATTGAAGTATATACTCTAATGCATTCCGAGCATTTTTTATTATTCTCAATATTATTAAAAAAGTTGATTGTTTTCGATATAGAAAATTTCAAATGTTCTTTTTTCCGCGAAAATTATCAGCTTTTGGAAATAGAATTGCAAAGAAAAAAATATGCTGGGAATTCATCAGAGACTATATTTCAGTCATTCCATTTTTTGTCTACTTTCCATACAGTTTTATGTACATGAAGAACGTAATTTCTGAAATATGAAAATAGGATGATTTATGAAAAGATGTGTCGTGCATTTTAATGGAAAATCTTACCTAAAGAAAAAGGTAATTTAACATTAATGACAAACACGAATTGAAAACTGATATTACATGCAAATATTACTTTATTTTTTAGATGCGAAATGTCAAATAATGGCCTTTTAGCTTTTTTCGACTCATGGAAAAAGTACGCTTCAATTTAGTATTTATCTGCCGATTGGAGCAACGGTTGTGGACAATCGTGAGCACGGTCATTACAGTAGGTTCTCACCAGACAATGGCCATTTCTTCCACTGTCTGAGTAATTGCACATCTTCTCTGAAAGCCTCCGAATTGTTCAATTTTGTCATATTGTATGTATTGACAGAATCTTATAATTGTTGTATTTCACAACCAGTAAATTAGTCAGTTCGTATCATAGTATTTCCCATTTTTATCAATAACATAGATTAAAAATATTAATAGTTTCATCTTAATTTTATTTCCTTACTTCGTTTCAACTGTTTAAGTTAGTAAAGACTTTTCAAACATTAATAATGATGAAAATTTTAATTTATTGGACATAGAATTAGTGTTCAACAAAATGGCGAATGGATATCATAAATCCACTTCCAGTGTAAGATGAGCCACCTGTTCTTTGTAGTTGATGACTAGTTCTGTTTCCTGAATTTTGACGGATCTATTGATTACTTGACGTGTCCGAAATAGAAAAAATACTTTGGCTACTTCCTCGTAATTGTATGACTAATCAGTTGTATCCTCAATCGAGGATGTATTGAGAAACTTTTGAGGAGATTTAAATACATAAAGGTGAAAACGAAATAAGTTAAACATTTGGTAAACGTTTAAATATCTACTGGAACGAACGTTTAAAACACGTAATAAATAGAACATCAGAACATTTGTTAATGGTATATCGACAAATTTCTTGTTGATGTTATGAACGTTGACTATAACATCTCATAGGTTTCGACCAATTTCTGACGTTTATTTTTCTTTTACGATTTAATCCTATAACTAATAGAATATTTCTAAATGAAATTTCTACGTAAAAGAATAAAATTCTAAGTAAAATTTCATGTTAAAACCCACATCTTCACATTATTTATATTCAACTCTCCCATCTTCCTGCAACAAATTTTAATAAGTTTTAATGACTTATTCTCACTTCTGTTATCTTACACTACACTGCAAAATCGGATGTCTTACGGGTGTCTTAACTAAAGACACTAAGACACTTGGAAATAAAGAGGCTTAGACCTATTTTAAAATGAGTCTTAATTCGGCGTCTTAAAAAAGCGACTCAAAATTTAATATATTTTCTGTCCAATGAAATAAAACACATTTAATATTTAACTTCGGGTCGTTCCTGTAGTTTTTCGCGTGTTTCGCAAGGAGATCGAATTATGTTGTCCAAAAATCACACACTAAACATGAATTTTAATAAATTTTTACTTACTAATTTGAGGATAATGAAAATAAAAATAAAGACATCAAAAATTGTCAAACCTTATATAACCTAACCTGATTTTAGAAACGAAATTACATCATAATTTTCTTTACCGAGTGGCGATTTATCGTCATAAACACTTAAATTTGGTAACACTGAGAGAAAAAAATAGTAAAATATACTCTAAATGGCGTAATTATTCGCGTAGTGGAAATGACAACTACCACAATAAATGATATTATGTGTATTTTCAGTAATTTTCAGTTTGGTTCAATTTGTTTCCACTTTAGAATGAAATTCAACACATTTTACTACAAAATTAACATCACTGAATTTACATACTAAAATCTTCTAGATCATAAATTGATTAACTGCGTCTGCTTTTTCTTCATCCTTAGTCTAACGATTCGTGATTACTAATAATATACATGTCTGTTCCAGAAAACCTAATAGTAATGAAAAATACTTAACGTGTTGTAAGTACTCGTTTGTAAACTAATGTCACTTCACGCCCCTGAGGGATTTTGGGACACCTTGATCAAGTTAAAAGGTAGGGGGGTAAAAAAAAAAATTAAGTGATATCGGAGGTTGTAGTTGGATTGTTGGTATAGTTGGACATATACAAGTCTTTTTTCATGTTCATTGTTACATTAAAAGAAAACTTTGGTAATTTGAAAAAATATACAGTTTTAAAATATTAAATTATTTAACAATATCACAATATAAATTATGTATTTGAAGTCTACTAGAGTACATCATTGTTATTGACGCCATGAATATATTTAAATACATGTATATGCTTATCATTCCCTTCTGTCACTTCTGTACATAATAACGGACAGATCAAAGCGATATTCAATAACATTAATATGAATCTCTATTCAAATGAATCTAGTTTTAGCTTAATAAGCGCATATCTGTAACGAAACATGAATTATTTCAATGGAGCAGCGAAAATTTACCATTTTATGAAAATTCTCTGTGAAATCAGAAAGGATAAGAGATATAACCAATATAAAATAATAATATACAATTATTTGAAATTTATATTGATATAACATTTCTAACTATTAAAATAAATGATGCAAGAGCACATTGACGTACAACTTATTTTTGAAACCGTTAATATTCTCGATAAATTCAGCCATAAACGCCAATAAAAAAGCAAAACTAATCACACAAATTCTGAATACAATGTAATTAAAACGTGCATAATTATTAAGAACATTCCAACAAACAAATTTTCAGCTCGATCGAGATCTCTCGTATATCATTAAAGCAATAAAAATATTTGCAGCAGCAATCGAACAATTGTAAATAAATGCGAGTGCCTTACTAATTATCAAGAAAAAAGGTATATTACATAAGATAATATGTCATTATCAGTCTCATTAGCAGTAAAGAGTTCAAATTCCTAGCAGTGGTTTTTGAATCGTTATAAATGATGACATAATATTAATCCTGAAAAATAAACGTTTTATCAAAAACGATGTTATTTTAAGCACACAATTACAAATTACGATGTCAATTAAAAACTGGAATAATATAATTATTTAATATATTATAAATGAGATAAAGCTGTAATATATGGGTGATTCTCTAAAAATTAACAAATGCCTCTTTCAGGTCGTATTTGCCAGGATTCAGTCAGTTATCTGTTTTATTCACTGTGTTAACTCTCACTTTTGGTGCCTAAAGAACAAGTTTTAATAATGGTACTTTAGTATTTAAATAAACTGTTGCATATACTGCTGCCTGTTTCTTTATGAACTGTATTTTTTACAATTATAGAATCAATTAATTATACAATAAATTAAAATTACAACAAATTATCTGAAACACACTAAAAATTACAATAACAATTTATAATTTTGCAATAATTCTATATTTATAGTCTTGTTGAAAATTGCAAAGAAATAAATAACGCTTGACAGCAGAGAATTTTAGCCTAATTTCTTATTATGCAATTGAAATAATGAATACCCACTTGATAAGTGAATTACCTACGTCAATCAGATTTAAAAAAATTAAATCTCCAGTTATAACCTGCCGTAAAAATAAGCGATATAACTATATAGATATAAATAAGAACGATCTACAATGATTTGTACACTTCATTAAAAAAAATAAATTGCAAAAGGTTGCAAACACCAAGAAACAGAATCCTAAAACAAGTATATTATCTAAATATACTGATCTTCATTATTTCCGGGATTCCTCATACTAAGTACATCCTAATACATGATTTGCTTTCCTTCCACTAAATATATCACTGAATCCCACGAGGTAAAATTTCAAAAACCTGCAATTATAATACTACAGTGGGTCTAGCGACACACACATATATACAAACATTGCACAACAATAATAATTTAAAAATATCAATTTGACGTTGAATTACTAAACTCAATTAATTCGATACTTATGCATGAAATTGTATTTGCTTATTGCCAACCCTATGATTGTAGTATCTCATCATTATATGATGGGCTTTAATATATCACCATGATACGTAAATCTACGTTTACTGACACAACAATGACCAATGTTCGCTCATAGTATGCAATGAATGATGATCGTATAGAATTTCTCACGTCATTGCATTCGACGACTCTGAAATATCATTCGAGCCAACAATTCATTGTCGAGATAAATTTCTGAAATGAACATCACTTATTTTGAAATTACCTTCAGAATGTCATAAATTTTATTTCCATGTGTTTACTTCCTTCGCATTCACAGGTTAATGGATTAATATTTACAAACTTTTTTTAACTTCAGTAAGTGTGACATGAACGTCACGAGTGAATCATTAAAGATGACAATACCTAGCATCGAATTTGTACTGATCTACCGAAAACGTTTGTGATGAAAACTGCTAATGTAATATTGATTTTTAAATAATAGAAATCAATACATATGTGCGCTAAGATCACGTTAATTTGCGTTAATTTAGAAGTGTGAAAGGATGCATTCAGATTTGCATATCGATTGTCATTGGATGTTGTGACGCATATCTGTTTTGAGGACACTTTACACGAACAATGTAATAAAACAAATATAGGTTTAACATTTTACGTTCGTCCCTTTTTCGAATTGGCCAAAGTCAAAAGTACAGTTCTATTTTATGCACAGGAAAATAGTGTACATATTTTACGCATACTAATGTGCGATACTAGAGCGCAACAATTCGACTTCTAATCGCATTTTAAAATGCAGTGTGTAAAGTCGAACATTCCGCACTCATATTGAAAAATACTATTATCGAATTCTGTCCATGTAAATAGAGCTAAGCGTGTAATGAAAAGATAGAAGAATAACGATCACTGCTGAATTTCTATAAACATGTTCCGTTTCAAATTTCAAGAACTAAAAACAAAAAATGACTAATATTTTCAAAAAACAACAAACTAATTGTATATGTTATCAAGAAAATTGAACGGGGAGTATTTGACAAAAGTTGCTAAAACATGATGAATGTAAGGTAGGTATCGTTTACTAAATTCCATGAAAGAGTAGAATCGATATTTATTCGAATGATTCTTATTGGTTCGTTAAAAAAAAAAGTAAATGAAGGATATATATCCAAGAGTAAACAAATTAATTATTATGTTTACTTTTAGTAAAGTCGAAAATAGTAAATTATTTCTACTCTGGGTCCTGGTTATTGTGAGGTTAATTAAATTTTCACTAGTGGAGATAAGTGTAATGAAAAATATAAGATGTCAAATTCGAACAAATTCAAAATTTTATTTATTAAGTAAATTTACAGAAATAAAATACTAATAGAAAATATTAAAAAAACACTTAAATATGAATGGTTCTTGGGTTTATTAAATTGAAGAGCTTCAGATATCCACTCGGACTAATCTTAATACCATTCGATACAAATTCATATGAATGCTTTAATATTTGTTTATAATGCTTTATTTATTGTACAGCTAAATGCCGGCTAAATAATTCTACTTATAACAAAATGTCTTTTTTAGTATCTACTAATTACCTACAAAACTGACTAAGATATAAGCGTTGAAAAAGGAGGATCCATTACGTGAATAACCTGAAATTGAATCTTTCATCGCGATTTTTGGATATTAAATTTTTTAAGCCAGTGACCAAAATTACCTGAAAGTTATTCTGAACTGATCTTGTTGAAACTTGTCAGACTTATGCATTACATAACGATTGAATATTTACGATCCGTACAAGAACTCTTGTTTTGTTTAATTTTTTGTTATTCTCAATACTTTGTAACAAGGGTCTTAATAACACTAAATGAAAACTATCAAATAATCTAAAGACTGCAATATTTTTCCAAAAATTGACTCCCACTATGTGGGTGCGATTGAAAAACTCTTACTAGTAACTTCATGAAAGCGTATAAAAAATTGAAAATCCCTAGAGAATTTGGATAAAAGTTTAACATTTGCCGAGAAACCAAAAGCGACAGTAAATCTATTTACAAAATTATGAATAATTTTCTTAGTGACTAAATACAATAATCACTGACTCGTCTAACTAGCAAAGAATTGTTAATTACAAGAGCCAATGAACGAAGAAAACTGCTTTAAGATTCACCAACAATGTAAAGCGTTATTTTTCTCGAGATGTTTCCGCGTAAATAACTAATATTATTCCATTGACTCATGGACACTGGTATCGAATGTTGAATTTTCAATGTCCATAAACTAGGTGTTATATTTTTGTATAGTTTTGCGAATTGAAGTGATTATAAACATTGATACAATGGAAAGAAAACATCAGAAAATTCAAGGCCGTAAAGTAAATCACGTTATCTTACATACGAAAAAAGCATTGACTTTGACACAATTATTTTCTGTATAACCATGATTTAAGCACATAAAATCGTATTGAATATTAATTTTAGACGTCTGGAGTAATATAATGCTAACGAAAAGTAGTATTTAAAATTAACAAATGAGTAAATAATCTTTAAAAAATTAAGATGGCCTGAAACAGAGCTTTAAAATAGCGAGTATTAAAGCGTAAACAACTTCCAAAATTAAAAGGATGACATCATAGAAATAGTCCTAAATGGTCCTTTTTTAACTAAATATTTGCAGCCATATTTGAAAAAATGCAAAAATATAGGTTTTTAGTTTTTATAAATATTTTTCAATCCATTAGGAGTTTACAATTTTATTGAAACGATGGATCAAGATCGATAAAATACTTAAATTAAAAAAAAATGTTACTTTTTTACGTTATTTTATTATAGCGTCCTCCAAATGTCGTCAATAAAAATTATTTGAAAAACTTCTGCAAGCTGTACTCTGTAGAATTAAAACTCATAGTTTTTATCTGTTTAGTAATTTTTCCAAATATAGGGGTTTTTTAAATTACAACAATTTGCCGAAACAAAATTTTCAGCATATTCCATAACCTATTCTAAGGAATTTTCGCTGAAGTTGCCCATTTTGAAATAAAAATCTCTTAAAATTTTCACAGTTTTTTTCGTGATTTCACAGCCATTTCGGATACTTTTAGTTTATTTTCAAAACATTAATATGCACATTTTAAAGTTCAAGTCTACAGGACTTAATTTCTTTACCTCCAACAAAATTCTAATCAAACATAATCATACAAATAACAAAAATCTTAAATGATTTCAAAATGATTTGAAAATGAGTGACAATTTGTCACGGTTGCATTTTTTTTTAAATAGCAGTTAAATCTATCTGTATTAACAAAATTATCATTCAAGAGTTAATTCATTTGAAAAAAATTCTTAGTTAATTCGTCTACTTTTAACTACTGGAAATATTTCAAAAGGTCCTCAACGGAATTTTGTAGGTTATAGTTACAACCATAAAGGTATTAAATCAACCAAAAATATATTCATGGAAACGACAGTTTGGCAGTTAATTCTACTACATTTAAAAACATTCTAATTTCCTAGTACACTAAAAACTAGTCAACAGGATGGAGCGATATATTTTTAAATGAATTTAGCAGAACAACATTTTTAATTGATTTAACTTCTTTAGGGTAGTAACTGCAACTAAAAAAATTGTCTTGAAGCGTATCAAACTACTCTGCGTAGTTAAAAAGTAGTCCAATCAACTGAGAATTTTTCTGGAAATTTTTTTTAGTGGAATTATTTTTAGTGCAGTTATTGGATGTTGCTTATATTATATTAGTGCATGCCTTTTTGAATTTGATGGATACAAACATGGAGGTAGATGATCTAGAGAATCTTCATTATTTGTTCTTATATATTTGTTGTATTATTTTTTTTAAATTAACTTATCAACGGGCAATATTGCCCTTTTTTACTTCACTTAGTTTCATATACACGTTATACTTCGATATTGCGAGAGCTGCAGTTCGTCTTAATAGATGGCGCCATACTTCACATTTGTGTATGAAATGTAGGACCTGCAGAAACCTACACCAAGTACAGTAAGGTCCAGAGTCGATTTCCGCCAGATAAACAACATTGCGAAACGTAAACAAACAACTTGGCTCGTCTTACGAACTGCGAGCTACTGCTTGAAAATCGTTTTTGAAATATTGTTCCCGAAAGTCTCCGAAGTCCAGTGCATTACCATCTGAGTCACGGAGCCATTTTGAATTTATTATTTTACGATATATGATATCATTGTATGTATGGAATTGTTAAATGAATACATTGACAATTTGTAAGGGCATATATGATATTCAATGCTGTGTAGTATGTGGCGGCTGTAATATTCGCCATCCTTATTTATTACAAAAAATATTTCTCATAAAGAACTGACAACTTTATTTATTCACCATCAGCAGTGATCCCAGCAAAAAACAACTATAAGTACACGAACTCAATTGTTCGAATCGACTGCGTCCTGTCATATACGGATAGGCAAAATTCAAGAATCCTCATTAATGGCTGGAATACTCCTTTCTTTCCGACATACCCGGGTAGAATTGGTCCGATTTGACCCCAATAGAAACTGGGTCTCAGCTGGGTTCCGGCGTGGTTAACCCGATTTAGAATTCCAGCGGGGCGAGTCCGACCCATTCGGATTCAGAATAAAACGAAGATAACGTGGTCGGGTTCCGATAATAGCTCGGTGAGTATCTCAAACTTGATCAGGAGATAGTCAGGGAAGCATGCCAAGACCGTTTGGAGCCTAGGGACAACCAGGGTAACCCCAATGGATTCCGATCGGAGCCCGGTTAAATATTCTACTTGAGTAACAAAATAACTCTTTTTCCTTACCGCCCATAAACACTTTAGCAATGTTCAGTATAAATGTATTATACAATCTTGTGTATGTTGCTCTAAAAGTCGCTACTTACATTTAATAAACTATGCTTTCACAGGTTGTTTTATAATTCATCATAAATCAAGCTCCATATAATTATTAGCTTCTGTGAGACATTTTACATTTCCATTATTTTCCGCACAAAACCTTCATTTATTGAAAATCAAAATTTCTGAATTGTACGTAGTTAAACTGATCGTACTTTTCTCCAAAAAAGATATGCTTATATTTATCTCTTAATAAGCATTCCATGCTTTTTTATATTTTACGCGTTATTCTGACAGACATATATGGCAACAAATCGTATGCCACGTATTAATTAGATACTCGTGAATTAATATTCGCATCAATTTTGTTAATTAAAAGTATCTCCGAGAAGCCCAGTCATTCTTATTTGAGAAAATGATAAATACATGCACTTACGAAGCATCCGCATTGGTTGAATGGCAATTGGCCGGCTTTGACATGAATCGCGGGTAATTGATAAATCTACCAGTGTGCTTTCCAAACGACTGGATTTTGCTTCTGGGAGAACCGCCAAGGGTCGCTGATAAAAAACGAGCGATAGCGAAACGTATCAAAGAGCCCTGTATTTTGTGCAAATTACCGAGGACGGTACTCTGAAATTGGGACCGAGCGAACCGAAACGATTATCGATACCGATGAAAAATGGCGCTTCTGGTTTCCACGATGAGAAATAAAAATCAAGGGGATCGTTTATTGGTTTTTCTTACAATCAAGGATTCGCAAATATATAAGCCCTCGACTGACAGAGATGCATTTTCTATACTTAATTTGCAATCCTTGCGCTTTTAAAGTCCCATCAGATATGGTTTCGTTAGTTGCATGATTTTGGTTAAAAAAAATATAAATTTTGATCATGACGCAGATGAAATCCAGAAATTATTCAAGTATATATGTAATATTTTCTGTGTATGTATTTGTCATATATATCATAAATATATATCGTAAATATCATAAATTTTATAGTAAATTTTGTTAGTAAACATGCCATCTTGAAAGAGTGCTGTTTATTTCAAAAAGTGCGACAAAAGTCCGACTGTTGGAGTAGTAGTGTTTAGAATAATGATACAAGGTAATGAGCTTGTAATATATTTTATATAAATATATAAAAATATAGTATAAGTATATCAAAATCAGTAATATAAGATCTGAAATCCCTAATGGCTTGTTGCCGGTTGTACGGTTCAATAAAAAATATTTGTGGGTGGATGCCTACGTTGTCATTTCTCTTTGGCACTATCTTTCTACTAACGTCAACTAGGATCGAAATAATTAATAAAATAAGTTTATCCGAAAGTAGGCTTCAAATATGTTATCTTAACCTTTGTTCAAACAAGACATCGATTTCTTAAAGTCCTCTTGGAAAAAGAATGCACTTCCTTGCAAGTGAGCGCGGTAATATGTACATACATTCCCTGAGAAGTTCTCTCTATAGGTGATCAGTACTTGTGCTAAAAGTTTATATTTTGTATGCCTTCATAATGAAAGTTTTTCGAACTGTCGCCGTATGGTATATTTAGTAACATGATTCTGAAAGGGGTATTCCTATCAGTATAGATGATTTCCGCCCTGCAGCTGGAACGTCTGAAACTGATAATTTCGATTAGAGTACTATAACAACTAACACTTAATAGCAAACTCCACTGCTTTAGAATATAGAAAAGTTAAAGTGGTAGAAAAAGTAATCGTTTAAGTCATTGATTATACTTAAGAAAGTGCACTACTATCGGCAATAGTAATCCACACCTACTATGAACAATATACGGCGCAGGAAATTACTACTAGTAAGTTACAATATTTTTCTGTGTAAAATCCGAAACTTTAAAAATGATTTATTGAACTGTATCCAGGTTATGTAATTTACTAGCTGACCATCGGTTTAAAAACCGATGGACCATTGGATCCGGATCAAGGAAACTCAAGTCCCCGGTATCCACGTTACCAGCATGCCACTGAACATTTCCACCGCGACGGTTGGCGTCCGTGAAGACCTTACCTGAATCGAAGCAGGTCTCTTAAAAGAAAATCAGGTATAAGTAGTACCTCATGCAAGAAGCGATTATGGACGACGATCTGCGACGAAGTAAGCAGAAGATGAGACCATGCAATATTAATGATAACAACAAACAGCAGGAAGAGGGGACTCAAGAGAGCATGGTCTAATGACACCTTATCTTTCTCCAACCAGTGTAACTTCAGTAGGCCCAAGTGATGTCTGCATAGGTGTAATACCTAAAAATCACATCGATCGGGGTGATTTCTTCTGCACGGCAAGAATACTGAGACTTCCGGGCAGCTGAGAGCCAATCTAACACGCCTCAAGCTGTAGAAAGGAGTAAAAGTTATGCTGGTTGAAGATCCCAAAGAGCTGGTATTCTCCCAAAACCCTGAGGTGTCACTTTTCGAATTGTGCGAAGGGTGACACCTCCAGTGTACTAAAATTAATGGGGCAAAACCCGGCCCTCGACACCGCATTTTGGGGTCTTTTTTAACTCATAGATGAGGGTCGCATCATTCAGCTCACATGACGATGTATGAAAATTCCTTCCGGAAAATCAAAAAGAATAACTTCATGCTAAGTTTACGCTAAGGCAGATCCGTCTTCCTGGGAAGGCCACGAAATCCAGTCCCGATGTTGTGATAAAAAGGTCGTTCAGGCTGCTACCCAGGAGGCAAGAGCAGCAACAGCAATACTCAAGTTACCATTATTATCTTAACAAAGTTACTCATGGAAGGGTACCAGGCCTTGAAGGAATTAAAGGAAATAAAAAAGCCGATGCTCTGGCAAATAAGGCCTCTAATTGCTTTCTTTTTGAGACCTGAGCTATGCCTGGATGTATCCATGAACCCAATCCTTAGGTACACAAAGACAAAAATTACCAAAGACTGTATGGAATACCTGCTTATTTTCTCAGGCAGTTCAAAAGATTTATAACCTTCTCGCCATATATATAAAACAAAATATATAAGAAAATTAGATAAAACCATCATAAAGTAACGGCTATTTGCACGGGACGCGGTCGGCCACTCACCTTTTAACGCAGGGCTAGTTGAAAGACATATCTGTCGGTTTTGTCTAGAAGTTGTTGAGAAGTTGTTGAGAACACGTTATAGCCGAATGCCCAGTGATTAACAGACGCAGACGAATCTTTGGTAAAAAGCTTTTCCAAGCTGAAGATATAAAGGATTGTATCTAATATTTGCTGCACCCTTAGATTGTATTAAGAAACTCAGGATGGGCTGCTTATAGGGTTCAGTGCCTTCAGCGATATGGCACAAACGTTCGAAATCCCAACCCACAAATCTAAATCTGTATCAACTTCTCATTATACTCCAACCGAATTTGTCAATTTGTGGGTTGCCTACTTGTAGGCATTCTCCTTAACAATGTTTAAATTTGAAATTTCTTTAGCGTGTTGAGTTTAGCTAGTTTTGTCCACTTCCTAACTAAAAGGATTTATCAACATTGCTTACAAAACAGTGTGATCTAGGAATAATATGGAGGATCCACGGCACATGCACACATCTTCCAAAGCTGATAATTATACAAAAGAACGCAAACAAAGGAAAATAAATGAAATCGAAAATCAAGAAATGACTAAATACAGAAATTTACTGTCTGCTACTACTCTGTGAACAAAACACGATTCAGACCATTACCGTTATTACTACTTAGATTAAATATAAAATAGCATTAAATGCGACTTTAAATACTATTTTTTCAATAAGCTCATGTGACAATGCTATTTTATTTCCTATTATGTTGATAGTGCTCGTCATACTCTAATCGAATTTATCGGTTTCAGAGGTTCCATGACGAGGGTGCAAATCACCTATACTTGTTAACATCATCCTTTATTACAATCCATTTCCCTCAATTTCCCCCATAGAAAGTAAGTACCTTCAAATGATATTAACCTTCATAATCCATTGAAATACATCCCGCTTATTGGTCCGACGAAACATCGAAACTTCTAAATATCCCTACAATTTTAACGATTCCGTTCTTCGAGTCGTTCATTGATGGTTATTCATAGACTGGTGGATGGAGAAAAGTCAATTTCCACAGAAAGTCCAAATTGAACAAGTCAGGAAAAAGAATCGGAAATAAGGTGCTAAGGGGACGCATCTCGAATAAAACTGCAAGGAAGTGTTGGTAAGAGAAATTGGCGAGCAAAGGAGAAAACGAGAAAACGAGAGTAAGTAAGGGTCGTAAGAGGGTGAGGAGATCTCAGTGGTAGGGGTGTGGAAATAAAGAGGTGAGAGGGGGTAGCAAAGAGAACAAGGGTAGTTTTCCACTGGGTGCAAGGAACCTGAGAAGCGAGAAGGAAGTCGGGACTGAGTCAACCGCACGTTCCCTCGTGTCACTGATTATTCCATTTGCGGCAAGGCACGTTTCGGAACCAGTTCTGTTCATTCACTGCCTTCTATATTATAGACTGTCTCTTACGCTGTTTCGGATTCACGAAAGAACAATGACAATGACAATGACAGCAAACATATCTTTTCTCAATGACGAGTCTCCTTTGAGACCTTCTAATCAGACTCTTGTACTTCTAGAGTTACATTGATGGAAATTCCGCACGACCAAACAAGAAACGGTTATTCTACAGGTGTTAGTTCAAAGTACTAGAGCTCTATCCGTCAATAGTAAACAGAAATTTCATGTATACATGCCGGGTAGATCCTACAACATTTTCAACTGCAAACACTGCAGTATTTTATAAGTAGTATTTTATATTGATCCATATCATCGAGGAATAAATACACAACCGTTTGAAGAGTCAAGAAACTATCAAGATAGTAGAAATTTAATTCCTAGAACAAAATAAAAAAAACACTTATTTTTTTGTGAAATAGCAGCCCTATGGAAAAAAATGGTATTTATGTAAAAACGATTTTTTGACTCCAGGATGCAGATGCTCATAACTTCCAAAAAAAAAGTTAGCATAACTGCAAGTAAGACGTCTTCATATTATGCATTTTCAGCCGCTTCTCAAATTTACGGAAAAATCGGAGATCCTACCAACAAACTTTGACAAATTTTAGAATGATTCGGTCTGTATATTCTGTTATATAATTGTATATGCTGACCAAAGCCCAAACTTCGATGAGCATAATTTGCCATTGGTTCCATAATTCATGCGAATACCATACGGGTTTACTTCTTCTAATACCGCAAGCCAGACTTCCACGCAGATATGTAACTTCAAAATAAGTTGCTAATATGGCACTGTATAAGTATCAAAAGGCATACTGTAGCATATAACGCAGATGCGGAGAATATCGCTTCGACCAAGTACAGAATTGTGATCCACAAAACTGGACACATATAGCAAGTAGTAATGGACTTCTCAGGTCAGACATATCAGTCAGTATATTTGAATTTTGCGTAACCTGTAATTAGTATACAAGTTACTGGTAAATAATCATCATTGAAACCATCCATTAAATATTTAAAACTAGTATAAAAGGTATCTTTTTTCATTAATTAATTGTGCGTGTCCCCAATAGTGGTCGGGGTGAAACAACTTTCACCAAAACATAGTAAAAAAAACAGTGAAGAAGATCCACGTTGCACAGTTCGACTCTTTTTTTTTGTAGATTTTGGACAATGTTGTAAAATGGTAAAGCATTGTTTAGCCATTTATCCAAAACTGCAATATATTTTTTCATATTTTAGGATTTTCTAAAAAACTTTTTACTAAATCGTTGATTCGACTTATTTAATTGAAAACCCATGAAAGAATCAATAAATTTAAAGCTGGTCGGTGTTCAATTATACGGAAAAAAAAATTTAAGATTAGTTGTATTTCTCCGACCAAAAAAGGTCGAAATTCGGAAAAATTTTACAATTCGTCCGCAATTACAGCTACATTATTCGATAATTCAATACGCCCCACCGCTCGTTACGATATACCAATCCCACTTGGATTTAAATATTGTAACGTCCATTTTCACTATAATGAAACGGGAAATTTAATGACCCGTAGGACGCCCTTCCCTGGAGGTCCACGAAGCGAGCGTATTTTTCAGCAGGTTCGTTCGATGTAAAAGCGACTTTTCCAAAGGGGCCTCGAGTGTCTTCGACGTCGCGACGCTTTCGTCGGTGCTCCACTCGAAACGCAAAGAGTTTTCTCATTCTGCCCTGCGATTTACGACACGACTACACAAAACAGTGTTGTCTACATCCGTCGCATTCGCTCGTTACCCACGCAACACCGAGATGATTATTCATCCACCTTAGGAACAGGAGAAAAGGGGAAAAGTGAAGTCTCGGTAAGACTATGTCGATTGAGGGTGAAAAAAATTAAGAATGAAGGTGGGTTGCCGGTGAAATTCTGTTTTTTTCTTAATGTCGTACCATTTCCTCGAGATTGCAGTAATGATATTACTTTTGTTAATGACTCTCGTTACTTTTTTATAGCTTTGCTGGGTGTAATTTTGTTCAACTTTTACTTATAAACATTTTTTTCCAGGTATTGATAACTTTTGTTATTAAGGGGACCCATACCTGCATTTTGCGCTATGACAAGTCATAATTAAAAAAATTCATATTTTTTTCAGACACTATTTTCGATGACAAATAACCTGAAAAGGAAGAAAAAAGATTAAGTTCTTTTTTTAGCATTTTTGGCACTGTAGTTTTTCACAAAATTAAAATTTCGCTAAATCCATATCCTTATTTCTTCCTGAAGGTTTTTTGAGAAATAAAATAAAAAAGAACCATCGAAATATATTGAAATTTGTGGAAGAAGAAGCATATTTTGTACATTTGATGAGATTCCTGATTGTATTTTGCTAGAAGAGCGGGGAAATTTTAGTTCACACAAAAAGTGTATTTATTACTGTAAATATGGAAAGAAGTAAAATTAATTAGTGAAAATAATATAAGTCGATGAAAATATTCAAAGATATGACTAGAAGAGACCATAAATATTCCCCAGATAGGATGCACTGTTACATAATATAACTATGATTATCCTTCATTTACGGATTTTCCGTTGATGTGACGAAAAAAATGTCGTTTTGTAGAGAATATCATGATCGACGTATGTTGTTAGAAATACTTGTTCATCATATTTATATTTCTAAAAATAAATTTAAAAAATGGCAGAAATAAAGCATTTTTATGTGTTTTGACCTTGAATTACACCTTGGCGCCAATTTTTACTAAGATATTCGTATTCAGGGCACCAAATTACGTCGGTGAACGGACTTTCAAAAAGATCGAAGGTATGGATATTTCGTAAAATACAATCAGAAATCTCAATATTTTTTTATGGCTCTTTTTTTATTTTGTTTCTCAAACCTTCAGGATGAAATAAGGGAATGGGCTTTGAGAAATTTTAAATTTTGTGAAAAATTATAGTGTCAAAAAACGCTGAAAAAAGAATTTAGTTTTTTTTTTCACGTTATTTCTCATCTAAAATAGTGTCTAATAACGCCACACCTCAGGTGGTTCGGATTCCACCTTCATAAACTGTAGGTCCCGTCGCGATTTAGTCCCATATGGGTTCAGAAAAGTCGACGTAAAATAATATAAAAAAAAAAATTAGTGTCAGAAAAAAAATATTACGAATTTTTTTAATTATGACTTGATATAGCTGAAAATTTGGCTATGGGTCCCTTTAACCTTTTGACAAATCGTAACGGAGCTTTAAACTGTCGAGGAATTATCGATATGTGATTTCGGGTGCCGATCAAAAAACCGACAGTCTAGAAACCGACGATGTAAAAACAACTCATCCGCTATCACTGAATATAATTTTTAATAAGCTTTGACAATTTTTTTAAGTCCATCTGCTAATTGTTTGCACTATTTGAAATGCCCCCAAAAACTCGAAATAGTGTAAACAATTATTAAATTTAAAAATAATTAAGTCCTGGGTGTATGGCTACCAGATACCCGAGATCATGTTTATTAATTATTACGTGGAGGATTTCTATTCACTTTTCCTAAGAGTAAAATTAATGTTTCTGCCTTTATATGGTTCGTTATTTTAGAAAATCGTCGCGTTCGTTCGCATTAGAACGGCGCTTTGTTCACAATTTTTATGATTACATTCTTTTGTTTATCCATTTATTAAATGGACCGTCACACCGAGAAATTAGTTATATTTGTATCAAGGGCATACAATGGAGTTTTACGCCTCGATAATAGTAACCGAGTGACGGCAAAGCCCGCTCCAGGTTCATAAGGGTGATATTTTAAGGGCCATTTTGTTAATAAGACAATAAAAGAAGAAGCAAGTATGATGGACTCCTTTAATGGACACATCGGGTGCACGTTTATGACTTATTTTAAGTCGATAGAAATGCATTTTGACAAACAATTTTAGGAGAAACGAACAAACTAAGTCTGAAAATCATGATTTTTTACATATTTTTGCAAAAAACTATTGAAAATTACAATTTTTTGAATATTTTCTCAACACCATTCGAAAGAGCGACCTTGAAACAATAAATTCACGTACTTTCGATTTTTGCCCTTATATGTTTCATGCGAGAAATAAATGCTGAACTCGAAGTAAAATTCCAGTGCATTGGGCGGTTAATGGGTTGAAATATTCTTTCAATAGAAACTTAACCGTTTGTTAAATTTTCAGTAATCTCAATAACGACATCAAATGGATAATGAACGTTTAAAATATTTTGGGTTTAAAAATTCAAAGTTTTAATAACGTCGTTCATAAACGAATATTAAACTAAATTATTTCAAAATTTTTCGTAAATACTTTAAAATTTGGTAAAAAGTATGGATACAAAATTTCTCAAAATATCATGAAAAAATCTGAAAAACATTCGAACGTATTCCTCTGTAAATTCTAAGAATTCCTAATTCTTAGCATTCTTTTAAAAAAAGCACATGGTTTTTGAGTTAGTCTCCCGAGATGTATCCGCCGAAACTGTCAATATGATAGAATGTGATAAGATGAAGCACCTGATACTAAATTCGATTGTTTTCTCACATGGCAAACATTAACAAAACGTTGTTGAAGTCGACAATTTTACATAGGAAAATGCTGACATCTAAGTAGTAACAATCCGCATCATCGGTTGCATGTAACGGCTTTGCTGTTACTACTTACATTACTGCATTTTCCTATGTGAAATCCGCGATTTCAACAACGATTTTGTAAACTTTCACACGTAATAAACGAGGACAAAACTACCTATGCCCGTGGGCATCCTCCTTTGTCTTAAAAGTCCAATATTTTGTCCATCTTTGTACATAGTTTCGATGGAACCCCAATCTAACAGCTTGAAAAAAATTTAGAAGAATAAATATTTTTCAATTTTTTGGTAACTTTTTTTAAGTTTTCCACTATCCTGGAATTTCTGACAACTGAAACTCAACTTTGACCTCAAAATAGTAGGATGTGTACCTTTCAAATTTGTTCAACTTTGATTTTGATACAAAAAACTCGATTGAAATTAAAGCAAAAAAAATGTCCATTGGGCATTAATGAGTTAAATACATTCTATTGTTGAATGTGCCTTCAAATTAATTTAGAAGAAATTAACGCACTTAATGTATTATTAAAGCTACATCATTAATATGTACCAAATTACGTTACCATTAAAGATCACACGTTAAATGTTGACCAATTTTCATTCGTCAATTAGTGTACCAATTAATTTTCAATAGGAAACTATAATCTAAAGAATGGTATTTGCGTTCATCGTACTTTACAAGTAAATAATAATAATTATTCAATTATAACGCCTAATGCTGAAAGGAAAGATGTTAATTGAATTTTTTAATTCGTTTGCTATATTTGTACACTTGAAGTTAGAAACTTTTCTGTGCAGTTCAGAGATTTGTTTTTTTTTTGGAAAACATCTTTTGTCATAGATAGAATTTTTTACTTAATGTTTTGGATCATTACTGATTTATGAAAAAATGAATGCCGAACTTTTTAGAGATTCGATGTACTGGGAAACTATTATAATCTTAATTCGCCGCTCTCATTAAGACATTGATATCTTTAGAGATACTTATAATTACTAATTGTCAAAAATATAAAAAGTGATTCCTTTTTTTAATTATTATTAGAAGTCTGTTTTATCTTAGCAACGAATCGTTGCTGGCTTTAAGGTAGCATATTCCGCAGATAATAAATGTTTTTACACGGATAATGATGACGATGATGTTCGGATGTTAACCGCGTGCTTAATGCTTTGTAAGATAAGTCATACTGAACTTTAATCAGGGAACATCAGACATCAATCTCGAACTCACGTTAATGCTTGACTTATTGAATCTTAGTCGAGTCCGGGTTAGGTACCGAACATACATACCTGATAAGGCCTCCTACAAAAAGAAAAGATGTTCAAATCCGATAGAGTAAATTACTGCAATCACCCTCTAACCGCTCGAAATATTTTGAATGATTATGGAACTTGACTAAATATGTTAACTTTCGGATGTTGGAATTGACTGATTCTTTTTAGAACTACAACCTCTCGCCATAAGTCGAATTTTACATCTACTTAATTTCTAATAAAAGAAATTCTGATAGTTAATATGGTTATAGAACATGGCCCTTCTATGGAGTATGATTCTGTTTGTTTTACATGAGCTAGCCTTACAGATAAGAAGACAATTTTGGAGGTTTGGAGCGTGACAGATTCGGTTCGCAGATATCTCCGATGGATAGTGATATGCTAGGATAGAGTTACTGAAATTATGACGAGTTTCTCGTGCAGATGCAATTCTTTCATCTTATGTATAGATTCGGTTTTAGGGATTTGTATCGTTTATTTCCTTCATTGTAATACGCCTGTTGGGGCGGGTGGAAAAACCGATAAATCAAAAAGCCGGACAGGTCGAGAAACCGACAGTCAAAAAACCGATAATCGATCGTGTCTATCGTGACAATCGATCGTGTCTGTTTTTTATGTGTCGGTTTTTTGACTATTGACTTTTCCCCTGTCGGTTTTTCAACCCACGTCCCGCCTGTTTAATATTTCCCACTAGACAAAGACACTTATTAAATATCATTAAATCTCTTCCGAAACAAAGTAATCAGTCGCGATTGATAAGGCATGTTTTACGACTGTCAGATATGGCGATTTTCCATATTCAGGCGGCCTGAAAAGGTTTTACTTCTAGTGAGTATGCTTCCCATTATATGCATAAAGCTTTAATCTGCGAGAAAACATCCCATAAACTGGTACCAATTTCCCAACCACAAGCCAAAATTTCTGATTCTTCCAACAAGGGACGTCGCCGAGGGTGGAATAAGGGTCGACAGATGGACTTTTCGTGAACCTTATCCTTCTTTCATTCGGGTAAAATCCATATTCTTCGGAAGAAACAACGGGTTTCATCGTGGCAAAGCGCTCTGGGTTGCTCGGGGGTGAAGCAGCGGGGGCAAAAACCCCTTTTGGTCCTACCCTCCAGGCTGTGGCGACCCTCGTCGCACTCCTCGCTCTTTACGGCACCCCAGCTCGCCTCGGGCGTGTCTGCGGTCGCATTACGCCCCTGTCGCTTCGCGGAGGCATCTCTCGTTCATTGACCGCGTTTTTCAGATCGTCGCAACCGACGTCAAAGAGCTAAAGTTCTCCACTGCATCAGCTACGGCTCGCTAAAAATGCAATACCGATAACAACCCTTCCTGCCTCCGCGATCCCCGACTTTTTTAACTTTGCTTTATTGCGCCGGCACACCCGATAGCGCGAGAAAAACCTCTCAGGTCGTTTTATCATTTCTTTGAACAATGACTATTTCGCGATAATAGGAGAACTTCGCGTTTGAAAGAGAGCCAACGAGAGAGTCGTTTAAGTACCAGTACCGAGTTCAGACAAGAATCATCTTGACATCAAATGTTATGTTCCATCATCAGGCTGTCATAAAAATACGTACTTTAGTAACAGTATTTTAATTGAATTTTGTGTTGGTTCCTAAAATTTGAAGATTTTTATCCATTTAGCGTATAGGATTTCCAGTAGTTAATATGCTCTCAAATCATGACTCCAAATGCACTATACAGAAAGAAGAGATGGAGTATATCCTAAACGTGTTTAGTCAAATGTTCTAAATAAACCCGATTTAAATACAATATAATACTTTAACCATTAATGTTTGATTTTATTTCTGTTTTCGGTCTTACTGGCTGATACAAACTGAGAAATTTTAATTTATGTATTAACCATTAACACGTGAAATTACATTTTTTTACGATTTACCTATCTTTCATTGCTAAAAATATTTTCCTAGTAAAAAGGTATTTTTACCTTACACATTATTAGGTGACCTCGAAAACCCGACCAATAACAAATGGGACACTTCAAAAACCAGATATTTCAAAATGCAGATTTTCAAACACATTAATGTCTTTTTTTTTATTGTTTGATTTTTGAATGTCGGGTTTTTGAAATGTCTGTTTTGTGATTTGACGGATTTCTGAGGTGTACCCATTTTTTCTGTAGCCTCCCAGAAAACTCTTTAGCCTTCTCAACTGAGGGTAGTAAATTTGAAAATGCTCCATTAGTCGGTGCTACTTACCACTGTACGTATATTTCAAATCAATTAAGTTTTTCAAAAACATTTTTTTACATAAACATGCAAAAATATATATAGACATGCAAAATATACAAATAATTAAAAATTAAAAATATACATGCATGGCGTTTCATTCAATTTATGTGGAAAAATGATTCCGTATATACTAAATAAAAAAGAAAAAAAAACGTTTACCTCACCTTCTGAAAAATGTATACATTTTTACTCGATTCCCTCGCATAAAAATATTTACTAGTTCGATCCTTATTCCGATTTGTCTCATTTTTCATTAAACACGCACAGTTATCAAGAGAAATTAAATTAAAAATGTAAGCTCAATATAAAGGCGTAGGGTATTTCAAAGATTATTACTCAACAAGTTCAAAACCATATATGGTTTTACAACAAAAAAAGAAATTAAACACATACTTCATTTTATAGATTAATAGATTTCGGTCTAACCAATGTCACTTAACCGCTTTTAATAGAATTAAATAGAAACAAATTTTACTTTCACTAACAAACTGTTAAATCAGTGCTTTCCTCGTCCATGGTCTTAATATTTCGGTTCTTGGCATAATTTAGAAATTTATAGTTAGTCATAATGATTTTACATAGAGTTTATGTAATTTCATGGTATGAACTGTGTATTATGCTTTAAGCTTAATAAACCTGTAATTAGGTTTCGTAAATGACAATATATATAATTAAAAGTATTTCGTGTCAAAATCAAAGTTAAACATTTTTGAAAAGTACTTATCGACCATCTTGCAGATCGTTCTTCAAGATTCCGGGGTCAAAATTGAGTTACGGACAACAGGAATTCTTATTACACCATATTTGGCGTTAAGTTTTAAGAAAATTGCAAAAAGAATTCAGAAATATTCAGTGTTATGAATTTTTACGAGCTATGTAAATGTTGGGATTCTGTCGACAGCATCGGCAAAGATTGATAAAATACTTGAATTTAAAAACAAAATCTACTTTTATAACCTACTTCGTTAGAACGACTTGAAAATGGTATCATAGCAATTGTTTCTTTTGCAAAACGTATGAATGCTGTAATCAGAAAAAATGAACCTCTTTATAAACCTGCCAAGTCTAAAATGTTCTTAGAAATCATCGATAAATATACTGGAATCTTGTCACACTCTATACAAGACATTTCCAGAAATTTTGCGTATATAAATATTTTAACAAATTCTTAAAGATTGGTATTTTCTTTCATGAATTCTAATTTCTAATATTATAGTTAAGGATTTGTTTCATCGAGAACAATTTTTTGAAAAATTTTCAAAGAACAAAAAATGCTTCGAAATCACAAAAGAATATGCCTCATTTTTTCATTAAATTTCAAAAATGTATTAAACAATGTAAATAAAAAATGTTCAATATATGGTTTAAAAAAATGACTTGATTCCAGTATATTCCTCGGTGATATCTGAGCATTTTTCTGACGCTACAACCTTAACATTGCCATAACTGAAATTGTTTCCAGATTTAAGTCTGTGTAATGTTAAACCTGTATAATTATCTGCGCTACCATCGATGTTATTTTAGTGTTCCTTTATTCTTGTCTCCAATTTTCTTCCAGTTTGTTCAATATATACTTGTTCATAGTGGAATCAAGGTATTAAATGAAGCAGAGTACAATTTTTTGTAATTGGTAGTTACATTTTTGTAGGTTTTCAATTTTCCGATGTTGTTCAAAATTGATCTAGACACCAGTACATTATCTTTTCTTAGTGTCGACTATAATTTTTCTCTGATGACCTTAAAATAAATTTCATTATTTGGACTAGGGTATATTTTATCTGAAAAGTGGTAGAGTTCATGAATGTGGTGTCCTGGTAAAAATGGAAACATTAGTAAGAAAGGTACTGAAGTACTTATAGTGATATAAACCCGATGCATCACTTTTCTATCAATTACAGAGCAAGAAATATTGAAATCTTCATGGGTATGCATAGTTTTTAACGTTTTATGTTTTTATTATACATTTTCAAGAATCAACAATTTTAGAGTATGTTTAGATTCAAGATAAGCGTTTATAAATTATATAATTCAACTAACATTCAAAAAGAGGATAAATTCTTAAAAACCGTTAGTATTCTATAGGTTAACGGAGTTTCTAGTAAAACTTAAAAAAATCTTAGCGGATCAAAAAATTGCAATTGTCCAAAAACCTTTTAATATCAATATATAGGGGGGGGGGGTCAAACCCTTCAAGGACAAATTAAATCTATTACGGCTTAACGATGTGGTTTATGAAACTAAATGTAAATTTTGTAAGAGTGTTTATATAGGTCATACTTGGAGACTGTTAAAAAATCGAATTTCTGAGCATAAAAAGAATATTTTTGGAAAAGTTGAGAAATACACTGGTTTAACTGTGCATAGCATCAGTACAGGAAATTATTTTGATTATACTAATATTAAAATTTTAGTTAAAAAACATAATTTACAAAAAAGAAAACATATAGAAAATTATTTCGTCAAAAGGAAGAAATATTCTGTTAATTTTAGATTTGAACAATCCCAGCTTTCCCATATATATTTTTCACTCATTAAATTTTAAAATCTTTTTATTTTTAACTGTCATAATATACATATTCAAATTTTCATAACTTTTACATAATAACATCTGTTTTTGCCTCTATAGACATTGTTTAAACCTTGAATTTATTGCATTCTTTGAAATGTAAAAGTTCAAATGATTTTTCAGTGTTCGTTACTCGATTATTACAACTAGTTCGGTATGTTCACTCGTGTGTTTTTCAATTTCGGGTTTAATTTATTCTCCTTACTAAGTTTATTTTTAAACTCCTTTATTTAATTCTTTTTCTAGGTTTTCAAGAAAACAGTGCATTGATTTTACCTATAGACTTTTATACTTACAAGTTTTTCTGCCAATCATATTGGACTTTAAAGTTAAGGGTGATCTTTTTAATGTTTTTCAATCTTTTTTATTAAAATTTCATGCTGAAGAGTTTTTTGGGCTTATAATTTGTACTGAATTTTGTATTTTGTATATGATTCTAGTTATTTGTAATACTTTTCTGACGAGGACCTGAATAAATTAGGTTGAAACGTTATATGAATTTTACTTATGTTTCTACTTGCCTTTCACTCCAAGAAATAACGTCTAACAAGAAAAATTTTATTTATTTATTTATATTTTATAGTATGTTCATAGCGAACATGCAATTGTCGTCAATATTTGTCATTCATTGCGACGCAATGTAATTTACTTAGTCATTGTTCTAATAGCAACATGCATAACATTTCATTGGTTTTAACAATGTGGTTAATTAGAGTAGGAAAGCATACGTTCTACTAGAATACCCTTGTGAATCGTCCAATTCTGACAAAGGGATTATATAAGAATATTTGGTTAGAATATTATGCATCTTATGTATTTCTTGATGATTTCGTCATCTAAAATATAATTCAATAAAATTTTTTTCTCAAAAATTCTTATGTTTATTATCAAGTTATTATTATACCCTTTCTTTCATTACCAATTTTCGACCTACAATTATCCCTTCTCAAATAAAAGATTAAGCTATGTTGGCTTAAAAGTTAGAATATGTCAAATGATTTAAGAGTCTTGTACGTCCCATTAAAAAGCAATAGATTGAAAATAATGAATCAAATATGACTTCTTTGTTTTACCGGGAATTTTTAATGAGATGATTCTATTTTAGAAAATCAAGATAACTATTTATGACATTCTCGTCGTAAGTTCCGGATAATCACGGAGAAGCAGGCGTAAATGCGTCTTTTTTAAAGCTTAATCACTTTTCGTTAAAACACTTTTCTACCTATAAATTAATTCCATCGTTGTTTGAAATAACATGTGCAAAAAAAACCAAATTGTTTTTTACTACATTCTACGAAATTTTTAAAGCAGAGATATTATAACGCTGTTTGCGTAATGTACCTCCACTTGAGGATTCGTTCTACGCTGGATAGGTTCCAGAGGTCTTCATTATCGATGGTACGTGTCTGGAATATTTAGCAAATGGTCCGTAGATACTTGTTAACGAACGGTTGTAATTTCATTAATTCACTTTATTCAACATTCTATTTCACTGTTTTAAGTTTCTCTCGGTAACGCATTCCGCATTGTTTCCAACATATCTTAAATTCTCATTTCAAATACAAAGCACTTACAATTTACCGTGAACTTGAAATATATGTTTGAATCTTTAACCAGCTCCGAATCATGTTTCACATATTTTCAATGCAATTTTTACAATAAGCATTCCAGCAATATAAATTTAAAAACTATTTTGTTTATTTATTGCAATGTAGATGATGTTGTAGAATAATAATCGGAACCTTTCTTATTGCATAGTATAAACTTAGAAATATTTTCACGATATTGGTTTAGCCTTTTAACTCAAGTATGCCGATGAACGAATATTAACCCGACTCTCTCTAATTAAAATGCAAGTTCTAACTATTCGAAAGCTTATATAAAGTTTCAGGGAGATTGTGGTATTTGAGAATGTATGCTTTGACCGCAGCAAAGTATCGCTCGTTTATAGGAAACTACAAACTTCCCGCAAACCAGTAGGTGCATTATAAAAATTAGAAAAGAACATTATGTCGACCTCGAGAACTTGGATTAACATTACATTGCTTCGTATGATCAACATAGGATGTTAATGGTTTTATATAAATGAGTCTATTAAATGTCTGGAATTTATTACTCGTTTCCTGTAATTTTAATATTTTTCTTGTAATTTTAGTAGCTTATTTTAATTTCACAACATCGTAACTTTATATTTCGAACGAAAAATAAAAGGTACGTAAATCCAGCGCAAACGTTGACACTTTCAGGTTCAGTTTATTCTACTGAACACATTATTTTGTTATCTGGCATTCTTATTGTTTTGGAGGTCACCGATTACAAATCTTCTTTCAAAATTTGAAAATTCAAAATGGCGGATCCAATATTGCAGGTAAAACTTTACAATTTTTCGAGTTATATGAAACTCATCACTCAAGGGTTCTCTGGATAGCTAATTGCGAATTTGAAAATTTGAAAATTGGAATAAGATAGTACTTTTCCATACAGTCCGTCTTAATTTTTCAGCAGGGGTCAAATAATATGGCCAGGGACTCATTATGAACATTTTTACTTTCAATTACTGGTTTATTCTTTCAAATGTTTCCATTCCGATGCCTAATACCATCTCCGGAATTCGCAAAGTATAATGTTATGATTTTCTGTCAGAACTGTCAGAGGCATTATAATATGCCTCATTTATCGATATTACTAGATAATACCCAAATTGAAATTAATATTTCACCGATGCAAAAAAAAACGTTAGTAATAATATTCGAGCCAATCAGCTTGAACTATAAAACATCGCCGTAATGAATCTGCAAATTTTCAATGTTTTGAATCTGACTACTGGTCCATGATCATCGATCCCAAAATCCCAAATAACCAGTTTCAAAACGATCCGATCGGTTTCAAACATATCTTGCGTCATATTGAATCCACAATTTCGCATTTTGAAATCTGACTTCAGTCATTTTCATTCGTGTCGAGCGACTCAAAAAATATTTAGACACTGAGTATCATAATGATAAATTATTAAAAAGAAGCGCGAAATTATTAGTAATATTTATTGAAAAAACACATATTCTGAAATATGGCTAGAACTTTTTGAAAATAATCTTTGTTTTTCGATTTCGTTATCAGACTATGAAACAGCGAAGTGCAATGAATTTTATTACATTTTTATGAGCTAAGAAAATTCTGCTGCCGTAAGAAATTAGCTGCGTTGACATGTTTGCTGTTTTATAAATTTCATAAGATTCCACTTTCAGCATTGTAGCTTCCAAAATTTACTATTAGAGCACTTTGAGAACTCATACTTCACAGCTGTTTCCAGTTTTACTACAGCAGATTGTTTACAGTGCTGTAGCAGTGTGTAATTTTACTTCAAACTTTACTTTACATGCAAAACTGCATTTTTTACTTATTGCTTTGGTAAGAATTAATTCTATTTTGGATGTCGTTTATATTTCAATTCTGTAAATGAATAAGTTTATTTTATTTTCTTACTTGCAAGAATACAAATATTGTATAAGAGAATTATCCTCAGAAAAAATTTAATAAATTTAGGAAAACATTAAGAATTAATTAATGAGTTTTTAATGAATAATGCACAGAATATTAATAATCCTGAATCATAAACAAGTTTTATGTATTTTTTTAAGAGTATGAGAGGAAGTGAGAAAAAAAATCATGCAAAAAATTGATCAAGACGTGCAATATTTTATTTATACACAACGTCTCTCTATTGCAATTATTGATGCCGATATCTAGTAATGAATATGTATTACGCAAAAAATTCAACAACTTAGGAATAAACTTATTTTAGACGGGATCATCAACACTGGCAACGTCCGTGTTAGTGTGTTTTGTATAAAAAAGTACATTCCGTACGAGTCGCCTAGTTATTAATATTCAGATGTAGACTAATCATATTTCTAAATCTAATGATTAAAATTAACATCATATTTAATTTATAGGCCTAACAAATTCTTTTAAAAAAATGAAGGACTCGCTGAAGACTCGGCTCATATTGTAGAAAATTACAGCAATGATATTCACTTGACATAATTTTAAAATATCCTTTCCGAAAAGTATTCTTTTTAATTTAACCCATTAAGTCCGGCAAATGAGAAATTCTAATTTGATATTTGAGGCTTAATAGCGGTATAAAAAAACGAATTTTGCAGGTACAATTTCAGGCACAAATTCATTAAATTTTATTATTTAACAAAAATAGTAACATTATTCTAGTATTTTACAAGGCTGATCAATTGTAGCTATTTCACTCAGCTATACTATATTTCACATACTACGGAAATAGATGATCTTTATTATATTATTTGGCATTAACCTGCCAATAAATTCATGCCATTTCTAACGGTAATAGGTCATGAGTTCGAATCCCTGTATAGCAACTTTTCTTATATGTTTCCCTAGTAGGTTATTCAGAAAAACTTGCTAGGCTAAGGCTAAGCTTCTAATTCCGGACTACTACCGACCTCTGTTGATAGTTATCGGCAGCGTCATCGCTTTTTCTGTGATCGACGCATCGTGAATATTGTCTTGAAAGAAAATAGGACTTATACTACAGCATAGACGGCGCTGTTAAACTTAGAGAGCCCCAAAACACTTAAAAAACGTAAGAAATGAAATTTTTTTCTAAATTTTTAAAAATCGAAATTGCTTGTAAATTGTATGTAACGATTATTAATCTTGCCTAATATGATTCTGCATCCAAAATAATTATATTCACAATGGCGGATGCAATATCGCAAAGTTTTCGAGATATTTCCAGTTTCGATGTGAATTTCATTTCAAAGTTATGCATTGGAAATTTAGAAGTCACTATTTAGAAATTTAAAAAAATAGTGTGGACGTACGATGGCAGTAAGCCGATGAAAATCCCAGGAGGATTCAGTGTACTTATTCATAAGAACAATAAAAGTCATAAAACATGATTTCGAATTTCAAACTAATTTTCTTTGCTTGATTTACTATGGAATTGGTCATTGATGTTTTTAACAACAAAATTTTCTATGTACACTTGAACATAATTATTTTGAGTTCGGAAATCGCAGACTTGTTCCAGATAGGTTTTAAACGTAAAAACATAAAAAATTCATTAACAAATTAAATTAAATAATACGGCTTATGTCCCACCAATAAAAAATCTATAATTTCCCCCTTTCGGCCGACTCGCGTGCATTCCCGAGGAGGAAACATATCTCAATCACGATGAAAAAATGACCGATTTTCAATTGAAAAGGTTATTTTTATAATCAGACGAACGAAGCAGAATTCCCTGATTGAAAAAAATAAGAGAACTTCTGGTGTTTTGTACGCCACTATTTTTCCTCGTGATGGAGCATCTTTTGTACAGAATAGGCTGAATTTCGTTACATGCGAAAATTCAGCCCTCGTACTCAAGACATCTGTCCACGATCAACCAAGTGTGAATGACAAAGAACCACTCACTGGATAAGGTAGACAACGACTTAATGGTCTGATGATAAAAAGATGTTACCGATTAACCTTTTCAATTGTTAATTATGCATTTTTTCTTCTTCTCGCCTAGAGCTCATCATAATGAAAAGATGTAACGTGGGTCGGATTTTAACAAATTAAATTAAATAATACTATATATTTTCGTTATAAAAAATTCATATTTTTTTGTGGATAAATTTTGAATATCCCATACATTAAATTAATTAAATTCAGAAACTGCGTGCTGTAAACATATTAGGTTTACTCTGCCATATCAAATAAAGGGATTTTCTGGAACGGAATGTAACGGAAACTTTTTACATTCACCGTTTCATAATTTCCTGAAACAAAATTTAGTAACAGAAATATGTAACAAAGGGAATCTTGCATTTGGACCTGGCGAAGAGAAACCAAACTAACTTCGTCATTGCTCGCTGATTTATATTCAAATTTCTATTTAGAAGTTTCGTAATTTTCTGATGCAGTTAGTATAAAAATATCAGATTTTTCCGTACACTTCTAACTGTTCATCCAGAATATTTAATTTAAATGCCCATGCCACATTTTGTGTGTGCCCCATGTATTAGCAATTTTAATTAACTAAGTGGCATTATGTAATTTAATAACACGCTTTTCAAAATCTAGATATAAGTTATAAGATTAAATCACCAAAGCCATGCAATTTCAAGAATCCGGACCGACTGGCAAATACGCACATGGGCGCCTCTTTTCCAAGTTATCAGAATTAAATCGCTCCGGACGGATGTTGTGTGAATCCGGAAAATGATCAAACAGTCGGTGTGTACCATATGGTACAGTAACGACCGAGCTATTTTTTGGTATAAAATTCTTTACTAAATACAATAAAAGAATATTTTCAGAAATATTTAAACTTGAGTCATTATAGACCTTCTTTTATTTTCAATTTATGTGTATTTCAAAACGTGCATTAAATTCCTAATCTCATTTTCGTAATTTAGTTAATGTATTTATAAATATTACAAATATTTGCTTCTTTAGTGATTTTCATCTTTAACGTACATTTCCAAAAATTTTACCATTTTTAAGTTCAACGTACGTGATTCTTATAATGATGACGTTAAAAATTTCACATCTATGCGCATTTTTCTTTCCATTCTAAACAGTTTTGCAGCAAAAATATAGCTACTGATATATTTTTACCGAAGGATTGATTTTCTGCAACTCCACGAATGTGCAACAATATCTTCGTCCATAAAAACAGCAGGGTGCAGGTCGCTGTCATCGAGCATGGAATCGAATGATGATTTTTCGAAACCAGATCAGTCATGAAGTGATCGTAAATAATTTCCATTTTGTTGTTGTACATTGGCAGCCTTCGTGAACTTGTTTACCGGATTTATTTATAATTACAATGAAAATACAATAAAATTATTTATTTTGCATGAAATCCTGAATTTTTCCTTAGATAAAAGAATTTAAAAATATTATCTGTAATCTTAAGAATGGCAAATGGAATATCTAGGTACGTCAATATTTTGTATTAGACACTACATTAAGCTCAAAATTTTCTTTAAAATGATTTCCTCTTGACCAAATTAAAACTGGAACTTTTTCAAAGCTACCCTTGTGTATTGTAAAACGTTCTAATTATTTACGAAATATCGATAGTTTCTTTTTAAAAATAGTATTGCACAATTGAAAAGTGTTATCTTATTAAATTATATCAACATTTCTTTTTGACCAAAAAAATTTCTTTGCAGCGGCATTATTTTCTTTTAATAATGCAGAAGTTTGAAATGCTTAACCAAAATTAAAGATCCTCTAAAATGATTCTTAAAAATAGTAACATCATTCTAAAGTTTTACATGGCTGATCAATTATAACTATTGATCATATCGATGTTATGTTTCATGTACTACGAGAAGTAGATGATCTTCATTAAATACCTTGATAATAAAATATGCACTTAGGTTTGATTTAATTAATTCATTTGAATATTTATTCGTTATCTTTCATCGAATTCGTTTAAAAAAATAATGTACAAAAATATTAGGTAACCTCTGTTATTAAATATGTTGTTTGACAATTATATATTTTATCGATCTGATATTTTCACCCATAGTCCTCCACGAGCTCTGACAGAAGGAATTCGGT
Source organism: Trichopria drosophilae (assembly GCA_030407085.1). Classification (NCBI taxonomy): domain Eukaryota; kingdom Metazoa; phylum Arthropoda; class Insecta; order Hymenoptera; family Diapriidae; genus Trichopria; species Trichopria drosophilae. Next base: position 22,302,014 of record CM059583.1, read on the forward strand.
AGGCTGGACGAATTTCCGTCTTTCCTGAAACAGGATGCAATTGAACTTTGCGGAGGATTGTACTCATCAGCATTTTTATCTCTAGTAGTGCGTATTTCATTCCTGAAAATATAAAAATTATGTTTAGCATTTATTGTTCTCATTGTTTCAATTGTGATAAAATTTTAATCTAAACGTAACAACATTTTGTTAATGAGCAAATAGGGCCCTTCTCAAAATTAAAAAACAAAACTATCAACAAGAACTCTTTATCCCATTAAGCACCAAATGTACACATTTTTCCAGAATTCTTCGGAAATTATTTTAAATTTGTGTGAAATCAGCATCAGATCATTCGTTTGGGTCCCTCATTTATACTGTTTATTCAATAATCAAGTGTAGTGGTCTTATTTTTGAATTATTTGTTCATATAAAACATCCACCACAAGTTTTGTTTCATTGCGTTTTACTACTAAAAAGTAATGTCCAACTACGTGTTAAATGTTTGTACACTTGGTCGTTAATTGGTTCCGCTGACTTATGAACTTGAAGATTTATTAAATACTGCTCAAAAAGAGCTCTGAAGTATGAGGTCTCAGAAAAGCCTTTTCATTATGAGCTTTCACTCTCATTGTAAAATGAGACTCTTTCAAGAGGTTTTATTGCAAGTATCTGTAAAAGGTCTCTCTATAAAATAATATAGGGCAGAGTCTGGGTCATATCCTATTTGGAAGTGATAAATAATTTGATTTGATCAGTATCCACCATTATCACTCGACAATCCTTTACTACCTATCCTCATGATGGGATATCCAACATAATCACTAGCTATCATTGTTTTCTCAGATCATCCAATCACTATTAACTTCTCTTAAATAACTCATGTGTGATGAAAATTTCAAACGCATCATGTATTTTACTAATATATTATTATTCACAAGTGAGAAAAGCATAGGAAAAAATAAGACCGAACCTATGCAGTTTCTAGGACCAAGGCTGAATGGCAAATATGCACATGGATGTCTACTTTCCGGGTTGTCAGTATTAAATCGTTCTGGATGAAAATTGTGAGGATCTTCAAAATGATGGGGAAGTCGATGAGTACCATAGGGAACAATAACGACTGAGCTGCCTTTAGGTATCACTTGCTTTCCTGAAAAATTGAAAAGAATAATTGTTCATCTTTTCATCATTTTTAAATATAATATGGCATAAAAGTAATGTCAGCATATAATGTGAAGTAACAATATCATCACAACAATAACTTCGTACACTTTAAATGCTAGATGTGGTATGAACATAATACCAAAACGTAGTGTACGGTTATTCAGTTGTTGAAAAAAGGTAATTCAGCATAATTTTCGACGTTACAATAATTCACATTTAAGATTCTACATGGGCCAAATTAAATATGTTGGCTACATCTTGAAACATCCACATAGCTATCCCTCCAAAGAATAAAATTAGCAAGAGGAAATTACCGACTCTATATCATTAAAAAATACCGCCGAGGACAAAGACTAAGTTGTGGATGATGATGAGGAAATCAAATTAGACACCACACGGCATTAACAAAATTTCAGACCCATATAGTTTGATAATTTTTTTAGTTTGTAATGATAGTATATATGTCAGGTGATAAAATATAGATACCTTGTTTTCTTTGTAGTAGTTAATGATAATTAAATACAAGCATACTAAAAATAAAAATATTTTTCTATGTTTGCAATAATTGAAATATAATTACCTATTTTGATATCCTCTCCGAGGGTACGTGCAAGAATTGGAACACTGGGATACAGTCGCAATGACTCTTTAATGCATAGCTCTAAACATCGCATCATCTTCAGATCCTGCATGGTTGGTGCTCTTGTATCCTCATTGAAGATCTCTCTCAACTCCTTAATGCACTTTTCTTGCCATTCTGGATGATTCGCTAGAAGAAATAATGCTATTGCTGTCGTAGTACTCGCAGATTCATGGCCACCCACCATAAAAGTGCAACACTCGTTCGCAATATCTTCCTCCGTAAAATTGTCAGGATATTTTTCATGAACATTTATCATAAAGTCCAATATCGAGGAAACAGCTCCTGGATTTTCATCTACTGCTGTATCTCTGCGCGATTGACGTTTTTCGGCGATGATTCGATGACAAGCTGAATTTACTTTAGCATTTTGTTGAATATCTCTTCTACCTGCACTCGTTAGATTATGTATCCAATCTACTAACAACCAAGGTCTAACCATTCTTTGTTGCATTCCAGTTTCTCTGGAAACAGATAAAAATAATACAATAATAATTTTCCTCATTTTTAGGTATCATATTACTCACTTACGAAATGTTGTATCATTCACTTGTGTTTTATCATCGTTACTTTTCTCCTTAGTTATATCAATCCCCAGAATTGTTTCTGAAACAAAAGTGCCAAATTAGTCTAATTTCTATATCCTGAATATTACTAACACGAATATTACTTAAAACCTGGGATTAGGACATTACCTGACAAAATTTCCAGAATAGTGTCATTGAAAAATTGAGTAAGATTTACGATTTGTCCTGACTTTTGTTTAAATTTATGGGCCAAGCGATTGGAAGCATTTGCGAATATCCCGACAAACTGTTGCAGAACTTGCATATGGAAAGCTGGTTGAAGTAATTTTCGATGACTCTTCCAAATTGATACGTCCTGCGTAGCTAATCCATTTCCGAGATGAGGAGCCATCAGTTCATAAAAATAAATCTTTTGTGTATGCTTCGAACTGTTCAGAACAGTCTGAATATCCTCAGGTTCAAGTATGATGAAAAATGGTAAAACTGAAATCCACATTCGAAAAATCCGCCCGTATTTTGCAAACGCCTCATGAGAAAATAAATGCATTACTGAAAACAGTTAATTATATATAATGAATCCAGATATGACAAAAAATAACATTATTTTAATTTTAACTTACAATCTTTTTTGTACAAGTAGTCCACATTTCCGAAAAGTGGTATTGTCGGTGGTCCGGGTACTTGAAGAGCTGTGAGATATATCCTAATGTAGTTCTTGAGCAAGTACAGAATGTAAATGCAGAAAACCAATGCAGCATAAATCCATACATGCTGGATGTCACGATTCCACTTTTTTTGACAAAAAATGTTCTTTAATGAATTAAATATAATTTTTCACCTTTAAACGTAAATTCATTATGTTAGGAATCTACTTTTCAGACGGTAAGTTATATCAACAGTAAATAATGTATATTTGGTAGAGTACGTAATGATGAATAGTAGTTTTCGAAATAAGGGTGTAATGTTGGACTTTACGCACCGTATTATAACATGCGATTAGACAGAACCGGTGCGTAAGGACGAATGTTTATACCCAACTATCGAACACTGTTTTTTATTATAGTATGAGCATTTTTCAGATGCGTAAAATTTTAGATTTTATGCGTGAGTACTACACGTGACCCTCCAAAATCCACATGCACAATCTGCAGCACAAAAGTGACTCGAAGATTCATCTTCGTTACTGCACACTGTACTGAGCCATTTTGCAAGTGCAACCACTGCCTCCACCATCGGGTGAGTGCTTACAGGATCTCGTATGAGTTCAGTAGACGAAGTGATCCCAGAAGCACTGTTTTTTGAAATCGGCCTGCATTGGAATTAGCATATCCTAGACAGACCGGAGTACTTGTGATCTTTTCCAGGAAATTTGGTCTCATTCCTACTATCACTCCAATTAAAAGCGCGGCGAGCTTGATTTTAAATCCTTGTGCAGCGAACTCGATAGTGTAGATAGATTTTCATCGATGTCAACAAGGACGATATAAGGTATATTGGTTTTTATTTGCGTACCCATCGGAAATTAACTATTCCACCCTAAACGGTACAACTCATTTCCGACTACACGAATTCAATATCAGTGATGAAGTTCTGCAAAACTGTGGTCGTGTCAATACCAAAGATGCTGCAGAGATGTTAGTACGGCAATCAGAGTTGCATTGTGACGTTCAATGTATGCCGAAACTGCATATTTGGGCATACTGCCAAGAAATTCGTTACTGCCTCAACACGACATCTAAACGATCTACAAAGCGCAATCGGCACCTCCTGGTGTATGTGATCTGGCGATAAGCTATCTCTATAAAATACGGAGTTATCCTATCCTCATGTTGGCCAGGAGACGCAATGGCAAACAATGATGACTGATTCAACCTCCCTGTGCACTAAAATACGTCCCACGTTGAAAACTAGACAGTTTTATGATACTCGTTCCACTGCATTGTACAAAAATGCCCCGTGTTGTACAGGAACTAGCGTCATCGGGAGAATCTCCATTCGCTTTATTATATCACAAGCTGTTTCGCGGAGTACTCTGTCATGCATACTATCCATGCCAGCTCTGCTAACATTCCGAAACGTTCGTCCATTGTGAAATTTTCCATCACTGACTCCCCTTTTTCATTCATTTCTGAGTTCCCCCACAGCTGATGGAAGTTTGCATGGCAAGCCTGCATCTTCACTTCGGCCCGTGGGTTATATGATGATACAAACTTTTGGTCTTGCCACTCGGTTTGCTAAAAGAAAGAAATGTCGCCAGTCCACTGATGGCAGTTTTCACAATCAAGGTTCCAGTTGTTCTTTGGCTCGGGGTCCAGGTATCTGAACTATCAGCAGTCATGTGGAGCCATTAGGTACCCCGGTGCCACCGGGCTTAGATCCGGAAATCGAAGGCTGGCGATTAATGTAATTAATCTTAATTCTTCAATGAGGGATTGGAGAAGCTCAAAACTGCCCATCTTCATTTTTTCCCCGGACCAGGACATCATTTCCCTGGTCTACTGGTTCACCAGTACAAACTCAGCCATAACTCTGCGGAAAAACCCGTCGATCATCGGCCATTATTTTGATGTGCTCCTTCGTGAGCTTTACCTCGGCAGACTGTTGTTCACCATCAGAAGAGTTTGGGAAGTGGCCCTATGCGCCCCTGTGTGAGTATGAGCTCATGCGGCCTCATGCTCAGTCGCCTTACTCACATCCCTCGCTGAAACCAGTTTTTTTTTTTTGGTAATTTGTGTACTAAGGGTGTTTCTATTTAGGGTTTAGCCTGCATCAATAATATCGAGACTTGCGGCTGGTCTTGTGTCCCAAAAAGCCTCGTTCTATTTAGTATACTTTATTGCGAAGGCTTAGCTGTTGAGAGATCGTTGTTAGTCCTCTGTACTACTTGTTTCTCTGTTGGGACCCATTCATTTGGTCTCCATGATTACCTGACCAACCGAGTTAGCAGTAATTTTTATTGTATTATGCTTTATTCTTGGTCCCACGATAAGTTAGAAAAACAGCCCTGACTTTTGTCCCGGAGCAAGGCCCCACATTCCGGAGGGAATTCCTCTCACAAACTTGGACACCTGTCGATTTCTGAGTCCTTGGATGAATGTTGTAGGGATGTGAAAACTCATGATTCTATGGTCACCGAAGAGTCCTTACTTGCGCCAATGGGTTTTTGCAATGTACTTATAATGAATAAGTTAATTTATAATAAATGTTAAATCAAAGTATATTGTATGCAGGACGTTTATTCCATTAATTTTCAATCTACATTTAATAATAAACAACAGACATATGACTTGTGATTCAGACTTTTAACAGGCACGGATACTAGGGGCTTTGTAAAAAATGGAACGTCTCTTTCAAGATGTCCATCGAATTTTTGAACACTGACAATATGGGCAAAAGACAAAAAAAATGTACATTTCTTTTAAATTATTAATTAAATAAAATACCTGAATCACATTAATCTTGAAATAAATAGGCTTTATGTTCAGTTCTTATTGTAAAAGTATAAATATGAAATTAACATTCCAGATCAATGATCTCGTGACGCGGGAACTCGTATCTCTTGAGTTTGTTCCCAATTTTTCACTAAAATGAACAATTAATATTAAAAAATACTAAGAAATGTTTGTCTTCAATTAATTCTTCGAAGATCTTCATCAGACTTTTGAATTGAGCAGAAGAGCCACTGACTTCAGACAAAAAATCGCTGGTAAGATTTAGAAAATGAATATTGCCAAAATTCTCTTTAATTAGTTAACTATAATTTTATATTAATTTTGTTATGATACTTCTGTAGATATTCAGAATAGAGTTTTAAAGCTTTTTTAGGCATTTTTAAATTAATTATTTATTAAAATGACATATAAGATGAAGTAAATTATAAAAATAACAGCAAGTAGGTGGATTAGACCCAGGTAACTTATCGTACAAATCTAATGACTTAAACATTAAATATTATATCTAGGCATCTCCAGAGTGTATTTAGAAACTTAATTTTATTTTAAAAGTACTATCATTAATAAATTGAATTGCCTTCGTGATTTCTAACTAAGAAAGACCCTATTAAACGTTTATGCAGTTTCGTTACTGGCAATGCGCAATTCTATCTTCAGAGAATTTTAGCTATTTTTTTTAGTAAAAGAAACAGTATTTTATCAATTATGATATTGCAGCAGCATAATACTATTTAACTATAAAATATATTATCATGCTTTAATATAAATTTAATATTTATTGCTATTCCCACTTTAAAGAAAACCTATAATATCGCTTACAATAATTATTGTACTCGATATAATATACATTTCTCTCCGAAGTAATCCGTGTGCGTAGTGATATTCCACTTATCATAAATTTGCAATGTGTGTTTATAATATTTTTCACTTACATGCCGAGTATGCACTGAAAATCATTGTAAGTGATTTCAATATAACGACGCGTAGAATTAAATGCATTCAGCATAAAACATAAACCTTGAAATTAAAGAAAAACACGATTAACATTGAAAGAAAGTCAAGTGCTAAAAGTCACACGATCTCGACGCATATGTTAACGTATGCATGCGAGAAGCAGAGTTTTTTATCCGGAGAATGAAGAAACACTTTCCGTATAGAGAGTTCAATAATTAAATTCCCTTTAATAATTGTGTTAAATTATACTAATAAAGATTTTCTAATCCTTGTAAAAAATTATATAATCAGGGTATAAAGTAATCAAACACGTGCTTATAAACATATAGACTCAGTAATTCGATTTAACAAATTAAATTGAATAATTGTCAAAAAATAGGTGCCACGTAAAATTAATTTTGTATGAAGTTAAACAAAAATGAACTTTTTAAACTTACCATCTAAAAAATAGAGTTATAAAATTACTGAACAATTTCGATTATAGCATTTTTTAAATTATATTCTTATTTTTGGATTCTCGATTTCTGTTTTAAGTAACTGTAAACCGAAAGTAGATGACATAAAAATCGCAATTCATAACTTTATATTTGTATATTCAACAACAATTTAAAAAAGAATTAGAAAATAATTTAAAGAGAACATAATAAAAAAAAAAGAAAACGTAATAAAAAAAATAACTTTTAATTAAATCAAAATGCATATACTCACAATTTGTTTTAGTACAGATGCCATAGTAGAAAAGTGTTATCTCGATATGCTACCGTCTAGAAGCACATAATATATTATAATCTCCTGCAGTGCATTTAATAACTGTGGTTAGTCTAGTACACATTACATCCCGACTCTAACGCTGATCTTTCATTAATAACTTACATTTGATTTCCGCAAAATGCTAAGTAATAGACAAACCAATGAAATAATCATTTTTTTGCGGATAGCAACACGCACATATTTATAATACATGTATATATGTATATATATATAGGATACGTTTTTTAATGTATGAACTTGTTAGAATTTTAGTATTGATTATTGTTCTCCCAATTTATTTTTATAATTACACATTTTTCCATGCGGACAGCACACCACATTATGGCTATCATTAGTATAAATAATAATTAGTGTTGGTGTATTTCGGTTTTAATAAAATGATAAACAATATTGCAGGAAAAATTATAATGCTTGGAAAATGAACTTTTTTTTAGTAATGGAGTGGAAAACACAAAACGAAAAAATTGTTTCGACCCTGATATGGGTCCTTTTCAGTAAACAAATACGTATATTATTTTTCAAAGTTTATAATTTTAAATAAACACAATTTTTCCTTTTTGGGGAAATTTTCTTTCCTTGAGTAACAATTTACAACCTATTAAAATAACTCTTACAAACTCTAAACATTTTTTAGTGACAAAATAAATCTTAAATAAATTATTTTTTTCTGAAAATTGTAACGTTGAATTTTCTTTTATTTAATTTCAAAAAAAAAATATACATGTACATATAAATTTCTCAGTTACACAAAAATTTTATTTTATAGGACGCGATCCAAAAATGCGGTTTCCGCTAAACTGGTCCGACTGTTATCTTTTTAGGCCCACGTTGCCGGAAGTGGAAATTCCCGGTCCTACCTTCCACACCAACTCCCCAAACTTCCTCTCTATCTTCCTCGCAACCCACGTCAACTGCTCGCATTCACTTCCGGTTTTCGCTACTTCCGGTCCGACCCGGTAATTTAATAATCAGTTTAAAAAAAGAAAACCCGATCGTTCGAATTTAAGTCCTTCCCTCGCCACTTCCGGTCTGCTTGTTACGCTATTAATTCAATAAACGATAAAAACGATCTTTAGTCTTCACGTCCCTCATTTGCCACTCTCGATCCACTCATGAATACAAAAAAAAACGGTCTTTTGACTTCGAATTACTACTCGCCACGTCCGATTCACTCATTACTTAAGAAATACGATTTGTCGATTTTTTTGTCGATCACTCGCCACTTCCGGTCTAACCATCACTCTTCTGAATCATCCGACAGACACCAAAAATCACGATTATCATTCATTTAATTTTCCGGCTATGCCGTCTTACCTTTTCTTCCTTTTTCCTCTTCCTGTACCTCTCTCTCTCTCGCTCTATCTTCCTGTTTCTCTCCTTCTCACTACTCTCCTATCTATATCTCTTTCTCCTCTCTCACTAACACTCTTCTCTTTACAGTGGTCTCTCTCCCTCTCACTATCTTGCCCCACCGCCTTTTTTTACCACTAGTACTCTCCACAAAAAAAAAACCCACGGACGTCTCGCTACCGTTCGCAAGTCGCGGTCACGAACATACTAAATTTGAAAATCGTCATCGGTACTGACCGAAATTCATGTAATTTCCGTATATCGAGGCTATTTTAATATTTATTTTTAAAATTAATTTTAAAAATACAAATTGATGGTAATAAAGTATAGAAAAATACGACAAAGCTGAAAATGTTCAGAAAATTTTGAAAAAAAGCGGGGAACTCAGAAAAATATTTTTACGAGGAACCGGGGTACGATCCCGGGGCCTTTCGATTGCCGGCAATCGTACTGCGGTTCCTCTTCAAAATGTTCTGTAATCCCCGCTTTATTCAGATTTGAAACAAGTACTATGTTACGGAATCACCATTCGATAATATTTGCGATTTTATGAAAATGGACCTGATTGTAATGAGATTTTTTTATAATTTCCATAAAATTTCAACTCGATTTCAACTCGACCAATAATATTCACGATTGTATGCTCATAAAACGATGTATTAAATTATTTTATTTCATGTAATAAAGCTTTACATATTCAGTACGATACTTGTATGACTAATAGATGTGTATGATGTATATTTACAACTATAAGGCACTTGTTTCAATCATGAGATTCTCATAAGAATCCTACTTAAAAGTATAGCTGTTGTCCTCTATTATGATCTCTGTCTTAAACTTATCTCCGTGCATCCGGCTATCGTATTATGATTAACTCATAAATATTTCCTTTATAATTGGTAAAGATTGAAAGCACTGTTAAAATCCACGAAGAATTACAAAGCTGAAGAAATTTAACGATTGTTAGACTATTGTACACGAAAAGGGAACTTTGCATATGGAAACCCTTTTAACAGATTGGTCAAGACAACCATATCTTAAGTTGTAATAACCGTGTTTTTATTTTCCGTGTACTTATTCATGTGATTTATTTCGTAGTATATTAGGTAAAAAAGTAAAATGACCAGAATGTTATCAAGTTTCACTTGAAACTTTAAGTCATTGTTCAACTTTTGCCGCAGATAAAATGTTTATGTAGTCATATGTTATTGGAATGTTGTAACTGCCTAATGGCCCTAACCTCCTAATAGATGTCGAATCGACTTCTATTTCAGGTAAATGGGGAATAAAAACAAGGTAAGTTTTAAGTCGAAATTAGGTAATGGAATGCATTTGGACTTTAAAGGCATAGTCTTATTTGGGATAACGGGCCTAAAAAGAAATCGAATATTAGTAATAATTTGGTCATTTTGCCTAAGTTTAGACTTAGAATAAACTTCTGAACAATTTTCATCAGAAAGTTACGGGTTCATACAGGGAGAGAAATGACTTATACATGTGGTACTATGAAACATGCTTTAAACAAGTTTATGCTCTAACCGCTTGCGAGAAAGTTTGAGTATGTTACAATATGCAATGCATGTATTCCATGTGTTAAATACGGCACTTACGCGCCACCCCTCGGTGGAAGCTCGAAATTAGTCGAAACGTCGATCAATGGATCGCAGTAAAGCATTTATATAATAATTTCTCATTTCAAAACCACTGGACCTTTAAGGAAGAAAACATGTTTATATTTGGTAGATTGCTTACTAAAATTTAACCTATTTGTTAAAAACCTTCAGGGCAATTCTATAAGTCGAAATTTGTTTAATTTTACTTTTAGAATATACCTCAAATACTATTTTACTATGAGGACATTTTTAAAGTCATTATTTAGTTAAATTAACCATCAAATAGACCTCAAATACATTTTGACTTAGAAGACATATTTTAGGTTGTAATTTGAGTGTTTTTTACTAAACTAGAGCATGTCAACTGTGGCCGGGGTCAGAATTCCTTACTTTGCTGCTTGGGTCTGGGACAAATCGGAACGTTTGTTCGTTCTTTATTTTTCATAATATTTGTTAACATTAATGAAGTAATTTCGATATTTTATGGAAAAAGTAATTGATAAAAATAGATTTTTTTTTTAATTAATTAACGGGCGGAATCGCCCTTTTTAATAGATTATAATTTTATTGAAAATATTTATAAACAAACTACCATAATAACCGAGTAACGATCTAATTCGAACAATTTAACTCAACTTTCGAACACTCAAAATGAATCCGATTCAGATCATCACCGAATCTGAAGTCTGATAGTCCCCGAAATCTACGCGTTGTTTTGTAATTCTAACTATTTTTGTTAAGTTGTTTACAGGCATTGTTATACACTCCATCACGAAATTTATACTAGTCGAAATGACAAGATTCAGTTGTATTACTTGGCCATATTTATTGAACGTCAAGTTTAATTAATATCTTCATGGAAAATTATCTTGGTCATATTAACGATAACACATAAGAGGTTGAGCCCTTTATTCTGCAATATACAATACGAATATGAAGCGGTTGTAAAAGAAAAATGTAATTTTAATTCATTGATGTCTTTATTGCGTTGTAAAAAATAGTAAATTTGCCATGGTATACAAATTTGAATACGTCATGGGCACAACAAGTTTTACACCCAAGTGCCTTTCAAAAAAAAAGTTTGCATGATTTGGAAGCATGCGACGAACTACATATAATACGATGTCGTCATATGTACATTATAAACATTTAGAAGTTGTTTCCTATAATTATTTATTATTGCTTATATTATTCGCTGATCAGTGATTTTTATCCATAGTCCTCCACGTGCTCTGAGAGAAGGTAATCTGTATTTTGGTACTATCTCTGTTTTTCCTGCTATGGGAGACAATTGGAACCTCCGTAAAACAGTACTGATCAACACTTTGATTTCCAACATGGCGAACTTGGATCCTGTAAAAAAGTAGTATTATATATATTATACATTATAAATACACGTATAGAATGTTTCTGGTCTGCAACCAAATTGACAAAACATCCATAGAGATTTATAAATAACACTTTAATATTAGCAATGCCTATAAAAATGTATTTAATGTAAACACGTACATTAATTTTTGCTTCATCTTATAATTTTGTTGAAATGCCTGAGCATACATCAAAGCCTAGGTAAGAATATCAATATTACCTGACCATTACCCTATCCAGGTACCACTGGAATATAAAGGTTGTAGAAGAATGATAAAGGTATGTTCCCTAAATGGCCTACTTGGACTAGACTATTTGAAAGTCTCGAAATATGTTTCAAAATACGTAAAAAGACATATCTATTACCTTATGTCGTAGTCAAAGTTTGTATATAAATGAAATTTTCCAAATGAAAACGATCGATTAGGATTTATTGTAAATATGTATATTTGTGTGGTGGGCGTAAAGTGCGATTTTATGCCCGATCACGATTGACATATCCGAGAAACAACGAAGGCGACCCGGGGGTATCACGGAATATAATCAACTTAGATGGAAAAAAATATAGCAAAAATTGAACGAACTAAAAAATGTCTATCCTAGAAGAGTCCATTCTAAGTCATCTATAGTTGGTTAAAAAACGTCTACCATGGTCCAAAATAAGCTTTGAACATTGAATATAAAGTCGATTAAAAGTCGATTCAGAGTCGTGTAAGAAGTCAACTGTAAAGTCGACTCTTCGTCGAGAATCTGATCTTCGTGATCAGCAACCTCAAAGACCTTCTCGTGTGAATGACTAGTTTCATTCTTAAGTATTGAGATGGAACACCGTTTTTCGATTTGTAATTATTTTTTCGATATAATTTTTTATTAATCTAAAGTACCTATGCAATTTCTGGCACCATGACTGAAAGGCAAGAAAGCATATGGATGTCTGTTCTTCGAATTTTCATATTCAAATCGTTCTGGACGAAATTTAAGTGGGTCTGGAAAATGATGTGGCAATCGGTGAGTGGCGTATGGTCCAAAGACGACAGAGGCACCTTTAGGTACCACATGATCTCCTAAAATATAAAATTGATAAAATAATTAGAAGAATATTTTCAATAGTATATAATTAACAATAATTAATTATTGTCTACAACATACACTTGCCTATATTTATATCTTCCTCGAGTGTTCGTGCAAAAATGGGGATACTGGGGTACAATCGGAGAGTTTCTTTTATGCACATGTCAAGGCATCTCATCTTTCGTAAATCCTGTAGGCTTGGGGCTTTACTGTCATCTTTAAAAATCTCATACATCTCGTCGACACATTTTTCCTGCCATTCTGGATGATTTGCCAGAAGGAACAGTGTTATAGCTGTCGTCGCACTGGTTGATTCATGGCCTCCCACCATGAAAGTGCAACAATGGTTAGCGATGTCTTCGTCGGTAAATATGTCAGGATACTTTTCATTAACATCTAACATAAATTCCATCAAGGATGTGACGTCATTGTTGATGGGTTTACTTCTTCGATTTTGTCGCTTTTCTGCAATGATGCTTCGGCATGCTGCAAACATGGCAGCGACACGATCCTTTTCCTTTTTTCCAGCTCTGGTTATTTTATAAAGCCACTCGATGAACAACCATGGATGGGTAAGTTTGTAATGGGTAGAAATGCATCCTCTGCAAAATGAAGTTTTATATTAATTGCTTTGATTTTGCTTTACATTATTGTCTCTATGCTGTGTTCCAGAATCATGAATTTGTAAAATAAATTTTTAAAATGCAAAACAGTATAATAATCAAAACAATGTGTCTTATAATTAAATTATTGCATTGAAATCAGTATTTTCAAATCATATATAATATGTATATCTCATATTACAAAAATATATAATATTACGAAATACTCACTCATGGAATGTTTTGACTTCAGTGTCATCTTTTGCACGTGCTGACACGTTTGTGTTTGGGCCAAGAATTGTTTCTGAAATGAACATAAAATTCTAAAAAAGATGAGTATACTATATATGACGATAACTTAACGCGTTTTGATGTCAAACGTGTAGTAATCGTAGCTTGATAAAAACATTAGGAAACTTTCTGATGAATCTGTTCTAACCATGTTACATTAGCTATTTTATAGCATCAAACCTCATTTAAAACACAGCTTTTATTTTTACTTATTGTCTATCGTTAAGCTTTCATACACTACAGCGTCACTTACCAAGTAAGATTTCGAAAACTGTGTCATTAAGATATCGAGTAAGGTTGACTTCCTGTCCACAATCTCTTTCGAACTTTTTAGCTAAACATTCAGCAGCCGAAACGAACGACGTGATAAATTTTTCTAAAAAATAAGTATGAAAGGCAGGTTGAAGTAGTTTTCTGTGAGTTTTCCAAATTTCGACATCCTGTGTAATTAGACCATTGCCAACATTAGGAATTAACAGGTTATATAAATAAATCTTTTGCATGTGTTTGGAATTGCTCAAAACAGTTCGAATATCATCTGGTTCCAGAATAACAAAGTGGGGTAAAAAGGAGACCCATATTCGATAAACTCTACCGTATTTGTCGAAAGCCTCTTTTGAAAACAACTGTAGCACTAAAACATGTTCAAATATAATTTTTAACATACGTGCTGTACTTTCAAGTACAATAATAACAATTAATAAATATGTAACTATATTCGTAACATATTATGATTATTAGTATTACATTTAAAATAGAAAGAAAAAAATTATATTTCTATCAATCAGTTATACAATTTTCTAATTTCAATTCATAACAGAATTCAAATATATAGAAAGAAATTTTTGCAATATTTTTCGTAATACATCTTATTATGTTATTATAAATAAATATATATTATTAAGTTTTTATATCTATTATATATCTATTAATATATATTATCATATTGTTTAGAAGTCTGACTTTCTTTGTGACTTCTTTTAGGTTTTGTGTTAACATTTTGTGTAAAGCTGTAAGCTTGAAAACATGTGATATAATAATCTTCTACTTACGATCTATTTTAGAATAGTAACTGATATTTCCTAATAACGACGCAGCTGGTGGTCCATCCATTTGAAAAACTGCGAACAATATCCTGATGTAGCACTTATTTATATACAAGATGTAAATGCTAAGCGCCAATATAATGTATATCCATAGTTCTTCAGTGTCTCGAAACTATTAACAAAGAAAATAATTTTGTTCGATTTAAATGAATTTAAACTAATCGTATTTATAGGTCTACAATTTAGCACACATATAAATGTAAGATATAGATCATTTAAAAAACTGTTTATGAGTAACATCCTAGTTTTTTATATTCCAGCTAGTTAAAAATTAAACAAAAGCACGAATAAGAATCCAAAAAAACGTGAATGGCACATTTTATAAAACTTATCAAAGGAAAAGAAACTTGAAAAAGGAAGAAAAGGTAATGAACGGCACTAGCTATATAAAAAATCTAGAAAATTACGCAAATAATGATGGTAAAAATATACAAATACTTAATGCAAAATCTAAATAAGTGCTGAGAAAGTTCATCAAATGTACAATTTTACACGTATAATTTTAAGACTACTGTAATAAAGAAAAACATTCAGATTGTATTCCCTTGCTATTTACTCAAAGGTCAAGGAAAAAAGTTACCTCATGACGTTAAAGGTGGTCACGTTATAAAATGTCTTATTGCACACAATAAAAAAGATGAAGAAAAATGACAATTAGTGCCAGGTTGTCTAGCAATACACATGTAAGTGGTTAGTTATTGCCTCTAGCAAATAAAACGTTATTGCATACAAATTATATTTAAATAATTAAACGCTTAATCATTGCATGTTATGACGCGTATTCACGTCTAGTACAAGTTGCTGGTAGATTGTAAAACTGCAATGTAGAAGATAAAAACTGTTCTATTGATTTAAAAATAGATCACTGTTGAAAGTCGTAAATTTCGTATGAAAACAAAAACTAAAATAAAACTAAAAAATTAATCGTATACGTATATGCATATTTATTTCTTCTAAAAATATACAAAAAATAAAAAGGGCCTATTTAATCATCTTTTCTGGTTATTTAAACTTTTTTTTCTGAATGTAGGAACTGTAGAAAGCTACATTAAAGCACAGCAGTGGTCGTGAAACGATTTCCATCAGATAAACAATATTGAGAAACGTAAACGCAAAATGTGGCTTGTCTTACTAACAGCAAGCTGCGGCTTGAAAATCGTTTTCTAAATAGATAAGACGTATGCTTCAATTTAAGACTACGTGGAAGTTTTTAGCACATCAGTTTAATGAAAAACATACTGAAAACCCTTAAAAACTCGTTTTTTTAGGTCTTTATCTTCATCTTGTCCTCAATCTAGTACTAAATCGATTATCGGTATGGTCATCGAAGATTGTAAGAAAATAACAATAGTTAGACATAGATACCATTGTTTCTGTGACATATACTTTAAACGTTATGACGATTTTAAAAATTTGTTTATTAGTAGTAGTAACTGTTATAATGATTTTTTATGTATTTATTTACATGTTGTAATTTATTATGTATGTTAAAAAGATGAAGTGTTTTAATAAATTTGCATGCTTGTTCGTCCACAGTTCTAATGATGACAGTATGGACCATCGAAACGTTAACATTAATTGATCAATGTCGTGTTCTTTACAGACACGTGGTGATCGATAACTATTATTCTTCAAATTCTTATTAAATCAACATGTGAGTTATTATTTATACATACAACTAATGAGTCAATTTTATTTCATCTAAAAGTAAAAGTAGTTTGCAAAACTAAGTAGTGAGCTTACCAATTTTATTTCGCATTTGATCACTACATCTTTTTTAGATATAGGAAGTTTGTAAGCGGCCATATTCGTGCCGCCTTTTTGGCATCAGGAAGATTTGGTCCGCCGTTTTGACGCCAGGCTATTTGATCTTGGTTTTCGTTGCGAGAATAATGTTAGAATAAAATTCGTATAGCAAAATGGGGGACGCGGAGAAAGGGCAAAGTCATGGCATTAACCTATCTTAACCTAACTAATTAGAACTTTACCTATCACTAATAATGCCTAAATGCATATGCGTGCTCTAAAACTAACCAAACTTAACCAGTCAGAACTTCGCCTATACCTAATTCCAAGGGGTTACTTCAGGGATATTATTTGCTGGAAAATAAAGTCTGGTCACCATAAATACGAAATGTTAATTTTAAACCCATTTCAAATGTTTCGTAAGATTCGAGAGAGAGGGGGATCAGGCTGATGTATCTGCATGGTATTGGGGAGGCCAAAAGTGATGTGAAAAAGCAATACGTGGTTTATTTATGAACAACTCTCTGGTTACTTAAAAAAAAGCAGCGGCACCAAAACGTCTGGCGTCAAAACGTCCTGCTCCGAACTTTTTTATTATTTAATAATGACTTAACATTTTTCTCCAGCTTCACTATGGGCAACCCTGACAGCAACAGGTAGACTTAACTTATTGTCAGATCAAGTGCTATGTGTAAAGTAATAATAAAAACGGGATTTTTTCTGAAATAATTGCGCCAGAGTTAGGTCTAAACTAGAAACTTTCATATTTTAAGCACTTGAACATGATATATTATTATTGCTTGTATATCTAATCCAAAATCGTTCATGAATACACCATATACAGCTTTAAGACTGACTTTATTATAAAAGTTCCCCGATTAATTACATGATACGGGGGACATTCTTTTTTAAATTCATTATCTTGCTCAATATTTTTCGAAATAAAACATATTTTGTCATTTTAAAGGCAACTTAATGCTTTATAAAATATATTTATCGAAATAACATTTCTAACTACAAATAAGGTCCGAAAACTGTATACCATCCCGTGCAAAAATTTTAAATCCGTGACGGATCCTTAGTGGATCTAATCCGTCGAAAGTTTTTTCACATGATCCTGCACTACCTGTGGTTTTACGGGATGACTTTACGTTAAAAATTCGGATATTTTCACAGAAAAGGCCATAAAAACTACGAAAAACATGTGATAAACTAATTTTTAGTCCTGATACTGCGCTTAAATAAATTAAACATTGTGAACACAAAAAATTGCATTTTTCGAAATATCCTCGCAACTTTTCTACAGCCGATTTTGAAATGTTATATGCATCATCAATGATACTTCTTGTCCATGTACTAGCCGTACACAAATAACAAAACTAAAATTAAAAATTATGTAAAAAAAAGTTGCCGATTTGACGTAGATGCCCCATGTGTATATCGTTCAATTTTGTAAATGTAAACATTTCCAAAATAAAGCCATATCGTTCCATCAACTTAAAACTGAAACCGAATTTAAACATCCATTTGCGAAAGTCGTACAAACCCAAAGACCTCCATACACATTTATATGTTACGGCCCCAAATTTTGTTTTTATTTTACTAGCTCTCGTTATATGCCATCGACATTTTACGTCATTCGCGTCGTTAGGGTATATATATATGTGTTCGATTTCATTACATTCTGGAAAGTAATCAAACGACAGGCAATGTCTCCCTATTATCACGAATTTATTCCTTCTCCCCGTTTTACCGTTTGGTAATGACTGCAAAATATTACTGGTCCTGAATTTCATCAGCGGTCGGTGATAAAAACGGCGGGTGCTTCCGAATATGCGGCATGGAAATATGCTGTGAAATGCAAATACGCTAAAATTATCTTTTATGAGTTTGATGGAAAATGAGTAATGTTATCGCACGTCCTCGATACAATAACGAACACGTAAATAACTTAATAATAGCAAGTAATCGTTACAAATATCGAATACATTCGGCGTTGAGAGCAAAAATTCTCAAATTCGATTTTCAGTCAGATATTGCATTGTTACTTTCGACTACATTATTTAGGTTTTACCTATATATATTTGTTTATTCATACATTTGGTATAGTAATAAATGCTTATCCGCATTTTCGTTTCAAAATTTTCGCTGTTGATATCTCTCCACGTATTAATGTATTTAATTTGAGTGGAACATCCGAAACATGGAATATTTTGTTCAGTAAATTCGATAATTAATTATATCAAGAAATAATTATAACCTATATTTGTGAATTATAC
Source organism: Trichopria drosophilae (assembly GCA_030407085.1). Taxonomy (NCBI): domain Eukaryota; kingdom Metazoa; phylum Arthropoda; class Insecta; order Hymenoptera; family Diapriidae; genus Trichopria; species Trichopria drosophilae. The sequence continues at coordinate 22,320,930 of CM059583.1, forward strand.
AGTTCAATGAATATTTGATATTCTCGTAATTACAGGTACGCATTCACATTTTTCTTAATTGTCATAATGGGCAGGTAAATTGCAAAATGCTAAATCAGCCATATCATATTAATGCAATTTTATTAATATTTAACAACAAAAACTTTTAAAAGTATTATGTAAAATTAAATACACTTCATACTCAAAATGGAGGTGATGCCCATTTTATGGTATCACGTATTGGACACCTTTTTTCGCTGCGAATTGGACATCGTTAAAATGCTCAAGTCATGTTAAAGTGTTCTAGAATAGCTTATTTCACAGCTATGTGTGTACAATTGTATTGTTTTTAAATGTAAAATTCAATAAAATATTATTTCACCTTATAATATTGCGTATATTTTCTTGTATGACTGCACTTAACCTATTAACGCCGAAAAAGCATGAAATCATAGCTACACTTTGAAATAATGTCAGATGCAAAAAAAAATTCTTGTAAAATATGTGAACACCGTTATTTTATGTTTTTGCGAGCGTTCTACAAGATGCCGCGGTTGGATTTTATTTTTGTTGACATACAAAACCAATATGGCGGTTTTATTTTATAAAAGTTTGCAAAAATCTTTTTTTTTTGTAATCAATATTTTTTTTTAAGAATAAGTAATTTTGATACCGAATCAAACGGCACAAAATGGCACAAACTATGGAAACTTAAAAATTGTGCAGTAGATTATAATGAAAATTCAAAATGATGCCTTGAAAATTGACGATATTGTAAAAAAAATTTGCAATTTTCATGTATGTTGGATCAAACGTTATCACTTCAACTAAACTCAACGACACTTAGTATTTAGGGATTTTTGAAAATTCAAAATGGCGGATCCAATACCGGGCCAAGATAATATCAATTTTTAGCGAATTTCACGAAATTTAGTATAAATGTGTTTTTCAGGTCGCTGATTACGAAACTGGCCATGGTTTTTCAAAATTCAAAATGGCGGATCTAATATTAAGGACAAACGTAATAAAATTTTTGGCGAATTTCAAGAAACTTAGTACAAATGTGTTTTTTGCGAATGAAATAGAAAATAAAATAATTGTACTATAAAAATTGTCTTACAATTTTGTCATTACAAAATCTAATGAACACATGTCAAATATACCCTCAATCTATCCTAACACCATTTTTTGGGAATAAATGGCGCGAATGAAGAGATAATTTCGTCGTATTTTGCAAATTTGAGTGAATTATTCAATATCCAAAAAATAAAGGAATTTTTAAACATTCTTGAATTCGACGGTAAATATTCATACATATGGAATATATAATTCAATAAATATTCGCATATGAAATAAAACACGGAACTATCTGCTTGATTGTTACGGTACATTCTTTCTAAATTTACATATTATAACAGAAACGCGTATTTCCTAACCTTTTTTGCCATAACTTTACTTCAGTTTCATTTTTTATTTCGCTGAGCCGCTATGTTCAATAATTAAATTATTACTTTTAACTTTTTTCAAAATACAGAAAGCAGTAAGCACATAAAAATTCATGTCTACTAGCAAACAAGTTTTATAGCCGTGGATACGAAGTGGGTCGCAGTTTTCGCCCGTTTCGGTATATGCGAAGGGAGCATTCGGATATAAAAGCTATGTAATATAATCCAATATATCTATGTTTCACAGATAATGGTTGAGAAAGTAATGGAAGAATAAATGACTATGACCTTTGCACATGTCATAAAAAAGCTGTATTCCAGTTAAAGTTTTAAAAGAATTTTCATTACTGTTCTTTTAAATTCTATTTTGCCAAAAGGTTCTTTTCACGCATAGAGGAACCAATCACGTTCTCTAAAATTTGCGGATATTAATTATAGGTAATCACTACCTCCGGTTAGATATTCACTAATGGCCAATGCAGCATCCATTGATGCCTGAAAATCACGTTTTTTCCAATGCCGAATTATAGGCATCGTACAAATTAGAAATTGCAGTGTGTGCCGTTTAATTACTGCATATTCGCACTAGTGAAATGATTTGTACGAACTTCAGTGATGAAAAGATTTAATGAATATTTGTCAAAGCAAAAGAAAGAATTTTTCATTCCTCGTTATGAAAGCACAGAAGCTATTTGATAAATATTATATTTGATATATTATATTTGCAAATTCTAGGAAATTCAATTCAAGAGTGTATTTATATATAACAAAAAAAACATTTTCAAATTTTACTGTAAATATTGCCAGTTCCTTTTGAAAAGGTAACGGTGAAATTGTATGAGCTAGAATAAATTGATCGGTTTATTCTTTACTCCATAATTTAATTTAGTTTTCTATATATGATATATTGGAGTTTAAAAAATTCTTAACTAATAAGTGTACTTCTATCAACACTACTAGATTAGTAACCATCTAGTTTTTCGATCGCAGTATGGAAAAAAATGATGTCACATTGTTATGATGATTTTAACCCTCTAGGTTTTATTGTGCTCATAGTAACAACTTTATTAATTTTTTAAGACAATTATTAGTTGCGAGAGCCCAAACTTTTTATTGTAAGTACCAAGCTTATTTCGAATTGAAACTAAATATTTCAAATTCGATAATCCTACACAATATTGATTAAAAATGTAAGCCTTAATCCTACTTAATCCAATCTTATTACTTTTTTCAGTATCTTGAACTTCATTACGTGGGTCGTTGATTTCCTCCAGTTTTTTAGATGACTTCTAGTTTTTTAAAACGTCTTTAAAGTTCAGGTAATTTCACCAGTCCTATAATTTAAAACACCAATAAAATAAATAACCAAGAAAATAACAGTTTTTATATATTTTTTAATTAAAAAAAGCAGCAAATAGTGTGAGGTTAAACTAAAATATGAACTATCCCACTATATATCAGCCATCTTTAAGAATCTACTCACATCGTGTAGTTCTTCAATGAAACTGATTCGGTTACAATAACTTGTTCTACCTAACTAGTTTCGTCAAAGCTAGCGAGTACAATTGCATCAATAGCAACTAATCTATTTAGATTCAACAATAAGAAGTTAGATTGCAGCAAAAAGTTGTGTTTAAGAGAAAGAAGGTCGTTTAGAAAACTATCAACTTTTTTAAAAAGTTGAAAAAAACGTAGAATTAACTCATCGGAGAATATATACTAAAATTTGTTCAGAATTTTTCGTAAATAATTTGAAATTTTGAACAAATTTCTGATGGTATAAGTTTTTAATACAACTATCGGGTCGACGATTCAAATATATTGTAGAGTATTTGCATTCCAGTATAAGGGCAAAAAAAAGAAAATTAAAAAAAAAATCGAGTTTTTTACACAAATTTAGACAGTTTTACAGGACCAAAAGAGCGACTTCGAAAATAATAGCGTCGATGTTTATACTTGACTAAAGCTGAAGTGTGAAAAATGTTATTTTGGGCATTACTGGATCAAATAAAATAAAATTTAATAAAATAGAATGCAATCATTTTAGTATCCGTTTCTGGCAAAAATATGTTACCTCCGATTTTCCGTAAATCATCCAAATATGCCAAAAATATAACAAGGAAAACAATCTTTAATTAAATCGAAGATCTTTCATTATTGAAATTAGATGATCGGTTCTGATCATCAAAGGCTATAGAGGCAACTAAATTATGGTAAGCAACAACTATTTAAAAATGTGCAGAAACCGAAGAACTTTTATATATTTCCAATTATACAAAAACTTGAAATGTTCACAGAGACAATGGTCCCACTCGAAATTACAAAAAACTTATGGGGGCTAACAATCCAAGTTCAATCGTCCAGAATCGAAGACTACAAAACCCGGGACAAGAACAAGAAATATTATTATTACGAAGACGTAAGTATTGCTGGTAGAATTGAACAATTTTATAGTAACTAGACAAAAATAACGAAGGATAAATCAATTTTACAATGGCTAAAGGGATATAAAATGCCATTTTATAAAAACTCAAGCCAACAAAAATATGTTATACCAAAAAAGACAGATCTGGATATCGATAAAATAGAATATCAAAATAGTTTATTAAAGCAAGGTGCATTTTCACGGTTTGAGGGTGCAAAAAGGGTGGTTCTGATAGATTTATGTTGAATGTTAAAAAATTAAACAAATTTATAAAACCAAACGTTTATTGCATTACATATATCAAAGAGTAATTGTAACGGAAAAACGATTTCATCAAATGACTTAAGAGCACATTTTTCTTGATGGATAAATAATTTAGAAAACAGTTTTAATCCTATTAGAACTAACTCATTCGCTTTAGAAATCCTCTTAAAAAAATTTGTAAACATTTTTTTTTACCCGGGTAAAAGTAATTTCCGTAGCAACTTTGTACGCTGGATCTAATGGTGACGTTGGTTTTGATCTTGTCGATGATCTTCAAGGTAATTTCAAGGTCACTTTCGTTTTTTTAATTGGCAAGACCTTTTTTCGACCTCGGCAATCGAAAGAGCGGCAAATTTTACATCAAATTTTTCTTATGAAAAAATTAGCTATGGGACCTTGGAAAGGTCAAAAATTAAGGTTTAATGTCTAACAATCTGACATACTTTTTCTAAAATGACGTGTTTTTCAGGGTTACATAATATTGCTTCAGAAAATTCAATGAATTATAAAAGTATCGATCACATTGATATTGGTCCTAAACCGGTCGTAATTGCGACAGGATTCAACAGTAATCGGCGAATATTACTCCTGAAATGATCGAAAATGCTGTTGGTGCTTCGATTAGCTTACTGCCAAGAAGTAAATGATGAACAATTTAAAAAAAAAGCCGGTCTTCACCCCAACGTAAGAGGCAAGGGGACGATAATCAAGCACCCGAAAGGGAACAGAACTTACTGGAACTACGTCCACGTCGTTGCTTCCGGGTAACGCTAAAAGGACAATGAATGTCCTTTTGTCCTTGATATGACCTTCAAACTGTCAGGCCGAGAATGTAAAAAATCCCTACGCTCATACAAAAAAGTGCCATTATTTAAGACCCCAATGTCAAAAAAACATGTATTGCAGTAAAAAAATGTGGTTCACCAATAAAAAAATGCGTTATGGCCTACAAACAACCTTGAAAATTGATAGCAAGTTCAGCCAGACAATGTGATTAACACTTGACTTTTCTGAAGCTATATTATGTTACCCTGAAAAACACGTCATTTTAGAAACATTATGTCAGATCGTTTTTTAGACATTTAACCTTAATTTTTTACCTTTCTAAGGTCACATAGGCATTTTTTCATAAGACAAATTTGATGTAAAATTGTCCGCTCTTTCGATTGCCCAGGTCGAAAAAGGGTCTTGCCATTTAAAAAAAAAATAATGTGACCTTGAAATAACTTTAATGATCATCGACAAAGTCAAAACCAAGGTCACCATTACAGCCAGCGCCAAAAGTTACTACGGAAATGACCTTAACCTGGGTAAAAAATATTTTGTATAAAAAGTTATATACACGTGATTCGATACCTTTTGGACACCCTGTATAACGGTAAAAATAATTCCAATCAGCGAGCTTTAAGCAATGATATGCAGGTGTCACTAGTATGAGTTTTTCTGATTATCACCTTAAATATTAAATAATGTAAATAGGATCTCGCTGCGTATATTTAGTATCGAAGATGGTGTCAAATAATTTAATTATGTTATTATGGATCATATTTTCGAAATGTAGTGAGACATTCTGGTGTACTTTTCCTAGTATGTAAGTCAAATGGTAGGCGTTGTAAGTGAAAAATAAAAAAGCTGTTCTATACTTGAGTTACGACGCCTTCAATCTTGAGGAAATAGCACAACATCGTACGTTGTAATAAACCAGAATTATGGAAGTTGTCGTTAAAAAAATAGTTACAGCTTTAACTGCGATTCGGCGTAGTTTCGGTAGTATTTTCCTAACTTTTATGAAGTCGTGCTAGGGAGTTTAATTATGGTGTACGTAATGCACGGAAAATGCAGTCAGTGGGTCTTAAAACTTTAGAGCCAAGATAGATGGAGAGAGTGGTGGTTGAAGTTGAACTCTTTTCGCGTGGTATTCTTAAAATTGCCGGCTCGCATATCCCTGGAATTTTGCGATTCGTTAACTATTTACAGCGACGACTTCAGTGTTTTGCAGGTACGAATGTTATTTTGGCCGGTATCCAAAAATGCATGAAATTTCCACAAATAACGAAGATTAGTGCAGAGGATGGTTTTGCGTGCATGAAATTCTCTCGATGTTTGCATAAAGGAATCACGTAAACATGGTTTTTGTCCGAAGTCCTTAATTCCTAACTTTATTGATATAACAGTTATTTGATAGTTTGGCTGACTTTATCAAACTTCATGTACAAGTTGTTGTATTTTAAATATTTTAAATTTCAATGTATTGAAAATGCTTCATCAGAAGAAGATGAAGAATAATTAAGAATAATGCCACAATTCGAAAAAAGGATTTAATTAATTTTGAAAAAATTCAAGTCACGTAATAATTAAATAAAAATGATCTTCAAAAATAACATTGCGTATTCTAAGAAACAATAGAGAAAGGTTTTAATCCTTCGTCAAAAAATGGTGAGGTACTGAACGAAAGTATCATGTAGCAGATTGTGTCAGTACATATTATCAAGTGTTACTCTATTGGAAAATGAATAATAAATACGTTTATTTTTGTCATTCTGTCGTATTTCATGCTTTTTCGCCTTAGGATGACAAACTTGTTTCTTCATACTGTGATAAATATGATATTGGATGAGTTAAGGCCGCATCTGGTTATCTACTGGTATCAATTTTTTTTTCAAAATGTTTATAATCAATTTCAAATTGGTCGCAGTGCGCATTAAGTTTTCTAATTTTGAAATAATTTGTAATTAACGGCCGAACAAATCAAGGTAGTTACTACGTCTTCACTTGTCAGAGATAGAAATATACCTTCCTTTTATTTAAAACAAAAATATTTTAATATAAAATAAAATTCGCGAATTTAAGACTCGGTAAAGTTTTCAAATTAGAAAAATTGGCTAGATTGATTATCCGAGTCAAATGAATGATAAAAAAAAAAGGTAAACCTTTACAAAATGGGCATCCTCGCAAAAAAAATTTAAGTACAGTATTTTCATGTAATTTTGCCCGCTGATTACGAATATGATCATAAAAATTGGGGGTCGGACGTACTGAAGCCGCTATCTTGAAAAAACATCCAAAAAACGGGTATTTTTGTAGTTTTTTACATTTATTTTAAAAAATACTAATCTGACAAAAAAATGTTTCAAACAAAAAATGTAGAGCAAATAATTCTCTACAGAAAAGATACAATACATTTTTTTTTAAATACTAACGATAAGCTCGCAAATGAGTATTGAACGTGCTCAAAACGAGGTTCTGGGCATTTTCATTATATATCGTATAGTCTTATGTAGTGCGATGGTTACAGGGACATTGAATGCTTCCTTAGGTTCGATCGTTACCTACATCTGGATGATTAGATATCAGGTCAGTAGAAAAAAGTGGGGTCTGGGGGGTGGAGCCCCACAGTACGTAAGCACTTCCTAGGTTCACGCAGTGGTAATTACAGAGACATGTATTTCACATGGGTTCGATTGTTACAAACATCTGTTGGTTAGAGGTTAGGCTAGTATAAAAACGGGGGGTCTGGGGGGCGGAGCCCCCCAGCACGCAAGCGCGTCTTAGGCTCACGCATTGGTAATTATAGGGACACGCACTTCCCATGGGTTCAATTGTTACAAACATCTGTTGGATAGAGGTTACGCTAATGGGTGAAGTATATGACCCTGTAATTACTATTGCTTGGGCCTCTGGAGCGCTTGCATTCTGAGGGGCTCCGCCCCCCAGACCCCCCTTTTTTATACTAGCCTAACCTCTAACCATCAGATGTTTGTAATAATCAAACCCATGAAATGTATGTGTCCTTATAATGACGACTGCGGGGGCCTAGGGCGCAAACTCGGCTAAAGACGTAAACAAACTTTACCGTCACATTCATCGCTGTTTTACGTGCTGCCCTTTGCGATTACGAAAAAAATTTATTGGACCATTTTTATACAAAATTTTACGCTCTACATTTTTTGCTGGAAACATTTTTTCGTATGATGCCTAATTTTCGAAATAAATCCAAAAAACTAAAAAAATACCCATTTTTTGGCTGTTTTTTCAAGATAGCGGCTTCAATGCGTCCGACCCCCAATTTTTATGATCATATTCGTAATCAGCGGGCAAAAATACATCGAAATAGTATAAATAAATTTTTTTTTGTGAGGATGCCCGTTTTGTAAAGGTTTACCAAAAAAAATGAACACTTGGTCTTGTTTTGTTCAAGTAGTAGACGTTTCGACAGCGTCACTGTCATTTTCAAGACTATCTATATATAATTTGCAAAAATTAATATTTTACATTGTCGCAGTTTTATAATTATTCGAAGACTAACTCCTGTCGAAACGTCGACTACTTGAACAAAACAAGACCAAGTGTTCATTTTTTTTATCATTCATTTGACTCGGATAATCGATCTAGCCAATTTTTCTAATATTTTAATATAATTCTCAATAAAGAATCAAATTAATTTATTTCGTTTTTCCTGTTAGTACTTAAATATTTCATTAGAAATATCTTGGTGTAACTTTGTATACGATCTAGTAACATTTAACTTACATTTTGTGACTGCAGCCAAGAATACTGTAAGATGCAGTTTTCTAGTAATGTATAGAAATAGTTCAGGGAAAGGTACGTGATATTTAAGTGATAACTGTTAATTTACAACTTGCTGTTAATAGTGTGACTAATTACTGAAATTACTCGTAAGCTGATAGTAAATTCAGACGTTTCATCTAATAATTCTAAGTATATTACACTTCATATTATAATCGGATGCCACATATTATAATATGATGTACATTGTATTATAGGTATTATATTTATACATTTCAAAATTAAATGAAATTAGTTTTACTGTTTTGAAATTTTAATATCACAAGTTTTCTGTTTTTATTTTAAATGTTGGAAAAAGTTACGTACTTAACGCAATATCGAAGATTCGACACTTTAATATTCAGGACCAAGTGTTGTTTAAAGCTGTACGACAGGCATCTGGAACATTTCTGAGTCATTCATGGGAAAAATTCAGCAGGGATAAAAATGCACCAGGTATGAAATATGCAATTTATATGTCTATCATCTCATCGATTTTTAGTATACCAACATGCAGAGCGGAAGAGCTGCTGCTTCATCAAAATTGTACATAAGCGGGTACTTCGCCGAAATCTATAGTCTGCTAACTCAAACATGATTTTGAAAAATTCTTATTTGAAGACAAAGCAACTTTTGTCGAGTACACATGTGAAGTATAACAGTTGATTATATTAAGGACGTGTTTTATTAATTATTCAACTCCAATCTGGATTCAATTTGAATTAAAAAAATCAGTCGTATTTTCGTTGTTAGAAAATCTAGTAAATTTAATGAAGATTAATGATACACTTGATTTATGAAATTTAACACTGACAATAAATGTGTTATAAAAAGTTTGCGTTAATGAAATTTAAGAATTTTCTTATTGAAAATAGAAATTTAATGAATTGTAATCTCATATATGTTTCGTTTAATTTATTACATGTTTATTAAATTTCAGATACCACATATTAATTGTTATATTCATTTTTAATGAGCATAACCATATGCCTCCGATATAGAGTAAATTACATTTGTATAACAGTACTTTAAAAGAATTTAGTTATATTTTGGGGAATATATATTTTAAATCATTAAAACTCTTAATTCAATGTCTTATTGGGAGGCGTCTATTTTATATCGAACGTGACGTAATACAGAGTTGTAAAAATGTGATTATACGCTCTAGTTAAACTCTCATCAGATTGTGTGAGTGACAAAAATTCTTTTGTATTGTATAATGAATGAAATTGGGGGTTTCGTTTATTTAATAATGAGATTGGAATCATGAAATCAACAATTACAAAAAAAAATAAAACTATTTAGATTCTTTTGCTTTTATGAAATTATACCAATTCAATGAAAATAGTAAACATAAAACAGTGTTTCAACAAATGCGTTTAATAAGATTTTTTTTCATTTTTACTTTAAACATTTTATATAATATTCCCAAAAATATTTTATGTAGTGGGTTACTCTAATTTTGTAATTAAAGTCAATTAAATCAGTTTTCACACGTGCTTTCGGGTTATAATAACTTATCGGCAGATCGTGAAACCGGTTTATTACCATGAAGATTGACACGTGGCGTTATTGTACTTATTACAATTTTATTAGAAAAATTTCCGAATATAATAAGATGTTTTTCAACATATTTCGGACAAACCCTGACCAATTTTGAAACTATACGGATTTTAACAGCTGAATGGTGCAGAATCAATTATATGCCGCGCGTGCATTCGATGGTAGTTGATACGTATTTGCACGTGGACATAGGTATGAATTCAGGAAAATTGGCATCCAATTAAAAGAAAAAAGTAGACTTATTGAATGATCGTTAAAATTGACGTCACGTTTCAACTTTGTTGTGCTGATTTATGTACAATTAAGATTAATCATTCATTTTTCCAAGCTCATAAAATGATTTCGATTCAACCTTTTTTTTAATAATTCCAGCTTCTTTTATAACGAAATGTCGTTGGGTATCCTATTAATCGAATATTTATTTAATCATTTTAACTGAATATATTCGACAAAAGAAGGTTTAACAATTCAGTGTTAAAATCCATAATTTCAATAGAAATCATTATCATCAAATGACTAATGAGCGCAGTTTCACTGCTGATACATTTCAATTTTTTGTATAAAACTCATTAGACTAAATTTTGTATTATAGTATGCGATATTAAATTCGAATCCGTCATAAAATAATCATCAGAATATACTTTTGAATCTAATCATATTTTACATATCACTGATGTTATCCCCGATCACTTCACTAATATATATAATTATCACAACAACCAATTTTGTTTCATTTAACATTTATTTATTTAATTAGATACAAACGTTTGCTATTATTTGCAAAATGTTTCCTTGCAGTCAATACACAAAGAAATAATATCACTTGATAACGAAGGACACAACGATGTATTAGATCTAATGACCAATCTGTGTATAATTTTTTCGTAAACAGATAGGTGACTTTGTTGAGAAGTACGTAAAAAAAAACTCGTGAGTTCAAGTAATAAAAGTAGTATTTGTTATTAGAAAAAGCAGAGAGAATGGTTAAGTAACGAGCCGTTGTAAGGCTAACTGCAAAATGTAATTGCCGCTAGATTTACTACTTTTTGCAGTTGGGGTAACCAGTTCTTGATATGAAACAACAAATTTTATTTGCTTCCGCGTTTATTACATTTTCTGTTACAATGAAAATCAATTTTAATTGCAATTTTTGTCTGCAATGTTTATTACAGTTATTTCTTGACGAATCCCAACGGGCACGAAGAACCCAAATGTTTCTAAAACGTTTTTAGAATGTTCCAGAAACGTTCCTAAAACGTTTTATGTCTGCAACTTTTACGGAACATTTTATAAACGTTTCATCCATGTTGCAGACATAAAACGTTTTAGGAACGTTTCTGGAACATTCTAAAAACGTTTTAGAAACATTTGGGTTCTTCGTGCCCGTTGGGATGACTCTAAATAACATCTGCAGTAGGGTATCCATATATTACGCGACAAATACATTTAAATAATGTACTTTTATGAAATTTCCCACTCTTAGACTATAAAAAACCTTATACAATCACAATGAGGAATGATAGATCACCTTACGCTATAAGTTCAAAATATCTATATACTTTTGGGAAAGACGGATGTGTACCTAGATGGTTTTCTGGTGTATCTAGAACGTTTTCAGTGATACGAGGTACAGAATTGAAATATAACCAAATATTTATAGTTCGTCTTCATATTTAAATGATACCTCAAACAGTTTAAGTAGTAATATAGTAGAGTCCCGGTATATTTGCGTTTCGCTTTATTTACGTTCCAGCATATTTGCCCAGTTCCATCTCGTTATATTTGTATGTCGCCGCTCTTTTTTTCCCCCACCTCGCGCGGGGCCTCAGGAAGGGCCTGCTGTGACGTCACGAACGTAACGCGACTGAGGAGAGTGGCATCAATAAGTATGGTCTTCGAAGCCGTCATTAATAAGCCAATAACATTCTACTTAGGAGAGTGGGATAGGTGAAGAGTTTGACAAACATAATGAGATGGGAGGGGAAGCCGAGGAACTCATATACCGGAACTCTACTGTATCAAGAAAACTGTTATCTATTTATAGCAAATTACTATTTAAAGTAGTCAACTTTTAACTTTTTAGACAACAATTACTAGATATAAGTTAATCCGTAAAACGATTCTTTTACTCAAATAAAATTGAAAAATCAATTTAAATTGTCGGGTTGATGACACCAACCACTAAATATGGAAAAAACTGTAAATTATGTGTTTGTGTATTATTATTGTGAACAGAACTTTTATTTTCTTCGGCTGTATATATTTTTACTTTAAACGTCTTGACCACTAACAGGTTATGTATCCCTCTAGCGATAATATACAGAACGAAATGCTTATTTTTGAAATTGACAATTTTGTATCGTAAAATAATATTCTTCACTCGGTCGTAATAACAAAGTTCAACACTTAGTAATTAAAATAACTAAATTGGGTTGGAAACGCATACAGAAAGACATAAAAAAACTAATTTTCTATTGAATACGGTCATTAGAAATTATTCAACTTCTAATTATTCTATTTGTGTAATTTTTAACAACCGTATGTATTTAATGAACACGCGGCGATACTCACTATTCGTGTAATATGATACAATTCTAAAGAATTACAAAACTCTCAATAATTAGACAAAGTGCCTTTTTTGAACGTCAAAATAAAAAATTCGTAACAAATGTTACCTTCAATTATATACAATGTTAGTTCGAGTGTCTTAAAAGTTTAAAAATTCTATGAAATGGCTCAAATTCATTCTCTTAAAAGGAAAACCCAAGATTCAGTGGCTAATTCATGATTAAGAGGGAGTGTATATTAATAAATGAATATTAGTTTATTTTATATTAGTATAATTTGTTGCTGGTACTTTTAAATTCTGACACCAATTGATGGTTCATAGTGAATTTACTAAATGTTAGCTTATATTTAAGTTCTTATTTTTACAAATTCTATTTGTTGCAGTCTATTGGAAACACACTGGTACTAAACATGTGGTATAAGAAAAGGATTATGTAGGTCAAAATTCTGGAATGATACTGGAAATGTTGAAAAATGGATTTAGTTGAAGTGAGTATTCTCAATTTATTAAACAATTAATCTTGTTAAATTACAGAAATGGAATGACGATTTTTACCTCGAGTACTCCAAGGAGCAAATTGGCTGCACCGGCCATTCCATTGTTTGCACTTTCTTGAATGTATGTTTCGATTCTCGAATTCATCGTTAAAAGTATTTCCACAGTTTCGATATCGAATCATGAGCTCAATAGTCTTCGTATCTAGTGTTACTACATTAAAATCTAATTTGCTGACTAGTCACACACTCTGAAAAATTCGTCCTTTTCAAATCAGTCCCCACTTCCGAATTATCCTGTCCTGCATGCTATAAACATTATATCTAAATAAAAGTTTATTTATCTTATTCGTCGATAATAAACTTGACAATTGAAATAATATGCATAACTTCTCCCTACTTGATCGATTTGAAGACTACACTGAGGATGGGAGTTCTCTTTCAGTTTGCATTACACGCATAGCTCTCATCTATTATTCATCTTTAGAAGGTTAATAGTGGAAAGTCACAGTTATAGCAAAAAAGACTAATGTAATGAATGGCATCTGAAAAAGTGAAGTCTGAAAGAAAGAAATATTGTGGATTATTCCTATCACTTAATTTGTCATAATTTTGTAAAGTTAACGATGAAAGAAATATGTATAAAATTTTATGAAATAATATTTTAATAATTAAATGACAGAAATATAGTACAAATAGATTTGTTAGTTAGAAACTGAATCACAAAAACTTGTTCGATATGTTATCAAAATTTATCAATAATATGATCTATGCCACTGAGGTTGGAAAGAAGGGGAGCGGAGGAGGGGGTTCATTGAATGTGTAAAAAGTGAAAATGAGTATTTTCAAAACTTCGACCTTCACCATCGTCCGAAATATTAATAAATAACATTTTTAACACTCGGGGTGCGAAGGTCGATTTCGGCCCTAGGTATCGTAACCTTCGGGCTCGAATTACAGAACCTCACGCCCGTCGTATTAAAATATAACTGAAACATCGACAGTTTATGAAAAAATTTAGGGTAATTTTTTGCCCAGGTGACCGAATTCCCTAAATTCATTACTTCATCAAACTATAGTCATAGGCATTTAAAAACATTTTTTATGGCGTTATCGTTGACTTTATGAAGAAAATGCATACAACCTTTTTTGTCGATAATTTAATGCTATATCTTTTTGTTTGAAACATTTTTCAATCAAATTTGTATTTTTACAAAATAATTGCAAAAAGCTACGAAGAAATGTAATTGAGGCTAATGTTTTTTACTACCTATGATCTGTGCCTCACTCTTTTTCTTAACTGCAAAAAAAAGAGACGGATTGGAATAATATTCCAGAAAAGAAACAGGAATAATAAAAGGTCACAATCAGATTGAATTTTAACAGAAAACAGATCGGGTTTTTACTCAAGTAGATCTAATTCAAATCTTATGTTACCAAGATTTACTGTCTATGAAGCATATCAAAACAGGTATCAGCTGTACCTAAAAGCAATTTTTATCCAATATTATTTTATTCTTATTATTTATTTTTTATCACTTTTCGGCTCTTTCTGTTTCGACGAAATTTTATTCATTTTGAACCAACTGTTTTTCTAAAAGTTTGATATTTGATTTTAACCAAATATTCCCTTTAACTGGGCTAAAAAAGTTGAATGTCAGATCACTGTTAAGCAGATTTTCTTGAATTCATTTTTGATATAATGTAATGTAATGTTAGACAATAAAAAACCGCTTCAAATGCTTTCCTTTTATGTCTAAATATGGTGACAGTCAAAGGATATTAAAAGTTAATATTTCGAATGGGAAAGAAAAATAAAAAAGAGGATATCATTAAAATATTGTTTTGAAACTAGTTTTTTCTATAAAAAATAGTTGTTTAAAGAGTACAGTAGATATTTCTCAGGATGTAGAAAGATACGCAGAACAAAAATGAATTTATTCACATACTACATTCCTCTCCGTACCGTACTTTCCTTGGTCCATGGCTAATGCATTTTCATAACAATTTAAAGTCGACTTAAAAATGGTAAGAGCTCTTTAGGGACATTAAGATCATTCTTTAAATTTTCTCTCGAATGAACATAAAACCCCTCGGCACAAGTTGGAATAGAGTAAAGTTTAGTTTTAAGAGGAACGTAACGCGGTGCGCGTTGCTGCAAAAATAATGCGAGGACGTAACCTACGCAGGAGACATTTCCCCCTGACCAGGGGTGGAGGCGCAGGGGGACAATCATATGACAAAACTCCACACCTCTGAGGAAAAGGTTTGAAAAGACAAGTAGAAAAAGCGACAAAACTATGAAATATTTAAGAGCATGGCTGCACCCCGCACGATTCACCGCCGCAGGCTGTTAAACTTTAGAGTCTTACACTTGTGCTCGCACGCACTGATACATACTCCAACGAAAAATACTCGAGACTCGTCATATTTAGCAACGTTTTCAGAAATTTCCACAGGACGCTCACCTCTCGTAAAAACATTTTTTCCGAGTCTGATAGCACTCGAGGTGCGAAAGTAAACGATCGGTTAGTGAACTCTATTCAAATCTGACATTTTCTAAGGACAACAAACATTTCAAAATATATTTTTAAGTCATTTGCATATCTATTGAGAAACGTATAAATTCTAATAATCTATGTCTTATTTTAATGTTTGGCAAGTCTTAGGAGTACGGGCAGTAGACAATGAAAAAATTTTATTTTGGCTATCATAAAAACGATCTTCAAAAATGTATTACAGTAGTCCCTCCCTTCTCTTAAGTCATATAACCCTTATATATTTCCTTTCCTCTAAGTGAGATTTTTCCTCTGAGGGATTCTCCCACCATTCGCTGGTTGAAGTACTCGTGATGTATCATTGTATGTGGTTGTGCGCATGTGACAAATAAAAATTGGGACTTAAGGGAAGGCGCCGCCATCTTGTTTGCCTCAAGCAAATGACTTAAGAGGGGGGTTACTGTAAATCGTTTTATAAAATGTTTTTGTTCGTAGTTGTTGCCCATTTTATGACATTTAATGACGAATGCCAAATTTTTTACGATTTGTCCAGGGTATTTAAGTATAATTACGAAAATGCAATAATACTTAAAGGATCGAATATAGATACAGTAAGCTTCTCACAAGGCGCATCTAGGGTGTGTGAGTGGAGGTATTGTTTGCCGCCATCAGCGGTTACTTAGGCAGGTATGTAGTTCTTTTTTGTTAGACAAAAAGAATTTGGTAGACAAAAAGAAATATTTGATGTAATTATTTCTGGTTTATTATGATAATATTTTGTATATGAATGTATATTTGCAGGGATTCATTTATTTGATTTACACTTTTTGTATCAAAATAATCCAAACCGCAATATCTGTAAATAACAAGTTAAAGATCATTGACAGAT
Organism: Trichopria drosophilae; assembly: GCA_030407085.1. Lineage (NCBI taxonomy): Eukaryota > Metazoa > Arthropoda > Insecta > Hymenoptera > Diapriidae > Trichopria > Trichopria drosophilae. The sequence continues at coordinate 22,337,622 of CM059583.1, forward strand.
GTATCCACGGATTTGGTTTTTCTGTTACTTAATCCCTTGAGTGTGAGGGTACGTGTATAGACGTACATTCTAAAGTGGGCTTCCAGTGTGAGGTACCTCTACAGACATAAATTCAAAAAAAGTGATAAAAAGCACAAAAAACAAGTAGATATACATCACATACATTCTTCTTAATAAGGCTTGTGCAAATTACGTTCTCTGAATAGGGAGTGTTCAAAAATCTTGTTTCTATTTCGGGTAGTGTTGCTCTTATCTTGCACATCTAATGTTAAAAACATAAAAAAATGTAATGTATGATAGTTTATTAAATTATCTGTAAATGTGAATATATTATCGTCACTGAGGACATAAAATGTTAAATAAACTTATTTTTGAAATAATTTCAACACGTAACAGGTTTCAACAGAATCCGAGGATTTCAACAAAATATGTTCGCCATATTGGATCCGCCATTTAGAATTTTATAAAATGGACTTCACATTCGTAATCAGCGATCCCGAAAACCCAAGTGTATCCAATCTCACAAATTTTAGTAGCTTAAAAATTTGTTAACATTTTTGACGCACTTTTCAGATGTTTCTCCTCACAGCGTAGGGGTTAAAGAAAGTAATCACGGCCGCCATCAGTTTAGAGGTTAGTTCAGCGTTTATCGAGTGCGGAATAAAATTTATAACCGAGCTAACAATGAACCTTTATGTTAAAGTGAAACTAATATTAGTATAGTGTTATTTAAAGTTCATGTTCATTGACTTCATAACATGACGACACAAAGGATAATAAACAGAGAGTTACATGCACTCGTGTCAACTCTAAAGGTTTCTAAATACAAACATAAATATTATAACGGAGACTGTATGGAAAAAGTGTAATTGCCAAACTGACCCAGAACGATATTTAGTTAGGCAAATCTTAAACTCCATTTTTTAATAACCATTTTCACAAATGCAAGTACTGTAATCGATCTCCGAGAGTTCATGCAAATCGCCGCTAGAGAACAACAGTTAGCCAAGCACTGACGGACATTTTGAATTTTCGAAATCTGACGTCAGAATCGTCATCAGAAACCTTAAAAACATATCCAGTCAAAATTTTGTTGAAATTTAAGATATCGTAGAGGTTGTGGCCACCTTTTCCCTATTTCCTGCCAGTGTGCGAGCGGGGGTATTGTTTGCCGCCATCAGTTTAGAGGTTAGTTGGGCAAGTAGTTCTTGCTTTCACCGCTAGCTCACCCCAAGAACACTGAGTATGTCGATAGTAAAATGAAAAATGTCCAAGCTATAAGCAAACCGAGAGCGGGAGAATTTACTGGCACTTGGTAACAAGTGCGATACGAATGAGTTAGTTCCTACGTTAAGTAATTCAGGAAAGGGTTAGGATACCATTATCCAGACCCACCATTAACAACAAAGCAAAGTAACCAATACTTGTTTTAATTACCTTGTTTCATAATAGACAAATAAATCATACTGCCCGAATTTTGGATCGAGACATTTTAAACAAATTAAGTAAGTTAATCCATATTCCCTGCAATAAACGGTAAATAATTTTTAGAAATAAAGAAAAGAATGAACATTTCCAAACCAACTGCAGGTGTTTTTGAACTTCCCGTTTTAAATTTAAAGCGCTTCTAATGTGCTCCGATGATATGGTAGGGATTTTTTTATAAAAAACATAAATTAAAAATATCTACAACAATTTATCATAATTCGTGTTCTATCATGATATTAATGAAGGCTAAAATAACTAATTAGGCATTGAACAAAAAGTAATAACTGGAAATGGGTGATTTTTATTTGTTTCCAATAACTCTCGGTCAATTATGAATCAACTTCTTTGGCATATATTTTTTAAGTTTTTCAAGTAAATTCCTACCTTATCGATGGACGACTTTGGAACTCCCTCGCACTTCAGACTGTATTGTAATAGTGAGAAAATTTACTTAATTTGTAAAATAGTATTAGACATAATATGTAAAAAATATCAGTAATCATGAAGATTCAAAATCTCAGGTGCAATAATTTTTATTTTCTGCATGGAACGTATCTACAACTGTAATGTTTTGTATAATAAGTTTTTGATTGCCTAACAACGCAGCGTGACAGAGATTCGACATTTTTATAAACACCTAGTTTCAAAATTAAGATAATTTTCTTATACCCCAAAATCTTTTACAGCCAAAAAATTGTATTTCTCACAATCTGAGCGCAAAATGCTTTTTTTTTCTCCCTATATTGCGGGAGAAAAATAACGCATTCTTTCCCCAGGGAGCAAAATGAATTTAGCCAGAAGCAAAATACGTTTGTTTCACTCTATTCTCAAAATACTATTTTATTCCCTATATCGCGGGAGGAAAATAGCACGCTCTCGTAAGAGAAAATAATATGTGCAAACGGGCGTTTGCAGACTTATTCGAATTGCCGCCCTCGTCGGAAAACACACATTTTGCTCCCTAGTTGTACAATGTACTATTCTTATATGAATCTATCTATCTACTGCAATCAGTGTTTTGGATTAGAAAAATATATGTTTAGGGCGTAGTAGAAAATTATACTCTACCTTTTTTCTCAGCTAGATTACACCCACAACTAGCACCAGGTCACTATAAAAGTATCTGCAGTTTTTTGTGTAATTATACCTTTTCGTACACTGAATTCTGGAACAAATAACTCATACGATATATAAGCAGCATTACATAATGGAACTCTATATCTCTCAATATTCGGCAATATTGAACACTTCGGTGTTCAAAATTGGCCCTTCGCCAGATTTCGCGTCATCCAGCAACGGTTACAATTAACGGAATATTAATCACATAATATATTGTAATGAAGTAAATCTATAATGCTCAACGAAGAGTTATGCAGTTTGTTCTTCTTAAGTGCATGATGTATGCTACAGTAACTAACAATAAGTTTTGTAGTACTTAATTAGTTTGCCTAATTTACGAATGAGGCATAATTGCACAGCGTGTTAGCATTACTTGATGAATGTATAGCGCGAAACAAGGTCGTATTAGTTCCTAACTTTTGCATAATATACACATATTTGACATTAATTTATATCGCACGAATGGGGTAACATTTTCGGTAATAGTCCTAAACAATGAAAATTATTTTAGTATTTGTATACTGTAGTCCAAAAGAACTATTTTTGATCTTAATTCGAACGTTAATGTTAACAATATTATAATGAAAGTAAAGTAATATTATAGATTAAATATTTTGTTTATACTTTAATTATATTTGTCAAAAATTTTGAGTTCAGTGTAAAAAAAACGTCAGCTGCGGCTTTCCGTCGGCCGTCTGACACATTTAAGTATTCCGGAATGAATTTATAAATTTCTATATTTAAATAATATTTTATTCGAAGAAAGCCATTTAATAATAACATTTGTAAAATATATTTACAAAAGTCTCATTGCAAATAGTTAACGATATAAAATTCACGAAAAAAAAACAACAAAAAAAGAAGGGATTCTAATTTATATCTTGCTGTGAACGCGGCAAAAAAAAATAATTTCCTACCCTATAAATTGAAATATTTGTGCTAAGAACCTTCCTTCATTCATAACACAGCTCTTCAAAAAAGTAGTTCACGAAGTGACTTTGTTTGTACAATTTGAATCCGGGGTTAGAATCTGTCCATCACGTCTGGATTTTGAGATATTTGCTCACAAAAAAATGCTGCTTTCCAGGTTATGTACACAATTCGACAAATTTGTGCGTCATTTTTACTATTTACAATATTTAGTATTACGCTCATCTTTCAAAGTGATCTATTAGCCTACTACGTAAATGTTTTTCTCACAAAGTTACCGCCATCTTGAATTATAAAATTTCTCTTAACATCGGTAATGTCATTAAAAAATCGCTGGTAGCCAAGTAATATCTCATTTGGAAGGAGGAGCGGAAAACTAAATGTAATTAGTAAAAGAAACAACAAAAATTTCTGGCATTTTATAAAGAACTGAGAATAGAACATTTAAGCATACATAACCTTAAATATCTTAAAATCATGAAGTGATAAGACGATGCCTAGAACTCGAATTTGAGGTTATAACCAATATAATTATATATATTTTTGCAGTATAAGTTAATATATTTTTGCAGTTCTTTACAAAATGCCAGAAATTTTTGTTGTTTCTTTTACTAGTCTCAAATTCGGATTCTAGACGCAAAATTACGTTTCAATTAACCTACAGAATCCCAAAACAAAACCTTGTTGTCTTGTGTAAAATTACACGTATTTATTTTACTTTAGTGCACATTCCGAATTGCAAATCAAGAGTGCTTCATTCGTATAACGATATAAAATTTTACTTCGCAACTGAATATCAAACGTTTCAAAATTATATATAATAATCTTGTACATAACCTTAATCAGAGGTAGTGGATCTTATAAATATTTAGTCGCTGAAACGAATTCGTTGTCCAATTTGATCCATCACGTCACATATTTCACATATTCTAACCTCAAATTGTCACAAAGGTTATTTCTTAATATTTTCGGATCAGATATCTTAAAATCCTGACGCGATGGGTTAAATTGGACAACGGATTCGATTTCAGTGGTCAAAAAACGATTACAGAATAAGACGAGTAATTCGCAGGATATATCGAAATTTATTTATGGGATCAATACATTGACAATTATTAATCGGAACGTTCGATATCCTATCACAGTCATAGTATATATTCAAACCTACTTTTCATTGCAAAATATTTTGAGAATGATTTGGTTTATTTAAAACAATTTATATAAATATTTTAAAAATAGGAACAAAAAGGGAACGAAATATTGTAGAAGAATAAGAGAAAACCATTTCAAAAATATAAACTAGTGTTGGCGTGGTGTTCCCTAGCTTCGCTCGCTCAGAAACTTGGACCCTGCGGCAAGTCGGCAAATCGTCAATAATCGTTCTTTTGCTTCAGCGTTATTTTAAAATTACACCGATATTTGTTTGTAGACTGAAACAACAAACTTTTTTGTTTGAAACATTCTTTTACTAGTCTCAAATTCGGATTCTAGACGCAAAATTACGTTTCAAATTAACCTACAGAATCCCAAAACAAAACCTTGTTGTCTTGTGTAAAATTACACGTATTTATTTTACTTTAGTGCACATTCCGAATTGCAAATCCAGAGTGCTTCATTCGTATAACGATATAAAATTTTGCTACGCAACTGAATATCAAACGTTTCAAAATTATATATAATTAATATCAAATTTGATTCTCTTCATTTAATGTTTTGAAAATATCGAATCTAGTAAGTCACATGAAATGTTTTATTTTGATGAAATGCTTAAAGAAAAAAATTCTCTTTTTATTTATGATTTATTGCGATTTAATAAGAAATCATTGCTAAATTAGGAGTTTACCATATTTAATATTGCATGTGAAAATGCGACTCATTCTATACACGGAAAAAGTATGATGCTTTAATCATATATGTGGATGTATAGTTAAAAATATGAGATTAAACTATTCGTTTTTATTGTTTGCATGCAGGTATGTAATTAATAAGTTCTTGCAGTAAGATACTTTGCCTCGAAGCGTTACCCGATGCCATTACCGAGATGAGATTCGAATTGTGCATTAGGAATCATATTCCTGTGTATTTTCAGACGCAGGAATTATTACACAGATGACTACGTATGTGCAAAGTAGATGACATGGAGCTGGGTGTTCCAATTCTTTTTAATTTCTGTTCAATATCCAAATAATGCATTCCTGAAGAGTATTTTATCAAAACGGATATTCGAAAAAAATTAAATGCTGAAATGCAAAACCACCAAAATTGTTCCAAGCTTTCTTAGAAGAATTTTGTCTTTACTAATCCATGATGAAATGAATTTCAAATATTATAGTTTGCGATTTTTTTCCTTCGAAAACAACTTTCGCAATAAACACAAAGAAGAAAAAATGCTTACAATTCATCAAAGAACGTGCTAACATTTTGTTCAGAATTTTTTGTAACTGTTTTAGATGTTTTAAAAAAATTAACATAAAAAATGTGAAAAATTCCAAAATATTCCTTGACGAATTCTAAGAACATTTCGTTTAGAATTGTTTAGTTAGGGCGTCCTGAAATTGTCAACGGAGACGACATTTTGTGTTCACTAAAATAAATTTGAGTATAAAAATAAAAATTGTTCTAAATTTTCAAATATTTTCTTCACTTTTCTTCATTACATAGTTCGAATAGAATCCCAATATTCTGATTGTTGAAGAAAAATCGATGAAAACAAATATTTCTGAATTTTGCAACATTTGGCTGAATATTGTAATTCCTAATGACTGAAACACAATGTTGGCCTCAAAACTTCCGTAGTTGCCTGCGCTGATGGTTAAATATACTATTTGTTAAATATATTTTGATGCATCCGATTGAATGAAATGATTGATATATAGACATAGAAAATACAAAAAAATAATATCGTTATATGGCGATGATAGATAGGTATAGTTTTCGATTAAAAACGTCTTGCTGAAAGATACAAGTTAATGTTGACTGCTTTTATAGTTATAACAATTAGACAACGTTTACCTACCTAACGATTTTTTAAAAAATCCTGTAGAGTTACTCTATATCGCCCTGTGTATTTTTCCTAAATTTTTCAGCCCGAAAATTAACGCTTTATATGGTGAAAATTATAAACCGTAAAAAATGACTGAATCGATTTTTCAAAATTCGGCCTCTGTAAGGTGAATTTTAATTACTGTAGACGGTATCCTTGAAAACCTCAAGGAAATTAATTGAGAATTGACCCAGAATTTTCGGAAATAAATAAAAGTCACTTATTTCCGAAAATTCTTGTTCAGTTCTGAATTAATATCATTGGTATTTTCTAGCAAACTGTTAATATTACTTAGATTTGTCCTTACAAAGCCTGAATTTCATAAATGTTATTCAGTCATCTTTTATTTACGTTTTTTAGTGAAATTTCCTACATTACCGACGGACCACTTTAGAACCTCTTTAACGAGAGTGAATCATCAGGCCTTCACTAGAGGAGTTCAATTTTCACAGGAGCAAGAGTGAATTTTCATTCCAAGAAATTTAGAAAGTACGTTTATTAGTATAATAAAGACATTATTATTAGTATTTTATGCAAGTTGTTTTATTAACAATTAATAAATTTATATCTAGTTCGAACCGACTTATATGTCGTTTTTCAGAGTGTTATACATATTCGTGAGATATTGGTATTATCTTTTTATTATTATTTTGTTGTCTCGTTAAATTATAAAATGATACCTATATTTTATATATATTAACCAAATGTATTTAAAATCACAACATTATGCATTTTGTATTAGGGTGTTTGTGCTTATGTAAATAAATAAATAACGAATACACAAAATTACCTCACGTTTAACAAATATCAAATATTATCAAAAAGAAGAAGCGACAAATGTAGAATTGGAGATTGGGTTATATAAACGCTTAAACTAAGCATTTATATGAATATATATATATGTTTTTTTGATGAATATATGTATTTAATTTTTACTAATATAACATTATAGTGTTGTATATTTTAGTTAATAGGGGATATATTCACTTTACATTACAGCTTAATAATAATCATTCAACATCATACTTGTTTCGCTCTGAAACATAACATAAGTTTACTAATACTTTTCAAACGTATTTGATATAAGGACTATTTTGGATTTAGAGACTAGCGCCACATATGGTGTGTTTCTAAGCATAGCGCAAGTAGTGTAATCGAAACTACACAAGAAACACCTAGGTAAGTTACCACCAGTAAATAAACCGAATGATTTAGTACCGACTGAGTACATTCTCTTACCGTATGTGGATAACGACAGTCGGTAACTACCGACGCGAGTCTCTTTTCGGCGGCCGGTAATGCATATAGAATAAGTAGAATTAATAACCGGAATTACCCAATTTTCTATAATCGATATCTAAACGTCTCCCAGTCTCCAGTGCTTCCAAAAATCTTCTAATTTAAATAAATTATGTATACCTACCTCAAAATAGTTTTGGTTTGATTTACAAAGAGTTCATATGATACCTTTTTTATATATTTCTTTGTAGTTTAACATTTTAAAGCTATTATCATTGCACTCTATTAAACGTAATTAAAAAATACATATTTTAAATTGTATTGTTTGAAAAAAGTTTCTTTTAAGTGGCTAAATAAAAAAAATAGCATTTAAATACCATAAAGCATTCAGTACTTATATATAAATATTGAAGAAATAAGATTTACCGTTTTTATGGATAGTATGAGTGGAAACTTCATAAAAAAAACAATTTCTCAACAAACTTGCAAGTGTTAAACCAGTAAAATTTATTATTTTCTAAAATATGTATTTAACTTGGCTTTTCATGTGTGTCGTGACGATGACATATTTAAAAGATCTTTCAATCAGTACATCGCAAAGGTCTATTCGAAATAATTCATCTTCAATATTATTACATCAATTCAGTATCACATGGGAATTGACCGTTTCACGTGGAAAATCGTCAAACTTCCGGATATTGATTACACGTGAACTATGGGACCGTTTTCTGCTAATTTTTCACGAAAAGATAGGAAGAATTGGACAATTTTCAGGGGATGTTTCGGTACTTTTCGGGATATTGAAAAGAATCGTATCCCGATCATTGATAAGCGATGAATCTTGAAGGAAATAATCACTTCATTGCAAAGGTCCAGGAGCAACTAGAATCTTGCATTGGCGAATTTTAGTATAAAAAACAATATTATTTATTGTATTTCATGAAAATTAGATTTCATGGTGAAAACGATGGCGCTAGCAGAATTCGTTTACAGCATCTCATTTTCGAGAATAGTGGGGTTAAATGTTTTGCTACAAGATAAATCCAAATATGGCAAAAAATGCACATTTAATAATAATAATAATATTGATAATACCGTTTTTATTAGACAATATCTAAATATCAATAGGAAATATATCCGTTCGGGAACGATACTGCAATTGACGAAAGTAAATATTCGTTTGCTCCAAAAACAATCGAAATATAGCCAAAAACGCAAATCTTAACCTCTCTTTTCTCGAAAATGGGACATGATAGGAAAATTCTGCTAGCGTAATCATCTTTAGCACGGACAAATCCGTTGGGTAATGATACTGCGATTGTCAAAGGCAATCGAAAATTAAAATTTTGACGGTGAGTATTATTATTGTAAATATAATTACATAATATAATAATTACATATGTACCATTATCAAAAATAACAAATTACTCGACAAAATACATGGACCATTTTTATTCCTGAAAAATATAAGTTCGCATATTTATGCGCATACGAAATCTATTACAGTCTTTTCATTCTCATTTCGAAACATAGAAATTTACATTTAGAAGTCCAATTTTATACGTTTCCCTTTAGATTTTATATTACTTTAAAAATTCGAATTTTTTCTTTTTAAAGAGAATCCCAAGTGGCAGAATGTAATCAAGGATAACAGGGAAGAAATAGAAATATACAAGAGATATCATAAAAAGAGACGTGAGTGACAACTAGCAGAAATGACAAGCGTTGGAAATTTCTAGATAAAAATTCGAAATGTTATAAATTACTAATAATCTGGAGATTGGGAAAGTTGGTTAATATGTTATTTAGTTAAGAAATTTCACAGCTTCCATTACATAGTTGAATATTTGGGCAATTTTGAAAATAAGGAATGTATCCCGTATCAGTAACGAAATCGTACAGAAAATTATATCCTACAGGAGTCGAGGGACTTTTGATTTACGAGTGTAATATTAACGCATGATTTGAAGACAACCAAGAACATTACATGAGTACGTTTATGTTGCCATGCTAGTATTTTATACTAAATTTTAATACGATACTATGACAACTAAAAAACTATTGCAGTTATCCAGCGAATTTCATTAAAGAATTTAAAGGTATACTTTACGCCCTTACTTCCTAATATACTCGTTACTTTTTTCGATCTGCACAAGTGATTGTTTCGTCGTTTAAATATTGTGTAATTAAATATGTATTAGTAATATGAACAAAAAGTAACATAGGACTACAAAAAAATTCTTTTGGGAGATCACTTGAATCAGAGGTAGTGGATGTTATCGATTTTTGGCCACTGAAATCGAATCCGTTGTCCAATTTGACTCATCAGGTCAGGATTTAAAACATCTGATCCGAAAATATTAAGAAATAACCTTTGTGACAATTTGAGGTTATGATACATAAAATATGTAACGTTGTAAAATTGGACCACGAATACGTTTTCAGCGACCAAATATTTATAAGATCCACTACCTCTGATTCAAGTTATCTTCAGTAAAAATGTTTTTTTTTCGGTCTTGTGTAATTAATTACTTCCTGAAAAAATAACATAGAGCTGCAAAAAAATTCTATTTTGGACATAATCTTCAGAGGTTGTGGATCATAGAAATATTTGTCGCTAAAAACGAATTCGTGGTCCAATTTTACGTATAACGTCACATATTTTATGTATCATAACCTCAAATTGTCACAAAGGTTATTTCTTAATATTTTCGGATCAGATATCTTAAAATCCTGACGCGATGGGTTAAATTGGACAACGGATTCGATTTCAGTGGTCAAAAAAAGATTACAGAATAAGACGAGTAATTCGCAGGATATATCGAAATTTATTTATGGGATCAATACATTGACAATTATTAATCGGAACGTTCGATATCCTATCACAGTCATAGTATATATTCAAACCTACTTTTCATTGAAAAATATTTTGAGAATGATTTGGTTTATTTAAAACAATTTATATAAATATTTTAAAAATAGGAACAAAAAGGGAACGAAATATTGTTGAAGAATAAGAGAAAACCATTTCAAAAATATAAACTAGTGTTGGCGTGGTGTTCCCTCGCTTCGCTCGCTCAGAAACTTGGACCCTGCGGCAAGTGGGCAAATCCTCAATAATCGCGCTTTTGCTTTAGCGTTATTTTAAAATTACACCGATATTTATTTGTAGACTGAAACAACAAACTTTTTTGTTTGAAACATTCTTTGTGAATTTGCAGTTTTTAATAAAAATGCAAAAAACGTGATTGTTTCATATTCATTCGTCATTTATTGCACAACCGATGATTTTAAAAAGAATGGTTATACAACCTTTTGTGAAGATTTTTATGTTCTAAGCATATTTTTCTTGTGAATTGTATTTTTGATAAGCAACGAAATACTTATTTTTTCAGCCTTTTTTTATTCGGTCTTCCTGTAATAGGGTGTACCGAATCCAAAAACTAATCAGTTCTAAGTTAGGTCATGCCAAGTTCAAAAATAGGTTCAACTTCATAGCAGTTGTACCATTGGCGAGGTATCACGCGCGAAATTAAATAACGGACGGGCGGAGAAACAAATTTTTTATTCCATTTTTGAATTCTATAGGGTCTGGAACGTCGACATTTGATGAAAAACCATAGTGTAATTTTGTTGTCGAAGTGACCAAATTTAATACTTGTTCAGACCTATGGTATGTGTTCATTTTTTTAAATTTGCTATCTGAAAGTAATCTTTTTAGTAAGGTCAAACAAAAATTGAAGTGGTAGTTTGTATTCTGTGATTACTGTGGTTCTAATAAAATAAGCGGCCATCATGATTCAGCAGACCTTCAGGACACCCTTAAAACATTTTTATTTGTATTTCATTTTACATGTATCAAATTACAAGCAGAATCAGAGGTCTAAAATGATTTAAATTCGAATTATTTATACATTTTGAACTTGTCATCATTAACAGGGCGCCCATGCTCGTGGTACAACTTTGGTGATAGGGAAAGATGATGAGACGAATATTGATTGGCCGATCATAAAATTATCATCAACCCCTCATCTAGTCTTTACACAATCCCAAATTACCAGAAAGCAATGATTAGACCATCCAACAATATTTTCCTCAGATCCTATTAAAATCGCTACCTTCTGCGCCTGCGCATGATACAAGTAAAATAAATCATATTCTAAAGTCTCGAATTTGTTCTTTTACTCTTCAGTATCGGGTGTACCCATTCACGAAAACATTTAATTGGTACTGCCGAATCATAACGCACAATTAGCGGCAGTGGCATATCACAGGTGTAATTTAATGTAAAACACTATAGTGTAAAAATATAAAATAAAATAAAAATGTAAAAAATAAAAATAAAAAAAGCACATTAGAAATTAAGGGTTCGAGCACTCGTAAAATTATTAATTGGTTTGATGTTAAAATTCTTATTACTGGTACTGCTGTTTACAATGGTAATTTACCTGAAAAAGTTTTAGTACATACAACGGGTACAGTTCAAACCCCTGACATTAAAAAACGAGACATTCAAACAACAAACATTCAAAAACCAGGCATTTATAAAACCAAACATTTAAGAAAACAGACATTTAAACAAATAGACATCTGGTTTTTGAATCCCTGTTTTTTGAAATATCTTGTTTTCTAATGTCTGTTATTTTAAATATCTTGGTTTTGAATCTCAAGTTTTTGAAATGTTTGTTTTTTTGAGATGCACCCCATACAACTTTTTTCCCCATTTTTCAATTTCAGATTTTCTTCAGATCCACGGGACGATACTATTCCAGGAGATGCTATATTTTTATCTTAAAATTTGAAAAATACTATAATGTCAACAAAAGCTTACACATGGAGAAAAATAAATAGTGACTTTGATAAAATATGTGGCCAGTTAGCAGACAAATATTAAGTAATGCCAACTACATTCTAGTTGAATTAACTAAATATTGTTGAATCGGTATCATGGTGTAGTTGGAAGCACTAATTTGTAGTTGTATTGACTAAATATTTAGGTGCTAATCGGCAACCACATATTTAGTCAAATTTACTAATTTTTTTACAGTGCACTTAAAAATTGCAAGTAGATTAAAGTTTACAATATTAAGACTTTACAAGTAATAGATTACGCGCGAAGCATGCTTATTGTAAGCTGGATAAAGTTAATCAGAAAATTCCCGAATAGATTTATTATATTAAGGATTATTAGCTCTGATTAAGTATTTAATTGAATTAAAGAGAAAAATACCGTGTTAGTTGTGGTTATTTAATTTCTTATGGGCGTTTCGATTATACAAAAAACCATATATTACAAAAATATAATTTTTTTTCAGCCGAACAATACAAAAACAATAAATTAAAAATTTCTGTGGATATAATATAAACATGATTCGGTATAAAAATTATCGTTTCATAAAATACGTCTCTGAAAATATAGAATATTAAATTGGCAGAAAACAATAAACTAAATATTAGGTACTCAATACAGAAATACTGTTTTGGAATGTTCTCGTCTTCCTCAACGAAAAAACTTCGGAAAATTGTGAATTACCAATCTATTTGCTATATGAGATACTCAGAAGAAAGTAGTTAAAATAACCAGAAAAGATGATTAAACAGGCCCTTGTTATTTTTTCTGGTTTGTTTAACCAGAAATATTGTTGGTTTAATTAAACATACTGTCAAAACAATTATTTTTTAAATTAAACTACCTAGAATTCTGGTTATTATAAGAAGAACAAATAATACGGTCGGATTTATGCAGAACATTTGACACCACAGTATCTGTTACTCGAGCATTCTGACACGAGTGCCGATTAGTAATACACCTGACTGGTACAGGGTTAAATCGCTCGCCTCTGGCTCGTGCTTCGAATCTCAAATTGGTTGAATATCACTAATTTACCACACTTGTATCATAATGTACTATTATTCATGACATCAATCAGCAATATACAACAATTTTAAATGAGTTAAATGAAATAAATATAAAATTATATTAAACAATAAATAATACAAAAATTGTAGTGTAACTAAATCAGTTAGTTGCAACAATTATAACGTATTCGCTTAATCAAGAACATTTTCCTATTCGTGATTTAATAACAAATTGAAAATAGATATAGTAAGGAAAACGAATTCATAAGAATCTTACTTTATGAATTGCATTTACAAATTACAATAATTCAATAAATTGATCAGTTTAAAATTGCTGGTTATACTAACTAACACTGATTAACAGAGAAAACTTAATAAAATAATTAATAAATTAGTATTTATCTGAATAGTATAATATAGTATTTGACTGAAAATGTAAGAGAAATAAAAAGATGTATCGTTGGCCTCCCGAAGGATATTTCTCGCACTTGTAATCATTTATCAAGCATTTAGAAATTTGCAATCTTAAATATAATTAGCATTGATGTTTTTACTCATAGTACAAAATTTAAATCTCCAAAAATAAGATATGTCTCGATTCTGGATTTGGGCCATATTGAAATTCGTTTCTTATTTAAATATACATGAAAATTTTTAATTTATTGTTTATTTGTATACACATTTATTTGATTAACCTACATTTATATACATTTAGTGATCTGCAATAACAAATTTTATTTTAATCACTTTCAAATTGTTTATAACGTGTCCTACACTGTCATTCGTTTTATTTCATATTATGACCGAAATACGTCAATATTAATTATAAAAAAAATTACATTTACTATTCTTTTAAGCAGATTAACAAAATTTGCACTATTTTTTGTCTACTAAACAAGTTTCACCAGAAACTGTTCAGTGACACCGTTAATGTAGTTTAACATAAATATAAAAATAATAAAATTTTGTTTAATTCAGTAAAGAACATTGATTTCCCTAGGCAAACAGTTTATATTAAAAACGTAACTGTCAAAAACTTTTTGGTCACCCACATTTAAATTTTGTGGTTTTCAGTCATTTCCCAATATCCATAAATGATAATTTTCTTGAAATGCGAACGTTGTGCATCTGAATGTAAATTGTCATTAATTTAACTGTCATTTCTTTGCAACCTACATGTGTAAACTTTCGACTCAACTTTGGGTGACCGCAAGAATAAGTGCAGTGTTAATTCAATAATGTCTTCTATTGACGGTGCCCAATACGCAAAGTCGAACAAACGACACGATGCGAATAATCGTCGACTGAAAAGCGACTGTTGACCGTATCATGACGTTAAGTGCAGGGTACACACGAATTACGTGCAAGAAATGAGCACTTTCGCTCTCGTACAAATTGACCCACATTCACGCACCGGCCATGTCGTAATTTCGAGTGTGGGTAAATTTTCATACAGATAAAAAAAAAGGACACCGTTACATAGAAAATCAAACACGACTGCAGTATATTGGCCGACCGTGTCCAGCTGTCCATCGGATGGCCCCCTCTCTCGTTTTTTTTTCGCGTTCGATCCTAATATCGAAGAATCGCAACGCCGATTATATTTCACGTCTATCGCTTGCCTTTTATTGTCGACGAGCCATTGAGTGACCAGTTTTTCACGAATATTGTTTCACGGTCTCCCGTTTTTTTGGATACCATTCGGTAGGGGCATCTGCCGGACAACAGACACATTGGCCATCTGACCGTCGAAAGCTGCGGGCTACGAAAAAAAAACTAGAGAGAGAGAGAATGGGGGTATATATTTGAAACAAATTTCAAGAACGTGTAATTTTTTTTTGTAGGGCGCGTGCTGAAGAGAAAGCATGACAGTTTTCTTTTCAGGCACCAGCAGCCGAATTCCCGGTTATGCGGTAAAAAAGGCGGCGCGTCTGTCCGACTTTTTTTTCGTAATGACCGGTGATGTAATAACACGATTTTCGCGTTCGACTATTTGGACTTGCGTGCGGTTCATACTTCTGTATGTAAATACTCGTGTGATACTTTAGACCTGTGTCGGTCAATTGCGCGCAAGTGATTCCCAGTCAGCATTGTTGCTTTTCGAATTTTCGTTATTAATGACTTGACATATGATTTTTTTAGGGAAAACAGTTATATAGATATTTTGGGCGGGTATTGAATGCATTTTTGTCAACCCAATGAAATGATAGAAATAGGAAAGTCACGGCCATTGTCCAAACACCAAATAAACATCCTTACGAACTAATTTAGACAGCTAGGTAATTTAATTCAATATTAAATTATAATAAATTTATAACCTCAATTTCGGGTAGGGTTAATAAAGAGAATTTTTTTTAACAAATTAATAGAATCCCCAAACAGCAAAAAGAGCTCTTTAAGATGTCTTAAAAATGGTAAGATGTCTCAAATACTTATCAGAAAGAGCTCTTAAAGTAATCTTCAAAAAGACTTATGCATCGATTTTAAGAGCTCTATAAGACCTCTCAAATATGAGATCTCAGAAAAGAGGTCTTATTTGAGAGCTTTGACATATAAAATAAATAATCTAAATGAAAAGCAAATTTTCGAAACTTATAGATTCTATTTTTATACCATAATTATTAATTTATATACTTTATCCTGATATAGATTATCATAATTAAGACCTCTTTAAGAGATATGTGCTGTATGGGTAGGAATATATTTAGAATATAAAAATAAAATGGAAAAGATAATATACAATTGATAAAAATAAGAATAAAAAATAATGGGGCACGCAAAAAAGGATTAATCTAATTGGGGTTCGGAATTCGACGCAAAGGTGGAAATTTCTTTTAATATGACCGGAGTAATAATAAAGAAAAAGGGACTTTGTGGATCGCAAGTTAAATCTACTTACGTAATATTAACAATTATCAAATATTTATCGGGTACCCACTAAATTTTTGCACTAGCTTCCCGAGAACCCAAAATTAAAAAAGAAACTGAATTCAATGAATAAATTAGATTCGCAAAAGAAACGCAACGCAACGCAATGGGACTCAAAAATTGGAGCAGCAAAAAAGAAAAAGGGACCTTAAATTTAAATACCTGAATCTTTCGAGGATCGTTGATACGCATGTGTAAATAGACAAAATTTTGAAAAATGAAATACACATAATTAATAAAGAAATCGGGGAACATTCCTCCAGTTTTTATGACTTTTTCGGTTAGCATTCAAATTCATCAATTAATATTCGTTATAATCACGTTAGGAAGGAAGCGTTTAACTTATTACGTCTGCGGCATGCAAATGTTAAAACTTTATTTAACAAGATTCAAACCTGAAAATATATCGATGGATTCTGCACTTTTTCCACAAGCAGAAAAAAATCCTTTGAACTAAACAAAAAAACCCTAAGATTTACAGATTTTATAGTTAATATAGTGGCAATAGCTTTTCAGTACTTATCTATAACCTCATATCTCTATCATGATTTTGAGTTCTCTCATGAAATTTGGTGGGCCATATCGGATCAGCCATTTTGAATTTAAAAAATCTAGCCTGAAATTTATGATGATCGACCTGAAAAAATACCGTGTTCACATTTTATCATAACATTGAAGAATTTTATTGTATTTCTGTATACCATATTGAGTCCGGCATTTTGAATTTTAAAAATTAATTCTTAAATCCTTGATCGGCAACCCCGAAAACTTCTTTACCTACATTTCATGAACAATTATACCACTAAAGATAGAAATTTGATAGTGTACATAATTGCTAAAAAATTCTTTTTTCGACATGTTGACGTTTTGAAAAGATTCGGTTGATTCGCGGAAAAACATAACCTTGCTAGTTTACGTTCATAGATTACACATGTATTTTAATTCTTACTAAAAATGAAGTTATATTAACTAAAAAATGTGCATCTCCCTAACTTAACGGGTAGAACCAGTAAATATAAATTTGGTAAAAATATAATTAATTTCAGTAAAAATCGCTGTGGCAACAACAATATTTTAACGACCGCTTTTAATGAAGTTAAATGAAAATAATAATTATTAATGAACAATTATAATAAAAGTTTTTTGTTTTATTTTCGATAAAAAACACAACGAATGGAATACAAATGAACATAGCCGGATTTTGTATGATAATCGCGACGGAACATTAAATTCGGAATATTCATATCTGCATTTAAAATGATTCAGTCATAAATGTTAAAATTTGAGTTTTCAAAGACAAAATAATGAATTTGCGCCTGGTTTTTTTAAAACCCAACATAAGTGATGGATTAAAAAGTGCATAGCATTGCATTTAATTTAATATTTACTTGATATTATGATTTATAAACAAATAAACAACTAAAAATCATCATTTTTATAGAAAAAATGAAGTCGCTGGCAATGGTTCAATTGGATCGAGATGAAACTGGGTTCTTAGGTGCTTTTGAGGTTGCTTTTGTTGATTTTGAAAATTAAAAATGGCGGATTTAACATGACCCACCAAAACGTAAAAATGACCTGATTAAACTGGGAACTAATGGGTTTTTGGGGGCGCCTATTACGAATTGGAATTCAGATTTTAAAAATTCAGTATAGCAGATACTATATGGCTGATCAAAAATGATTGAAGCATGATTGAGATTACACTTTTGGTCGGCCATATTGAATCTGATATATTAAATTTGTAAAATGTTAGTTCAGATTCGTAATCAGCGGATTACGTAAATTTTTACATTTTGGACCTATATCTTTAAATCAAAATTTCGCTGTTTTTTTTTGTGTTCACGTCGCTTTTTGACGTATGATTTTTTTTTTCGTCTTGACGTGTGTCTTTTTTGTCGTTGTGCTCTTTTGTTCTATTACCATCTTAAGTTAAAAAAAAAGATCTAGATAATATACCCTAAATGATGGGCTAGAAACTGGCCAAGAAGAGTTTCAGTTATTTGTTTTAAATATTTGAGTACCTTTTTGCAGAATGAGAGCAGAAATTGTCCGCAATTTTGGAGTCAATTTTTCTCGTAGTGTCATTGCCCCTTTTCGGAGGTATACATGAAATTCAATAGAGTAGATTAAATTTAAGGTCTGACATTAAAAGCCGATTAATCTCGGAATTGAAATGTGCTTCAAGCACATTAAATTTAATGTATTTCCTTTTAACAGTGTGCTTATTAAAGATAGGTATCGACAGTTTATTGCAATACTCATAAAGACTATTGTAGAAGTGTTATGTCCACTGACTTACATTAATCTCTAGTGTTTTGGAGAATACCCTTCTCCCGTGTTCAAGGGGACTATTATTCCTCATGTAGGTGATGAAATCTTAGAATTAAGCTCAAAGCTGCACTCACGTGTAATCGCCGCATAAAAGAGGTATCACGACAGGTTTACTTCAAGTTTTTTTCATCTTAAATACAATAAGAACGTGCTGAAACTGGGGAGAGACGTTGCTTATATCTGCACATCACATTAGAGGCATTTCTATTTATGAAGATCCAGCTAATACATGAAGAATTTGTGTTTATTTTCATACACATCGAAAAATTGTCAGTAAAATTTAACGGGAACCCTGGAAATATTATCTATATTTTAACCAAACGAATATAATGATTGAAATTAAAATATAAATTAAGCATGGTTGTTTTGAGCACACATTTCCATGTTTAAGTTGAGCATAAAACAGGCTTATTTGGAGCCCAAACTATTTGTTTACGTGTACAAAAAAGTTGAAGAATGCTGCAGGCCAAAAGGAATAAGATCCCCATGAACAACAGATAAATTTGCAATATATTTAATAGAGGTTTTAAAATCCTTATTGTTAACTTATAGCAAACATCTGAGTATCATTTGTGGCGAACCGTTATACGAAACTTTGTTGTAAAATACACTTTTGGTTTATTTTATTATATTTTCGATACGGGAAGATACAAATATAAAACCGACTATTTTGTATACACCCAAATAAAAAAAGTTAGTGTGGCACAAGTGTGACAAATGTGTGGCTGCGGTTATGTGGCGAATGTGTGGCGCAGTAAACGAAGCCACACATATACCACACAATATACAGCGATTGCTCCAAGTACGGCAAAAGTGTATTATAAGTGTGACAATCGACACTTGGTATATTTTTGCAAGTGTGACATAAGTGTGGCGGTCGACAGTTAGTATATATTTTACCAGTGTGGCGCAAGTGTGGCGGCCGACATTAAGTATAATTTTACAAGTGTGGCACAAGTACCCCACACTTGTAAATAAATATACCGAGTGTCGACACTTATGCCACACTTGTGAAAATATACGAAGTGTCGACTGCCACACTTATGCCACACTTTGAAAATATACTTAATGCCGACCGCCACACTTATGCCACACTTGTAAAAATATACTTAATGTCGAACGCCACACTTATCCCACACTTTAGCCGATCTTGGAGCAATCGCTGTATCTTGTATAGCATATGTGTGGGTCCGCCTACTGCGCCAAACTTTCACCACATAACAGCAGCCACACTTGTGCCACACTAACTTTTTTTATTCGGGCACCTTTAGCAATATTTGCTGTTCATTAGAATAAATAATTAGTTATTAAATTGTCTAATTTATACTTTTTTCTCCAAGGTATAATAAAAGTACCTTTTCTTAACATTGGTCTTTACTTATATGGGAGAAGGCGGGGCGAAGCGGCGAGGATTTTTCGTGTATCATTTCTCTCCTTGAATTTCATATTTAGGAAGATGCAAAGTATCATTTGATAGGTAATTTCATAGTCAATACTTACATGCAGGTTACTTACGGTATATGTTTTACAGATGGTATGGCCAATTTATAAAACTTCAAAAACAGGGGACAAAGCGGCGATATCGGGGTGAAGTGGGGAATCCTTATTCTTACAGGCCTCTGAGACGACTATCATAAAATTGAGTGCAAGTCATAATCTTTTAAGTTATTATTGTTTGTTTTAATAAAAATAAAATTTCCACATTATTGGAATAGATCATTTTCAGATATATCAAAGTTTCCAACACCAGTAAAAAAAGAAATTGCATCTTCGGAAGCTTTGAATACTGGTGTTATATCAGGATAACATATTTTAACTTCGTCTTTAGTTACTCAATGCATTCATCAAAAGGTAACTCTAAATTAAAAATAATTACGGAATAGAGAGAGACATTTCTATAGGAATTAATTGTTTTTTATTAAAAAACATTAAATAGGAAAAAATTTCGCCGTTTCACCTCAAAGTATTATTTGGACTTCCAGGTACGATATCTCATTATAAACACACAAAAAAGGAAAAATTCAAGTTTTGTAAATAAGTCCAAAAAATATACATTTAGAATAAATATATAAATAGTGAGTATTCAACTACCAAAATAAAAATATTGACCAATCTCAGGACAAATTGCAGGAAAATGACTTGAAAATTTTGTTTAAAAATTACATTAATACTTCGGCTGGCCTGTCGTCGGGGTGAAAGTTTTGCAAATGCTCATTTTTAATTTTATGTCGACTCAGGCCATAGGTCATAGTTGTAAATCATTTTCAATTTTCATAAATATAAGAAATACTATATTGTTGTAACATATCTATCGAAGCCACTTGGACCTAAATATTTGGACCCCCAAATACCCATATAATTTTATAATATAATTGAAAGCCGTTAATAAACGAACGAGTATTAAGGAATAGCCGACTCTCCACTGGGTCGAAGTTTTTAAGCGAGCGAAGCGACAGAGGCACCACGCCAACACTAGTTTAAAGTGCCTTAATTTTTATTGATATTTTGACATTTAGATTTGACATTTCAATTTTTTCAATATAGTAGAAAATGATTATTGTCTTTATGTTAAACTCTTTTAAATATTCTTAATTTTTGTTATATCTTTAATATAATGTATTGTATTTTTTCTTGTAGAATTGTTTATTGAATCGTGGGGAAGAGGGGTCCGGTTGTAAAACAGCGCTGTGCCTCGCTCTTTGTACAGTTGTGATTTTGTGCAATAAAGACATTTAGTAGTATTATTATTAAATGTAATTAGAATTTTATGAAACCATTTAAATAATTAGCATATGGTTATAAATTGATACTACTATTTTTTAATAATTATAGAGGCATATTGGTAAATAAATTTGTTACTGCTAGATCCATACTACCATTTTTCTTTTATATTAAACATTTATAAACAACATGACATACAACCATGCGCTTGCTGATTGAAACCATTATTCCGCGTTTTAATATGCAATGTACATATAGGTATTAATTACTTCTAAAGTATTGATTAAATGTTTTGTGGACACAATCATCCCGTACAAAACATGAGATGGTATATACCATAAACTACCGAATCGAATCATACCGATCCTTCGAATTCGTTAGACAAACGATTTTATCATTTTTCACTTATAAATTGATTGATTAAATTCTACTCTCTCTATTTTCCTTATTGTTCTGAACCATATGTTTGCAATTGTTATCGCCGTTTTAGTACATTCTATTGAGAAGTGGTTTTAGGAGAAAGATATTGCGATGTAAGCCGACAATAAGAGATCACGAGATGAAGAGAAACAAGATTAATTTTATGAACATTGTTACACCAAATTGCATACGAAGTCTCAACAATCCCACGTTGTTGATTCAAACTTTCTTTAGTACTCTCTGAAATTAAAATTGTTTTTTTTACATTAAATTGGAAGAAAAAATAAAAGCTATTTTATTCTAAACATCATTAACAGTTAAATTCTTATAAATTAAAAAATTACATTTGTGTACTAAGTAGTTAAAAATATGTGATTTCCCGCAGGAGTATTGATTGACATAAAACTCGTGACAAGTCAATAAATACTTGTGAGGGAAATCGCATTTCCCACACTAGTAACGAAATGTTCTATATACCAAATGTTGTTACTGAAAGAAAAATTCAGTAATATTGTCAGTAATTTTAATAAACTTCACTTAAAATGGCGAAACAGAATTCTATATTTACGTATGGTTTCTTAACATTACTAAATTGTGACGAACATTTTAGAATCAGTTTCGAAAGTCAGTCGGTTGTATGTACTGTACATTTTTCTTGCGCCTAAAAGCTGAAAAGTCTTCAATCAGACCAGTCTGGAAAGTTCCATGGTAGAAGTAATAGTTTTGCTGTTATTAAAATGGACAGATGTAGCAAATGAACCATTCTGTTAGGTCCTCAAATCACACACGCGCTGTACAGAGCATGTAAACATTTTACGTCCACGAATAGAACATCTAATTTTTTTCATCCGTGTCTGTAAAGGGCGCACTTTCGGGATCATTTCATTTAAAGTAGGATTTTATGGACTAGCAGAAGCTGTTCATCTTCAAACCGGTTTCGCTGTTTGAATGATTACCAATTTCTAGGAGGCCGTAAAGTCCTACTTTGCGACTGGAGCTGACGCGTAGGAGGCTTATTTTGCGGACGAGGGTGGAGAAAAATGTTCGTGCTCCTTTGAATTTTCAGTTGCCGAAACTGAAAACTACTAAATGGTAACGGAATTTTGTACACCGTTACCGTTTCTGTAATTTACTAAAGGGAAACCAACATTTTAAGAAACGGTAACTCCGTAAAACAGCAGCTGCATGTTTCGTCAATGTATGGCATGAATTTATAACAGTGTAATGTAGAAATTAATGAATACATAATAGTTTCATTCCAAAACTATAAGAAATTGAAAAAAATCATGTAAAGATCACAATATTAAAAAATGCTGGCGTCCAGGGAAAGCGATGAAGACCCTGCCGATGAGAACACTTGATCATCCGTGCGAAACGCATTTTTTAACAGTTTAATGACACATACTACAGGGATATTTTTAAGCATTCTCAATACTAAAATGCTTTTTTCTGGTTACATAAATTAAAATATTAGTTACGAGTGTCGTGTGAACTGATATCGCTCTTACCAAATTATTTACAATGTTATTGTTTACAATATTTATTATTGTCTACTTAATTATAATGAACAAAAAATACCAAGATCTTCTTTTACTTATGTTAAATGGCTGAAAAGTTTTTGGAAAACATCTATAAAATACAGATGAATTTCTTGATTTATTTTAACACCTTACAATAAAGATACAACATTAATCTGTTTGTTTCTATGTCCAGGTTCTCGTCATCAAGACTGCGAGTTGAGTAAATTGTTGTTCCAGCGCAGAAGCTCCCTTGCATTGTTGAATGCTACTGCGGACACCAATCCACCAGACCTGAAAAATATATGCACGAATATTTTAAGCCAGGAAATTTATTATCCTATAGTCGAAGAGACTATGTTGTAGGCAGTTCAATAACGTCACCAGCCAGCTGTACCAATTCTGTACAGCACGTTACATGAAAGCGAACACTTGTTCAATGAAGGGAAACTTTGCTTATCGTTAGATCGATCAATAGACATTGCAATGACTACGCAGAGATCAGAATTGTGGCAAAAGGAACGAATAATTAGAATAACTGCAAGTTCAGCATATTCGTTGCTTACATACACTAACAATAACAAAATCCGGACTGGGAATCTAAACTGAAAAATTATTGTAACCAAACTTTCTTTGGAAATGCGGATACCAGATATGGAATAGTCATGGATGATAAGGATCTTTAATGTTATGAAAACGAATAAACGTGTCAGTTATTTTGGTTTGCTGATAAATCCATCGATACCATAGATTGGATGTAGTCCCTATAGCATTGTTATAGGATAGGTCCTTGTTGAAGTTAAATGTCTAAAAATAGGAAGAATTGTGCCAGTAGCAGAAATGATAACAAAAATTGCTTGGATTCAACATGATGGTGAAAATGTAATAAATATACAAAAAACACATGTACTATTGCCAAGTTCAGTTAGGCATGTTCATCGTTGGTTTACAACACTGTGATTTTGTAGTTTATTCATCGCACGATGATATATGTATCATTATTTCTGTACTGTACGATGAAAATCTCATCAATGATGAATACATTCCAAAATTAAAATGCACATATTTCAGATGGAGTGATTTCGATTAATAACTTGACAATTTCATGTCCTTTATAATGCGAATACACTTTAAGGAGACACTTCAAGTACTTTGATTTTTACACAATTCTAAAACAATTTTCGTTTTCGGATAGAGTTGGAAACTTTTTGGAAAATTGTCCATAATTTGTTGCTTAGTTGCGCAATATTATACATGGCTTTAGCACAGTTGACAATGTTTCGAGCATGATGAAATAGTTATCAGCACATGCATGTCTTTCCAATCCAAACAGAAGTGCCAGGCATCGAAATGAAATATTAATCCGCAGCTTACATACTCACAAAGCTACTCTATCCCTTACAGAATTATAAAATTTCTTCTGTGCACCTTCGTATTGGGTAACGAGTTCTGTGAAACTGTTTATTAACTCGAATGTCACACAAGTAAATGTAATCAATCCACTATCATTTTCAATTCATTAGATTTATTTTTTCTTTTTCAAGAGTTCTGTCACATATATCGATGCCTTTTCCTGCTATAAAATTATTATAAGTTACATTTCTTGAGCTAACTCTCTGTAATTCCAAAAGAGCTATAGCCGCGTCAATTTCTTTTCTGTCCTTATCTTCCCCTTTAATTTCTGAGTTTTTTTTCACGTAACACTTTGGCGAAAAACGTGGTTTAATGTGTAAAAATGAACGTTTGTTGCCTTATTTCGGTTTATTTTGTAGCAAAAGGGAATGTGTTTTTGTTAAGCGAAGCATTATTTCCGACGCATTTTTTCCTGCTGAAAGAAGTGGCGCTACCAGAATTTTGTTACCACGTCATACTTTGGAGAAAAATATGAGGATAAATATGGTTAAAAACTGAGGTTAAATTTATACATCTTTTAAACATGTAAAAGTTAAGGGATGCAAAGGCTTAACTAATTGTAGGCACATACTTAAGAATAAAGTTATTTGACATTTTTGTATAATTATTTTTATATAATTTAAAACATTTTTCTATAATCTTCTCTCAATGTAAAAAGATGCGCATTCAGGTTAAACATTATCTTGCGATTTTCAATTTCATATTGGAACTGTAATAACGCTCATTTTTATTGCATAATTCCGTCCTTGTCTAATTGTAAGTGGTCTTATTTATGTTATATATTACTTTGAGTCAATTTTCTCACTTAATTCCAGTTTTCAGCCACGTTGCTTTTTACAGTGAAGGCATTAATTTATTTTTCTTGACTTTTATATTTTCCATGCAGACCGATAAAAACATTGCCTTTGAAGTTGATTAAAAACTTCAAACATCCATTATTTTTAATATGCGTTGTTTAAGAAAATGTCCTTACACACTAAAGTATTAGGTCTATATCGGGGGATAGTAGGTGTGCAATTGTTCTCCTATAGACGCCATTCGACTCCCTTACAATAAATTTTACTCTATTAGATAGTTTGAAACCATCTACCAGGACAGTTATGAGTATGTGCTCTGTCGAAAAAAGGAGACAAGAGTTACTCCTACAGGCACTCGACCCTACTTCTATGTGGAATACGTAAAGCACAATCAACTGAATAGAATACACTGCGGAATTGAAATTGCGATGAAAACATATGATCTGAATATACTGTAAATTGAAATCGGAATTAACGAATATGAAATTGAAATACAGATTTTTTATGCTCGACATGTTGCAATATAGTTTTAATATTTCTAACATAATTTTGAAGAACATTCAATTCCCGACGAATCGAGAGTTTCTGTCGTTAGACGAAATGAAATTAAAACAATGATATTGTCTCCGATTCAAGTCACCTACTACCCACGTAAATAAAAGGAAAAATACAAGAAATAAACAAATTCGTTAAAAAAGATAATAGTACAATATAATCATAATAATATATATATATTGATTTCAGCTGGAGTAAGTATTAAATAAGAAAAAGAGCACAGATTAAAAGAGGACCATACCAATGTTGAGTGATAATGAAAAATTCAACCAATGATAAAAATTGATCGGGCAACAAGCAACAATAAAAACGAAATTGTGCATGACATGTACACAATAGTCTGCATACTAAAATCTTTGCTCTTCTTCTTAATTTCACACAAATCGTATGCCAGATCTGTCTTCTGATCTCGTAATTATTGAAATCTGTATAACCTCTTCCCAAATTCCCAAGTCACGCGAAACAATAAAATTAAGATAAATATAAATAAAAATTAATAAAATGAATTTATCCTTACCCTAGTAGAAATTTGTCCATTTTTATGTTCCACTGTCCATTTCCCCTATACCTTTAACGTGGTAAATAAGAATGTTATAACAAGAACTGTACAAAAAATGTTTTCATTTCTACCAGGATATACTAAAGTTGTTATTATTGGAGATTTTTTCAGAGACTACGATTTGGAATGACCATTGTCTAGTTGACGACGATGTTATTGTAATTCAATATCGGATAATGGTTTCTCATGTTACTAGAGTTACATTCAATGACAGAAATTATAAACATTTTGTAGCTAACCCATTTTTACGTGATTTATCGAACATTAGGTGGGATATTTTTCTAAGGTTCCTTTATTTTGATACTAAACAGGCATTCCTAACTGATGGTATGTTGACAAATCTTGATCCTCATCCTCCAATACAATTTCAGTAGACGTTCAGCACCATGGCTCACACCCAAAATAAAGATATTAATGAAACAGCGTAAGAATTTGTATAATAAGTGCAAACGATCCAACGATCCATTAATATTTGCAGACTACGTCTAACTCCGCAGACTTATACGTAGGGGTATAGCTTGAGCGCACGAGAAGTATAGTTTTTGATAGCTAAAAGATGTAGTTTCGCCTCAAAATATGTGAAAGGAATCAAGACGTCAAATGATGACTCATACGGTCTCTTGCAAACTTCCAGGTACTTCCGAAAATTTGAATGATTTGTTTGTATCCATTTCTAACTCTGGCAAAAAAAGAACCCGTGAGGACTAAACCTGAGAACTTGTTCAATAATACTGATGGTCCAAACTGTTTTTACCTCAAACAAATCGACCTCGTCTGTATTGAACGGTATTTAGCCGCTAATAAGCCAAATGCAAAAGGCATAGATGGTCTGAATATCTGGAATATCAGAACGTCATTGCCAGTTATTGGTTTTTCTCCTGAACCAGCTTAAATCTTCGCTTTCATCTTCTATCTTCCCGCGCAATGGGAAAAGTGCGCGTTATTTCTGTGAATAAAATCCCCCATCCCATCACACTATTCGATTTCAGGCCCATTGATTGCTATCCTTTGTATTTTAGCGGTTATTGGATTGTATAGTTTTCAAACAGGTCATCAAGTGCATCAATTTTTACAATCTCTTAAATCCGAAGACAACACTTCAGTACCCAATGTATTCTCATAAAACCCACTGATTACGCTAGAGAATGCATACAAAATCAACGATTGTTGTGATGTTCGTCTTCTCAAAAGCTTTCCACACTGTCGATGTGATTATTTTGTTATCAAAACTAAAGTCTATTGGTATATGCTCATCAGGCCTACGGTAGTTGACATACTTGACAAATCGAATTCACCCTGCCGCCACCTCAGTTGATGACTATTCATCTTGGCGGGAAATCATTGCAGGAGTCCCACAAGGATCAATCCTTGGTACACTATATTCCTTCATTTTTCTAAATGATATCAGTGATCAGTGATCATCAATGCTGTATGTAGATGACTCGGAACTACTACTCCGATGCAAACTCTCAAATTTCAATACTGCTATTCCGCAGATTAATGATGATGTTCGATTGATATAGGGCTGGGTCAAAAGAAATGGCTTAGTGCATCCAGTAATTTTAATCAGAAAGTACTGAATATTGGGTTCGTCATATTTACAAACACTATTGACATCGATTTGACCAATTTTTCTACTCGAGACAATTATACTCTACTTCTTCCTATTTGTTAAATATTAAAAATGTTATAAATAATAAAAAATAACCATTATCGAAAATTTCTTAGCCCAAGTCTTCCTCAGCTAAGTGGAACCACCATCAATAAAAGAAACACATTGCGGTTTTGACATGACGTTTTTCAATTGACTTGTTATCAACAAGGTATGGCAGTGTTAACAAGGCTATTGATTCCAGAAGCCAACATAATTGCATAACGAGAGCCAACGTTTCGAGATTGCCAAAAGTAATTTGCATACTGCCCACACTGCAGTTTAAGAACGAGGCCTATAGAGCGGCGCCTGCAACATTAATGACCAATGGCTGAAAGTTGGAGAGCCCCCATCCATATTTGACGAAGTGGTGGTTATCGAAAAGTACCGATAACTGAGCGGCTCGGTCCTCTTTTTTTTACTTAGAATCGACGAAATACATGTCACCGATAGTTTTTCCGCGTATCTGGAAAAAAAAAATAGTTGTTCGCCTAGCCGACGTAAGTATACACCGGATCTCCATTGGTGCGTGCGAGGAGGAATTCGTTCCGGCTGTCGCGTCTATTCGGACATGCCAGATCGAAATTGTCGGGCTGAGACTACGAACGTCCTCTCGCCGTTGGCCAAGGCCATTAATTTAGTCCCGTCGATGCAGCCATGTTGTCTTTATCAATATTGCACGGAATCGCGTGACAAGTGCGGCCCTTGTATGTATATATACCTGCCTTACCCTCCCAATCGTGCACTGGCTTCGCTTTCGCTTTCTCTTTTCGACCCCTCGCCCAATTCGGCTTCGTTCGGTTTTTAAATTATGCACGCATCCGCCAGGCGATTTTTGATCGAACGCCTGGCTCAAAGACACTAACGTCGCGGTTCGTCATCCTGTTCGACAGGTGATAGCTGCGTGTCACCTCCGGGTCCGTTTTTGATGTTGACGTTAAGGTTGCAGCAGCCGATACTACAAAACACCCTCTGCTATCAATAATGTTTTAAGGTTCATGCTAAGGCCTGATAACTGTGTCATTAATTTCCAAACGATTTAGTAAACATCTGATTTTCAAGATATTTTGAAGAAACGTCAATAACTAACTCATGTTTATTTAAAACACTTTTCTGAATGCCAGAGTCATCTGTGCTTGACAAAACTGAATGGCGGTAACTTCAGGATGCTAATTGCAGACGCTAAAGACCCCTTGTTGAACTACCCCACCGTGTCATGGATATCCGCAATAACGAACGTTGCATTACTCATGGTGACATACTTTCCTCGGGACGTCCGTGTGATGTAACGATATGTAAAGTGAAACATTCCATCGATGATTTCTGAAGACGACCAAAAAATGTTGTAATTGGATTGACAACATTTTGGAAGCTGATGTCAATTATTGGATTTTTGGAGAATGCATCTCACATATCAAACAGTGAAATTAGTACACATAAAAGAGCAATTTTGAATAATATCCTAGAGTAATTTTCCAAGTAACAAAGAAAGTTGAAAAATAGTTGCACAGACATTGCTGCAATATGCAGAGCAATAGTCACTGCAGCCACATTCTTCGCGTTGCGGAAGCTACTGGAGAAACGCAGCAGCAAACATTCGATATCGTTTCCATTTTCCATCGTTTCCATGAGGTTACCGCAGCTACAATTTATGTATCCCTGGTGGAGATGGTCACGAGAATCTGCTGAACTGCTTTCAGTGAAGACAAAACAATTTGAATTGAACAGGTTAAGAGAAAAAAACGTAGATATGGCTGAAACATCTAATCATAGTAGACTTAACAACGTGAAAATTTATTGTCACAATGCAGAATATTGAAAATTTGATTATAGAAAATTTACTATATTATAACTATTTTTGATATGACAATTTTCGTTAAGATGTTTATTTTATTACAGCTATGTTACTACTGAGAAATGTTTAAAATGATTTTTGAGGTTATGTTACTGGTAGATTTGAGGTTATGTAAACTACTCCACATTTAATAATTGGGAAATAGTAAACGAAACAATATCATGGTCCTGTTTGTTACCGAAAAAGTTAATTGAATTATTTTTTTGTAATACAGTGTTTTAGTACGATAAAATAGTTCCAGGAAGTTTTTTCTCTGTGATCTACAACATTTTAGGTACTGCAACTAAAGTAGTTAGTTTTGCCTATAACTAAATTAACTCATTTACGACGGGTCTATTTGCTTTTTCTTTTTATATATCGGAATGGTTGACAATGAAATTTTGCGCGCTGAACAGGATCCCGGTTCCAAAACGCATATCATGTCAGGGTTTTGAAAAAAGTGAGAAGAACATGGTTTTGAACGAATTGATCCCTACTTTTCTAAGACACTTGACGTGCTTGAGACTTCAGTCTATGCTTAAATTAAAGCTTGAATCTTACCCATACTTGAATAGCAGTCATAGATACAATGTACAGAGAAAAACAGAATTGTAAAAACGGTGGCTCCAAGATGGCGAATGCAAAATCAAAATGTTGATCCAAGCACATGGAATTAAACTCTCAAGGATTTTTGGGATCGCTGACCGATATTTAAGAAGAAAAAAAAACTTATTTTGCCGACCCGTGTAATTTTTCTTATACAGGGAAAAATGTCGTTTCTATATTTTGATTAAAATTTATTGCTTTTTAATGTTATGTCTACCGTCATTTATGGAGCTGTATAGTATTAAAAGTAACCACACTCTCGCGTTTTCCTCCTTCTACGTTACACATTAAAACTTTGAGAGCTAGAGTTACTTCCAGAGTAAATTTTCAATGTAAAGGGGTAATTTTTGTAACTGCGGAGGAAGCTACTTGGAGTCTACTCCTAATTAAGTGATATTAATCATTTACTTCGAGAAATTCAAAATATATACTCAAAAAGATTCGAATATGTTGACTACTCTATGCTAGAATTTGGAATGAGCAAGTTACTCCAATGGTGCGTTCCATAATGCTTTATATACTTTGTCACATGTGTGTGAAAACATTAATTTTATTTTGAAGTAGAATTTTTTAGAAAGGAAGTATCGTGCATTTGCTTTTGAGTTAATAACTGTATTTCGTGTTTTCCAAATTTATATTTTATGTTAAAGTAACATTATAAATCAGTGTAATTAATCACTTTTTTAACAAATATTAATCACGACCTTATGTGTTATGAACAAAATAACTAGGAGCTATTATTAGAAATAAATGGCGTTCAACTCTCTACTAATAATAAATCGAAATATAAATTATGTTCAGTTGGTTATTGATATTGAATATTTTGTGTTCATCTTCCTGCATGGGGGTTGACATCCGGTTCGCGGCTTGTCGAAGGTCGCGAAATCATAGGGGTGGAGTTGCGGTTCACTGTGGGCAGTTACCGAAAAAAAATAAGCCGGACTTATTCGATTTCGTTACATGCGTAATGTAATATAGCAACGAGACAAATTAACCTCTACATTTACCTATAATTTCAAGCGCAGACGCAAAAATATATAGAATTGACACGGAAATTATATCGTCTCATCCACCAGTTGCCCACTTTCTTTTTATTATAAATGTGTATGTGTCCCAAATAAAAAAATTGTGTTAAACTTTGCATGTGCCCTTATTTGTGGATGTCTTCATCGGGTGTAATTAAAAAATTTGGCACTTTAATGCTTTAAAAATAATGTAAAAAAATATAGAGCATACATCTGAAGTAGTTGAATAAAAATAGTGGCCCAAATCGTAAATTTTTTTTTCATATATATTTTGACAATTTTTATTTAAAAAAAAGATATATTTCGATTCGATCAAAACCTTTATAGCATACATTTTCTTTAGATGTTATTACTCTATTATTCACATACAATATTGATTTATAAAAAATAAATCTAAAAAATAAAGGGCACGTATAATACGTCAACATTTTTATACAGACTGGAAACATCACAAACGTTTGGTTTAACACTTTTTAACAATTTTCAAAATGAAATTTAAGTATTCTCTCCTACTAAACATGAATATCAGAATCACTTTCCATGAGAGATGTAACAGATAAATTTAATTTTTATGGAAATAAATAACTGAACAAATTTACTACATAATGAGCGTTGTCCGAGGACAGGAGGTTATATTCAGAAAATTACTTTATATGTCTATATTACGTGTTTAATTTCCAAATTATATAATGTTTTCAAAATCGTCATTAAAAAACGAAAAATTTCATGCAAAATTTACATCTGTACGTCTTATCATTTAGGAGTAAACTGCGTTGCACGGGGACACTTTCAAAACGTACGCGGAATTGCGAACAAAACAAATGCTTGTTTATTTACATTGCGCGACCTTCGGCATTATTTAAATTGCCTAAAC
The DNA here is from genome assembly GCA_030407085.1 of Trichopria drosophilae. Taxonomy (NCBI): domain Eukaryota; kingdom Metazoa; phylum Arthropoda; class Insecta; order Hymenoptera; family Diapriidae; genus Trichopria; species Trichopria drosophilae. The sequence goes on from CM059583.1 coordinate 22,370,534, forward strand.
TCGAACATTTAAAATAACTTTGGTTAAAAGTATTCTAGATTATATTAAATATGTCATTTAATTTGAATAATATGTGGAAAATTAGAAACTTTGCACGAGGACAAACATATAGGGACTATTATTTGATTCTATATTTTATTCTATAAAATATTCATATTTAATCCAATATTGGATTGATTTTTGAACGAGTTGATTGTGAATTCGTACTTTTCTGAATTCGCATATCTTCGACATGAAAATTTCAAATACTAGATACAGTTATTAACAGAAATTTATTATCCTACAACAGTATAAATTATTCAAAAATTTAATTTATTTAAAATGATTCGATTTAAAATAGGCCAAAATGTAGATTTCGAATCTAAATCAGTAAAATTATGAAACGTTTTATACTCGTTGAGTATATTTTGTCGTCAATTTTGAATTTTTTGTATAAAAAAAGTGGTCAATTTTACCTAATTGCGGCATTGTGACTTTGTCTCTCTTCTTGGATGTATTTCAGGATCAGTTTCAAAATCGATGGTAAAGGCGACAATCGCGGATAGTAAAAGCGACCAACTTCGTTGCCATCTGACACGGTCTCTGCATTAGACTTTCTTTACTATTGTTATTATTTGTAATTTAAAGAGTAATCAGAGAATGTCATCTTGAAATATGCCATTAACAAAATCAAAACTTGATATTCGCTAAAGTTTTTCTAAAATTAATTTACGATGGTAGATGCAGAATAGCAGTTGGAGATTTTTTGTTATCAGTCAATGCATGCTCCAGTAATTGATTTAATATTCTTCTGACACAGAATATTTAAACGTTTTTCCGGACGGTTAGCACGAATCAATGAGAGATTATAAAAATTCAAAATAGGGAATCCAGCATGGCCGACGGTATTTCTGAAAATCAAGCGGATTAAGACATGTATGTCGAGGCTTTATTGAACCCCTTACAATATTTATAATTTGTACTTAAATGCGAAATAATATAATACTAAATTTTTTTAGAGAAGCCGTGCACAACCAAGTAAACGTTTTAACCAGGCTCGGTCTGTAATCCATGGTATTCGGAATCCTAGTCGGGCAAGCCCAAAATCATTCCAGACAAAAACGAGCCAGAATTTATAATCTGTTTAAGTAGATCGGATCCCAGCTGGGGATAATTCTATATTTGGGCTGTATACATTAATATTTTGGAAAAATAACATTGAAATGTTGAAAGTATATTTCGGCAATTTGCAGCTTGATTATTACTTATACCTTTTTTTTTTCAATTTGATTCGCAGATTTTGAAATTGCTATTGAAAATACAAACTATTGTTACGAACTATTTTTTTTTAATAACAGAGAAAATATACATCACAAATAAACAAAAAAAGTGATCGTCCCTTCGCTCGATGGTGAGTACGAAACTATTACTAATTACCTATCAATTTTAGTTGAGAAATGGACATAACATCGTTATATCTCATTTTAGAAACGAAAAATATTTATTACAAATTAGTATATTCACATTTACGAACCTACGATTTTTAATTTCATTATCAGTTTATTGTAAATTAAGGATTATCAGATATGTAAAATTTAAAAATAAACGATCTTCCTCAATGTGTACTGAAAGAGTATTTAGAAGTTTTTTATAATTTTCGTTAATATTTTATTATTCCCCTTATTACGTTGTCTCTTATAGGTATAAATATTTCATAAAAAAGGGTGTTCTTCTGTATAATTTCTTTATTATTTTATATAAGTAGTGACATCATTGTTAGGCTGTGAATACTGATTAATTGATCATGTATCACTTCTTAAATTTTTACAAGGAATATCCTTATTGAATCATGATCAGGGTCTGATCAAGTAGTACGGTTAGGGTAGCGTGCCTTAGATCATTGGCAAATGGACATTGAGATTGAGGGTAGCCTGAAATAATTTCTGCTCGGTAATATGCTTAATCAACCTTGTTAACAGTTGATATCAAGATCTAGAATGAAAGATCGTTAATTGCTTAATCTTCCGTCTTGTTAGTTTAATCACGTACAGTATTTCAATTTGTACAACATTCTATATGAATTGCCAAAATATAAAACCATTCAGTTTTAATTTGATAATTAATCGACCATCAACTAAGGTTTAATAACCTCAAACAATTGTTTATATTTCATGCACTAAAACTTAAACATTGTGTTAAGAGTTTGATATATGTTTAACGTTCCTAGTACCTAAAATCAGAAACTCACATATAAAGTTAGAACAAAATTTGGTAACTCTTCCCATCATATTTTCTCAGTAAGTTTGTAAAATCATCCGTATAAGTTATTTAATATATATTCAAACAAAACTTAGTAATATGGACTAAATAATATTCAATGCAAATAAAATATAGTAAATGCTTAAAATTTGGCTGCTGACAGATAACCACATATATATAGTTAATGCCCACTAAACTTGAATGAATGAAAAAGGACTTTTCAAAAGCAAAAGATGGGTTTCCATCAATTAGTACGTTTTTTACTGACATATAGTCAGTAAATACTAATTCATTAGTAAAATTCTACTAATCTACAAATAACTATTGACTTTTTTAGCTTAGTAATTTGTAGGATTAGAAATAAATTAATAGGGTTTAACTTTTTATTAGCAAAAATTATTACTAATTCATTTGGTGACCTACTTTTCATTTTCTTATTGGTAGTTTCAACTAATTCAGATTTAGAGAGTACTACTAGACTTCGTTTTCAGTGTATTTAGCTACGTATGGTAACTGCTACACGCAATATAAAATGCGAAAATTATATGACGATAATTAAATTATTTCAAGTGAAGCATTTAGAATTTTGTTAAAAATGTTATCATCGGACTTTTTTGGTATTAACAGTACTCAAATTAATAAGATTATTTGTAACAAACGATGAAGAGTCGAAGAGACTATGAAATATGGAAAAATCAATCTAAAAAACGAGACCAATACAAAAATATATCAAAAGTACTCTTTCCAAATAATGTGCTAATTATTAAAGACTAATGATTTTAATGAAATATGTGGTATTCTGACCTACTTTAGTAGCTGAAATCAAAATTTCATGTTTCCTACGTATTTCAAATCTATTTTTACTGATTTTTTCGCTAAATTTTCCCATTTTGAAATTCAACGAAATAAACGTGAAGATTCTTGCTTGCTTTTATTCCTTTGCCAATGTCGCTAAGAACAGGCGGTTGTCCTGTACCGTACCTAAAGTAAGAAGGGGCGAAAAGCGAAATTCCAACTGACCAGCGAAATTCCCTTCACGGGTTTTCACCCCTCTTCCTAATGCCTTTTTCGAGCCTCCATCTAAAGTTCTCTATAGCGACCGAAGGCACCCCCCTTGCCCCCTCTATGTTCCGACTTTCGCCCTCGTCAGGAGAATTGTGAACTGGAGTAAAAGTAAAGTCGACCATCTCTTTCTTACGCGTATGAAAGAGAAAGATGGAGTTAATTTTGAGACCTTATACGTGTAGGAGGGTTTTTTTTTACAGCCGCCCTGGACGATGTATGGTTGTGTGCAGGTGATGACCACTACGTACGTGTACCCGGGGGGTGCGAGAAAGACGAAGACGCTTTTGGGGTGGAAAAAGGAAATTCGCAGGGGTGGATACGTATCCAGAATTGCCCGTTCTCACGAGGAATTTCCGAGATACTGGTGATATATGTCAACGACGTTATGTCATATTTTTTTTGTTTTAAGATATTCTGTTTTTTTTTTTTTAATTTGTTTAGTCATGAAATTTTGGAAAACCTTTTCCTTGCAGTTTCTTTCCATCAGTTGCGTATTTAATTAGTCCAAATTTCAACAAACGCCTCATGCTTTGGCACTGAAAAAATAAGTCTTACAAATAAGACTTCTTTTAATAATTGCCTTAAATTTAATCATTAAGTCAGAATATGCTGTTAAACTAAATTCTAGATGGCTAGAAACTTTATAAAAAGGCGTCATCGTTTTTCATTTCATAACTGGAAAGTTTAAAACAAGCACTGTTCGCGATAAATCTGACGTAGGCTTCAGTATCAGCTTAAAATAAGATGCTCATGAGGATTATTGTAGGCTTTCTGGCTCAATTTTTCTTCAAGATGCAAATTAAGTGGCAATTACGATTTTGTTTGAGACAATTGCACAATAAGACGAAACAGGTTCAGTAACCACCCGACGATGGTGCTGAGCAGATTTTTTATCACACCCAACACTAAAAGAAATAACGCAAGGTTCCTGGCATACGGATAGGTAGATCAGGTATATGAAAGCCGATCTAACCATAATTATGCCTGGCGTTATTTCTTTCAGTGAACCACACGAAAAGCTTTAGAATTTTTTAAGTTGTACCTCGAAAGAGAATATTGTAGAAGTGAATATGCGTTCCGCACCCATTTCAAATTAACCACTGTATTGATGCGAGGCTCTCAAGAATATTTATCGGAGTGGGAATTAGTTTTTTAAATACCTTCAGTTTTTTAAAAACCACAGTGAATCTATATATGATTTTGAAAATGACAAGTGTCTTTGTGTTAAACATGTTCTCTTGAATTCAATATTATAAAATAAAATAAATTTAAACTAAATCCCCCTTTTTAGTGTATTTCATATTTTCTTCCTTCTAGTGATCGGATTAGACAATCGGAACTGAAGTTTTCTTTTCCATGTAACAATAGAACACATATTAATTTATTATAAGATTATCATAATAATGAGAAAATATTCGTTGAACTGATGAAATCTGCATCCAATAGCCACAGTTTATTGGGCAATGAATTTTTTTTCAGTGAATGGAGGTTCAATTTTTGTCTAAATAATCTAAATCTAAGATTCTCAACCAGCTTTATTTAAGCCCAAATTCTGAACAATAGCTAATTTTTGATAATCATCAAAACATATAGTAAGCTGGTTTGACGACTTTTGAGAAAGTCAGTTAAACAAGACTGTTATCAGTCAGTTAAAGTCAGTTATCAGTCAAACAAGACTGCTTTTTGTTACATCTTAAAATTAGCTAATTATTATATACTTAGTCTTAAAGTAATCTCTGTAAGGTTGTGCCCGTACCACTCGTCAACTCATAAGGGTGAAACATCATAAAATCGCAGATTTTTTAGGCGAATTCTTCAGAGTTTTCTTGAGTACACGAATATTATACTGAAAAAAATAAGTCTTAATTTAAGACCATTGATGGGATTCATTTAATATGTAACAAAAATTAGCCCGATTAGAAAAGGACAAACTTATGCACTAGAGATAGACTAATTTTAAGCCAGTTTAATTTGTAACAGTTTTTAAGACTTATTTTTTTCTGCGTAAGAAAACCTTTAAACAAATGATTCAAAATTGAAATATATTGTCTGTAGAGATAGTATCTAGTAGAACATTAAATATTTTAGTAATTGGGCACTCTTGAGCATGATGTATCATACCAGAATCTTGCGTATATGTGTTTTAAAAACTCAATGTTTTTTTTATATTTTTTAGTCTCTAAAAAAACATTTTCTTCTTAATTTTAATGCTGCATTTCACTTTGCGCATTTTTTTAAAAGCACACTGAAATAGTCCATGTACTAACTCTGTATCTCTCGACTAACCTTTTTTCGATATATTTTCTCAACCATAGAGCCAGGTATATAATCAATTTGTCGACTAGAAGAAGAAAATGATTAATTAAAGAATGTTATGATATATCTGCATTTTATGAACCCGGGGTCGTTTGTACTATGATTTTATGTTATTCTCTTACGAACATTTTCAGATACCTTATAATGTTAGTTGTTAATAGTTCCTTTGTACTACGTTACTAATGTTAATTCTAAAAGTGAAAATGGTACTTTTACTTAGATTGAAATGTCGTTATTTCAAATTTCACTGACTTTTCTTTTAATTCCGTGACTTTCGTTTGTACTAAAGTGAACATTTTACCTTTACAAAAGTAAAATTTTCACTGTAATGAGTACAGCGAGATTTTTCGCCGTTAGTAAAAGAGTGAGCTTAGAACCCGTGTCGAAATTCACTGAATGTCGCAGTGACTGAAACCAGTTTGAACGGCACATTGGCCAGACGATTTAGCAGTTTCTTTTAATAATAAACTCGCGTATTATAAAAGAAGTGTACTCATATGGCTGAATGTATTATATATTGGTCTTTTCGAGGCCGCACAGTAAGAATCTATAACAGATTTTAAACATTCAAAATGATGAACTTAACATGACAAATCAATGGCATGAATCTGCAATTTTTAATATTAACCCTCCTGAGCACGAGTTTTTCTTTTCTCCTGTGGAAAAATGTATTTTGGACGAGTATACTCGTCCTTGTGCATAGGAGGATTAATAATTTAAAATCAGATTCGTAATCAACGACCCCGAAAATTCTTGATTGAAAAAATTCATGTACAGAAAAATCTCAGATTTACTTTTTTTCATTTTTTGGTCTTGTAAAGTGAGTTTTATCATTATTTTTTGATACTTAGACATTGTCACCAAATGAAAATATCTGACAAATAATTGAGAACATAACAATTATCGTAAAATATGTTTTCGAGATTCCGTCATGTAGCCCTCTTGGCTGTAAGATGAGAATTCAAATATTTGTTAAACATGGTTTTAGATCAGAATCGGCAGCTGCAGACGTTCCAAAATGTCGTGTAAATTTAGTTTGGATAAAGAAAATATTCGATTAGTTTTAGAAATATATACAAATGCCCGCACAGTAGATTTTCCGAACCCGACAAAATGAGATTATTACTTAATCTTAACGGGGAATACCCTTTCTATGGATCGAATACGCTTTTTAATCATAATGGGTAGTGGTTAAGTTATTATTGGAGTAAATTAGTATTAATTGAGATAATGACCCGTTTTCAAATTATTATACATTTAGCTAACTCGAAAGTTTTCTAATAAATATAATCCACATATATTAATGACACAAATATATCCTAAACGTTTTAAAGTCAAATTAAATGGAGTACTATGTAATAAGAAATAAAACATATAAATCGTTGCAAAAACAACGCTCGTTTTATTGTTTTCTTACACGCTTGAAATAAAAATTGAAATAATAATACTAATAGTAATACATTGTCGTTATTGGTATTATATTATATAAACAGAAGAAACAATCAAAGATAGATGAGTGCCAAGAGGCGAGCTACGGCTAAGCGCTGTATTACAGATTGACTTAAAAATATAAGATATAAGTCACTTGGTAAGACGGTTCTTTTATTAAAATAAAATTTGAAAGATTAACATTAAATTGTTTGATTGTTGATGTCCACCGCTACATGTGAGATACATTTAAATTATCCGTATGTGTATTATTATAGGAAATAGAATGTTTGATTTCTACAGCTGCATATGTATATTTAACTGAATTAACTTGAGCACTAACAGGTTCTCTATCCCTTTAGCGATAATATAGAGTAAATGCCTATTATTGAAAAAAAAACATGTCTCGTTCCCGTTTCTGTATATGAAATTTTTTTTTTTCGTTCTTAATCCGTAATATATTTGAAATAAATATGTTGTTAGAGTTTTTTCTCTGTGTATCGGATAGTGGATATTATAAACATAAAAATTAAAACGAAGAAGATTACGTTTCGGTCAAGAATTTTTGACCCTCTTCAGAAATTTATTCTGCAATATAATAAATACAAAAATTAAACAGATGAAAAAAAAATACAATAAAAAATGAAAAAAATGAATAACAGTAAAAAAGAATGAAAAAATGAATAACAATAAAAAAGAGAATGACAAAATGAATAACAATTAAAAAAGAATTGAAAAATTGAAAAATGACATGATCGATTACATAAATACCGAGGAGAAACACTGATAAATTGTATTTTCATGCTGAATCCTTACCTTTTAAACGTAGATTTTATTAAAATCCAAGATGAGATAATTTGAAATCACCACTCCAAGGATCAAAAAAAAAGAAAAAAGGAAGATGTACACCTGTAAAAAAAGATGGAATTAGTTTCAAAAGAAACTAAGTAAGAACCAGCACGAAATACGTACGAGTCGCACGATGTTATATGCTAAACTGACGAAAATGTAAATATTTATGAGTGTTAAACCTTTACAATACTTGGAAGGAACTTTGAACTTTCAAAATAACGAAAAAATTTAAACATTTAATAAAGGAAAATAAATATCAGGAAGATTAGACTTCTCAAATCTAATGTTAACTGTGTTGTTATATTTTTTAATAAAGAAATTTTCTAAATGTCTCCTTTTCCATGTGTTTTTTTTTTGTAGCTAAAATTTTGACATTTGTGTAGTCAAAATTATGTCCTGTATCTAGTCTATGTTTAGTAAGTCCAGTATGTTTATTATCGTCTAAATAAATATTTCTTTTATGTTCGTTAATTCTGTCTTTTATTAATCGTCCTGTTTCACCTATATAAACAGAGTTACATTGATTACATTTGATTAAATAAACAACTCCACTTTTTTGTAGAGTATCTTGCTTATATTTTCCAGGTTTTATACCTACTAGATTTGTATTACATGGTTTAAAAACAATTCGGATTTGTTTGTCTTTCATGGTGTTTTTTATTTGTTCTGAAACTCCCTTAACATATGGAATACTCATTGTCTTAATATATTTAATATTATCTTTATTATTCTGTAGTGAATTATAAATTTTATGTACAGTAAAACCCCCTTTTAACGCCACCTCCGTTTATCGACATACTCTTTTCTACGACACTAGTGACACCCCTTTTAACGACATACCAGCGATTCCCGTCATCCCCACCACGTCTAAAGGCTTCCCCTCACCAGACGGCGGATGTATACGTGCACAGCCCGCGAAACAACCGTATTGGTCGAGTGACGTGTGACGTCACTTTAGCATACTTGTCGATGGGTTGTGGTGGGGGTGCGCACTTTTCTACGTGGCATGTCGATAAACGGGAGCTTGAGGGGAAGTCGCGGAACCGACCCATGTCGTAAAAAGGGGGTTCTACTGTACGCTTTTTCTAAAACAATCAAGGATTAGATATAAGCTCTACCATAATTAAACACATTTATTTTAATAAAATATCTTTTACCGCAAGTAAATTATATCAAATATTTCAATTTTTAATTAGAAATGTAAGATTTTCTACGAGATTTTTCTCGCAGTTGTTTTTTTAAAAATAATTTTAAAGCGGTATTGTTGGAAGGAATTAATCACATAAATTTCATCCAAATCCGGAAATTTTTATTCTACAATTTTATCATAGTTTTTACTAATAGATGGAAAAATAAATGTAAATTTAACTAAATGGTGCGTATGGTGAGAGTAACCTAGTGGAAACTAACTCATTAGTAATTTCAATCTCTATTTTGTTAATCTGACTACACTGTGAAAAATTGCCATGTAATTTTCCAGTCAAATTGTGAAAATTAAAATACCCGTGGTAAATTTACTGTATTGCCGTAAAATTCCTACATTATCGACGTGATTATACATGTGCACTGTAAATAAGACGTCAATCGGTTATTCGTGAGAGGGACCCGACTCGCTATATAGAGGGAAAAATAGATACACTGTAAAAAATGGAAATGTAAATTTACAACTTGCAGAGTTGGACACAATATTGCCCATGCTACAAGTAGGACTTTTACGCAATATTATTGTAAATTTACATAGGCACTATGAATATTACTTTTTTACCTTTGTAAATGTCAACTTGTAATTGTAAATTTACAATTGAAAATGGATTTTACAGGTTACAGTAATATTACACGGTAGAGAAGTTTAAATTCTCCAAGAGAATAGTAAATTTACAACAAAATATAGGAAAAATTTTAGGTTATGAACTAAAGCGCAATAGCCTTATGCGGGCAGGTGATTTGAACTCTACATTATGTGGTAAAATTTATGCACGTTATCCTGAACCAATTGTAGTGGCTTATAATAATAATTTGTTATTTCAATAATTTATGAATTTAGATTTTATGATTTAATGTTTTCTTTCAACAAAAGTTTTATCGACAAAAGATTATAGCTCTAAAAACCTCTAAAATATTAAAATACATCTCATAATGAATTTTACAATGAATTTTACTCTGCTTTACATTTAAAAACAAAATAAAACTAAAATATGTGTAATTTTAATGTAAAAATTAATTTTACTGCACCAATGGTTTTTCCCCTCATATTGTAAATTTACCATGTACAGAATGGGCTTGATTTTTACCCACTTCAGTATAGGGAATTTACAAATCGTTCTGAAATTCCTAACCTCCCGCAGGAAATTTACAACTTTTAACTTGGGAATATCACCATATTTTTAGGCATGAAAATCACAATAAAATTGTAAATTTCATTTACATTTTTTACAGTGTACATAAGTCCCTATAGTGCAATTTACAGTGCGCTTGTAATATTACACAGACAATGGAAAATTACTTTTTTTAATTACACAATCGATGTAAAATTACGATTAATACTGGTATTTTTATTTCCATCTTGGACCTTGTAAATATACATTTCCATTCTGAATTTTACATGTTTATGGCAAATTTCCTTCTATTTTCGGGTGGTTTTTACAAGAAAATTGTAATTCTATTACGAAAATAACTTTGAAAATAAATAGTGTACAATTTAGGTAATTCAACTTTCGTTCAACTATTTGAACTGCAGGGAACTTATAAAAATGGTAAATATTTCGTCCCCACTGTGTAACTCATTATTTATTTAAATTTACTCAATTTTATTAGTGTACACTAATTATATTAATGTTAACAGTACGTATTTATATATACTAAAAAATTTCTTAAATATTTTATTTAGATTGTGGGAAAACTTCTGAATATGAGACATGTGTTTAAACACATATGAACCAGATTATATCCGACTTGGTAAAATTTACTAAATACAACTACAACTAAATACATTTACAGTTTGTATAAATTAAAGAAAAGAAACTCATTTCAATTAATCATGAGTTCCAGTTAAACCAGAAAAGTAGCATGTTGTCAAACACGAATGGCGAAAGCCAATGTCAAGTTCTTGCAGTTGCGGTCAACTCATTCGCAGAGAAAAGTAAATAATAGTGACAAGTGAAAAATCATACTCGAGAACACTATATTAATATAAGAATTACGCAACACTAAGTAAAAACTTTAAGTAAACCTCACCACTATAAGTAAATAATACTCGCGTGTGATGCAAACCCGATCGCGAGTTAGTACGTGCCTACCTTTCTCGAAAAAAACTTTATAAAGCACGCAAACATTATTCTAAATTATATATATCTACCGCCTTGAGTTTCGTCAGGATGAATGGCATGTCATTGAACCGCAGGTCGGTCTATCGATCTTTCGATACTTAAACTTTTTTCTGATATCTTTTCTCAGCCATTCCGCAATTTCCTACTGATGTGCATCTGACGAGCTGACAGGCGTATCGTTTGAACAATAAGACATGCGGAGGACCTTTCATTTATGATACTTTCTCAAAAACCGTGAAGATTTTGGGAAAGTATAAAGAATTTTTCATGTTGGAGGCGTACGAATCGAGTTTGACGAAAATTGATGCTGTGGCGCCCCGTGCAGCTATTTTGCGTGATACAAAATAATGTGTTAATCATTTTTCTTTATAACAAAAAAATTCCCAAATATGTACACCAGTTGGTACTTCGAGAACACGTTATCATATAATAAAAATTAAGCACGGTGGATGAATGCAAGATACTTTTTAAGAACATTTCACGCAATCTGTTTATTCTAGGTACAAGTCATTAATAAAAAATTCAATATTTTGTAATATTTCTTACCATATATACAGCAATTATCATTTTCGTTATCTGCATTTTAATGATATTTCTCATAGATCTATGTTACTCATATTTTTTTATATACAATCTACAGTATATAAAAAAACTCTAAAATAGTAGTAAAAACATCTTAGTATATTATGCAGTTAATACATGTATTATATTAATTGATTAACTGCACTTAAGTAATTAAGTAAGAATGGCGAAAAATGTTTATATATAATACCATAAAAGGATCACTTTGGATGATGAAAGTCCATCGATCCGAAACTATTAATTTTTTAAAAATACTACCTCAAACTTTAACCCCTTGCAGTATGGCATCTGTCACTTAAAAAATCTGTAACTTTGGAAAAAATCTTAGATCGCTATATACAACAATATATGCGATTGTCGAAAAAATCGGAACAACGAAATTTCTAGATGGCTCTTTTTACAGAGAATGCCCGAATATGTAATATGTTGGTATTCGAAGTTTTGAAAATGATCTTTTTCATTTTGTTTTTTTTATTATCAATAAAATTGCTGGGTCTATCAAACCATGCCCAGGTGTAGAGTACATGAGCTAAAGGCCGCAGGGTTGAAGCCAGTAGTTTTTATATAAAAAGGTGCAATTGTGAATTTTCAATTTTTAACTTGCCATTTCAAGTATAGCATTGTAAAATTTGATTGTTTTGTATTATTATTTGATTAATTTTTGTTTCATTGCGTGAAATATGCGTATAATTCTTTTTCGAAAACTTCTTTAGAGAAAAAACTTTACAGTAACACAAATCTTCTTGGCAAAGATCAACGAACTTAATTTTCGACTTCGACACTTTCTTAACGGATATCAATTCATTTGTCATTTTTAAGCGCCATGTTAAATCAGTCATTTTTTAAATTTTGGTATCACATTTTCTATAAATTGAACTTATATGTCTGATTTGAATATAAAGAAAAATTAGAGTATAACAACATTGATACCCAATTTCATTCTTCAAATTTTTATCTGTCACCTTAGATCCGTCATTTTGAGTTGTGCAAATCTAAGGCCAGAATCGTAATCAGCGATCCCAAAAACACCCGAGTAACAAATTTCATCTGTGTTTCTTGGAAAGAAAAATGTATGCTTCAAAAGGGTGAAATTTTATAACGCATTTGTTCAAGGCAAACATTAACAAAGTGAACTTTCGACTTCGACACTTTTTTAAAGCATATCAATATATTTCACATTCTTAAGCGCTATGTTACATCTTCCATTTTTGAATTTTGAAGTTACATTCTGAGTGTGCGATAAAACATCATTCTCGACTCAATTTTTTACTTTTGTTCCGCCATATTGGATCAGCCATTTTGAATTTTGTAAAGCTGACGTCGGATTCGTAATCAGCCACCCCAAAAACTACTGAGTAACAAGTTTCAAGAAAATTCCGCAAGTTTTGTTGAGTTTTCTCTCAGCATAAAACTAATTTGATACCTACCTGTAAACTGTATTTGATGCATTTGTGAGATTAAGTAGCCCCCACAATTTAAAGGCTGGCTAAAAATGTCTGAAAAAAATGAGATATATTCAGAGATGTATATTCTTTCAAAATTCTTTCACTTTTCACGTTCAAATTTTTTCACTTATTTGTTTCCTCAAAAAAAAAAAAAAATAAAAACTGACAATATACCGTTTTCCCGTCTTATTTAAATGGAGAAGTTCAACTCAAATCCTCCACCTCTAAATGTCATTCAATCGAAAAGTGCCAAATAAAACAGTTGTTAATTATTTTTTTCTTCGTCGAAATCCGCGTGGTCCAGATAACCTTTTTGACCTTGACATTTTCTGGACTAATATATATGTATTAAGATTTGTTGTTGTTGTTGTTGTTGTTGTTGTTGTATTACATTGATATACAATTAGTGGTTATACATGTGTGAATTTGTTAATTCTTACAGATAGTTAGCAGATATCTGATCGTATGATATAAAGTTAAATAATCTGTTGAATAAAAGAGATTGTTACTGAAATATAAGTTACAGTTTCGGAATTTTACGTGAAATCAACTTATAATTTTGTTTCGTTTCTGAAATTTTAGTTACAGTTCGGAAATGTCAGTCATTTTTTGATAAATTTCATATATGGTTTCTGAAATTTTATAGAAAAGAGACGTAATCGGCATTTCAGATCATTTGGAAAATTGCGATACATTTAATTCCATTTAATTCCAAACATTTTTTACAGTGTAGGTACCAACATTTGCAAAAATTCCTCACTTCTAAAATGTTTTAAAGAAAGAGATTATATGTGTACATTTGCCACTAAAGTGTCTTCAATCAGTTTGAAGCTACTGTTTGATACATAACCTAAATGAGTATTGATCGTTAAAAAATAGATTCACATTTGTATTCCGTTAGTACTTTTCGGTTAATTTCTTTTCAGATACTAATAAAATACTTGTTAAAGTCGCTTATGACATGTATAAATAGAATTATAACATTTGATTTATGTTGAATTTCGGTCTCCTGCTTTCTATCGTAAAATTGGTCTCCTTTTGTTTGTAATAAAACTTTTTTATTTATATGACCATTTTCATTAATGATTAATTTTATACAATTGGCGGTTGAAACGTTTGAAAGCATAACAAAGTAAAAATGAGGATATCTGTCGAGAAACGAATACTCCTGCTGATATCCGAAATTAATAATGCGTCTTATCCAAGACAACTTTAACTGCTCTTTAAGAAGTTCTAAACATCGTAAGATGCTTTTAATACTTATCGGAGAAGAGCTCATCAAGTGATCTTTATGAAGACTTATGCATCGACTTTAAGAGCTCTATAAGACTTCTTAAATACGAGGCATCAGAAAAGAGCTCTTATTTGATAGCTTTGGCATATGAAATAAATAGTATAAATGAAAATTGCTGAAAATGATAGATTCTATTTTTGTATCTTAATTATGAATTTATATAATTTTTATCTGCGTTCCTTTGTACCGTTTGCATGGTTATATATCGGATAGAGTTTACATTCAATAGAATGGGGATCATACAATAATAATTCAAAATTATGATAACACTTGCTAAATATCTTACAATCACTTATTTTGTCACTGTAACTTATAATCTATTGGTGCATACGAAGTAAATATCGCGAGATCTAATTTTTTTATTCAATAGCCACCTAGTGTCTCTGGAAAAACGCAGATCTCAACTCTGGGATTCCCCTTACTAAAAGAGAGATGGTCCAAAACGAGATAGATTTAAGACCTCAAATATAAGACTTCTTCGAGATTACGATTTTAAGAAATCTTAAGCAAGACATCATTAAAAGCTCGTGTTATAGATTATTATAACTCAGACCTCTTCGGGAGATCTTTTTCCAGATATCTTTAGACTGAACTCTGAAGGACCTCTTTCAATATAATGTTTTAATATCAAAGAAATAATGTTTTAAACTTTAAGATACTTTGTATCGTGGTAAAGTTTTAGGACGTCTATTTAACCCTTTAAAAGAAAATAAACATTTTAAAAAAATGGAAACATCTATATCCGACAAGTTTTGAAATCGCTCTTTCGATTGGTGCTGCTGAAATGTTCGAAAATGACGTTTAACATATTTTTTTACAAAAATACTGAAAAAACGCGATTTTTTAGCTACAATTTTTTATAATGAATTTTTAACTATGATACCGTTTTCAGATCACCCTCTAAGCTGTCAGAAACGTGTTCCTGATTGTTTTACTTTAAAATTAAACATTCACATATTTTGATTTATTTTTTTCGTTTCAAAATAGCGTCTGAACGTTGAAAATTTTTGAAATTGAAGAAAATGCTATTATTTCGGATCTGCTAGGTTTGCTTTGTAGTAAAATCGTACAAATAAGTTAATACGAGTTTTATGTGACCTATTTTGAATTCCGGAAGAATAATATCCCATAAAATCCAATTTAAAGATGGCGACTGCCATGTACTCATTAGAGATATACGTATTTCGAGTTCTGTTACAACCAAGATTGATGTGAAATTTGCTAATTAACAATCTCATAGGTTTCAGTCATCGCTGAACTCGAATCTTGAGTTAGTTTATTCAAATTCCAAATTGCGAATCTAGTATCGCGGACCCGTTATGTAAAATTTCACATTTCTAGAATAGAAAAAATAATATCGAATTCCGCTCAGATTTTCAAATCAACATTATTCTCAATAGTTTTTTTTATTATATCAATTGTTTTTAAGAAAAAATTATTATATTTCTTGAAAAATTATTCCCTCAACTATCCACCTGAAATTTTACATAACGTATCCGCTATTTTGAATTATGAAATGAAATATTATTTTCCTATTATCGTGCGCAAAGTTCGTACTTTGCGCACGCATTTCCGTGTGCAAAATGCCCCGTTACTGATATAGCTTAAAATGCGTGCGGGAATGTAGAGTGTGGACACGTATACCGAGTCGTCGATTCTACAGTACCGTTATCGTTCGTGATTGGTTAGTTTGAGACACGATCCTTCTCGCGTGTGATTGGTTGTAATTTGAAACGAGCGCTATAGCCGCCGGCACGCGCCGGTTTTATCTTCCGTAAATTGTCAAGTTACAATAAACATTAACCATAATAACAAATAAATGTCATATCTTTATCTTTTTCAAACTTAATTTGTGGCGAATATTGCGAAAAGTACTTTCTGGTAAAATGTCAATTTTGATTTCAATTTGGAATTATATTTTTCTTTATCCTCTACCTTCCACCTCCATCGAGGTGTCCCAAAAGCTCCCAGGGAGCTTGTCCGGGTACAGGTGAGTATCCTTGCGAGAGCTGCATGTCGTCTTAGATGGCGCCATACTCACATTTGTCGAGAATGTAGGAAACTGCAGAAACCCACATTAAGTACAGCATCGGCCATGGCTCGATTTCCGCCTGAAGACAATACCTCGAAAATGCTAAACAGACAGCGTGGTTCGTCTTACACATAGCGAACTGCTACCTGTAAACAATTTCGAAAAATTGCCCAGCCGGGGATCGAACTCACGACCTACGACTTCGTAGTCCAGTACGTTACCGCCTGAGCTACGAAGCCGATAATTTGGAATTATTTGTATGTATTAAAGATTATGAAATCAAACTTATCAAAATATCGCCTTTTCATTTTGTAATATTCATTTCATTTAATCTTAATGGTGTTTTCCTTTTTTTGTCGGGGGGGTCCGCCCCCCAACCCCCCGTCTCTCCCCGCCTTCCATCCCCATCGTCCTTGCACGTACTCTCGAAATGTCGAACTTTGCGCAACTCAATAGGAAAAATAGTATACGATACTCGTGCGCTGCGGAGGTGTTCCCACTTTGCGCACTTGTATCGTAATGTACTATTATATAATACCTGTTCTTCAAATATCTTATTTCATACACTTTTATCATATGTTTCTTACCAAATTTCTCTGCTAACCAAAGAGATTAACAAAAATACGACTTTTTGTGGATATGTTTGTAAGTAACAATTATAAACAACTGTAGATTCATAAACCATCATTATTGTTCTAAAGTTCAGGTATCTCTTTAACTGAAAGTGTAAAGTAATAGTATTTTGCATCGAATATGAAAGATATGACGTGGCATCTATAACTCAAAGGGTCTGTGAATCCGAAGACAACATTTTTTTTATTAAAAGAGCTTACTCAATTGTCTCGCAACTATGTAGTAGCAGTAGAACTATATATTGATGGTAGTCGTATTGTAGTCGATGCTCTACATCCCAGAAAGTACTAAAAATTCATTATTCTTTTTCATCTAAAATGCTTTCAAAGACCATATTGTTAAGCCTGTGGGATTGAAAACAAGGAACAAATTGATGATTAATAATACATTAATGATATCAAAATACTCGGGTGAACGATTGGTCCTATCAATTAATCAGTAAATACTCAAATTTCTCTCCCAATTTACGGTCAGAATAATTAATAAAATAACAACAAAATCATGAAATATAAGGACATTTCTATTGTTAAGAATTTTCTGTATTTACTAGAATGTCGAAACCGAAAGCATAAACTTTAACCGCTATATTTTTTTAAATTCTGATTATACATGTTTACTAATATACATATATAATAAAATAATTATATTATATTTATTCCCTTAGATCAACAAGCACGAGTATATGTAACTACCATTTAATTTTATCTAGCGAGTTTTCACCTGTAGTTCAGTACAATTATTCTGAATATTTGCAAAATTGTTTTGAAAATACATTTTTCAATTCGCAGTGATGTGAATTATGACAATTTACAATTCTTTGTCACTTTAAGTTTAACATCATTGTAAATACTAGGGATGCATAATGTAATTATGAGTACATTTATCTGTCCATCGAAAGGTATCGAATTCTATTCCGGCATGAAAGATTTCGTATTCTGCCCTAATTGTTTTGAAAACTCAAAAAATAATCCATAATAATCATAAGAAATGTTCATCATTTTCATTGTGACACTTGACTAATTTTCGGTTTTTTGCAAATCCTTCTGAAATGTTTACAGACAAGATTTTTAATTTAAATAAACAATTGAAAAGAATGAAATAAAAGTTTCAAATTCACATCTTTGTTCATTATACGCTATACATGTATGCAGTATACCGTGGACGAAGGAATATTCAGGTTACAAGAGAATGAAGATTATCCTAACATTTGGCCTACCACTATTAGTGCTCGAGGGAGTATTAAGAAATAGCCTAGCTACCATTGGGCTAAAGTTTGCGAATGCGTGGAGCGAGTACAGTACCGCGATATCCCTACTTTACAGTTTAATTATTAATGACTCGTAATGAATCTAGCTACTTTATTATTGTTACAGAATATAACCGAAATAGCAGTATTTCTCAGTGCTTATATCGCAATATCAACTCATTTCATAAACGCTCGTAACTTTGGTTGTTTTTTAAATTAAAATTAAATTGGCGAACTTGATGTGTTTCATAATTAGTCTATTTTTTCTAAGAATTCAATCCTAATATACTTAATAGCACAATATAAACCGTACCCGAATTAAACGTTCCAAATATCACCTGACTTGAAGCAAACGTGGATAAGTGAAATTTAAAAATAATGTTAGAAATAATGGTCCTTTTTTTTATTTTTACCTTAACTATTAGTTATCACAAAACAGTAATATTTTCTTTCACACAAGAGTACACAAAATATTAATCTCATTATAATCTAACTCGAAGAAACAAATCGGAGAATGGCTGCATTGTTTAATGAAACGATATTTATGGCATTTGTGGCACAGTAAAAAGGAGTTTACGCACATTAATATTGGTCAATTACTCCTTTCAAATGAAGTGTTGTGCAGAACTCAGAAATTTGGAATAGCCAAAAACTGACTTGTAAATGGTATTTTCTCGATATGGTACTTTCCTAGTGTATATAAATACCCGCATTAAAAAAATATCTTTTAAAAAATTTATTTTAAATAAAGGACTATTTTTTTATTGAACTATTCAAGATGCTAAAAAGATGTTTTAGAAAATATGAAATTTAATATGTTTTTGAGATATTTACCAGATCATTCAAAAGAATGTTACTACATCTCTTATGATCAGAAAACATTTTCGTGATCTTATTAAAAACGTTTTGCACGTCATGGTTGAAACATTTAGGGATCATTTCACATTCTTTTTATGGCCATGCATTTCCATACGAAAAGGTACTATAAAATGTCTAAATTTAATATATACAACAATAGTACTCAGTTTTTTTGAGTTAGTAAATACGAACATTACTATTGGAGATTAATAGTAAATGAATAGTTTTCAATAGTATATTTTCGTAAGGATTAAGACCACGGTATTACTCCTCGTAAGTGAATTATTATAATGAAAATTATCAAACTTAGAGTAGGCGATGTAAACTATTAAACGTTTTAAAATTTAAATCTCCTTATGGAAAATCTCTTCAATTTTTCTAAAAACAGATACATTTTTTAATTTAAAGGGGTTCTAAAATCCGCTATCGATAAAGTATCACTTTACGATAAAATGTCAAAAGTAAAATCGCTTGACTCGATTTTTAAAAAATCAGAGTCGGAATATATAAAATTCTAATCTTTATGTAATTAGTATAGCTTTTAATCTAGTATTTATGTATATCGGTCATTAATAAAAAATAAAAACTAAACTATAGAATTGAAATGAAGGATTAAACATTATAATTAAAAAAAAAGAAAATAGAGAGAAATGGATTTTTGAAAAATGTTTGAATATACACGGATTTGGAATTTACCTTTCGTCCCTAGGTTCGATAAACATATCCAAAATCTGTCTACATATCCACAGGCATGATTTACGGGCTTATAACCCACGTGACAAAACTATCCTCATTCGAATTTCATGCTAAAAGTTTAAATTTAGTGAAAAACATTATTAGACAATGGTTATATTCGACTTATTACCATCGATCGAATATAAAAATCTACTCTCATCAATTCCAATCCAAATTTTATGTCCTGTAGTAACAAGTTTAATTAGATATGTATTGCTTATTTTGTCCCGAGAAGTTATTTTAAAATATAGTCTTAATGAAATATTCGTGCTAAACAAACTAAAAACCTTATACGTTTTTGCACAGTTGTTATCGCATAAAATTTGATTGTTGATTAACCCATGGATATGCCAGTTCCAAAATAGTTTAATTCATGTATATTTTATCAAAACATATGTCTAGCAACAGTCGTACATATAAACCTTTGTACATATAAATCATTGGCGTGAGTTTCAGATGATTTGATTTTATATTTTATATTCACAGATGGCATCAGATGTCATAGATTTTACTCTTGCATGATAACTAAGAATATACATTTGTTTCTAACATATAAAGCTTCAATTTATGGTTAAAACAGTCCTAAAATATTTCGTCAGATTTTTTTCCAAAATGTCCAAGAGTGTTAAATTTCAAAAACGTTGACCCTAAGAGATCTTCGCCACTTCCACTTTTGTTATAGGTTTAAAGTCCCAGAAAGGTCTCCAAGGCGACTTAGAAGACACATCGTTTTTTACTTTCTTAATATTATTCAAGTCCTCGAGGCGTCCAGCGAGCGCATTGGTATCCATCTTGTAAGCACAAGTACATCTAGAAGTCAGCTTTTGGGATGATCACGTAAGGTGCTACCAAAAAGACTGCTTGAACGTAACTTAAAGACATCTACTTGCAAGGAAATCGATGTTTCGGGCGTATACTTGGAGGGATTGCATCGATAAATAATAACTGGTATTATAAAATTTATTACAATTGGTATGAAAATTTATTAAGGAAATGTCGGAGTCAGGTAATTTCAAGTGTTGCTGAAGTGTTCAGTATGTAAAAATACAAACATGAACACAATCGCAAATTTTTAACAATAAATTGTTTACTTGCTTTTTAGTGATATGCATACTTACGATTGTGAAACCAACTTCTGTATAAGATTTTCTGTTATTTTCAGTTGATCTAGATGGGTTTGACCCGTCCATGAATATAACCTTACCAATTTGATGCACTTCAGACAAAACGAAGATTTAACAGCAACAAATGCCTATCCAGGAACAACAACATCGATCACAAATTTAAATTTATTGGAGAAAATCAAATCAAATATTCGTATACCCCAAACGCCAATAATCATATTATAAAAACTAATGAGACGTCCTTAAATACGTCTTGAAGACCATATACAAATTACTTAAGTACGTTATGAGGATGTCTGAAAAATGTCTTCATACAAACATCTCCAGGACCCTTTAAAGACGTTTATTTGCCTGAAATGAGACGTTTTGAAACATCTTTATAACCGCTCATAAACTGATGTATTATATCCCGCGAAACATATGTAGGAGACGTCTTAACCCTTTTTTTTTCTTGAATTTAGTATGCAGGGGTTTTTTGAGTCGCTGATTACAAATCCGGTGTCAGATTTACAAAATTTAAAATGACGGATCCAATAAACGACCAAATAACCGCTTCTCCGAATTTTGGTCGGCCATATTGGATCCGCCATTTTGAATTTTGTAAATCTGAATTTGGATTCGTAATCAGCGCCCCTAAAAACCCCTGTATACCAAACGTCAAATAATAATAGTTATTAGTTCGTCCTGACATGAATTTCTTTTGAAAATTATACTTTTTTGAATATAATCTTTTACATAATTGTACAATATTATTATTTTTTAATAAAATTTATTGGAGTCTTCGGAAGGACAGGAACAACAAACCGTAACGAAATCACTGGCGAACCCGTCATAAACGATGAGAAGTTGATACCATGTAGGTAAGACACTGGTGTCCCGCTATGACTGAAAGGGTTAAAAACTAAATTATTCAAGTATTAAGGACGCACATTCCGTGGACAATTTTAGGACGTTTCTTGAATGACTTTACGATGTCCTATTCCAGTCCTTGGCACGTTCCATGTGAAATTTCTTTTTTAAGTCTTTATTTGTATACAATAAAAGCCGATGAAATACATAAAAAGAATAAGTCATTTGTCAAAATATACTTTATGTACGTCTTTTCGGTGCGTAAAGTAAACTCGTGCGTAAAGTAAACTTTACGCACTCGATTATATTTTACGCACGGAAAAGCCGCACGTAAACAATATTTCGGCACACGTGTGTATGTGTAAAGTTCTTTACACATACACACTTGTATCAAAAAGTACTATTTTCGATTCAGGTTGTGTAAAATGGACAGTTTACATCTCTTCGGGCGAAAAATAGTCTAAGTCGTCATTTGTAAACATCTTATGAACCTAAAAATTTTATTCGTATCCCCGACGTACAATCTACGCCTCAGATAGTAATTTTACGCCCTTGGTACGAAAAGTACTATTATGTAGTCCTTATGTCGTAAGGACAAGAAGCATGTCGACGCTCGATACGAAGGATATTTCAAATCTGACGCGAAGACTAGGTTATTCCACTTTCTCTACTGAAAAAGGAGGTTGTTTCATTTTCCCCGCGCGAAAAATAGGATATTTCGATTTTTCCCAAAAGAAAAGATTTTCCACTTTTCTCGGCGTGAAAAACAGGATATTTCATTATTTTGACGCTAAAAATAGGCTCGTTCGTTATTTTGACAGGAAGAAAATAGGATATTTCGAATTTTCTTAGCGACTACTACATTATTACTTTATTATAAAGCGTAGCACGTCTGATTTATATAATTATTTTTCATTTAACGTGTATATTTTTAACAATTTTGATTTTTAAATATTTTTATTAAATAAATAACAATAGTATTTATTAATAAAAATAATACTTATACCATATTTATATATTATGTCTTTTACAATAAAATATTTTTACACTTAATTTTAACACAATTATAGTTACAAATCTACAATCATATTTATTAGGATTGAGGCAATGCACTAAAAATGAAATTTTACGGAAAATAAACCATTTTTATACCAATTTAAGATTCCATTATAAAATTAATTGTGCTGTGGTGGGACTAAACCCTTCGCTACCATAGTTCTTAGATCTTCCTTTTAGATAGGAAGCTTTCCATGGTATGCCTCTTTGATTTGAAAATTATCATCATCATCATCATTACCATCGTCATTATCATCGTCGTCCTTGTCATCGTCGTCGTCGTCATCATCGTCATCGTCGTCGTCGTCGTCGTCATCATCTTCATTATAATTGTAAAATACGAAATATTCTGGTTTTCGCGCCGAAGAAATGGGAAAAATGTTTCTTCGCGCCGAAATTGAAATGGCCTTATCGCCGAATCCAAGTCTTCGTGTCCGATTTTAGATATCCTAGTCTTCGTATCGAGTGTCGATGTAATGATATTATTTTTATTAGATTGCGTTTCTGGCTTTCGGAAACTCATAAAACACAAAATTATAGATAATGAATCGCATAGGTAATTCAAAAGAGATGAGCGACGTGCATTAATAAAAATGTTTGCGTTGTATCAGATAAATTCACAATTTGTAAAAGCTTCATTCTTGCAAGATATGGATCATATCGTTGCGCATCATTTAACCCATTAACCTATTACGTACCAAACAGACGAAAAATTGTCGTTGACTTTGATGCTATTTTTTTGTATGAAAAAGAGAATAAAAAAATCGGCATAAGCCATTTCTGATGTAAAATTGGTCGTTTTTTCAGAATCTGTGGTCAAAATTTATTAATAATAAATATTGAAAAAGTTATAAACAATTAAAAGAAACAAAACATGATTTTTCGACAAAATATTGCTTTATAACCTTTGGCTTCGCATGGAAAATGTTCGCATTGAATTGCCTTAAACGCATAAAATATTGCGTCCATGGACCCTCAGCTATAAGTTTATACAGTTACTTTTTCTAAGTTTCAAAATGGCTGACGACAACATGGCGTGGAAGCCTGAAACAATGATCCATAAAATCACTATGGTGCCTGAAATTTTAAAGACAATTTAAATCGCTTCAAACTTGTTACTCGGGGGTTTTTGGGGTCATTGATTACGAATTCGAAGTCAGTTTAAGAAAATTCAAAATGGCGGAGCCAACAAGGCGGACTAACTTTTTGATATTTGATGAAATTGTTTGAAATTTGTTACTCGTGGTTTTTTGGGGTCATTGATTACGAATTCGATGTCAGTTTTAGAAAATTCAAAATGGCGGAGCCAATATGGCGGACTAATTTTTTGAAATTTGTTACTCGGGGTTTTTGGGGTCACTGATTACGAATTTGAAGTCAGTTTTCGAGAATACAATTTTGAATTCGGAATACAAACTGGCGGCTGCGGTATGACGGTCAAATACTTTCAATATTTTTCTATGCAGAATACGTTTCTTAGCCGTCAAAAAATTTGTCTGTTGCCCGGCCCCCACCACTTGGCGGTAAACGTATAAAAGGGAGCTTTTTTCACTTTTTTAAAACTTGTTTTTACTTTTTTTTTAATTTTTTTTGTTATTTTTTAATTTTTATATTTTTTTTTACTCTTTACATTTTATATTTTGTTTTTTTACTTTTTACAATTTTGTGGTTTTAAAAAAAGATGATAATCTTTGATGCGTTAGTCCGCCATATTGGCTCCGCCATTTTAAATTTTCTAAAACTGACATCGAATTCGTAATCAATGATCCCAAAAACCCCCGAGTAACAAAGTTAAAAAAATTAGTCCGCCATATTGGCTTCGCCATCTTGAATTTTCGAAAACTGACTTCAAATTCGTAATCAGTGACCCCAAAAACCCCCGAGTAACAAGTTTGAAGCGATTTAAATTGTTTTTAAAATTTCAGGCACCATAGTGATTTTATGGATCATTGTTTTAGGCTTCCACGCCATGTTGTCGCGCGCCATTTTGAAATTTAGAAAAAGTAACTGTATGAGCTTATAGCTGAGGGTCCATGGACGCAAAATTTTATGCGTTTAAGGCAATTCAATTACATTTTCCATGCGAAGTCAAGGGTTATAAAGCAATATTTTCTCGAAAAATCATGTTTTTTTTGTTTTAATTGTTTATAACTTTGTTAATATTTATTATTAATACATTTTGACCACAGATTCTGAAAGAGCGATAAATTTTACATCAGAAATGGCTTATGCCGATTTTTTTATTCTCTTTTTCATACAAAAAAATAACATCAAAGTCAACGACAATTTTTCGTCCGTTTGGTACGTAATGGGTTAAGGCCTAAACGGACATTTTTCGGACACATTTTTCGGCAGCATATTACAGACTCTTAAAGTTGTCTAAAAAAATTGGGGAATAGGTTTTTTATGCAGAATTTCATCCTCTTTCCGATGGTGGTCTTATTATTTTTATTTAATCAAAGCCTCAATTGTTGTACACAATATATTGTAAGAAAACACTAAATTTACGGTAAAAAATATTTTTCATCCAACGTTAACACTTTAAAGCGCACGTTCTGACCCCCAGGAAGTAAATTGTTTGCGACCATGGACCAAAAACGATGAGATCCATGTATTTGTGAACCTATTTGAAGATGACGCTGACCACAGAAGCGTTAATTAAGTTGCAAAATCATCGGAATTCTGCTCAGTCCTCGAATTTAAGAAATATCCATCGAAATTAGATGTAAACGTTTTCTTAGGGGGTTTCAGGATCATTGATCATGAATGCAATGTTAATTTGGTAAAATTAATAAGATAAGACCATCATCGGAGAGAGGATGAAATTCTGCCTAAAAAATCCTATTCCCCGATTTTTTATACAACTTTAAGAGACTATACAATGCTGAAAAAGTTATCCGAAAAATGTCCGTTTAGGCCTTAAGGGGTTAATAAGAATAAATTGTTTGTTTCAAGCTTTCAGTCAAAAGTTAACAAGTAACGCGACATATGGTTCGCAGGGGTTCTCGCAAACAAAAAGAAAACAGATAATAAAATTAAATTTTGAATAAAGAACAGTCCGTTTTTAATTGGGTCAATTTTAACGTCCGACTGAACGCATGATTGAATTTTCAATGCCCTAAATTTTGCGTGATCACGTGCGGTCATAAATTTTCTCCGGACGATCAATCGTCCCGTTTAAAGCTCGTCAACTTTTAAAATTCATCCTTTCCCTCTTAACTTGGACGATGTCATCGTTTCGAGTCCAGTCATTCCCATTATCATTTCCTCCCGCACCCCGGCGCAACTCACAATTTCGGAGCCGAGCTTGCGCGCGAGTGAATTTATAAAAAGCTCGCTACTATAAATAATTATCGATCACGTATAACTCGGGGACAAAAGAATATTATAAATGTCTTTCCGCGTTTCCGAGAATGGAGAAAATTGAGTGGCCTGGTATATAGGCGAGGGAGGGCCGGCACCCCTTCGTCCCCCTTCGACGGACCTGACTTTGAAAGCCCACGCGCGCGCGTTTCCCCAATGGTGCCAGTGAGTTGGAGAAGGACGGCTAGCAATGCCCACATAGTTGTAAGGAGAGAGAGGAGGATTCTATGGGGTTGAATCAGGGGCGGAAAGTGTGTGGGGGGGAATTAGCGGATGGCCTGGCGGACAATGTGGGGATACTTTCTCATATCAAGTATGGCCGCTCTGGTGGCACGATGGCCAAAACAAACGTAAGTAACCCGCGTCTCGATACTCTTTAGAGACACGACTTGGGAACATTTTTTTTTTTCAAAAATTGTGATCGTCGTGAAAATGTTCGTCGATCGTTGAAAAAAAAATTTACGTCTTTCCGTTCAGTGGTTAAATTTTACAGTGGAGTTAATGGAAGTTCGAAGGATAGTGTTGCTGGCAGTGTTTTTGAAACACGTGGTTGCCGAGGCACGAGAAGCCGCATCGCTCGACGAATGCTGGTGACAGCCGATGTCGAATTCGGTGACTCGGTACGGCAAGTACTAATGAACTTTTCGTTTCAAATTTTGAAAAATTTATATTTTTTAGAAATCTATATTAAATTAGACTTTAAAGTATGAAATCGGGTTCATAAATGAAAGTTTTGTATCCCTGAATTTAAATTCGCTTATTCTTTTTTTTCAATTGTGACAATTGTAAAAATTTGTTACATTTTTGAACATGAGAAAAACTCATGGGTCATGGAAAAATATCGTATAATTTTCAGTATTATTTCAGTATTATGATGATGCTAGCTTTAAGTACTTAATACTGCAAAAATATTTTGGTATTTTCAATATATTTTTTATATTCTCTGGAGTAGATGACTTATTATATTACGTACAAATTAACTTAATAATTGTTCATTAAGAACTGACTTCACTGTAAAATCAAGTCTTGTTTGAAGATATTTCTGACATCTGAAACATGGAACGTTTCTTGATGCACAAGATATTTTGAGTCTACAACAAAAATATCTCAAAATAAAATACTTGTTTTGACAAGAGTAGTTGTGAAAACGAGTAGATGTACTGAATACGTCAACATCAGTATTCTCTCAGATCGTGGAGTTGGATCGGAAGTACGTACAGGGATATGTAATCAATAGAAAATCAATAATGAAAAAATTTTTTGTTTGGTCGAATTAATATGTAAAACAAGGATTAACACAAGAAAGTCTCAAATTTCACGAAGGTTCGACATCGCAAAAATATGTGGATTAGATAGGATAGTTTAGTATAAAAC
The DNA here is from genome assembly GCA_030407085.1 of Trichopria drosophilae. Taxonomy (NCBI): domain Eukaryota; kingdom Metazoa; phylum Arthropoda; class Insecta; order Hymenoptera; family Diapriidae; genus Trichopria; species Trichopria drosophilae. The sequence goes on from CM059583.1 coordinate 22,398,350, forward strand.
ACGTTCAATAATTAAAATTACAAGGACTCTAGTTTTATAGTTAGGTAATTAACAAAGGTTTAGGTAAAGGATAACATAACTAACCTACATTTTTGGTGATGTTGAACGTACATGAAATTTGAGGTTTTATAAAGGCAGTGCTATAGGAGTATTCAAATTTGCTGGGGGTTCCCCACTCTCAAACTCCTTTTTATAATACTAACATAACATAACTTGCATTGTAATTGGATACTTGTAATTTTTAATGTTTATAAATGTAATCCGAAATAACATTACAGGCGGAAATAGAAAATTTGATTATTCTCATGTTCACCAGATTTTTTGAAATAAATACTAGTAACTAAGAAGAGAACGTTTGTTTTTAGTTTTTTAAAAATTACGGATTTAATTTGCCTCACCGTAAATTTTTATCGTGATTTTGGCGGTGACTTCCATAATATAATTTTCGAAAAAAAACGCCATCCATAATTATTGGAGGTATTAAAGACGTTCCGATATGAAAGTTGTATATTATTTTCTTTTTTTATAATTCTTACTATACTTTTTTTATAATACTTACTATAATTATAAACATATAACTTTTTTTTCAACGATTTATAATTAAATGTGTATATTAAACCGTTTTTTTTCTTTCCTCTCGTTTTGTTTTCTTCGTTTTATTCAAATTTTTGTTTCTTTTCCTCCAATTATATTATTGAAATCACGGCCAACACTAAGAAAGGTTTTACTTTTATCTAATAAAGATACGCATTTCCCCATAACATTAGTACTTTTTGCGAAAAAAAAATTCATCACCATGTAAACAACACTACAGGTTGGGTCTATTGGTTGGCTGATAGGTTAGGTTAGAAAGGCTGGGAGGTCTTAAGGCGAAGCCTCCCACCAGACACAACGTATTTTCGCGCATTGCTTTTCATTTTTGGGGGAAAAGCATACGATATAAAATATGCAGTTTGAATAGATCTCTAACTTATAATTCCGAGAGATATTAATGATTGATAAGGGATTCAAAATATACACCAAAGAATTGAAATATTTTTATTTCTCTTTATTAGGCTGAACAAATCACTCTAAATGTTTTAGAGTGTAACTCATTACTAAAAACTTTTACATATCGATTTGTAATTTGAATGCCCTCTTGGCAATCTGAAGCCTTCCTTTACAGTTAAATTTCGAATCAAACTGTTACTATTCCAAATAGTACTGGACGTTCTTGACCTTGATTCAAACTTTCAAATTTTAACAAAATAAAATATCCGCAGATTTAGAATTTCGAAAAATAAAGTATTCAATGGTTGTCTGGTACTGTCCAGATATTAAATTATCATTGAAATTAATTAAAATATATGACTGCGACTAATTTTAAATATTGTCCAGGAAATTTCAAGTAAATAATATTTAAAATTTTAATCTCGGAGACTATTTTTCGGATCATTAATTTTCTCAATTTCGCACCTAAGGGTGCATTTCATTTTGGAATTTGTTTAAAATTCGGCTTAATGCACTATTTAAGAAATATGAAATGTTTTTCATTCGGAATTTTGAACCCAGGCCCGTATATGATAGACTCAGATTACATAATTTCATTCCTGGATCAGTAGTTAATGAACGTCCATTTATGGACATAACTTTTGTTCCAAATACCAAAGGTAATTTAAATTTATCTCAATTTTCCTCATTCTCTCAATTTGAAACAGTAAAAGCTCACTGTTTCCATCAGTGAAAGAATACTCACTGCTGGGTCAGTAATTTTTATCATATTCCCTACACACATAGTGGAATGGCGAATGAATTTCACTCTTTCGCGTTAAAGAGTCACTGATACAAGCAGCGAATCAATTTTATTGTTTCATAACGCAACATTAATTCAGTGACTAAAAGAGTGAAATTTCATTTCAATCGCTCCTTTTCACTAAGGAACTCATTGACTATTCACTGAAAATCAGTGTAAGTTTTTACACATATCTTCTCCGTCAAAATATAATATACCAAGTAATATTTGGGGGAACTGGGCATAGAAGAGGCCATGTCAGCGCTAGAACGCTTGTGATTTGTCAATTTCGGTCAGTTAAAAGCTTAGGTCGATTTTCAACGGTTGCAACAACCTATTTTAAATTAGAATAATTAACATTAAGTTTATAAGACGAGAATATGCGCGGGGCATTGGAAATAACTTTTGCTAATAGTTGCTATAAATGACAATCGACCTTAAACACCCAGCTGATAATAGGAACTAACAAATCACAAGCCCAACAGCGCTAACATGACTTCCATACTATTTCCTGATCCCGGGCACCCACCCTGTATATTCATCCGAAATTTTGGACATTTTATTAGAAACGAGTGAATAACGAAATCTCCAAATATATAAGTTCTTATTTATACAGGGTGTAAAAAAATTCATCTATGAAAGATCTTTCCGAGATCTCGCAAGTTTAATCTCGCAAAAATCTCGCTAATCGGACGGAGCGAGATTATTGAGAGATGGCCAAAGTGTTGAAATAAAATGTTAAAATTATCAATTAAAAAGTAAAATATTTAAGTCGGGATTCGAACCCGAGACGTTTCGTTCTTAAAGCTGGAACTCTAACCACTCGGCTAGACATTCATTTTAGGAAGGATAACAAATGGCAAATATTTGAGAGAATCTATCATTGAAATTCGGCATTGATATATGTCATTTGTTATACTTCATTAAATGACTGTCTAGCCGAGTGGTTAGAATTCCAGCTTCAAGAACGAAAGGTCTCGGGTTCGAATCCCGACCGTGATATTTTTTTTTTTTTATTTAAATATTTTATTTTTTAATTGATAATTTTAACATATTATTTTAACATCTTTGGTCATCTCTCAATAATCTCGCTCCGTCCCATTAGCGAGATCATTGCGAGATTAAACTTGCGAGATCTCGGAAAGATCTTTCATAGATGATTTTTTTTACTCGGTGGTGTCCAAGAGCTGGGTTCCAATATTTCCGGTGATTCTCTATGATATTTCAAACCAAAAAGTTCCCTACCAAAATTGGATCTGAGGCTCAGAATTTAAATGATAGGAAACAAGAATTTAAACAAAAATATTTTTAAAATTTAAAACAAAAAAACATTACTTTTTTGCAATAACTCGCCTCGTTTTTAAGTTATTTTAATGAGTAAGAGCTCATTTTCAAGCTTTTTTAAGCGCTACAATTCATCCCTGAAAGCATTTGACCTGCGATGAATATTTCTGAAGTTATGGCCTCAAAAACCAATCGACCAAAAAAAATAAGACTAATTTTTCCGATTTTTCGCATATTACTTATTGTCCCCAATAGCTAACGAAATGACGCACATGGAAAAGTTGTAGAGCTTGAAAAGACGAAGAAATTGCCGGCTCATATGTTCGTTTCCGATAAAAATTGAGTCCGCGAGAACACTCTGAATGTCGTAGAATTGGTAAAAAAAACTTATTTGATACTGACGGTGCACGTTTACGGCCAGTTCTACGACATTAACAGTGTTCCATTTGAGTCAATTTTTATTGAAATTGAACTTATGAGGGAACAAATTATCAGTCTTTTTAAGCTCTACAACTTCTTTCTGTGTGGCATTTCATTAGCTATTTGGCGAAGTGAGTTATGTGCGAAAAACTTTAAAAATTGGCCTTTTTTTCTGTTTTTGAGGCCATAATTTCAGAAATATTCATCGCATGCCAATTGCTCTTATGTATAAATTGTAGGGCTTAAAAAAAACTTTAAGAAGAGCCCAAACGCATTGAACTAACTTAAAAGTGAGCCGAGTTATTTCAAAAAAGTAATTTCTTTTCTAAATATTCAATGACTCAAATTGTGAGCCTCAGATCCAATTTTGGTACTGCACTTTTTGGTTTGAAATATCATGGAGAGTTACCTCTTGTTGCAACCCAGTTCTTGGACACTTTGTACATACAAGACTGACCATTTGATGACCAATAGCAAGTACGACATATAGTATAGTAGTTAGTAGTAAGCACCGAAAGAGGTTTTGTTATTAGTTGGTCATCCAGCCATGAATACTTCTATAGATTAGTATTGATCCAATTATATCTGTCACTTGTATATATGCGTGTGTGTAATTAGTGTACTGTTGGACGAAATACGTTAGTACTTTTGTGCAACTACAATTCCGCTATTCATTTACTTGTCGGTATTAGTCTCGAACTGATACATTTTATAAGATTATTATCGTTTTATGCAGTTTTCGTCGAGTTACAATTATGGTTTCGTACAGTTTTTTAGTAAAACTTTTAATAGTACTTTTTGCACGAAGGGCGTGAAATGGTTGTTTTACGCCCGTGTACAAACAATATTTGTGATTTCGGTGGAGTAAAATGACCATTCATTCTATAACACAAATGTAGCGAGTTTATTTTTCAATCAGTAATGTTTATGTTTATAATGAAAAATTCGTGTAATACGCCGCTACTGCGCGATTACTTGCATTTACAATTGTCGTTTTCTATTGTCTCCCAAAAATTATCATAATGTATTGTAATGTAGAAAATTATAAGAAATCGTATTTATCGTTTTTTTTTTCGAAAAATCGTCCATTTTCAGACTGTTTTTACTTTCGCCCGAGGATGTAAAATGCTGATTTTACGCCTCGAGGGAGAACAACTTTTGGGAGAATTAACGAGATTTTGCAATATATAGATATTTTGATGCAAAATTCTGATTTGCTAATTTTGCTCTAGTTATTTCATCGACTGTTGCTAATCGTGTTAATTCAATATAAATTCGTGTACGTAAAGTACTTTCCACACATGTAAGTGGGTCGAAATATTGTTTACGCATGACTTTTCCGTGCGTAAAGTATAATCGAGTGCGTAAAGTTTACTTTAGACACGAGTTTACTTTACGCACCGTAAAGGCGTGCATAAATACTATTGTTGCATTTTGATTCTCATTTTGTTGGCGTTATTTTATTTACATTGCCTACGTTACCGCGTTTTCATCAGCTATGCAAAAATTTCGTCGTGTATCGACTAATTAGACCTAATTATACCTGGCCAACTACCAGACCCAAGCTACTTCATTTCCTACCATACCAATTGGCGTAAATAATCATGCAGTCTAACCGCATGCGGTTAAAAGTAGTTTATTTCATCCAGAAATGAGCAATCGTTTCAGAATGCATACCTAACGCGCGCGCTTATTCTTTTTCTAGATTTGTTTAGTATATGATACTTGCACGATAAATCCGAGTGGATTCCGTTCCTAAACGAGATGTCAATTTTATTATTGCACAAAGACTACTGAAAAAAGGATTTAATTCTATTTACGAATATTTGATAAGATAATGATGGTATGAATCAGTTGAATATTTGGTTTTGTAAACTTAAAAGCTGTTAGACAAATTAGGTAAGGCTTATTATAAAGTGTAACATCTAACAAATATTTTCAAGAAGTCCCTACCACATTACAAATCCTTTAATTTTTTCAGTCACAGACCGTATAACTATTTTTACTATTTTTAACTTTAATCCTCAACATTTTACTTTTTGTTATTTTTTCATGGCAATGATTGGATCCAAATAACAGCAAATATTTAGTAATAGTTTCATAATTCTTTCTCAAAAGGACTCGTAAAACGGTCCAAATTAGCTTATCAGTTAACGTTCGTTTTGCTTGTTATGGAAATGCGAATTGCAGAGTGATTATCTTGATACAAAAATTAAAAACTTGTACCAGAATTGCAAATCTGGCACAATTTATGCGCGGTCGTTTAAATTTAAATACACTAGGTGTAAAATCATTTGAAACACAATAAACCAACTTTAGAAAATGATTTTAATTTAATAAATTTTAAGGAAGTACAAATGCAAATATTCCTCTTGAATGAAGCGAACTTCCTACGCCATTGTCACGGATTTTCAGATTGGGAAATGGATTTGGATCAATAATTTTCACCAGATTTCGATACTTTATTTTCACTACACGTAAGAAATAACATTAAATAACAAAGAACTTTTTCAATTATACTAACTCATATGTCTTAAACGTCTACTGGTACATAACCGCAAAAAATAAGGATGAAAAACTAATTTTTTCTATTAACCCAACCGCGTAATTTGAAGGATTTATATTTGACGTCAGGTGCCGAAGGCTTTCAGTCGACAACTGACTAAAACACAACCTTGAATCAGTCAGGGTACGTAGGGTCGGGTCTTTTGCATGTGAATGGTGCACCGTCGCGGCTTCATCTGCAAGAAGAGCTGCGCAGATCCTACTCCCCTTTTCCCCACCTTCAGACTTTTGCCCCAGGTTCGAGCTTCATTGTGAAACCGTAGTTTTGAATGGGATGCAAATCGCCATTCAACCCAAGCAGATGAATCGGAAATGTCCGCTTTTAAAAATTTTAGTTAACCGTTTTCAATTTCCGAATGACAGGAGATGAACGTGTCGGCTGGTTTGTAGGAAGAAAACAGGGTACAGATGAAACTCGAAGGATCTACAATAGCTTTGCTCCTTTATGTTGTCAATCAATATCGATTGTTACAATATCCTTCGTTACTTGATTATTTTAATTTTATATTTTCAAAGAATATTTCTTCCAACAGTTGCATAAACATAATTGCACGTTTATTCCATCAAACAGACTAGTACGGAAATGTGACAAGTAGGTTAGAATAAAATGACCGCCACAAAATTAACTTTTTACAATTTTACAATAGTGTTAACGTATTCTAACTAAATTCTGTGTAGGGCGCAAAATGAATTAAACTTTGCAAGATTCTTAGATGCTTTCAATATTTCCAGGTCTTTCGAAATCAGAGACTTGTATATCCAATAATATAAATAATATTAAATAATATTGAATAATATCAATAATATTAAAAATATTGCGAAAACGCTACAGAAGTGAAATTGTGGAGACGGGACTATTCAACACATAATTTTTCACCATACAATTTTTCAACAAATGAACATTTCAATAAAATATATTAAAAATTTTAACAAAATAGGTTATGTTAGATTAGATTAGGTGATAAAGTTATGTTATGTTATGTTATGTTAAGTTAGGTTAAGTCCGATAAGGTTAGGTTAGTTGAGGTTAGATTTTTGTACGATTTTGCGTGTATAATATATATTTCTTATTTTCTTTATCTAAATGCATTGTTTTTGGTTCGTGTTGACAAGTAATGAAATGTTTGTGTTGAAATGATTGTACGTTGAAAAGTCGTATGTTTAATTTCTGTGATGGAATATCGTATGTTTAAAAGTAGTGTGTTGTATAATTGCACGACCATTATTTTTTTTTAGTAATTTTTTATTTTCGAAAGAAGTGGGAGACAAGGTCGAACGATTCGATACGTCGCGACACGGAGTTAAGCTCAGGAGCTTTGAATGCCGATCAAATGGTCTACTAACTGAAGGATAAAATTAACTAAGAAATGTTGCAAAATTCCATTTAATTTGTTCACTAGAAGTATTAGAATTCATTCGAAATTATAATTATTATTATACTACAGATTTCGATGGTATTTCATATAATGTATATAACAAAATATAAATGTACTAAAGAAGTCCAAAGTAATGGTTGCTGTAGATAAAAAATGCAAATTTTCCTATACTAAAATGATTCCACTACCCATTACTAATGATTTCTACTCATTCTAAAGTAGTTATTGTAATTTTCAATATTTTATTATTAAAATAAATTAGTTAAATTCCACTAATAAGGTAATAGTGGGTAGTGATGAATTAGTAATTAATTAGTCAAGTTCTACTAAATCTAAATTAGTCGTTTCATTTTTTAAGATCTTATTAATGAAATAAATTAGGTAAATAAAACTATGAATCAATAGTTGTAAATTATTAGTTTTTTACACCTTATTAATAAAATTGATCACCAATTCAGTTAGTGGCAGACTTTTTATTGCTTTTTTTACCAGTTTTTTTCCCAGATACACTACTTTATTGATCCTTTCGTTCAACAAATACATAGTAACTATTGGTATACTTGGAAATCGGAGACGTATTCGTCACTATAATTCAATTATGAAACTATTAATTAATTATATACTACCAGTAAATATGATTCCTTATGTCACCTAATTAGTCACTAATTACCATTTATAAAAAAGACTAGTTTGTAATTAAATTCTTACAGACAACTTCAAGTTTCGTAAGAATCATAAAATGTTTTATTTTCTTATTTTCCTATACATTTGTTGTTTTTAATTAATTCAAATTTGCAAAGCGTAATATTGAGAATTTATTTATTGCAAGAAGCTGGCATTCAGTACGTAAAGTCATTTCCTCATTGGTCTTTTTTCCAAATGATATTGTATAAACATTAGTAGACTATTAATATGGATTACATTACTAGTGAATTCTACTAATTCTAAAATAGTCATTGGATTTTTAAATATTTTATTACTAAAATAAATTAGTTAAATTTGACTAAGAAAGTGATAGTGGTTACTGATGAATTAGTAATTCAGTAGTCCAGTTCTACTAAACGTCAATTAGTCGTTGTATTTTTTAATATCTTATTATTTTGTTATTTCTTATCTTAAATATGGATTACCAAAGAATTAATAACAAATTTTTTCTTATTATCGATGAATTTGAAACATCCCTTTTTAAAATAGTCAAATGAAAACTTAACTAACTTTTTATTTTGACAAAACATAATTGTAAATTTTCGGAAATATTTAATTCCATATTTTATACACTTTAAATATTAATATATAACAAATCATATTACACGATTTATTTTACATTAATTCGTTTATGCTTTTACTATATTCGAACTAATAAATTAACCTATGAATTATATAATTATACTACGTAATAAATTATAATAGTGCATGAAAATAGTTAGGGACCATCAATGAAACAGTGGTCATAATTAAAAATAAGTAATCGCTAAACTTTTTTTAGATATTTTCATTTAAGAAAATTATTCAAATTCAAAGAATTGTATATATTTTTTTTAAAATAGTGTTTCATTTCTATAGATTTAAGATCCTAAAAGATCTCCATACCTTGGCGATTCTCGATTTTATAATAATCCTGCGGTAAGCTTTGAAAATATAACAGATGTTTCAATCATTATCGGATTTTCTGGAAAAGTCCCAAAACCTTCAAAAAATCACAGTCGACAAAATCTGAAAATTATTCTATACAAATTATGTGATGTTTTTAATAAAAAGAAATACTGAGACGAGAAAGTAAAGAAGTAATTAATAAACAAACCAAAAATGATAATGATACTAATTCGGGTTAGTAAATAATATGTAAATAGTATTCGTAATTATCAAAGTCAGTTTTAGTGCCATGAAACAAAAATTCAATTGGTAATTTACGTCGAAAAAATGCACCAACGGACCGAATTATAAATGTAATTCTCGATTTTTGCAATTCTTTAGTAAAAGCATAGAATATAACGAACGGTATGTTTCCTGGATATAACTCTTTCACTTAAGCAATTATCAGATCGTTGTCCGTTTAGATCCGATGTTATCTAAAACTGTACGACCCCTTACACAGCAATGAATTAATGACTTTACATATACGTATAAGTTGGCCTTTTTTAATAAAGTCGTGTGCATTTAACTATACCCAATCTTTTTTATTAACTATGTGTTCATAATTGATAGACATACTCCGAACACAGAAGTAGATCAATTGTAAAATACTAAGAACGAATATTTCTAGCCACGCTAAACAAAAAATGTATTACCTACCACCGTTATATAAAATAGCACTCGACAGAAAGAAAATAATGAAGATATCACAAATTATTTTGAATAAAGTACTGAAAAACTGTTATCTAAAAAACACTGCAAAACAATTTTTATACTTTTATATATAATTTATGCATTTCAAAAACAATGTTTCAATATTTAAAACATGTATGTTAAACAATTATTTTAAACACAGTTACAAAAGACATTCATATTGTACCTATAATACTGTATTGAACACTCTGTTTCATTTAGTAAACGGCTAAGGAACGTTTAAAATATTTTCGGTTTAAATATGGTATCAGTTCAACGTTTTATAAACGTATCTCCTAAACAAATATAACACTGAACAACCCACACGTTTTACATCCGGAGTATCTTTGAGCACATTTAAACATCTTTCTTACCCTTATATATGTTTATATACAATATTACATTCTTATTGAACGCTTTTTGATTTTTAATATACGTTTCGTATAATACACACGTGGTATAAAATATATGATAAACGTAAAATAAAGAACAGTTTAATAAACGCATGTTTAAACCAAATTACGTACAATAAACGTATATTAAACTAGAGTGTTTTTATTGGGTTTAAAAATAAATTCTTCGACCAAGTAAGATGCTCAAAAACTACGAACCACTTGGTAAATAAATTCTCTTGTCTTTATTCTCATTAATTTTAATTTCTGAATTCTAAATTCTCAATAAAAATTAATTATTTACTATTCGAAAATGTTATGTATTGTTCGTCACGACATAAAATGAAATAGATGGCTATTTAGATAAACTACATATTCATTGATTTTATTATTAATCTAAAATTTTAAACTCGCCCACATTTCCGAAATTAAACTACCTTCCACACGTACTTATCAAATTTCATAATTGAAATGAAATACGAAATGCAGGCATTAGATCGAAGCCATTCGTCATGCATTGACATTTTCTATTCTCCCCTTAGCTAGAACGGATACTATCCATCATGTGAACTCGCTTTGAACCCACATAATTATTATTACAGGAAATTAAACTTATAGAATTACCGACATTCGGGTTCAGTAATTCACTGTCTCTTTACAGGTTCTTCAAATTCAATTTCTTTAAATTTAAATAATGGTATGTTACCATGTTATATTGTTAATTTTTTTCATGACTTCATTTCACAGACTTAAATTATATTTTAGCTTGTTTGCAGTATTATTTTATTCACTGTTTCCTTTCATAACTTTTCCTCTTGATTATATACTGTAAATATGATCATATATGACTTTTTAAACAATGCTAGCATTAATGAATTCCCTTATTCCAAACAAATTCCAATTTTCATATCAATCAAGCAGGAATTTTAGTTTTCCGCATAAATAATTGTCTACTGTTATTGTTCACGTATTTAATATAAGTCTCGATGAGACAACGATGGCCAGGCCGTGTCTTATCCTATTATTTAGTTAGTAGTGTCTACCATTTCATTTTTTCTATGTAACTAATAAACTAAGGTGAATTTCGTTGGAAACAGTTTACTATGAATGCTGTCAATTATAATAATATAATTACAATTTTGCCAATTTCCACCAAATGCACTTGAATGTTCAAAAACAAATAGTTATCGAAACGTTCACAAATGTCCACGTTTCGATCTTTTTCTGTGATGGATGGTAGGGATCGGCGCCCTATCTCGAAGTAAATCTCCTAATATTTGCGAAAACATGTATGCTCCGTCTTGAAGAAATTTGTTCCATTGATATGTATTATAAAACTTCAAAATACTACTTATTTTTGGAGTAAATTGGAAGCCTTTGAGGAAAATATTGTTTTTTCAAATGAGATCACTAAAATCCGATCGCACAGTGACTGCGCGTTTGATATCATTAATGACATTTTACGGTGAATTTACGAATTTCGTAATTGTATAACATGAAATTGTTGATTTGAAAAGATTTCAAGTAAATATCACTTTCATATGCAAAACAATACTGTGAGGTTCAATTTTTCCTGGATGATGTAGGAAATAATCCTCTGCTTCTTTTTTAATAATTTGATAACGTCGTACTATCATTAACTATTTCATTATTATGGATTATTAGTAATGTATGCTTTTGAAATCATATTGCAGTATGCTTTTGAAATCATATTGCAATATAATAAATATTGGTGAAACGATACACCCGTAGTTAGTTAGGAGAGAAATAAAAGCACTTGCTACACTGATTTCTGAATTTATCCAGACATCAACATTTTTATTTATTTCGATAAAAAAATTTAATATTATTTTCTTAACAAACATATCAGCTAGTAGTATTGAAGTCGTCGAATAAAAGATTGAAAAGTCGTCGCAAATAATGCTGCTAACTTAGATTCAGATAGTTATGATCTGCTTCCAAGAAATATGTTCGAAAAAGAAAATGCGTTCGTTTTTCTTATTTGCTTCTTAAATCCAGAATTCTAAATTCTAAATAAGAAAAATATATAATTGCAATAACAAAACTAGATTCAAATTAATTCCATAGGTAATTCATTCCATTTGATTAACAAATCAAAACATTAGTTTTATTTCTTCCCTATTTGAGATAATACACAGTACTTGTACAATCTTAACTTGGAGGAATGAGACTTACGATGATTTAGTGAATAGTAATTGCATTTCAAACATAATTTACCAACACTCTTACAATGTTCTCTTGATGCAAGCGGAATCCTCTTGTCGCAAGTGGATATAACTCTTGTTATATGATCAAGAGGATTATTCCACTTACGGTAAATTGATTTCTGCTTGCCGCATGTGGATTCCGCTTCCGACAAGAAAACGCAAGAGGACTGTTTTAAGAGTAAACTGTTTACAAAAAAAATATTTTTTTCTTCACTGACAGCGTCTATTTGCAATATTTGAAATGGAGAGGGTAATTATTCGAAAATGAATAAACTTAATTATTAATAACTGCAGTAAATGACTTGCTGTTATTGCGGATTTGACATTTATATTTATTAGAATGTTACTACAAGAACGTACTTTTTTCTCCTTGTTTCTTAAATCGCATCAATTATTCGGTCACCTACATTCAATGAGTTACTCTGTCCAAAATTGTTTTTGACCCAAAAAACATTCTTCAACTAATTTTCTCATTTCGGTAGTAACTTCTTCTTACTGAATGTCAATAAATTTACTTCGTGATTTCTAAAAAATACGATAAAGTAGCAAGGAATATAAACGGAAGAAATAAATTTCGAATTCTAACCAAAACTGTTTGGTTAGGTAAAATTTGGTTCTTGCAACAAAAAGACAGGTGATGCGAATCGAACCGTTTCGGTTTTATGCACCAAAGGAGCATAAGTATTAAAACGGGACAATTTGGCTTTGATAATCGTATAATACAACTATTAAATTTTTCATAATCGTGGTCAATATTATAAGATGAAATTGGTATAATTGAAATTGCCACTGGCTGTCGTTCTTCATCCGATGATATTGGCGAGACGAGATTAAAATGTGCATTTTACTAAACAAAGTTAGTTGCAGCGCTTCTAATGAAGTCAACCAGTTTGGCTGATGCTTTTCTACCTACTACAACATCGATCTAAGTATATATAGTAATTAATTTATGACCAAAGAATACCTATTTTGTAGTACATTTGTACATTTTTTAACAGATTGAGTACCTCCAGAAAAGCAATAACATCCCGAATGTACGAAGCTCCTAGATGTATTAGATTTATTTTGTGATGTAACTAAACATAAAATAGTTCTGGTTAAGTTAGCAGAAATGTTTGGTTAAGACAGTTCTAGTTATTTCCAACCGGTTATGGTTAATATAACCAGAAAATATTGAACAGAATGACGCATACTTCTTTTCTGGTTGTAAAAATGGGGTGAAGATTTGCTGGTCATATTAACTATACAGTCTAATTCAAATGTGTGCGGTAATTTTGAACCTTTTCCTCCTTCTTCTATATCATACGGTTAGTTTTGTCGCTTCACCGCTAGGCGCAATAACGATTCTCATAACTGTTCGTTGTTTTTAACAACTCGGAAAAAAATAAGTGCAATGAGGGAAAGTATTGTTTACTATAAAGAAGGCTTCTTAATAGTTAAGAAATCGTATATTTAAATACGGCGAATCGAATAATTTTTTAAGTATGAAATAATTATTCATTTCATACAAAGCTAACATTTCTTTAATGCAACCATACATTTCTTAATAGATAAGAAACCGTTTGTATACTATACTTTTGTAGCTATAAAGTAATGATTTCTTAATAGTTACAGAATATAATGGTGGGAGTCGCAACGCATCGTAACATAACCTCAAATGACAACACGGATGTTTTGTTTGGGTTTTTAAGAACGATTGAGTGCCATTGTAATTCAGTAGTTGTTAGTCTGAAAATAAATAAATTAAAGGTATTATTTATATGTTGTTTTAATATGCGCGTTTTATAAATAAATACATCTTGTAAGAGACATGTCCCATGTTTTATTTGTGAATTTGCGCAGCTGCCGAGTTCAAAGTATACATTTCTTAACTATTAAAAAATCGTCAATTCTGATGTAAGAAATAAAATGCTGATATTAAATCGCCTTTAATATTACAGTACCATTTTTACATTAAAAATCGATTTCAATTTTTCAATTGAATGATATTTCTTTACAACAAGCAATCATTTTTCTCAGCGTAGATGGGGTAACCACTTAAGTAGTAAGATGTGGCACACCCAGTTTTTTGCATTAACACTACAACTTCTGGCTACCTATTTAAATAGTAAGACCAACTATAAAAGGTTACTTTCTGCCGCATCTTACTACTTAAGTAGTAGCCGTAATTACGTCGTGCAGAATATATGACAAAAACCACTTTTTTAATGATAAACAAATCCATCTGTTAAAATATCTTCGTTATCATTTCCAGAAATTCCTGTAAGGCTTACTAGAAAAAAACTATTGGAATTATGATAAAAATGATAACCAGAATGTCTAGTTATTTGAAGTAGACAAATATTAACGGCCTATTGAATTAAACTTTCTGGTAAAATAACCACAATTCTTGTTATTTTTTTAGTGTAACATAAATACTGAAATGGATGGAAGAAATGAACTTCGGTTATTGTAACGTTAGTGACATTATCTAAACTTTATCAATTGACTTGTATAATTTATAGCATTTATCGAAAATTAGTGAATGTCATTGGTAATTGGTCCAAAACTAGTCCAAAACACGTTTTCAGCAAATATGTCCGAAAGTAAGATGAAATTGTCAAATAACTATCCAATATTGTTCTTTGTTCAAGAAACCAAAAAGCTCCTATTTATTCAAGTTACATTAAAAACAAGTTTTTGCTCCATATGGCAGTCCAATTTCTCAAAAAAAAACTTCTGGAAATCGAACCCTTGATAAAAACTCAATAAAAGATCGTACTTAAAACCCGATCAATCTTTTCAAGTTCGGACAAGGCATTGTTCCGTGGGTTTTCTTAATTCGCAAGCTCGGGTCGAAGGAGAGCAGAAGGAGCCCCTCAGATTTTCCAGCGCCTGCCTCCGCGTCGGCTTTGAAGGAAGAGGGACGAAAAGTTTTCTTACAGGGCTTAAAGTTAGTGTTAGTGCTCGTTTCCTAGCGTAGGTGTGCGATATTTCTTGCAGAGGCCTATTGATCGAGCTCTTGCTTCAGTGACCGGCACACGCGCATAAGTCGACTCGTAAACAAGACAAATATCATCGTCGGCGTCCTGCAAATCCGTCTTCTCTTGCTCCCGACGAGGCCGACGGTCGCCTTTCGAGTGGTAACAAAATTTCATTTCACCCCCCCCCCCCCCAACCCCAAGAAACACCCCCGCACAGACAGTAACACGCTGGGTTCATACACGAGCGCCATATTTGAAACTATGGCAACGGGGGCTAATCTCGATTCTAGGATCGAACTACCCGTCATCGCGACTTTCACTCTCGCTCCTTCTCTCGGTCAAGAAACTCTCGTTTTTCACCGGGTGGTCCACTTTTTATTTTGCCTCACTTCGGCGCCTTTCTGGGCGTTCACGACATTCGACTTTCCTTTTCTTTCGAAATGATCGATGAAACGTTTTCCAACGCCCACGAAAGATCTATAATTGTTAATGATGTTTATTTTAACAATTGATTTTTGATGAATGTAGCCACATGGATTGATGGAATACAATATCACTGACGAATTGTTGCAGGACGAGGTATCATTAACACTGAAGATCGTTTTTAAATGTGCTTGGAATATATTAGGCATTAAAATTATACTCTGAAAAATGTACAACAATAAAACAGACCTTGGCATTTATTAACTTCAGTTTTACTAGTTTCAAGGAGTCTGACTGTAGAATTATTCTAGCACGTCAGGACTTTTGAAATTCTAGCTCATATGATGAAAAATGTATCATATGTTTTAGGCATTTTTAAGATTGACCGTTGAACTAAAATTCTAAGCTTTTATTGGTAAAAATGCAGCTACTAACTCAATATGTTAAGATTAAAAATCGTTCAAATTACCTTATGCGTGTTATAGCGACTGTTCATGGTTTTGCTGTAGTAATAGTCTCTTTCTCACCTGGTTTTCATTTTTCAATTCGACAATTAGTACCACTATAAAACTACTATAAAACTGGATAATTAAACTACATATACAGTTCACGTCCAGACAACTGTACAACAATTAGTTTCGAAGCTTTCAACATTTTTAAGCATTCAATAAAGAAAATATTCCTTCTAAAATGTAATAATGTACTGATAGTGATAACGAAACGTTTAGAAATCTAACAGTAGAGTCCCGGTATATTTAACCACTCGGTTCCTCGCCTCCCGTCTCGTTACATTTACCAACAGAAAGCGAGAGCAACTTCTCCCACTCTCCTCTGTCGCCTTATGCTCGTGACATCACAGCAGGCCCTTCCTGAGGCCCCAGTCCGCAAGGTGGGGGAAAAAGAAAGCGGCGTTAGGTAAACATAACGAGACGAAACCTGATAAATATGCTGCGGCGTAAATATAGCGAGACGAAATTATATCGGGATTCTACTGTATCACATTTTTTAACTTTTGACACTCGGTTCCTAAAATAAGCTTCACAATATCTGTTAAAATAATGATGATTCCTAAAAAATTGAAGAGACAAGACAATATATGAAGAATTCTGTGGAATCTTTAATATTTCTTTTACCAAAAAAGTAAAAATAAAGATTAAGGGCACACGACTATTTTTATTTGTCTACTTTTGTACACCCATAAAAATATGAAAATGCTGTGTCCTTTATTTTTTGATAGGTATAATCGTAAAAAAGTGATATAAAATAATGCACAATATAAAAATACATTTATTTAACTACCTAGGTAGTTCCAATAGTAAAAACAAGTATGCCGATTCATTTAGCAATGAATATATACATGACAATACAAATTGCAGTAAATTTCGGCTTTTAATAATAAAGTTGTTTACGTAACATTTGGAAAATTGTTTTGAATTTTATTATGCAAAACAATTTATTTCTTGAGTTTAATACCTTTTTTAGCATATTTTTTATGAAAGCGTGTATAAACAAGTGTATTTGATTTTTTTCGTAAGCAAAATTATACAGTTTTGACATCACAACCAGAATAAGCGAAAATTCCAGTTTTTTGACTGCGAAGGACATTTTAACTCTTTAAGTCCCAATGTGCACAATTTGAACATGGATTTCAGCATCGTTTTATGCATAAAATAAACATTTTAAAAAAATGGAAACAATCCTACTAGTAGTGAGATCTCTTTTTTTATATTGGCGCCACTAAAATTTTCGACAAATGGCATTTAACACATTTTTTTTACAAAAATACTGAAAAACCCGAGCTTTTTAGCTACAATTTTTGTTTTAAATGCATTTTTAACTATGATACCGGTTTCAGATCACCTTCTAACCTGTCAGAAACGTGCTCCCGATTGTTTTACTGCAAAGTTAAACAATCAAATACTTTGATTTATTTTATTTTTCGTTTGAAAATGGCGTCTGAATGTTCAAAATTTTTGAAATTGAAGAAAATTGTATAATTTCGGATCCGCTAGGTTTTCTTTGTAGTAATATGGTACAAATCTGTTATTACGAGTTTTGTATGATCTATTTTGATTTAGGGAAGCAGTAATATCCCATAAAATTCAATTTTGCATTTCTGAAATTGAAAAAATACTATCGTATTCCAATCAGATTTTCAGGTCAACATTATTCTTAATATATTGGACAACAAACCAATTGAAAAGTATTCCAAAAGTCTTTTTAACTATTTTTAAATATAATAATAGATAAACATGGATAAAAGTTTCAAGTTCATACCTTCAATGGCATGTACCCTGAATATTAAAAGTTCGAAAGAATTCTTCACACATTTTAAATACCAGAGTGACGCAGAACAAATTGTAACTAATACGACGCTTATATCTAAAATTAAATTCGTCATTGTCATTATCATCCGGTATCGGCAGTGTTTAAAACAACCTTCGAGCTTTTTCCTAGTCTTGTTGAGCTATAGGCTGGATATCTTTGAGATATTGTTATAAATTTTAGGTTTCCTACAGTTTTGGGTATAAATTTTTCGAATCCGAAGACGCAGATTCCTTTGGCCTACTGAGTTTTACTAAAAGTTCGTCAATATTATAATTTAAATTATAAAATGGCGTTTTATTAAAATATTTCTCGTTTCATCAAAATACACAACAAAAGACAAAACATATTTGAATAACACGCAAATAACAAACAAATTCCGTATCAATAGCGCAGTTTTGAGGACGTCATTTTGTAATTTAGTAGTAATATTGAATCTGAATTCAATTTGGTCCAATGTACTCAAAGTTATTAGCGATCGTTAGTAAGGGTGTTCTAAAAAGTGTCAATTAAAAATATATGATGTGGTTTCTTCGACCTTAGATTAAAATATATAATTTGTGTCGTTGTGTCGGTCTTTTTGAAAAATAAAAAAAAACACTTTTCTTTAAAAACACGTTGATAGCATCAGTCTTGAAGATGGCCCACAAGAGCCCGAAACGTAGAGAATTAATACATTTTTTTCAAGAAAAGTATTTTTTTATGCATTATTAAAGTAGACAAATTTTTAAGTTTTCACGTTTGCTAATAGATGTTTCCATGAACGAAATGCTAACTTTATATGACTTCTATAATTTTATAGAGCGGCATATTTATTGACCATATTACTAAAATTCTTTAACCTCAAAAACAAACTTTCTTGACACGTTCTTGGTATGAAAGTGAACAAGTAAGAATTCGTAGGTACAGTAAAACCTAATTTATATGTATTGGATTTATGAAAAAATAATACAAAACTTTTAGGTCCAAGCTACAAAAATTGTCGCATATTCATTATATAAATGCTATTATTTATAAATTATTATTTGATTGCTTACTGCGAAGCTTGAACGTAACGAAGTAGCAACTTGAAGTCTTTCTGACCCTACCTAAGTTAATCTGACTTCGGATTTGGCTCACGAGACTGTATTCGCAACATACTCAACAATAATGTATAGACTGATAAACAACCGTGTATTTATTATATTTTTAATTTTTACTTTAAAAAAAAGCCTGTCTTAACCTCATTTATTTATTATATTCTATTTGAAAACAAATTTAAAATAAATATATACTCTTCAGAAGCCTATTTCTTAACGAATTTCGACGTATATCTGTAATTCAATGTAGTATTGTACCTTTCCTATTCAATTAAGTTAATCTATGATATCGATAATAAGTGCGAAAAATCGTTATGTTACTGAATTATATCAGGTATTTTGCGGGATATTTTTCCCATTGAATTATAATATTAACCCCTTAACTGCCGATGACGAAGTTCTTCGTCCTTTAGGACTTTTCCTAGACTGTCGGAAAAACGCAAATCTTCGTCATGATATAAATTAGACTAACAAATTCTGGAATTTATGTAAAATAAAATCAAATCCATTTCTAGGCAGTCTAAGGTGTACAGAATACGATGACGTTGCCCATTTTTGTAATCGATGTGTGAACAAAAAAAATATACGTCCACAAAGATGGTAGTTTTCACGATCTTTTAAAAATCTTCGTCATGAAGTATGACATTATGTTCAATCAATTTATGCATAAAAAGTTTATAAAACCACTTAACACTTGTTACTCAATGCGGTTTTTAGGTCGTTGATTACGAATCTGAAGTCAGATTTTGGAAATTCAAAGTGGATGATCCAATATGCCGAAGCCCGTTCTCAAAACTTGAACCATCCCGAGTAAAAATTTATTACGGTCCTGATCAAGGCCTGACCAAAAGTGTTACACCCTGATCAGGGCCTGAACCATTAGTCGGGCCTCTCTTTATTAGTTTTGATATTTCATTGTTTACCGACTTCTAGTGTTTATAGAAGCTGTTAGCAAGTTACTTATGATGTTTTAGTGATTTATGGGATGAGACAATTTGTTAACGAATAGCACAAATTTTGATAATATACATTCATATCATAATTTACGACTAAGTCCGAAAGCGTTGAGTCCAATAATCTCAAAGATAAGTAATTCAACATAATTTTTGTTTCAGCTATTTCCAATTTAGAAATGTTCATCATCTGACCTCAGATTTATAATTAGCGACCGCAATAACCCCATACACTCTAAGAACAGTCCTGTTGCTGCAAGTGGAATATACCTGCCGCAAATGGATAATCCACTAGATATATGAGTAATCAGATTTCTTCTTGACTCAAGAGGATAATCTTTTTGAAGAAAATCCGCTTGCTGCAAAACGATTTTATATTTGCATCAAGTAGCATATCCACTCCAAAACTATGAGTTTCCAGCAAAGAGATTGTCGTTTTACTGCTAATAGAAAAAATGAGATTCGTGTGCAGTAATTATAGAATGTAGACTTAGAAAAATTCTACACTTACAGCGTTTAAAACGCACTCGTGTAAAAAGCCATTTTAATAAATGTAATACTTAATTGAAAGTATTTATTTAAACAAATTTACAGTTTCTCTTTTTTAGCAGGTTATGTACCTCTAATTGAATTTTAGGTTAACCTCCAATTCGACATAACTCCTTGCTCATTTTGTATAGTTGTTTATAAAGTATATAATTAAATAATATATAACATAATAAAATAATAAAAACTGACAGTTCTAATATCCACAAAATATCAAGACCTGTTTAGCTTACATTTATTACAAGAAACATTTATAAATATAACGGTTATAAATACATCAGTGTATACCTCGATAATCTTCTGTCCTTTACATTTTGCCAAGGTATATTTTGGAATTTGTATAAATATATGCACATTAAAACTGTTCTCAACTCCTATAACAAATATTGAATGAATAGAGTATGTTATTCAATTTTGTTTACATAAATGGAGTTCATGTATTATTTTAGATTTTAATACATTTATCTCACTATCGACACCGTAGTTTCGTTACATTGGTTTCGTTACCATGGTTTGGTATACACATGCAGACTGCATTGTGCACTATTCGTGTAGATCCACTTGAGCCAAGCGGATTTCTTCTCCCGTCAAATGGAATTCGTTTTTGCGGCAAAAGGATTGCTTATTTGACGTCAAAAAGAATCTCTTTGGCAAAAGTGGAAATATTTTTGCCTCAAGAAGATAGTGATCAAGAGGATGATCCTTTTAAAGGAAAACAATTATTTCTAAAACTGTAGTAACAAGATTGAAGTGATTATTTGTCATATTAGATCGGCCATTTCGAATATCCAAAATCTGACTCCATATTCCAAATTAGCGATCTAAAAAAAAACTACCTATACCAAGTATTATTAAAATTCAACACAATTTTTTTTTTTTGCATTTTGGGCACTTTCTTTGAAATTATAGCCGCAGTTTAGGGGTTAATGCTTACTTCGCTACTGTGCAGCCAAATCTCTCACTATGCAACCGACACTGTGTCATAAGAAAAGTTAATACCATTTTTTAAAGATCTATACATCAAATTTAGATTTAGAAATATTTAAAAATTTTGAGGATTAATTATAAAATATCCATTACATT
The DNA here is from genome assembly GCA_030407085.1 of Trichopria drosophilae. Taxonomy (NCBI): domain Eukaryota; kingdom Metazoa; phylum Arthropoda; class Insecta; order Hymenoptera; family Diapriidae; genus Trichopria; species Trichopria drosophilae. The sequence continues at coordinate 22,420,083 of CM059583.1, forward strand.
CAATGAGAACTGTTCTTCAAAAGTGATTTCTTATTGGCCAATGATAGCCTCTTTTCATTGATGACAAATTGTTGTAAATTTTCCATTAAAAAGTTGTGCACGTGTCTTAAAAAAACTGAATTAGTTTGTTGAATTTCTTGAATGCTTTTGTGGGTACTGCTATATATCAGGTAAAAAATTACTTTCATTTCGGATACGGATGTTCAAAAATAAAATAAAATAAAATTGGAAAATAAAAACTTTGTATTATTACAACCGTGCATACAAAATGTAAACAAAAATTAATAGAATCGTAGAAAACTTCGAAACCAAATGTTGTTTATGAATTTGATGTCAGTGTTTAAAAATTCAAAATGGAAAATCCAAATGGAGGACGAACTTTTAAAAAAATTATAAAATGAAACTTGATATTTATAAATTTTTTGGATTATTGACTAAGAATATGAAGTCAGTCCCAAATTACTAGTTTTACATATATATATATTCTAATATTAAGAGAAATTGTATAACAAATCTTCCTTTCTTTACCACGTCTTTGAGATTAGATCTGCAGAGCTTCTCATTATACAGTATTATTATAGCAGACTAATGTTTTGCGGATCAATTTCTACAAGGTTAGGCATAAGTATTGAAACCCCTAAATAAAAAAATTTAAGAAAAAATTTGAAACGATTTTTAAAAAAATCTATTGTTTGCGGGGATGCATGGGGTTCGAGGGGTTAAAATCTTATATGACAACAGGGATTGAGTTGCAGTTTGAAAGGTCTTTTCGAGGATAACTTAAAACAATAATTTCAATCATCGTCTGTAAAAGAACTCAGCAGCAATTCTCTTCTTATAAGCTGATAATTCCACATAATTTTGCAGAATTTTCATTATCCTTGATTGATTTCATTATCCTTGACTCAATAAGAGTCAGTTCTCTTTTCGTATTTGTAAAATTTTTTATTTCATTTTTAAAAAATTTTTGATGAAACGTAAAATAGTATTAAAAAGACGCACCACAACATTTTTTGAGGTATTCCTTGCACTGCAGGCACGGCCAATGACCACAAACGACCTAAAAACCAATATGACACGAATAATTTGGGAGTTTCCGGTTCCCCTAATTGCGTGACTGAAAGTTAATTGTATGTAATCCTTTTACGTTCTTCACATGCATTCATATTTTATGCAGGTAATTGCGCCCTGCGACGGGTGCATGCATTATAAAGACGTTTCTTACTCCCCGGATTGAAAAAAAATGTGAGCATTTGGACAGTTACGACAAATGATGACAAAAAAAACTTATGCGAACAAAGTTAATGTGAAATTATAACAACGTTTCTTTGACGAACATATGTCGACTTTTCGGTATAAAAAAAAGAGTTTTTCGAACATGCCTGGTTTTCAAAAAGTTTCTGAAAATACGTAGCGTATATACTCAACGGAAAAATGTTAAGGACATTATTTTATAACACCTTCGGTGCGTTCTAAAGTGTCAAGTATTTTTTGTTGCATGTTAACCCTCGTGAATTCCTTCATAGTGGGGTCCTCGTAAAACCCCTGAAAGCCATCAATGAAAATAAGCTAAAAAGAGGGTGAAATATGTAGGTCTCCATAAGAACATTCACAGCGGTGTACCCCGACAAACCTCCAAATAGTTTCAACTGTCTCTTTCGCGAAATCTACGAAAATGTACTGTACAAGAATTTTCTAAAATTATTTTTATTTATTGGAGAAAAGAGTTATTCCAACTTGCGAAAATAAAGTGAATTTGATATCGATAAAGAATAAATTGGACAGTGTGGTCAATTGAAGATGAACCGTCGCTATGATCCAGAAAGACCGGTTTTGTCTGCTGATTGTCGACAGCTCTTATGATGAACGACTTCCTATCCACCTTTCCTATGGCCTCTATCCTCTTTAGGAAAGATTACTTACCCCTCGGAGGACATCGTGCGTCATCGAGATTTTTATGAGATTTCTCTCCTAATTCACGAGTGCATATCTTTTATGAAAATGAGGAATGAAATGTTACATAAATGGTACATAAAAATTAATAACATTTTTTATGAATTTTCTTAATATAAAATTTAAGCCGATTTTCGAATTCCAAAATAAATATGTATGAAATAAAATACTGTAAATTTCATTTCTGTAAATTTACGACCAATTTTAACTGTGACCCAGTTTTGAGAAATATAATTCAATTAAATTAACAAAGAGCGGTTGAGCGCACCTTCTGTTTTGTTCAAGTGAAATCAACCGACATCACCGGTATTTGTTTTGCGTATTTGAATTGAATTTCGTCATGTAATTTAGTTTGCGGGGTCGATGAAAACAGGGGATCGTAATTTAAAATACCGCCCTTAGGGGAGGTCCAATTTTAAGATCATAACTGTCACGAGCGTAACGGGGACAGCACCCTGTCGTAGACGAGTTTTTTTGTCATTCATGGTTGTGAAGGGAAACACAATTAATATAACCCAATTTACATAATATGACTTTTATGAAAACATATTTACTTAATTTGGAGTTTCTTGTTTACGAGTCCCAGTGACCGGATTCTTTCGATTTCAAAACATTCGACATTTGAGGTAGTTTAAAGTTTTTATCCATTAGACCGATACATTTTTGTTAGTTTTTACATTCGTGGGACTAAGTGGAGATCAATTTTCTCGTAGATATTATCATTTCAGGGAAAAATTACTCCCATTTTAGACATGTATATTTTTAATTTTTTTCAAGAAATAATAGCAATTTTTGCATAATGAAATTCGAACAAAAAACTGTACATAGTTTTAAAGTACTCAAATAGTTTTTGAAAGAAATAGGAATAATATAAATCAAAGAATTGGAGGTATAACCTTGAAAATATAAATAATTTAAACAAATCTTGTTTTTTTTTAAAATTAAAATCGATCCCAAGAAGATTATTTTATTTAGTGAATATTAGGAAGAATTTAAAGACTTTAATTATATTTTAATAGTTGCGTAATATTTTTACAGAAAAAAAGTATTTTTATTAAATAATATAGATTTTTGTTCAACAGTATTTTAATAGTTTATATGATTCATAGTTGACATTCAATTCAAAACGTACATAAATTTAATTAATGAAGATTGGTTTTTCGATAATAGCGATGGAATTAATATAAAATTGATAATAATTAACGCTTATATATTACACAAATTAGATAATACAACTAATAATAAGAACAGAAATCTTTAAATAAAAGTACTTTTGGTCCATTTACTGTTTTTGAATATCAATTTCGTCTAAAATAACCAATTTGTATTTTAGAATGAAATGTGAGTGAATTTATTTCTGAAATGCGAGACTACTACAATATTTTTCAAGTTAATATTGTAGCAACCAGGTGTATTATAAGTTGAAATATGAGTCATTTTTCGCTTTGTCCAAATATATTAACGCTATTGAGCAGTAGTAATAATAAAATAGTAGGAATTAGCGAAGAAACTTTGTGTAAATGTTTGTGTGAAAAGTCGGAAGAAAACACTTTTAACAAGAAAATGAGAATTTTTAACAGAAAAAGTAATGTCCGGGAGAACGGTGAATGCACCGTCTAAGACCGTTATTTGTGTACTTAAAACGTATGCTTTAAATATTTCAATTTCACTAAAAAACTCTAAAAACGTATTCTGGATTTGTTATAACCTGGCTTTATTTATTCCAAAAATAATTCGAAATAAATGCTTGTGAAATTAAATTAAAAATTATAAATCTAGATATTATTCAAACTTGTTTATATACGGGTAGGAATAATCATTTTAGTGTAAAACAATTAAGAATAAATTAGACAGAACATGTAGTAATCAAATAAATGTATTTTTATGCTTGTAATTAATTAAATAATAACTAAATATTTGATGAACGTCTTTGACCAGCAAATCACAATGTTTCTGTGATGCATACTTTTAATTTTTGTAGAAAATTTTGTCTGAGGACAGAAACTCGGCAGCTCTATAAGAAATAATACAACATTTTTGTAAAAAATTTGGGTGCACCTCGAAAATCCGACAAATTACGAAAGAGGCACTTCAAAAAATAGGCATTCAAAAACCCTACAAATCGCAAAATAGACACTTTAAGAACTCAATATAAAAATTTTGAAAATAACATTTCAAATATATGTTTGCATTTCTTAATTGTCTGGTTTTTTAATGTAAAAAAATACTGGTCAGTCTGTAAAACAGCTATTGCAGCGGCTCGCCCTTTGGCATTTTTGTATTATTTATATCATGTATTGTTTTTGTAATTGCCAATAAAGACGTGATTATTATTATTATTATAATGTCTTTGAGGTTTTTGAGTACTTGTTTTTGGAAATGTCCGTTTCTTTTAATGTCTTGCTCTGGAATGTCTGCTTATGTAAATTACCGGTTTTTGAGGTCTCTGTTTTTGTGATTTGTCGGTTTTTTAGGTTCAGCCGAAAAGTAAAAAGTTTGTTTGTAAAGGAGTATTACCCAGATGTTGAATTTCAATAACCATCAGCACTGGGAGATTTTATTGAAATTGAATATCGCTTATGCTCATTGAAACGGTTTAGGCAATTTTGCAATTCTGCTGAGGAATTTGAAGGCAGTCCCGCATGTATGTTAATATTTACTATTCTATTTCTTGTTACAATGAGAGATAGTACCTTTATAAAGTGAATCACGAAAACCATTCTAGATATGGGGATATGAAAATTGTTACTTTATAAAAGTAAATGTCTACACAATTCAAACTTAGTTTTCACTCTAAGAAAAGTCCAGATGAAAATAATGGATGAAAACTGTCCACAACTACTGTTCATTCAAAATATTTTTAGCCATATCTGGTTTTAGTGACATAAAATTGTTGGAAATGTGTTTCAAATAAATGAACAAATGTTACACATTACCAAACTAAAACGTACCATTTTAACAAGAAATGTACTTTTCTACATGCTATCGCGCATTAAGAGATACATATTTTACATAATTCGTACATAAACTCATAAACCACAGAAAAAGTCTGTCCTGGAAGTCCACTATATTCTTGGAGTCGCTGAAATTGAATCGAAGTCTATTCGATCTCATCGGTCAGTCTTTCGACATAACCTGAAATATATATAAAAATTGATTAGAAACGTTGAAATGCAGGAAAAGACTAACCTGAAAGATATACCATATGTTTTCTTTTTATTTTTCGGGCCGCTGGACGCGAATCCGAAGTTCATTGAACTCCATTACATCAGGATTGACTTCCATAATAATTTTTACCGTATCCACGAGTGATATTACAATTTGATTCCTAATCTATGCTTTTATCCATTTAAAATCCACAATTCCAGCAGAACATTTTAAAACAGCTTCAGGAAGCTGTAAAAAAGGATTTCATAGGAGAAGATTGTATTGTACAGTACTAGACAATACTGGGAAGTATTGCGCAGTACTAAAATGTATTGATCAGTATAGGAATATAATGGGCAGTACTGGAATGTACCGTACAGTTCTGGCTGCTACACTGAATTTTAAATATTAAATAACATAAAAAACAGAGATTCAATGAAAAATCTAGGTATCAAATTCGAAATGCTTAGATCGATTTTAGCTAACTCATACGCCATTTTGAATGTTTGAAAAATAACATCGAATTGGGAATTATCAACCCCAAAAATGGGTTATAAGTTTTGGGTCACTTCATTAGGGACAGTCGATTGAATATACGCGAATATGATTTTAACAAAAAAACGACTTTATTAACAATTTTTGTGCTACCAGTTTGAAATGTAACTTTTTTCATTAGTCCTCTCTTAATCTTGAACATTTTTTACGAGATATTGCAATGCTGGAAATGATTACAAAATAAAGATACGTGAAAAGGAAACCTATAAAAATCGTGATTTTTGTTAAATAAATGTTAGTACCTTGGGAGAAATGAAAACATTTTTGTACAATTGTTGTATAACATTCTTACATACCATATTAAAGGTATAGGGGAAATGGCCAGTCTAAGAAAAAATGGACAAATTTCTACCAAGGTAGTTCATTTTTTGATACACCGTTCGAAAAAGCGCAGTTTAGGCAATAAAAATCGTTTATTCTAACATTTTTAATTCAGTTTTAATACCAAAAAATATTGTTAAATTTCTGTATATTCGGTCCTTAATGGTTTAAATAGTATGTTTGAAACCTTCATGGAATCCATCTGCATAATATTAACTCTATTAAATAGAATTATTAACAAAATATTTGTTACATCTTTTAGTAAGTTGCATATCGTTATATGTAAATAAAGTTTCTCCGATTTTAAACAGAATAACGAATAGATTACAACGCCAATGTAAAGTAGTGACCGAGAAGATATGAATGTACCAATTAAAAAACTATATTTATAGCGCAAAATATAATTGGATTGCTAGAGAATCCAAAATAAAAATCCCTGAAACATTATATTTTTTTCTGAACTATTGCAAATTAAGTATGCATTGCTGCTGAAGTATTTTTATGTCTGTTCTACTTAGCAATCAATCTACATACAAATCTTTCTCTTTCGACATTGAAGTTGTTTGTATAGTATAATAGTCGAAAGTAAATATTTATTTGAAATTGCAATAAGGAAATATTTTCTCAAGTAAGTTAAATTTACTAAAAATCAGAATTATTTATTAAAAATAAAAAAAGGTGAATCATTTAATTACAACCATTCAAATAAACATTTTCTTGAATTAAGGGAAATTTGTTGAATGTTGATCCACTTCCTAATCTTTATCAACCACGATATGATTGCATTCTGATCAAGGGCTGATAATTTTTGTCTTCTACCACTGCAAGATAAGATCCTCAATAAAAATATTTATGAAAAGACTTCTACATGGGTAATTCGGAAAGAGTTGTTCATATTTGTTGATAAAAGTTATCAGATCGTTAATGAACATTGACATTAAAATTCGTTAAATTTTCAAAATTGAACGTCATAAAGGATTCTTTGTGAAACGCTTCCGTATTCATAATCCAGAGGCTGAATACATGTATATTCACGAGCAAAAACGTCATTCTATGTGGGAGATCACAGAAATCCGTCCGTCAAAAATCCATGGCAAGGTGATCTAATATTTCCCTATTCACTCGATATGCAATTCATGAACCGCACATTGCGTCGATAGAGAAAAATGATTTTCCAGGGTGTCTCTATACGCCAATCCCATCCATCTTCCCTGCCGTCGGTACACATGTATACCCCTTTCGAAACGGACCTCTTTCTATTTTTCTGCCATTCGATGAAACAACACGTTTCGCCCTCGAAATTCGACGGTGCTTTCGAAAGCGCCCCCTTCGCTCCCTTCCTCCCGTCACCGAAAGCCATTCAGAACGTCGGATTTCAACATTTTTCGACAAAGTCTGCCATACGGGCGTATTTACGACTATTTTTGGAGAATCTGTCAAGCGATTGCGCCGCGAGGAAACTGCTCGCAGGGTGAAGTTAGGTCGTAACCCCCCCTGTTTTTCAACCCTCGCGTAATCCAATTTCTATTCTGACGTTCCCTCGCGATCGCGAAACTTCCAGGCACTGATTTTCTGGACCGTGTTTTTCATCAGGACGGATTGAAACGTAAGAACGACTAACGATTTCGAAAAGCTGCAATTGCCAAAGGCTTTTCGGACGAATTCGACCCGGAGGGCGCGTCGAGGGTCGTTGCGATGAAATTTACTTAAACCGATTGGACGTTCGGTGCTTAACGATATTAACCGATTCCCAGTTGTACTTTTGATTTTTGCGTTTGTTTGGTAATGTTTCAAAAGGTACTTATTCATAATTTCGAGAAATAACATCGTTTTTGTCATTTGGAATTGCAATGGGTTTGCTGAAGAAAGTATTAAACTGAACATGTTTTTACTGTAGCTTTCAATGGTTATATTTTTAAAGAAAGGTCTTAATCTGACGTGAAATTAACTGCACTTTCTGTTTGTTTTTTTAATTTTGTGAAAAATCTCACCATTAAAAACTATGTATAATTTTCCCAAAAGGCTTGGACTTAATGTGGGAATTAACATTTTGAACATACAGTTCAAAGCGTTAAAAATGGTTGTTCAAATATAAAAACATCAGAAAAATCCAGGATTTTTTTTAATGAGTATCGAAGAGAAGTTCTGAGAATATTTACAGACTCTAGGAACAGTTTTTTAAATGTCAGGATTAAGTAACTAAATATGTTGAGTTTATCGTCAGCGTTTTCAAAAAATAAATGTCTAATGTATATAAATAAGTACTGCACTCTACACGAATTAAAACCGTCTAAATCAACCATAATATCTATGAAGGAATACATGTAAGTAGTGCAGATTTAAAAAAAGCTAATGTTACTTACACAACTGAGAAATGAGAAATAGAATTGTTTATTTTGATTTTCATTATACACGGAGAAAAATGACTCCGCTGGATTAGCTGATTCATATCAGCTAAAATTTTCGGCTGGAATTGCCGAAAATATATGCAATTTTAGCTGTTTTGATTCCGCTAATGTAGCCTTAACCCTACTCAATTCGCGCTTAGCTCTAAATTTCCGCTACATTAGCAGATTTGTTCCGTTAAATTTGCGGACTTTTTCAGTAAATTTAGCTGAAATTATCGGCTATCCCTACGGAATTCCAACAGCTGTCCCTATAGGATAAAACTGGTAGAATCTGCGGATTTTTCGGCTGATTTTGCTGATTATTTTTCTCCGTGTAGCAACAGTAAGAGTATCCCAGGAAGAAGCTAAATTTTTCATCTTGTTTGATCCTACAATATATTTGATGTGGATATGTATATTGTTTCACTCTGCACGGAAAAAATAAAATCGTTGGAACTACTAACTAGTTAATTTTTTAGTTAATTTTATTATCTAAATACTGACCTCTACAAATTGGATAACCAAGCCTACTATTTAAATAGTAAAACCAACTACAAACGTAGTTGTGCCCGATCTTACTATTTAGATAGTAAAATCAACTTCTTTTTCCGTGTGACTACACGGAGAAAAATAATCAGCAAAATCAGCCGAAAAATCCGCAGATTCTACCAATTTTATCCTATAGGGACAGTTGTTCGAATTCCGTTAGGGATAGCCGATAATTTCAGCTAAATTTACTGAAAAAGTCCGCAAATTTAACGGAACAAATCTGCTAATGTAGCGGAAATTTAGAGCTAAGCGCGAATTGAGTAGGGTTAAGGCTACATTAGCGGAATCAAAACAGCTAAAATTGCATATATTTTCGGCAATTCCAGCCGAAAATTTTAGCTGATATGAGTCAGCTAATCCAGCGGAGTCATTTTTCTCCGTGTATGATTTTGACGGCCACCACCTATTTATTTTACTATAATTTTATAAAACTTTACGACTTTGGATACATAATAAACATAATTTTATGTAAAAATTCACTAAAATATATTGTCATGAATTCAGTTCTGTCCGTAAATACCTGGAGAGAATAGTAAAATTCCCTATACATTTTGTGCCGGTAAATAATTCGATTTACATGCGACCTCGTTTAATCTAATATTTTTTACCCAATAAATAGGATTATTAAAAATATTATTACATATCGCTGTCAATGTTAGAAAATAGAAAACACATGAAGATAAAAATATCTCGATGAGTAATAGACTGGTACATTAGTGTAAAAAAAATGTAGTCTTATAAGAAGAAACAAGGTACAAATACCCAAATGAAATTCTGCAGACATGATTTAATTGATTTAACTATGGATAGATGTGCATTATAGAAATTTAATATTTAGCAGTTTCTGATATTTAATCCATCCGAAGCATTTTTATTCCGCTGAACTAAGTGCAGCTAGGTCCCAGTATAGCAGGACCTGTGAAATTGACTGCCTTCCGTTCCAACGACCCCAAAATTGTCCGCAGGTTACGAAAACGAGCGGAAGAGGACCATTTTTGTTTCAACCTTGTATTTTTATTATTTTCAATCAATTGCTTATTTTTCGTTACAATTAGTGAAAAGTGACCGCAATAATTATTTCCTTTTTATTTATTGTCTTTTTATAGATAATACATCATCCAGTAATTCATATTTATTCGAAAATAATGCAAAACATACTGAACTGTTTTAAAACTCAGCATCAACGCCCAAAATACACATTTGTTTGCTTCAATTTCGATTAAATATTTCTTATGAAAATAGTAGTTGAAAAAAATAGCGCTTCAAGATTCCCAGTTCAAATTTGAGTTACAATCATCAAGAATTCCAATATGGCCGCAAACTTAAAAAATCGAGAAAAAATTAGAAATGTAAATTTTTTGGAAAATTGGCGGTCGCTTTAACTAAAAAATTGAGGTTTTTAATAAAAGCTAAGATAGAAAAATTCGTAAAATTAATTAAAAAATATAGTCACATTTTTTCAAAATTTAAAAAATTAATTTTGTCGTTTATTATGTTTTTCTAGAAGTTCCAAATTCTAAACGTAGTATTTGCAATTAATTTTCTCGAAATCAACCTTTAATTTTTTTAGTTTTTTGTTTAGAAATCGCTTAGAATTAATCATAGAATTTTTGCAGAACATTTTTATAGAAGTTTTAAAATGTAGATCAAAACATTTAACTGAATCTTTGGACTATTGTCAAGTGTTCTAAATTACACAGGAAACCTTTTAGATAAATATGGTACTTATATACATCATTGACACCTATTCACACAAATCTAGTTCTGTCAGAGAATATCTGAAATATCAGCGCAGAAAAGTTTTATCCCAATACAATTTAAAATTGCTTGGCATGAAAATCACCATCTGCACTAGAAAACAGTTAGGTTTGACTTATTATATTTGAGGATATTTCATTCTCACTGTTTTGAAGCGAAAATCACTGCTACCCACTAGTTTTCACTGCAGAAAACATTTTAGGATGAATTATGTCTCGAATTTCATGCTCTGACATTTCAGATATATTCAGGCCGAAGTGTCATTTAATATAGACGTCTATGAATCGAGGGCGTCGAAATGTACCTTCAATTTCGATATTTTTGTTGTAACTGAATGTTTAGCAGTAAATTAGAAAATAAGCATTGTGGATTACAAAAATAACTACATTAAGTGAATGCATTGCCTCGCATACTTCGTAAGAAGTTCAGCGCTTATAAAAATGTATACTTACTTTACAAAATTATTCGACCGTCCTTGAATTCAATTTTTTTAAAGCAAATGAAAAACTTTTGTTGGCAATCAAAAGATTAAAATAATGCATTTCCGTGATTCTCCAAATAACTAAATTTACTTACTTATTATAGTCTACTACAAACTTTAAAATATTACCTTATTACATTATTAAATTACTCCCAAAAGAAATCAAATTTGAATCCAGAAGTCTTTACGCGTGACGATGCATCATGATGTTGGCTGTGATTACAAATCAGATGGGTCAAACACGATGGATGATGACAGATTATAACGAATCACTTACGCATCATTGTTATCCATCATCATTCATCACCATCATTTGTTATGACCATCCAACCTCTGCCATCATCAAACAACACTGGTTATTGTCACCTAATATCATTTCTTATTTTATTTCACCACCGTCAAATAATATGCACAATCAGCGGAATTGTTCTGTAAAAGTTCATTAATCGAATAATTTATGAATATTATGTAAATAAAATTTGTAAACTAATTTAAATAAACGTCGCTGCTGCCAAATTTATGAGACTTTTACATGTTATCCATTCAAATTCTTATAATAGATTATTATATGTGTTAAATTAATTAGACTTTATAACTTTTAACATATCATAAATAGTTATGTCTTGCATTAGTTTTGGTTCTTCCTAAGGAAAATAGTTTTTAAATATTACTTATTTTTTTCCGCTCCGCATTTATTTTTTTTCCAAATATTTAATGTATTATTTAACCACCTGATAAATTTATATTTTTTTGAATTTGGTAACGATACAGATATTAATAAATTACTTAAATCTTCATTCTCTTTTTTAAAATATTGTATGCCTGCGTGAGAAATACTAAATGATATCAGCTCAATAATATTGTCAGCAGGGAATCTAGATACTGAATGCAGACATAAATACGCTTATGATATTAAAAAAAAAGACAATTTTTAATTCTTGCACATTATTATATAAGATATATCTGTTTATAAGACAAAGTGTCAACAAATTTAATAGAATCACCCATTACCAGATTTTAAAACAAAGTGTTTGACATCGTTTTAAAATTATAAAGGCTGTTTGAAAGGCTATTTTAAAATCTAAAATTCACTATCGGTATCGAAGGTCTTATTTCATTTTGCTTTAACACTTTCACGTTTTGCTCTGATTTAACGCCAAAACATTCAGTAATTTAATGAAAATCATTAAAAATTCGTATTTTCCTAAAATGGACATGGACCAACTCGAAAAATCAGCATAACATATTTAAACTACATAAGAAATATATGTAAGTACAGTGTGATTTTATATCGGCTATAATTTTTGTTTTTACTAACTATCAATAACATAAAAAAGGTCTTACTAAAAATACAGTACGTGACTTAATATTCGTTGCGGGGTTTTAATTTCAGATTCATGACAATTCTAAATTTTACTTATAATAAGGTTGACCATAGTTAATTTTTTGTTTGTTATGTTTTTCTCGTGAAAACAATTAAACTCTAGGTCGTTATTAGCAGGAATGTGTGGTATGGCTATAGATCAAGTGGATTTATGTTGAATATATGCAAATGAAATGAAATATTCAATATGTAATTATAATAATATAATAGTTAAAAAATATTTGTAAATTCTAAATTGAATGGACCGCATAAGTTAAGAATTAACTTCACGAGTTTTTACATGAAACGGATATATTCATACAATGGACATATGTATACAAGGGTTTTATGACTATGTGTGTTAAATCTGATCAAGTTCAAACTCTCGTATTGCGTAAGGTGTAATAGGGATTCAAAGGAAACCACTTGTCTATTTCTCTATACCTGAAGAAGAATACCTGACGTAGGCACGCTTTTTGGTATAAAACGTCAATCTACTAAAAAGTCACCTGCAGCCACGTTGGGATGTGTACTTAACCCTTTAAGCCCCATACCCCTTTCCAGGCACAATAGAAATCCCTTTTTTTCTGATTTAAGTTTTAAATGATCTCTTACGTGATAATTCACCGCAACACTTCTCCATGAGACCCACACGTGCCGCTTTTACAAGTGAACGGCCGGTCCTTTAGGGTTGACAAAAAAACCAAGTGAGTGAAAACAATTTAATCTCCCCAGTATCATTCTGAAAAGGCTAGTAATATATTCATTATTCACTACCCTACCGGCATTATCACAAATTATGAAGGAATTTTGACGACGATGAATTGTAGACGAGTAAAATTTGCATCAATATCGTGCAATGTATGTTATTAATAAATAGCATTATTTAACTTCTTATTTACAATCCTAATACATAACCATTCATACTAATAAGTACTGAGTACTATAGAGTATTAATATATAGAGATTAATATATAGAGAGAAGAAAATGGTAATGAAACAACACATGATAATATTATAGTTAATATCGTGAAAAGCTCTAGATGATATTATGTTAGCATTCAGAATATTGTAAAACATATCGGATAATAAATGTTTTAATACTAATTACATAATATATTCCTTAAGGAATATGTAATGGTATATCACTTTACCACATCGTTGAATTATATAATCGCATCACATTCGATACTTCAGATTTAAGTATCCAGAAATAGTAAATAAAATAATATTACTGTTTTATTTACTCCAGAAATAGTGAATGTAACTATGTATGAATTGTTTAATACATAAAATGGTTTCATTAACCATTTTTTTTCTCTCTGCGTAGTAAATGGATATTCAAGTGCCAGTTATACATATTTTTATTTTACATGAATCGGTTAATTTTTTAATACGAACATCACCAAGTTGGGCTAATTCTTCGACATGATATTGCTTAGTGTAAGAAATGGGGCGGTTTATAAATTTACCCTAATCAGAACTTTCAATAAAAGGCAGTTTTTCAGAATTTGTTAAACAGTTTTGTAATATAAGTAGTGATATAAAAGATGTTACACTGTATTAATACACTATCAAAATACTTTTTTTGTACATTTTAGTAAGTTTTCATACATGAAAATGGTAATTCAAAAAATGTCCTTAAAAAAGGTGTCAGCCCTGTCGATGATATTTGTGGGATGAATGGTCTGAAACAAAAAATTAAACGACGTTAGATTCAAAGTATGTTGATAGCTATATGGCTTATAGTGGGATTTTTAATTTTTTGAAAATTGACAAAATGGAGGACATTTAAAAAAAAAACACTTTTTTTTTTTAATGTTTTTGATAAAAGAAAAAGAGTTAAAATTAAAATTGTAAAAATACCTCGATGTGCGCTGTAGTGTAGTAGTACAGAATATGTGGTAAAAATTTCATAAGGATCGGTCTAGAAGTTTCGCAGATTTTACTAACAAGGCACCGGAAAACGTTGTTTTGAAGAAAAAAACGCGTTTAAAGTTTTTAAAAAATATTACCTGTTCTTAACTTTCATTTTCACTTTCAAAAAATGTAAAAAACAAAAACGGGATTTTTTGACAATTCTAATTCGGGTAGACCTCTTAAAAAAGAAATAAGACACGTGCGACAGTTGAAGAACATAAAACCTTACATTATTAATGTAGATCGTTCTCAAGAAAGTACCTAAACCAATTAAATCACACAATAATATAACATAACTATCAGATTAGCTCTGTGAAATGAAAAAGATATATCTAAGCTATGAACATATTTTAATATCAGTGGGGTGACAAATAAATGATGTATATTTCAAAAAATGATTCTGAAGTTAAAAAAACAGGTGATACAAATTTGAACACTTTCAAGAGTATGGACCGAAAAGTATGCAAATCTAATCACTTTTTTAGAAAATTTCAAGATCTACAATTTTAAACAGATAATGGAAATTAGATTGAAATTGGATGAAAATTACAATTGGTAGGTTAGAATTAGATACGTTAGATGCCAAAGGGATTTGAATTGTGATCATAAAGTATGGGATAATTCACACTCCATCAAAAATCGTCCGAGCAAGTTTCTATGTCTTTCTTTAGCCATACATTATTATTGTAATAATTTCAAGTATATAATTCTTATGATATTATTTTCGATATATCTTTATTCGACGTTCATTACACAACTTTGCATTAAAAATAAATTCAATTGTAAAACGTTGACAAAAGTGCATCTATTTATTTTTCATACCTCTCAAATGCTCCATTAGAAACATGGATCTTCACTGACTATACAGATGCTTCGAAAATCTGTTTCATTTTTAAATTAGAGCATCTACAATATGTTTTTACATTGTGTCATAGAAAAGCAGGAATTAACTTTTTAATCGTGATTTTTAGGCCAAAAAAGGCAATAGATAGTGCAAGTTTGCTAAATTAATTGCATGCTTTGTGGTCAGCTAATGAACATTTTAGACTCTTTGAATAGTTTCAGACATACAAAGCGGCCGATAAAAAACTAATATAATAGACAGATAATTACTCTATGCCTATCTTGTGTTTAATATGTCCACACAACAGAAGATGAAAATCAGCAATACATGCTGTATAATTTCTTACTAATAGACATTAAATAATTTCCATCACTTTTAGCAAAGTAAAAACATCAATTAAAATGTTGATTTATTTGTTAATATTTTAACATACAGTATTATCATTATATACGATTTACTATCAGACATTTTATACGTTTCACAAAAAACTATCTTACTGAGAAGTTTGCAAAGAAGCTGAAAAATTAGTACTATTAATTTATGAGTGCTCTGAACAAGAAGGAAAAATAGGCCACAAAAAATTTATTAAAAATTAGCATAAATAAGCGAAGGGAAAATAATCTTCATGACGTAATATAAATTCTAAGTTATTAAAATAATATCATTGCTCCGGCGATTTCCACTGCAATGAATTTACGGATACAGTCAAAAACATTGTACATTTAATGTACAATACAAATAAATATGTACATTTAATGTACAGTATATTAATTTTTCTAAAGGTATATACCTTTATCTATATACTATATACCTATTTCTAAAGGTATTACCTATATTATGTATATATACCTACACATTGTGAAGAATTGATGTACATGAGCTTGAAGTTTGTTGGGAGCATATTTACAGTGTTTATTTTATCATAACAAATTGAGCCCGCTGTCACCATTTGTCATTTTTGAAAAATTTATCTTCAACTGAAGTTAGGTCTATGCTAATATACTATTGCTGAGTAATTTAAAACCGTTTATTAACAAATAAATAAATAGTTTTCATATAAATGTAATATACATATCGACGGAGTGGACATGCTATAAGAATACGCTTAATCTTTTACATATTTTATCAACTTGGAGCTCATAATAGTCAACATTTCGAATAAATATAAATATATAGCCTTTGTAAGCAATTATAAGCACACATTTTTCAGCCAAATACATATTTCCCCTTTTTTTTGTTAAAAAAATGACACCTCCGATAAATATGCAACATGAAAAATGAACCTATACTAGGTAAGAAGTACACGAAATACACCAATTTAGAATTAGGATATTTCTAGAGAGTCTTAACGACAACTTAAAGATGATAACGATGATACTATGATAAATATTGCTGGATTATTGTTCATAATTTCAAGAATTTCACGGATTGTTCATTTTCATTCTTGAAAAGTATTGATATTGCGAAACTTCTCATTTTATCATTTTAAAGTACACATATTGAATATTTATCACTACTTTCTACATTCCTTGGAGTGCAAGAAACTTTTGGGGTGAAGACCACTCTTTCTATCGAGGCTGATATTTCACTCTTTTAGGAATAAGTTTCTTCTTTCACTCTTGATGGAATCAAATGTCTATCTTCATAGAGTGACATTTTTCTTAATATAAGACTCGCTCAATTTTTATTCCAAAGTATTCATAGAGTAATTGTTTTATTTAGAGATATCACATACTTGAGCATCAAATGTCCGTAAAAATTTACTTCTTGCGGTGAATAATATTGTGGCGAATTAGATCATTTGAAAGAAAAAATGTCGATGGACTTAATTCAATGACCATGTAAATTAGTGTTTGATCGAAGGATTAAAAAAAACTATAAATCTTTTATAAAACTACGGAGAGTATATAAGGGAATGGTTTGATTTTCACAAAAAGAAAATGGTCGAAAAGAAAATGGTTGTTAAACGGTAATTTTACCTGAAAAAAATGAACACTACTATTATATGTATTTAGGATCTTTGCCAAGTTTTAAAAACATCAATTGAGTAGTTTTCGAGTAATTTTGTTAACCGACTACAAAATTGTGATTTGGAGAAAATGTCAATTTCAGTTCGTTTACATAACTATAAAATAGATAAGACTGAAAAGTTTGAAAAATCTTTCTAATTCTATTGAGACTTGGTATATTATTGTTTTTGGAGTCGCTGATTACAAATCAACTCCGATTTTCAAAATTTAGGGGGATTAGAAACTACGGGCTGATATATCAATAATTTTAGTTTATTTTCATCAAGATACTTTAGAAAGTATGGAATTCGCGTGATTTTCTACAGCTGCGAATTATGAAATTGTTATTTTATCAAGTAATTTAACATATCGGTTGCTTATTTCGAATCCGAATAGGCATTTTTTTAAATTAATGTTTTGAATATAAATTTAACGCCAAGTCAAAAACGATTTTGATGGACAAAAATTGAATCAGAATTTCAATATTTGTCATTGTATTTATGCACAAAATGCTAACAAGGTGTCTTTACTGCATAACTTTAAAGAAAATCCTGATCCACTCCACCATTTGAAATTTTATTGCTCAGTTTAAGAAATAAATTTTTGATAATCGGCATAAGTTATGTTTTATTCCTGGTCGGTTTGTGATTCTGCGGCTTTATCTAAAATAAGAAAATAACAAGGCCATAACTGATGGCATAATGTTTTTTTAAACTTGCACTCCTAAAAATTTCTGTCATGAATCAGAATTCGTGTGATCGTTGAAATTCATGACATGCAAAAAGGAAAGTATTCACAGTTTTCGTGTATACTTATCTTCTCTAGAGATAATCTTAATTATTATATAATTAGCCTTACCATAAATCAAACGATTGCCATTTCTGTAAAGAAATGTATCATTATCTACAAATTGAATCTTTTTCGATTCGCAAACTGCCTATAAGTCAACACCAGTAAACGAAAATGAATTCAGACCTGAAGAATTTGAATTCAGGAACATAATCCTAAATTCATTTTTGTTCATATCATTGTTAACAAATTGACTCTGAATTCGGAATCTTGATGCCTCAATTCATTTTGTTTTTTGGGACCATATCATCACCGAATACGATATGGACTTTAGAACACCATTCACACTTTTCTATTTCTGCTTTTTTAATTTTGATGAACACTCGCAAATTTTGATTCAGACCAGCGATTTATAAAAATGGTTTGCTGTGTTAGCAGCGCATCCATCAATAATAGCCTCATTATTTTGCGGTAATAAACGATGCAGCGTATCTACAAAGAATACGATATTAATTGCCATGAATGCATATTATTTTTTAAACAAGTTAATTTAGTGTTCAAATATCAAATGTTAGAGCGTATCAGAAAATACCTTCTTTTTCCAACACAGATACAGTAAAGATACCGTGCTAACGATGTTTCCAAACATAATGGCAAATGTTCACATTTTCGACAGTAGTAAAAACTTATATGTGCAAAATTAGCGAAAAACTGACAAATTGTCAATTTCAACAGCTTTCTTTCAAAAAATGCATTCGATGGATCATTAAATTTACCTTCGACATATCAATCAGAAACAAAACTTTAAGATGGAATAATATAAAAAACTAGACGTCAAAATTGATAAGATTAAACAAAAAAATGAAAAAATCGCCAATATTTTCTAATAAATGAAAATAAATGTAGACACATTCTTCGTTAATCCGCTCACTAGGATTTATTAAACATTAAAAATGACCGAATTAACGAAGAATGTGCCCACATTTATTTTCATTCATTTGAATAACGGTTAAATATTTACCATTTTTGGACTCTATGCAATGTTTTCAAATGTAGTCTCGTTAGTTTTCTGTTCATCAGAATGAGATATAGTCAGTCAGAAAGGTATGCTGTTCAGCTGTCAAGTGATAAAAAAGCTGTAAATCTGATAAAAATTAGAGTAGATATGAATGATTATTTATATGAACCTACCTAAAATCGGTTTTTGGGCCATAAAATTATGTTTTGGTGATGTACGGGAAAATTATACCATACGATATTTCTTAGTTAGATTAGACCTAGAACCTGTGCTAGGTCTCCATAAGAGTGCCAGATCCCTGTTATCCGCGTTATTAGTTAGATAAATCAAATGTAATGAATATGTTTTTACACTAATACCTGATATTCATCGATAATAAACGAAGTGTAAAATGAAAAGACTAATTTTAACGTTGATTATTGTTGCAAGTTTTTTTTTTCAATTTCCATTTATAGCCACTTTTGTAATGCTTTCGCTTGCAACTATATTTACACAATTTTATTCATTCGTATGAATTTCAAAATCAAAACATCAAAGAGTTGGATTTGGGATTAAAAATAATATGGCTCGTTCCCTCGTGTCGCGTTGCTCTCCTAGAGGACTGTCCCGTATAATTTTTGTACGGTCATGCCTGAAATGTTTTCCCAAGGAATCGAAGTATCGAAAGCATGAATGCACCCTCACGCGTTTGAAAAATTCCCTATTCATGGAGTTTTCGATTCGACAAACCCCCGGAATCCACAAAGAGGGAGAAAGATGAAAGTGTTCGGAGTGGGGATTCGATTGAGGATCGACAGCAGGGGTAAAAACGGCGTGACAGATCGACACAAGGCAGTGAGTCGTATGTACGTCCAACCTTGCGCCATCGATCGTTGAATGGTCATTTCTTCGATTATAAAAAAAAGACATAAAAAAAAATTAAAGAATCCTAGAAACGAAGTGGCGCCCAACGAGGGTCCCCGCCTTTTCGATTTCTCGTCTTCGATCGATCGATTGAAGAGGACGATAAGGGAAGACAATAAAGAAGACGAAAGGGAAGATTCATCGGCCAATAGACGACGTTGCTCCGTATTTTGATATTCGAGGCAGGCGCGAAAAAGAAGACGCCGGGGAGGCCAAGTCTGGGGGCGAACCAGCCCCACCCCGAGTTCGCCACGTGCCGATAACGCCCTTTCTCTCTCCTCCTGGTGCTTCCTCAATAAGACGAACCTTTCCGAACTACTGGCAGAAGGACTGGAAGGACCGGTCCGTCCGTTCCGATGGCCGCAGTCCGCAATTGCGCGTCCCGACGGTCACCTTCATCATTTTTTGTTCGCGGAAATGTGGCGCGAAAGTACAAAGGACGCGAGTGAATGTTCGCGAAACGACCCCAGTGTGAGGATTCGCGGATGACAGTGAGAGTGACCTTAAACTTGAGGAGGGTACAAGGATGACGCATGTGATAGATTTCCGGATTTTTATTAACCTTAGGTAAGAACATTGAAATTGAGGATAAAAGTACCCTTTTTCTATTATTCATAAATAGCAAATTTGAGACTACTCATAATTTTCAAAAAATGTAGTAAATCGTAAATCAGATTAAAATTATACCGAGTTAGCAGAATAAAATTCGCTCACTAAGGGTAAAACAAATGTTACTATTCTGAGTAATAGTATGTGATGAGACTCGAATTTATGTGCATTTTTACTATTTTTATAGTGTAATTACTATACAAATAGGGAAAAGTCTTATCTAAAGAAGTCTTACTGAATGGACTTCCAAATTTAAATTTTACTATTCTGATTAGTACTTCGGGGAGAGATAAGTTATTTACCGGTATATCTCTTAACTTTTTCATCATTTCGAAATTTTGAAAATAACAAAAATAAAATTAAGACTATATAGAATGTCAAATTTAATAGGGAATGGTTAATTATTATTCTTCATGCAATCACCAACGAGCATTTAAATGCATTCTTTTTATTAATTCTACTTCTCTGTACTTTTATTAATTCGTGTAGTTGTCTTTTGTTTTTTGGTTGGAGTTCGTGTAACACAGTGTTTTTAAGAAAACTTAAATGTATTCATGCTCACATAATAAATAGTTGACACTAGCAAAGTAAAAAATCGTTAGTACAAACATGTGTCTGGTATGGAAATGAAAAAGGGAAACGGAAAGTCATGTGACAAGTTTTTCAAAAATTGACATTTCAGTAATTCGGTGGCAGAAGTTTTTTTAACACAATATTAAAAATAATTAAACAAATTATTTATTGTTTTTTTTTTTTATTTATTATTTTTCTCGGTACGAATGCGTCACACCAAAACCTATAGAAAAAGAGTAAAATGCGAGCACAAGAAATATCAAAACGAAACTGATATAAGAAAATACTTATTTTTGTTTTTCCATTTTTCCTTCTTAGACTTTTAAAATCTTTCTTGAAAACACTTCCACTATGTCACAAGAAAATAGAAGACATTTTTACTACGGAAATTGTTCTTGACACCACTGAAGTATAGCATGTCTTACATTTTCAAAAACAGTAGGTTAGGTGAGAAATATACTGTAAAAAATCGCGAATAAGTTTTTACTATTATTTTCGAAAAAATTTAGATACTGCGACTTTCGATTAATCATAAACACTCCGACGAATCGTGAATCGTCATTATAAACTATAGTCAATCATAATAGTACCATTGTATTAAGTTAGTAAAATGTTATATAATTATTTATAAAAATTATAAAATTTTTTTTTACATTTTGATTAGGTCTTTAAGGTTAGAAAAAAACATAAAAGTCATAAAAAAACATTAATGAATCCTAGAAACCTAGAAACAAAGTGGCGCCCAACGAAGGATGACACTTCATAATTTAGACTTGTGTTTCCGTTAATAACTAATATTTTTTATAGAATAATTACTACCAAAAATAAGTAAAATGCCTGTCCAAATAGAATAATTCTCTAAATTATCGTATAGACTAACAGACAAGTGGTCCAGTCCTGTAAACCCCCTTCAAACTAGTAACATTTGAAATGCAAATTCTCTGGTTGAGAAAAAATGTTCTTGTAATTATTTTTTCTAATATTAATAAAACTTCAGATGATTTCAGGATAGAAGAAAAAATTCTTATATAACCATTTAATGTACATTACTAAACTAATTACAGTAGACATATATACTTGTTCTGAACATTTTTGGTGTGAGAATTCACTCTTTATGGAGTAAAAATTGAGCACCCCTAGTGCAGAAGTGAACTCTCACTCTTAACGAGTAAAAATTAGTTTTTCTTAGAGTGGGAACTAACTGTGCATGGGATGAACATTCATTGAAAACAAGTGATAATTTACAAGTCCAATAGAGTGGATCAATTTTCACTCTATAAAGTAAGTTTGCTATTAATGAAATTTGCCTATTCGATTTCTATATCACTATCACGAAATAATACTTGACTTGGAGGAATGACGCGTCATAATTCGGACTTTTTAAAATAAGGAATAATTTTTTTTCTTTACAATTTTAAATAAGCCATTTCCGATTCTTTATTAATCCTCGAATGGATATAGCATGCTGTAATAATTTTTAGAAAAGTAAATCTTATCAGAGAGTAAAATTGGATACAGCTAGTATCTATAGAGAGAAATTGTGTACCAAATTTTAGTTTTCTGATCAGTATTTCATGGAATGGACCCGCATTTAAATTATCAGCTATATTTTGTAGACACAATGCTGTTTAAAACAGAAAAAAATCTTGTCTACCTAGAAAAATGTACTAAAATAATGAAACATACTAACTGAAATACGGGTCTGTCATGAAATCCTATTGAACCTAAAATTTGTAAATCAGACTTTAAGTTCACTTAATGTACAAGTTTAAATGTAGTATTGAGAATGTTTTAAGTGATGGTATTGAGAAAAGGAACCACTATAAATTTTTAGATAAGAATGTTAATAAGAATTCCATCAAATTTGTGGACTTTCGATTCAAAATCACATTGTTATGTGTAAGGAAATTGATCTTAATTTAAAATAGGACTTGTCAAAATTCTACATTTTTAGTAGTCAGTAAGAAGATTGTGGGAGGACAATGGCTAATTTTTTTAAGGAAATTCTAAAAAATACCATTTTTTTTTATTAATAAAACATGCGGACGATTTTGCTTTTCGCCAGAGAAAACACTAGTAATATTTTTAATGTTGAGATAGTAAATAATGAAGTAGAACATTTAAGAATAGTATTACATTAATTAGTATTACTTTTCTAGTAAATCGGATGAAATCTTGGTCTTAAGATCTTGAACCAAAGTTTTATTTTATATTAGTGATAATTAGTGTTAGTATTAGTGTTGCATTAGTCAAAGACTAAGCTAACGTTTCTTAATTTTCAGAAAACAAGTAAATCTTAAGAAAACAGAATTTTATAAGGATATTATAATAAAAGTGACAAACTGTCAGAAATATTACATAGCAAATTGTTTTATTAGGATTTCGACGACAGACACATATTTTATTTAGAAGACACCATTTTTTTAAATGAATTTCTATTCAAAGTAAAACAAATGCTGACAGAATAAGATACTAAAAACCGGGTATACTAGTAGGAATACTATACTATTAAGACTGCTAAAATTTACCGCATAATATCTGCTCTACTTGAGGTTACAGTCTTAGGTTGCGAGAGATTCATATACAATTTGTCGTGCATTGAAAGTATCTTTTTTGATTACTGATAAATAAGAGTTCAACAAAACATGTGAATTATTCATTTCGACGTATTTTTGTTATTGCTGATTATAAATATTTCAATAGAAATTGAAGATAGGTCATATCTAAGATGAAAATCGAAAACACGTATAGATTACCTAACTTTTTGTTTACAATTTCGATTGGTCCATTATGGCATCAAAAATTGAGATGTGTGATGAATTCTATCAATGTTCTTGGCCAAGATTCTAGCAAATGTCACTCGGAAAAATCTGTTCTTGCTATTTCCACAGGAAAAAGAGTTCAGATCAAATTAGATCTGAATTATGCGATAACAAGAAAAAATTAATCGCGTAGAAAACTTAATTAAACACCGCCTAAACTGGCATTTTATAATGGAATAGTTTCACTTGGAATAGTAAAAAATTAAGTTGTATTACCAAAATACAGCAAAATTTTTAGGCGAACTGTTCTTGGCGTTGAAATTCGTTCTGATGGATGGAAATCGAAAAACTTTCAAAGATTTAGAAATATGAATAATCGCATAAGAACTTAATCACGACTTGGCGCTGCTTTGATCAGTTTAAAAATCGCAAAAGATATACGAAGTGTATTATTCGGAATGTCTCGTTCTTCTTGGCATGTAAGTTCCACATTTGAATATAAGTATTGAATCTCAGGATGTACTGGAAACACGCGAAGTTTCTTATTTGATTTGCGCAAACCTATTTTAAGTGTATTATTTTAAAAGTTTACGAAATAAAAAAATAACAAGTTGTGATAATTATTTATTCTTTTAATGTTGGAAGCAATAATATTCATAGAATTTAAGTATAATTTTATAATTAATTTAAAATAATATTATTGAAATGTCACATAAATATCTTTCGTATACATTATTTTAATTAATGGAGGTTATGTCATCCTTTTCTTATTCATGACAAAAATTATTATTAATTTTTTCTTTGTGTATTTCTTCACAAAAAAGATTTTGTCAAAAACTGTTCCAAAACTACCCAGGGAGAAGATATGATTAGGTCAGTTACCGACAATTCTACCAATCAACAAGTTATTCTATCTATCCAAAAAACTGCCTATAATTACTAATAAAAATACTTTAATTGATTACATTTTAAAGTCAGCCAACGTAAAGTGCAAAAGTATGTCCTTATTTAAGTGGTCTTATTTACATTACATCTTACTTTCAGTCAATATTCTTACTTAGTTTCAGCTTTTTAGCCGCATTTCCTGCTTTTTCTGACCAATAACTGGAAATAATGTCTAATATTTGGTTAGAATGATTCGAAACTTCTATTGCGTAGAACAATAACAATGTCCTTTTCTTTATGTAAATGAGTTGAGAAAAAAAATCAAATTACAATATGTATGCCGTGTAACATTAATTTTTCATTCATCTTGTGTTGAGTTTTGATGCGTAATTATTAATATAAATAAGGGAAATTAACATTTATTATACTTGAAAACTAATTTTAAGTAATATTCAATACCTTTGATGAACGATGATGGAATTGCCATTTTTTAATTTTTTTCCAACAAATATATCTCTGAAGTCAGAAACTTATCTGCACAGTTCAGAATTTTGAATAATTTCATGTTGGAAACATTTTGTTTGTAAGGATGTCAATTGTTATATATGTTTTTGGAGCATTCGATCGGCAATCCAAATATCTCGGGTTCAACTTCCGGTGCATCGAATCTCTAATAATTTCGGCCTTCATTTTCGTCAATATCAGTAATAATTCAAAAATATATGTAATAATTACCATCTGTGGAAATAAAATTTTTTCAACAAGATTTTGCCCAAAATTCTGTAGAAACAGATTGTACATACGAGTCTCGGAATTCAGGTGCATATTTCTTGGACAAAAAATTAGATAATAGCAATTCCATCTTAGTTCATTAAAGGCATCAAATATTGCCTAATAAGTTTATAGACTTTTATTTCATCATTGAAAAAATTCTTATATCCCTATACTTGTGTTTGTAGTGTTTGAGATGTTTGCGACTAAATACTTTTTATAAATGTCATAATGATAGTAATAAGCACGTATTGGTAGTTGTCATATGAATATGCTGACTTTGTGAAGAATTTTTTGAATAAAAAATGTTAATGTAAAACAAATTTAATTTTAATTAATTTTAGTTGGAAACGTTTTCATAAAGAAATAATTAAAAAAATCTCGAGATAGATTCTTTCAAGACTTTGAGAATTGACCATTTTTTGCATAGTCAGAGGCAGTAAAAATGTCTAATACTACAGAATTTGTCGGCCTAGGCCAATACGTTGTAGACATGCGCATTCGTCCTTAAGTAAATTGACAAATTGACAATCGCTTAGAATTAAAAAAAAAGATACGAAATAAATTGCTTCAGAACCGATCTGTTCGACTTAATGTAAGTCTAAAATTCAGCTAATTTTCTGAAATTAAATCAACATTTGCGTTTAAAGTCTTACTTTCAGACAGCAAAGTTTAATTTTAGTCGAGATTGATGCTTAAAGCAACATTTTTCGAGCTTGTCACACCTAAGTTAGAGAATTCTTTTTTTGAACCTAAATATTGACTAAAAGTAGGGTTCCAAATCTAAAAACAAGGTTCTGAGCACAAATATTGACTTAATTAAATTAGAAAATTAGCACAATTTTAGGCTGAAATTAAGCCTTTTACGGTGATGAATTGAATGTGTAACATTTTTAAGATTCTTTTTTTACTGTGTAATATGTGCCTTTTCATGAGAATTATTACAGCTAATATTTAAAAAAGTGATAAATATGTTAGAAAATTCAATAAGTATGCTCTTTATGAATAATAACTATATGTCAATAACTATAAAGAGCTTCAAAAACCCGGAAATAAAAAACTGGACATTCAAAAACCAGACAAATCAAAAGCTCCTCATGAAAAATCCCGAAAACACTATAAAAACCGACCAATTCAAAACGAATGTCTTGTTTGTAATATACTTTTGAATATCGTGATTTTGATTGTCGTATGTCGGGTTTTTAAGATATCACGATTACGACTAAATAAATGTGCATGGCTTTTCGCTAAGTATTAAACTAAGTAAATCATTTTTAATATATTTTACATCTAAAAATACCTTACTGTAAAATATGACCCCATTTTCGGTTCATTTTTTTTCTAGTCGCTGTGTTGAATGCAACTGAGTTAAAAATGGC
Source organism: Trichopria drosophilae (assembly GCA_030407085.1). NCBI lineage: Eukaryota > Metazoa > Arthropoda > Insecta > Hymenoptera > Diapriidae > Trichopria > Trichopria drosophilae. The sequence continues at coordinate 22,447,059 of CM059583.1, forward strand.
CGGGAACCGGCATTATTTTCTGAGCTGTCAGTTTATTACAAATATTTCTTCAATTTTTATAATTGGTAAAGGAATACTTCATAGAAGATACGTATAATTTCATAAATTGTATTATATTTATTCGATTTAGATTTTGTAAACTCCTAGTAAAATCAGCATGAACTCCGTTTCTTTTTGCTTTTCATAATATAGTAGTACTGAATTGTACACATAACTTAAACATATCAAAAAATACGAAAGATCCATTTGTTTATAAACACTGCAGGAAATTAAGACATTTGAAAATCGTACAATAACTTTTATGTATCAACATGACCTCAGTTATGCTCATCGGGTCTGTTATTGTTCATTTGAATCAAAGTTTCATAAAAAATGTATAATTTTTTACGATGAAAATCAACAAATGACAAAATATCAAATTCAGAAAAATTCGACGTATGGGGTTACATAATAGTTATCGACTTTTTCCAAAATTTTTAGTGTTAAAATTTTTAAATATTTTGATAAATAGTATTGAATCATTGCTTTCCATACGAGTTGGCGACTGCAACTGTTATTAAAAAGTATAGAAAATAACATATTGCAATACATGTCTGATGTTCTGGTAGCCTAAAAAAAGCATTATTAAAAATTAGTAAATATTATTTCACCCTTAACTATTTTATAGTACTCAACAATGACAAATGACAATTATTTGTCAACTTTTATGTTCCTATCTGAATGATTTTAAGCATAATCAAACTTACTATCATCTGTTACAACTTGAATACTGAAAATTAGAACTATTGTGAAAGCACACAATTAAAACCCTCTAAGAATTACAGTACATCTTTTTACAATAAATTATTTTTCTATTAATTGTGGTATTAATTTTGTAAAAATTTGTTTTATGTTCCTATATGTTTTTCAACATATCCAAGTAGGATCCACAACGTAGCTAAGATGAATTTACATTTTTAACTATGGTAGTTTTTTTAGGTACAATTTAGGTTTTCAAACCGTAATTACCGAACATAAAAGCAGAGTGTGATTGTCATTTAATGATACTGAACTATCGACCATACTGAACATGATTAATTTCTTTCGTATTGATATTTTATTGATTTATCATTAGAAACTAAAAAAGGCGGAAGTAAGTTTCCGTCTTAAAAAAAAAACTTAAAAACAAAATAACATGAATTATCTTCCATTACGATAATGACTTTGATAATCATGGTAAAACTTAACTGAAGAACGTAATTTACAGCAACAAAAATAAAGAAACATAATAAATTATACATAAATAATAGAGGTGAGGATTCTATAGGTGTTAGGTACAGTTGTAAAATTGTACACCAGTAAAATGCGACGAATAAATTGATTTAAAACTGGGCGTTTTATTGATATAAAAGGAACATCCTGTGAATATTTTATTTGCAATATTTTAAATGAAACATTCTTGGATTATTTAATTTATAATATTGCATATGAGATATTCTCAGAATATTTCACATATAATTTTATAGAAAATTCTCATTAAGATATTATTCAAATATTAAAAATAGAATATGCTGCAATTTAACAAGTGAAATATTCTTCGAATGTTCCAATTACACTGGTCAACACAAAAAAATCATCAGAGATGCGGTTATACTTTTCTGACGTATTTTTATGTGCTGAATCCAAATCCGTTGACAGAATTTTTCCATCACCCTCCATTATCTAGATATCCGCCATTTTGTACTTTTTCCAAATCCGTTCCTTTCAGAATTGTTTGCACTCCGACGGAACATGATAATTAATCGTACGACCTCTCATTTTATGCATAATTGTTTCTAAAATGCGTGTGAATTTATCCAGATCCAAAAAATAACTGATGCTTAGAGTCATAAGGGAAAAACTTCAAGAATTTCACTAAAAATGACGAAAATTCAGGCATATTTAGAAAAAAAAATGCATCTAATTGGAGAAAAAAAATTTGTTTGAATATCGTATCTGCATGATCCTATAGTAGGCTAATCACGCCTTAATTTCCGAAGTTGTGCATCTATTTAACTTTATTCTACATGAAGATATATATTTTTAACTGATAATTTCGAAAAATGGTAAATTTAGATGGGTGTTGGATGTACTGGCACGTAATACCAAAATGATTGACTTCAATTTTGCAACATTTTTGAGGAGATTTTACATATATATTTCATTCCCATTAACAAAAATGGCAGACCAAAAATAGTGGACGAAATTCCAAAATTTGTTTATTCGCAATTGTTCCAAGCGGGCTGCACCATCTATAGGTCGTGCTATCCGCCAGAACGTTGTATCGGCTTTCCAGCCGTATCAACAAAAGAGTATGACTTTCCACAAATGGAATTCTCCTGAGATTGAGATTGAGTGAGAGAGAGTATATCATTTTTTGTAATCAAATTTAGCAATTTCATTCGCCATTTTCGATATTCCGAAATAAACACCCTGCAAATTAATGCAAAATGTAAAATAGATAGTCTCTTCCTTTTTCCTCGGAGGAACACCAATCCCTAAGCCGGATTTTTATTTCCCCCTCTTCTAATCATGGGACCAATTCTGATGAGTCTCCCATTCTGGGGAAAGTATAATAAGGAGCATTTTGGTCGGACTCGTCACAGTCGCTTACGTTTGTTACTACGATGTCTTCTTCTTTGGATATCCGGTCTTCGGTCGGAGGGCGCTCTGTTTTGAGACTGAAGGAGAAAAACATCCCTTTCATCGACTACTCTCTCGCCGAGGATTTTTTGGAGTCTCCAGACAAGGCCTTTATAGAGAAATGTACAGATAACTGGCGTGTGTGGGCGTATCGCAACGTCCCTGCATTTGAGACCTGTGGATTGTTCACCCTTTCTACCGTCTCTCTTGGAGCCTTTACCTACACAGACGTCCAGACCGAATATCTGCGGCAGTGTTACTAAAACATAGACGGATCATTTTTAAAAAGCACGGTCCCCCAGCAACGGTGAAGCCTCCCTTCCTTCCTACGAAGGAGCTGGAATTGGAGCGAGTATACTATTCTCGCCCTCGAGTTGAGACAATTCCGGATAGGAAGCTTTCTTGGAGCCAAATCGTCTGGAAGCGTCCGCAAGTCCCCTTCCAGATAGAGCTCTGTGTTAAAGATCCGAGGTTGGCAAAGTCATTCGAAAAACAGGCGGCTCTCTCCAGGAAGGAGCAAAAGGCCTGGGGACATATCATCCCACTTAACCTGGATTCTTCTTCTTTGAAAGCCCTGTACTCCGACTTTCAGCCACTGGACGATTGGGCCCGCGAATATCGGGCCAGGAAGGTGGAGCAGCGTCGAAATAGACGCCATCGTATGAAAGAACGGCGTGAGCAGGCACGGGCCTTACCATTCGATTCCCACTTTTTTAGCCAATTGAACTAGTAAGTTAAATCGGAATATCGGTTGCAATATCGAAATCATTCTTTCTGACAGGAAGTTGTACAGTTACGTAATCAAGGAAACTTTGGACATCGAAAATCTGAAAGGCAAAGTTACACGTTCTCATCACGTTTTCAAATGGTATAATAATTTATGAGCCCCCTAGGTGGACAAATTGACCATGTACGGAGTCAATTGGTAGGATCCACACTCTGTCCTCCTTCCCGAGGTTGTTTATCACTAAGGTAATAGAAACCTCATGTAGTTCCGCTTCACGCATCTAAATATCGAAGTCAATATATCAACGTGGCATATCATCAAAGGTGCACGGAGTGTGTTTTAACGCCATTTTCGTAAGACTATCAACTACTATAACATTGATATTTACTTATACCGGAACATTTACGCGTATGGCATTGATCTTAACCATACCATTCGGCGCGCGTAAAATTTCAATCGACTCTACCTTCTTCAGAGCCTGAAAATATTGTCGGAAGTGGTTAACGTCGATCATAATCCCATTCATGATTTCTGGACCATTCAATTCATTACGCAATTCAGTAATATTATGCACAATGTGCGCTCAGAGACTGCTGGGTTCTCTATGGTAATGTTTGCAATACTGCCGAAAGTTCACTTGAGGTATATCGATCACCGAGGAATTCCTTTACGGGATTAAAGTTAGTTTCGCCGAGAATTCGTGTTGTAAGAAGCGTAGCTAGTTCTATATGGCTGGACCTTGACATGTTAATCGTCTCTTCGCCATGGATATTTAAATGCACTGGCGGATTACGTTCTATGATCAGAACTATATAGCGGTACATATTTAAGAAGTCCGCACGGGCCATGATCGATAGATTCTGAAGAAATTTTTGCATCACAATCTGCTCCTTGCCATCATCAGGAGCGACGATAAATGGACTGGTCAGCATAGTTTTTAATGAAATGTGCAGCCATTTCTTATTCTTCAACGAAATGTGAGGGCTCGTATTGCGAGTCAGCGGCAGGGGAACGAGAAACCTTCACTAAATTCTGCTTGCATATTTCATAAATTTGTTTATACGCTGGGGGTGAAATGTTATTCAGTTCCTCGGCCACGATTGCCGTCGTAATTGGTTGAGCCATCTCACGTGCATCATCCATATCTACAAATTTTTCATTTCTGCAAATGTCAACTTCCGCTCAGTTTCTCGAGAAAGAAGAATAAATGCTTTTTAAATTCTTAACGAAAGTTTTTCAAATGTGTTCCATCGATTTTCGTTGAGAGAATTGCAAAAAACGACTATTTATGCAAAAATTTTGCAAAACCGAATAAAACTACCATGATTTTGTCTAGTGTTAATTTTTCACAATTTTCGCTACTGAAGCGGGTTTTATTCAATGAAATGGATACATAGAAACGATTATTGAACATAAATAATAGGCTAGTCGAATACTTTTTAGAAGCGATTCAAAATGGTCATGGAACGAGATAAATTTATTCAAAATTATTAATTCCTTAAAACAGAGTTCATACAAAGTTTCTTAGATTCAATATTGATTTACTGCAGTACATTATAATATTGGCCATTATTTAACATATATGTAGTCAGCTTTGAGAAATATTCCTGCAATAACCTTGCCTATGAAATTTACATACGGTAGCCATTACGGAGCTGCTATTTTGAATATATAATCGTTATAAATATCAACAAAATTTATATAAAATTATTTTGTCTCCAGAATCAGAGCTGTAGCAGTTGACGTAGCCGCTTATCTCATCTTTTGGGCAAAAAAAGGATTAAAACATTCTGGAAATGTTTAGTTCAAAATATTGTGAAATATTTCTTTGAGAATACATCTCATTTGAGATATTCCAATATTTGATAAAATAGCATAGTTTCATAAAATTCGATATTAGTGTGCGTATAGCAAAATGGCGCGGCATCAGCCTAGTAATGTATAGCGACCCGGGTTCGATGACCTGTTAAGTAATGCTTTCATCATGTTTTTTAAATTTAATTGCGACCGTTAAAACATGTGAAAAGTAGCTTAATCTATCTGGATAAATTGAATAAACATTAAATGAAAAAAAAAATTATTTTAAATTTATTATAAATAGAACATTCTGGAGATTTTCTGTAAACAATATTTCCAGAATATTTGAAAATATTTCCAGAATATAATAAAGGGCATTTGACATTCTGAGAATATCTCCCCAATATTCTGGAAATTTGGCCCAGAATATTTCATCAGCAAATGTATTATTCTGAAAATATTCTAGAGTATTTCGGTGTTACCTGGGATATAATATATTTGGAGATGGTTCAGTTCAAAATGGGCCAAAATGTGGAACTTTTCACATCTAAATCAGTATAAATCATGATACGTTTAATAATGGATTAGTTAATAATTTGTTCCATTTTGAACCGAATCATGTCCAATTAGACACTGTAGTCTGAAACAATCTAAGTTCTATGTGATTGGATTTTGATAAGAAGGTGATCCTATTCTTGTTCATATTAGATATAACTTGATATTATACAATACCATCGCAATGGAGTGTACATAAACGCAGATCAAAATAAATCAAATATATCGACATCAAACAGAGATAAATATAAGAATTCTATTGAAAAAATAAATGTCATGGACTAAAAACATAAAATAAAATGAAAAAAAAACGTAAAGAATGCGTGTAAAAGATGCGTGTATGGATCGGCCATTATGAATTTTGCCTTTCTACGTCGCTTAAATTAGCCGCCATTAGAATAAAACTAATAGCAGATTTGGAAAGTTCGGGAAAAAGTATGTCAGAAAATATGATTTTGAACATTTTTTTGCTTATGATTACACAGATAAATATTCACTTCAAAAACATGACAAAATTATGGCCGTTTAGCACGAAAAGGATTAAACAAAAGTTCATGTGAAGTCAACATGTAGGTTATATTATATTACACACCTCTGGGCAAGGAAAATTTACATGCAAGAATCTGTGGAAAATAAAAGCCAAAATGTTTAATTTATATTCCGGATTGTCTTTTCCGCAGAACAGACTTTGCATGTGAATTTTTCGTGCTCGGAATGTTGTAAATATAAAGAGATTCGTCATGTAAATCTCAGAAAATATTTTTTTTTTCGCTAATACTAAAATGTTCACTATACTAGATCCTCGAAAAACATTTCAGTACATACAGAATTACAAAAAAGTTTAATATAAAAATCGAATACCAGTTAGAAATATGCGTTATTGACTATTGACACATGACATCTGCCACACTGTAAGAAATTTCTGTAGTAAACTTCCGAAAGATGCATTTGAAATTTTATTCGTGATACTTATTTGATTAATGTAAAATGAAAAGAATGAAGAATAGGCGTATAGTATTTGTAAAGGGTATTATTTGCCGTTATGATAATTTCCTAACAAACATTCCTTTAGTGATTTAATTACATCTTAATTCTTGCAACGAAAGAGTATATCAAATTTCTTTTTTTTTACATGTTGAAATCTACCTAAACCTAAACTGGTGAAAGATCTAACTGTAACACATAGTTGGTACATATACAAATTTTGATTTGTGACAATTAGGAAGGGTACCATTAGAATCGTTGTCATCAAGCCGTAGATCAACAGAGCAACATGGTAGTACCATTCGGTAGTTAGCGAAAATATAATATGGTTGGATATTATTGTGTGGTTGGTGCAAATCAATTATAGTTGTCACAATCATATCCGTTACCCACTAATTTATATGGCAATTTGTACTTAGTAATCTCACGATCTAGACATTTTTTATAAACTTTTAATAAAACCACAACATTGTTAAAAAAATTAGATAAATGTTTGTATGTTCGTAATGAGTAGATAATAACTAAATATTCGATGGGCCTATTTGACGAGCAAATCACATGTTTTATAATACATATTCTTAACTTTTCTAGCCAATTTTTTCTAATAACTGAAACTCGTCTACTCTTACGGAAATAAAAAATTTATTTTTCGTTAAAAAAAATGTTACTCTATTTTTTTTAACATATAATCTTGCTTCCTAAAGATAAACATGATAAATGCCAAAACCGTCAATAAAGCTACGGTTATATAATTTAATTTGTATGCGATTCGTTTGTACGAAATAAATAAATAAACTATTTTCTTTTGTTCAAGTAAAATAAATATTACTTTTATCAATAGTAAGTAAATCTCTCAGAACCTACCTTGGTATCAATTTACTGCGCTAATAATAACATGTGAATTTTTGCTTTGGATCGTACGGTCGATATTAAGGCATATTGATGTTGGGATACAATTGGATATTGCGATATGATTTAATTGTGTGTGTTTTTTTTTAATTAATGAACAATTACTTTCTCCGATTATTTGGATAACTTTTTAATAAGTATCTCTTCGTCATATAAACCAAAGCTTGAATTTGTCTTAAACAAATTCTCGGCATACGTTTCAATATCTACATTCATATTTACAAATGTTGATGAGAATTTTTAATTTTAATTTTACATTGTCAATTGCAAACATTCTAACAAAATTGAGTTGCAATTAATGAGTATTCAAAGAGTAACGTAAGAGGAAAAAGATAAATGAGAAAGGTATAATATACATTACGGAAAATGTTTCTTCTGTAATTTGAAATAGAATGATGCTATATTTTTGAGAGTGTAAACATTAGTTTAAGTAAATTAATTAATTTAAGTAAAAATACTAAAATATTTGAAACTGCGCTTTCAGATTTACAACTAGAGCGTACACTGAACAAAATTTACTACCATTGAGTAGTTAAAAGAAATACTTTTTTTGTCTGTATAACTTTGTTGATGTTGTTAACTGTACTATATGTATCGATTTTTTTAACGAGTTATCGAAATCCATTGGAAAAGTATACTCATGTTTCTGATGAATGCATTTCATTCTGGTAGTTGCCAAATTACGAACAAAAATTTTGTTCCGACACAAAATCTTAAGATGAACAATGATATTTTTATGGATAACAGAAGCATATGCAAAAATGCTTGCTAAGTAGAAATAAATGAAAGTAGGATAAAACCTCAACTTGTTTATAAATGTAGGAGTAGTATCCCTCAAATCACGGACTATTTTTATGCCATGTTCTTACGTAAATTTTATTTTCTTATTATCTCAAAACCTAAGAAAGATTTAGGTATACGATGAAATTACATATGAAAAATATAAACATTTAAATATCATTGTTTGTTGTTCGCTTTTATCAGTTTAAAATCTGAATTATCTATTTTTTATACCGCATTTCTATTAAAATAATGAATGTACTTCAATTTTTCGAGTTATTTCAGTCACTGTAATTTTTCCCAAAGATAATACACTTTTATGTTTTATAAATTTACTCTTTGATGCTGCAAAAATAATGTTAGGATGCATATACGAATATACACTTTTTTGGTGTATGACCTTACAATTTTATAAAGAAACAAAGTAAAATTTATGCAATTTGTTAAATATAAAAAAAAAGATCTATGAATTAAAAAAAAGGAGTGAATTGATATATCTTAAGAACCAGATAATTTGATAAAATCAATAATATAACTTTTATCCACTCCGCAAACCTTTTATGAATTTTACTATTATTAATGATCCAAAAGCTATGTGAAAAAAATATTTCCCATTAATACAGACAGATGTATTTTCGTTGATGCGTAAAATGAATTTCACCCTACGAAAATGTAGAATACATGAGCGAAGTCGGTCACAATAGCAATCGTACCAGTGCAATTTCCTTCGAAAATTCTGAACTTAATTAAAAATAAACGGAAATGTCATGATGTGTGTTTCACTTTCCATTTTCATAATATGAACAAACTAATAAGAACGTTACTATCGAAAGCAATACTGTAATTTAATTTCTGTTACATTTCTGTCCTCTGTGCTTAGTCGATAAAATTGACAATCGAATGTTAATGATAAAATACATATTACATAATACTACACCTCCTATCGATGCAATATTTTAAGTACATACCATTCAAAGTTGACAATTTTTAATAAATTCTTTTTCATTCGTCAGTGTATGAGGATATGTGCCGATAACATTATTGATTCGGAGAAAACCATCGCTCTATCATCGAAATCAGACTTTATTTACCCGCTGACACGTTCTGGAAAAAGGAATAGATTGAAATCGAAAGATAATTGGAGAGAATAACATAAAATTTGTAGTTTTAGAAAGAAATTCTGTAAAAGAAACATTACATGATATGTAAAAACTTTGACGTATATTGTTATGAAATAGAATAATAAATAAAGTATTTTTGTAAATCAAACTTAAAATTCTTAGTAGATCGTCAACTCGACAAGTTATAGATTTATTTTTCTTAATTCCTTCTCTCTGAATGAGATTTAATCAATAGCTACTAATCAGAGAGTGAAATGTCTTGAATAATTGAATGAGTAAGGATTTTTACTAATAAATAGTACAACACTACGAATTTTTTAATCAAGATCTACAAAATTTTTATGCTATTTTATAATACCTTATTTCTGAGTATTTTACTTTTTATTAGTTAAAACGAGTAGCGATTCATCGGCGAAATTTCGCTAATTAATTATAGTAATAAGAAATTCAAAAAAACAATGACTAATTTCAAATTAGTAAAACTTGTCTATCGAATTAGTAGTTTCTCATACTTTATTTTTTAATACTAATTCTGTTACTGGCCGATTTTTTATTTCTTTATTAGTAGTTGTTAACTAATTCAAATGAAGGGTGTTTGCAGTAAGTTATTACTAGAAATTGTTCAATTATTACTCATTTACAACAGTAATGACGTAATATACTGCGTCATTAGAGAATGTAGTCGAGTAACTTTCTATAAAGCAATATACATACAATTAATCAATACAATCGTTGTTGATAAGATTAATAAATAAGTGACTACTATAGAAATAAAACATAGGGAACTGAGAAAGGAATTAAAAATTAATCACTTTTTAACTATTGATTATTGATAATTTTACTTCATGTCAGATATTTCATAGTTGCTTTCTGTGCGTAGTTAGTACAATCGAGACGTCTCCATTACGCGGATTCTGACTAATATTATTAAAAACAAATGCCTGTGATTGGTATCGCGATTGGTCATCATTCTTTTGTTTTTGTCAATATTTGCCTGTCGGAAACCTCCTATGAAATTTCATTACGTTCGATTTTAATATGACAATGTTTCTCCATTTCTCAATTATTTGTAATCAACAGAAATATTTTTTTAGTAACCGTTTTTAGTAAACGCTATACGCATTTTAGTTCTTTTAAATGATCTAATAACGTACCCGCACATAGTTGGTAGATTCATTAGCTAATAAATACCATAAATCTCTATTAAATTTATTCTATGTACTAATTATTTTATCTATGTACTAATTGCTTTAAAAAAATTCAATCTATAATGATTCCCCATGAAAAATAGAAAAACTACGAGCTAATTAGAAAACTTTCCTTTAGTTACTTTCCTAATGTTCTGTTCATTAATTCAAAGCTATGTTTAGGTAAATAAACTACTTATTACTATAGTACAACTGATTTAATTATGCGACTAATTTTTCGCTCTACATCATAGTAATTTGAGATCACACTGAGAAAAGTGTATTTTATCAGTTGCTATCCGTTGGCTTTTAAAAAGTGTATTATAGCCATTAAAAGAAATATTATAACTAATAAAATTCTCCGGCGTTCAGCATTTGTTTTCGACAGGTTATACGAAACTGTAATAAACTCTCCTATTTTAAAAGAATGTTTTATTATGACTAAAAGAAGGCATTTTTAATATTTTAATTTGCTAGATAAATTTCCATAAACAAAAATTGCTTTTAGTTAAAGAGAAAAGGCTAAAATAAACGGACATATCGGTTAGAATAATATATAATCTTCGTCTTTTAACGGGTAGTAGAAAGATTTCAATCCCTATGCGTAAAATACTATATTTTACGGGGCATAAGAATTCTAATACTGGGTAAAAAACACTTTTCTCAGTGCAATTCAGAATAAAAGAAACTGTAAAAATTTACAGTTTACATTAGTACTGATAATTCTTGGTTTATAGAAAACTGAATAGCAACTAGCGGTTTATAATACTTATTTTTCTCGCATGACGCATTTAAGAAAATTCACGGTAAGATATTTATTTATTTATTATTATAGCAATATAGTTTAAAATTGTAAGAGTACCAACCAGCACAATTCAATCCGAGATCGCCTGAGAATGTCCCTTTTTGGTCCGACAGAGGTCCTAGGAAGCTCCTAAGGACTGTGCTTTAAAACTGAATTAGTGAAAAAATACTTATGTAATATGAAAGTGGGTAACTATAAATTAGTAGATTTTCCACCAACAAACAGTGAAATGATATTAATCGAAAAGTTTATTCTGCTAATCCGAAAAATTGAAGAAATAATACTCGATTGATGAAATAGTAGGTTTTTCATTTTTAATAAGTGAAATTTATTATTATGAATGTGAAACACACTTTGGTTTACGAATTAATAGTTTTCAACTGTTTCGAACTTACAGAGTACTATAAAATCTACTGAAATTAAATAAAAACAAACAAATTGAAAATCATCAACAAAATTTGTGATGTGTATTTACCACCTTAGTCCCAATACTAAAATTTCTATAGTTTTGAATAGTTGCCGGAGCATATAAAAAATCCTTTTTGTACAATAAATAAGTTTTGATATTTACAAAGACATGTATGAAAAATAAATATGAACGGTTAAAAAATAGAAATTAAACATTAGCTTCGCCAATTCTAATCAAAACACAGCCAAGAAAAAGACGCACTTTTAATATCTGGTTGTAGAATATCTTTTTCAGACAAATCTCCCGGTCTTATCTGCTCACTGGATTCACTGCAAATGACGTCAAATTGCTTCTCGATTATTATCCAATGGCAAAGACGCATCAATCATGATTTTTTTGCGTATCCATGTCCTCATTATATCCAGAATTATCTACCTCCAACTGCTGTTGAAGTATTTGCAATGTTAGAATTTACTGACAGTAATCTTTGTTGTCAGTTTGTCAATTTCTAGTAATTCTCCTAACTTTAATATGATCCATGATTAAACAAGATCAAAACTGTACAAACCGTAATTTTATTTAGTTTCGCGAATGTTCATTAGAAATGTCTTTTATTCAGGTCTAGTATTTTTACATCATATTTATTAATTCTTCGTGAAAATGTTTACAATAATAAGTCGAAACAGATATATTCCGTCTAGTTCTCCGCGTTTAACTAATTAAATTTTGTATAGTTTAGTATTTATTATCCCACTTAGTAAATTCATGTACATTGAGATATAGGAAATTATAATTTTAATCATTATTGAACAATATTAAAGTATCTTTGGTGAGTCTTCATATTAGTTGAGTATAAACTACTTAAAATTAGTAAAAACGTATCGTGCACGTAAGCAACTGTAACATAATACGACTGTGTTTAATAAAACCCTTAGTAAATAACGCTAAACCAACTTCTGTTAATAGGTAAATGTAAAATAATTAATTTAATGAAACAATGTTTTATTCACTGATTCACAATATTCTTGCTAAAGTAAAATGGCAGTATCATTATATTATTCTTGCATATAATACTGATTATTTTATAAACAATTTTTTCACTAATATTTTGAAGTTGATATGATATTGTAGAATTTGAAGCTATTTTAACTTGGTAAATATTCAGTAAGTGTTTCATATGCTTAAATTTCGTTTGGTTTCAGCAACATTATTTTCATAGTTATTCACCTTTATTGTAGTTCTTATCAAAACTTGAATTATTTTGTATCTAAAAAGTATGGACATTAATAACTAATAACAGTGCATATTACATTCAGTATTAAACCGGGTAAACATTATCAAAAGGGGAACGATAGCGAATTCAATAAAAATACAAACTTCGTACAGAAAAAAGAAAAACTTTCTGTAACTGTATGCGAAAAGTGTCGCTCAAAAACGTATACGAACTTTGAAACTACTATTTATAACTACTTCGAAAACTATTCCGGCAAAACCTGTAGTTGTAGTGAATTTAAAAGAACTTCTGCAACAGTTCCTACTAATGTGTCATCGAAGTAATAATTTCAATACAGTTTGAGGTTCTGAATTTTATCTAGTTTCACTCGAATATTCGCTTACTTTTGTACAGATCCCAAAATAACAAGTCCGTACTTGTCTCTATCAACAGCAAACGCATATTAAATGAAATTTGTTTTCATGAAAGCATAACATTAATACCAAGAAGAATACAAAGGACAAACATTATACATGACTTCAAGCACATTGAAAACTGTCAACAATTATTAAAGTATTAATAAATAGAGGTTCAAAATGTTATAATTTTATTTATGGTTAATGTGATTATTCATCATGCAAAGATTTATCGCATTTTATGTTACTTAATACTGCTAACTGTTTTACTTAATTCAGCACAAAAAGTTGCATTTTATTCGAAATTTATAATACATTTCTTCCTATAAAGTTACTCTTTATTATTCAAATTCAATCAATTCCTTACGCTTATGCCAACGGTATCAGCTACACTGATAGAAATTATTTACTAATAGTTAATGTAAGCTAATTTCTATATATTAACTCTTATAATTTCACTTTCAATGAGCGTTCTTTAACTGTTAATAAATCCTAGATTAAATCCTGTCGTTTGAATTGCGCATGTCAACAATGCGTCGAAAAATTCGTAGAAAATCGAATGACGTCGCGTGTGTATGTTTGTTTAACATGGTTTCGGTGAAACTGTAAGCGCGAAAATGTACGACATATTACGTAATAATCCCAACATTAATATTTAAAATTCTTATATTAACTATTAACATAACAAATTTAAATAACTCTCAGATTACGAAAACTTCAGGATAAAGTACCATAATATCAAAATGTAAATTCCGTTAGCTTTACTATGAAGCTATTACATTAACTGTAAACAAACACTTCTTTCAGTGTAAGAAATTCTGCTAGACTTAAATATTAAATATTAACCTACCAAATTAAACTTGTTATCAAATCAAAATGTACATGTAATAATTCGACCTCACCCTATCATTTTTTGGTGAATCGCAAGGAATTTAAGTTTACTTCATATTAGAATAAAATATTAATTAAATAAACCTATATATGAGTGGAATACAATAAATGCAACGAAATCATCAGAATTCAGAATTGTTCGGGAACAGGTGTTGCTTCTTAATTAATGCATTTACAAAAAAAAAATATCATAGAATACTTATTGAAAACCCGCATTATTTTTTTTCGATCGACTAATTTAACCGATGTCACCCGCCCTATCGAGTCTGTCAGGAACAATACCGATCCGCTCCATCCGGAAAATGCATATTCTCGGTTTTCTCGAATTCGTCCCCAAAAGTGAGGGCGTATGCATGAGTCACAGGCGCCCCTTTAGTGACCCCCCGAAAACCGCATGGCCGTCCGTCGATCAGCCGAAGGGTCCCGCTTGACTTGTATAAGCACAGACTCCACCTTTCGTGTTCCTTTCAACCCCGAGATCCTCGTTAGTCGTACGTTCACCCCACCGGTTTGATTTTGTTAAATTAAATTATCCTAGCATTTCAAATTAATGCTTCCGAGAGGTTCGCGAATCTATTGGGATAGTCTCATGTCCAGGCTAAGCCAATTAAATTTGTTAATAAAGCATATCGAATTTCGTGCAGGGAGCGCCACGATGGATAATTGACATTCCCGACATCAATTCGTAACGTACTAGAAATTACCGAAAGCATCGACTATTGATCGAATCATACTGTCATATGATTAGCCTACTTTTAGTAATTACATAAATCTATTATATGTTTACTGTATACTTCAATTATGAAGAACACAAAATTAACCATTTTCTCTATAATACTTTTATATTAAAACCTATTATTTCTTATTCTGTGCAGAGATCGAGAGACTAAGGAACAGTAGGGTCGCCGTCAAATACCGAACGGGACAAAGCTCAAGATGTCGATTGCAGAAGCCACCCCGGAGGCGCTCTTACCCGAGTCCATAGAATTCGACAGCGAGGGGTCTAGCGGCGAAGAACGAGGCGCAAAACGACGTCTTCTCGGAGACCTGGAGTCGACTGGAACGAAAAAGCGCCGAAAGCAAACGACACCTATCAAATTCCCAGCGCCTCTGAGGATAAACGAATGTGAAGAATCTGAAGACGAAGAAAATGTCTTGGGTAAGAATGGCCACCAGGATATGGAAGGTAAGCAGTCGCCGCTCGCTAAGTTGCTGCAGAATCATCCATCTACGAAAGACGAAAATCTAAACAATGAATTTCGCTGCCAGTATTGTAGTCAGTTCTTCGACAATCGAGTTACGCTCGATTTGCACCTCGAATGCGAACACAACTTCCCGATACCCGCGAACGCTTCGTTGCAACAACAGTCCGCGGGCATGCATTCGCAAAGCGAATCGCCCTTAACTTACGGACAGATTCAAGTGAACGAGGAAACGAGCAAGATGCCAGTGATCGATCAATCGATCAATCCCATCAATCTTTCGGCAATTAGCATAAAAAATTTCGCGAGCACTTGGCTTTCAGGTCATGTACAGGCACAGACGCAGAGCGATGGCTCGATAACGTTACCAAACAGACCGAATCATATGCAGGGTATCCAACCGTGCATTCCTAATCCTTTAGCCCAGTTCCTACCCATAACCGGATTCCCGCTGCCGGACGCGAATCAAATTCCCCGTGCGGCTATGACACACCTGCCTAGGATATTTAATCCTGAAGCATACTGTGATTTATGCAACAAGGAATTCTGCAATAAGTACTTCCTCAAGACGCATAAAGCTAATAAACATGGAATTTACGTGGATCCTCCTGCCAATCAGCAACAAAATAATGAGTCTATATCAGCGGTTCCTTATTTCGCGGGACCATTTACAGGGAATGCTGCCAATATCGAATCTACGCCCACAATAGAAGGAAATGCAACGTGCCAATTATCTCTACCGGCTTCACCGAGTGTTCCCTGCAGTATATGTCCTAAAAGATTTAAAAATGAAGATTCCTTACGGAGACATAAGCAGAAAGTTCACACGGAATCGCAGGATCAAACGGAAATCCAGGTCATCAATCCAAGAACTACACCTTCTACTATCGAAGATGATGGAGACACTCAATCTCGACAGAGTCCGGGTGGAATGGAAGCTTTGTTCAAACAAGAGTATAATATCGAACAAGAGGAAACATCATTTATGCCAACACCGAGATATTTGTCTCCTCAATCCGTACAACAGGCACGAGATTCGGACTTCAATTTTGAACGTCTAAAAAGCCTTGGAGTGATGAATCCCGAAGCTTTTTGTGAGATATGCTGTAAAGAATACTGCAATAAGTATTTTCTTCGCACCCATAAGATTAAACGTCATGGTATTATAATTCCTGACAATGAAAAGGTTCCAGGAAATCCAGGTTCGGCTGCCACATGGCACCAAGTACAAACTAGTCCATTAAATTTAATTATGACTGAAAGTATTGGAAATGGATCAGAGACCAGTGATAGATCGAACGACGAATCAGAATGCAGGCCTTGTGGAATTCGATTTCAAACAATGGGTCTTTATCAATTACATCGTCAGAGAATTCATGAGAATGACGAACAAAAATCACCAAAGCCAGATTCCGAAAGTGGATCAGCGGATCAGCGTACGGACGCCATCTCTGAAGACTTACAAAAACTTCAAACTATGATTTTACAGTTAAATGGAATTGACTCGAAAACAGGTGCATCTTGTACACTTTGCGGAAAAGAATTTGACTCGATGAGTACTTTGAAAAATCATATGGTAGTCGAGCACGGGGTAACTCCCGACAATCCAGTATCACCTCAACCATCGGAAGATAAACCGATAGTTACAAATAATCCTACCGCTTATTGTATGTTATGTGAACGAGAGTATCCTAATCAGGAACTTTTAAGAAAACACATTGCCGAAGATCATCAGCCAACAACTCCCACAAGTTCAACTCCTCAGCCTCAAAATGTATCAGTACCCACCACTCCAAAATCAAATACACCTCAAATTAGTGAACGAAAAGTAGTTTCCTCCATGACACCAACATCTAGTTACTGCGAAATTTGCAACAAAGAATTGTGTAATAAGTACTTCATGAAGACGCATATGCAGAGAATGCATGGAATAGAAATAGAAAATGGTGCACAAATTGGTGGCGTAATCTGCAATATTTGCAATAAAGAACTCTGTAGTAAATATTTTTTACGCGTGCATAAGCATAATACTCACGGCATCGTCGAAGAAGGAACCACCATACCTGGAGTGAAACAGGACAATTTCGAAGCTATAACGAATCCAGAGGAAGCTTCGTTTAAGCCGGATCAGTTAAGCGACCTTAACAATCGATACTTTGCTCATTTCACGGAAGTTTGTCCAATTTGTAGTCGCAGATTTCGTAGCATAAAATGGTTGAAAGCACATATGATCGGCGACCATGGTAAAAGCGGAGTAGAAAAATGGCGCGAAGTTGAAGCACAATATCAAGCTAATCAACGAACTAATGGCAGGCCACCAGGAACATCCCGAGTACCTCAGCAAAATTCGTCATTGAATATTCCGAATGGGCAAGAAATTACCCAGCACCAAAAAGGCGAATTTGGTGCTCTAGGCAATCAATTCTTGTCAAATTTATTTGGCTCACAAACAGACGATCAGCAGGTAAAGACTTACAGATGTTCTTACTGTAACTTTACTACCACGGTACTGCCACTGTTTTTCTTACACGAACGATCCCACACTAATCCTCAAGAAAATCCTACCCAAGACAATGAGCGTAATGTACAATGTCCTATTTGCTCTCAGAGTTTTTCACAACCGGAAGTACTACATCGTCATCTTGTTACTCAACATGCTTTTCCTGGTGTATTTTCTCAATTCCCTATGCCCATTCTCAACAATCTTCGACATGGTCCTCCCGAGAAAACTAATGATCAACACGAAAAAGACTTGATCGACGTGAAGGAGGACATGCGTCAAAATAGCCCTCAAGAAGTGAACGATGGCGATAAGAATAACGTGAAGAAAGCAGAAGAGTCAGCAGTTCAAGTGATGCCTCAAGGGGCATACAAGTGTGCTCAATGTGGTTTCGCAACTGCTAACTTGAATCGGATAAAGAAGCACGTTAAAAAGGACCACAAGTCCATTGGTGATCCAGCGGAAACCGTGATCGCCGAACTGAGCAAAACTTTAAAAGATGTCGCAAACAAACACAAGGTTCCAGCTAGTTACGCGATGCCTCAAGACATGGCTCTAAATCCCGAAAATACAATAATGCAACCATTTATGATAGAAGAACAAGAATCCTCACGAGATGGTGATGAAATTAATTTGACGAGACGATTCGCACCGGCTCTAGTGTATCTCCCAGTCCAATCCAGAGTGAACAGCGCACTAACGACGTGCTTCACTTTGAATCCTGCCTAAAAGACACTACGTGTGTCAATCGACGAATCCTCCGCGTCTGGAGCACACAAGCACGTGGTAAAGGTTCCTAAAAAATGGTGATCCCGAAAGAAATGGGATAATATTTTTATAAACGACGATGAACTATCTATAATGCAAGCTATTGTTGAGTCGACTATTGCTTTTTTTCCCTGTGGCGAGTAGTCCTGTCACACCTTGGTCGTTTCCGATAGGTAATGACTAGATGGCGCTTGTTGTAAACCGCTCCTACGCGCTTGAGAAACGACAGGTCTCGCGTTCGAACAGTTAAATGTAAGCATGTTTTATAATGGCTACGTTATCGTGTAAATATATATATTGATTATAATCGATTCATACAAATGCGTGATTGAACAAAGTTCCTATTTTAAACGCGGCGGACCGACAAAGGCGCGAGGAGCTTCGGTTTCCGTGTACACTGTTTTCGTTTAATATTGATGTTATTTCATAGTTTTCTACTATTTTTCTTTGAGTTTTATCGCAAATTGTAGCCGTGCGAATCGTTCACTCATTTTTCTAGGTCGTTGTGCGCGTGTAGAAGTAATTATGTGACTACAAAGCCGACTAAATATGCAAACAAAATGTTTAAGCGATAATTTCGATAGCGTCCGCGTGAGATCGATATAGCATCGAATGTTGGCGGAAATAACTTAGTTTAATATTTTAAAATTCCCCTAGACATTCGATGACATATGAAGAACACA